>CATIUR010000004.1:66467836-67717836 GCA_949592205.1 Helichrysum umbraculigerum | reverse complement strand
ATTTTGAAAGAAGTTGATATTACTGGAAAGCGTGTACTTAAAACTGGAATTATTGGATGGTATTATGACTCTGACCTGAAGCTCTTCGCGATCAAAAGGTTTGACGGGGTTCAATATTTTGAGAAGAAGCTTGCAGTGTTTAGTTCATTGCCTCGATATGAGATTCGAGACTTGGCTAGATTAGATATGATAAATCCAAGTGATGATGACTATGCTAAGTATGTTGAGCGTATCATTAGGACTGAAGGATTATCTATGAAATTCTCAAAGATTAAGCCAAGGAAAGGAAAAACGATAAAGCTGAACGAACTCAGTCAGAGGACAGGAAGAAGAAGAAGGAAGAAGGTTTATCCAGCGGTCAACTGTATTAAGCAAATACCTATGAAAACTATGCCTCAGAATATTTTGGAAAAATTGAAATATTGGGGGGTAGATGCTGGAACAGGAGAAGCCTTTATGATTGAAGCTGATGATGATTATCCTGATGGCGAAAAAGAGATTCTTCGTGTATATGATCACAGACATCTGATGAACTTATCAAAGGAAGATCTGATTATGCTGTACAAGAACAAGATCAAATCTACTGTTGGTTGGGGTGATTTAGCACGAGATTATCACAGGATGGTTAAAACATGCATCAAGCTTAAAATTTTTGCAGGTAGTAAAATTTACTCTTGAAAATCAAAGACAGCGTGAAGATAAAGACGCTAGAGCTATTGTCAAGGGGGAGTCTGTTGGAACATAGAGTGTGACAACAGATCTAGCTTGAAATAGGACTGGTGTAATTATTATTACGTTTGTATATTGATTTAGATTTGTAAATAAATATTTGTTTTGTTAGTAATATTCGTTAAACATATTATTGTGCTAAAGTTAGACGAATGTTTAAAGACGAAATAAATAATAGACGTTTAATGCGAGACGAGTCGAGATCTCAGGTCGCAGCGAGTTGAGCTGTGAGATGAGATCTGAACTCGCGAGGCATTTGTCTGGCGAGCCGAGTCCTTTACTGGGCTTGGGCTGCGAGTTGGACCGAACTCGCAGGCCCATGCGAGCCGAGCCGAGACCAGACTATATAATGTTTTTCATACGGTGAAAAACATAACTTTTGGCTATTCGTCTTTCTGATCTGCGAACTCGACAACCAGAGAACACATATACCTAATGGCAGGCTTTGACGTATTATTCGTTTAAAGTTAAGCTTTAATATACGCAATTACGAACATATTCGTTGTTAGTAAGATAACACCGTATTGAGGGATTCCGCACCTTAATACTACAGATAACGAAGTTATCGATCCTAAAACTAGGGGACTTACAGGTAGAGTAAGTGTTATGTGGATATTTGCTAATATTCATTGTTAGTAATATTAAAGTAGTTATTGAAATTTGTGGCATAGTGTTGCTATGTTGGTAAGTGATCATTTGAGTATGATCATCATTTGCTTGTAGTTGATATTAGTAAAGTGTTATTTTGTGTAGAGATTGATCATTGAGTACGATTATGGTGTAGTTGTAGTTAATACTGTTGTAGTCAATACTGTTGTAGTCATCGATATGTGTAATTATTGATCATTGAGTTGATCTTTATTTGATTGTAGTTACTATTGTTGTAATTGTTGATAAGTGTAACTATGGATCATTGAATTGATCATATTTGTTTGAGGTTAATAATGATGTAGTTGTTGATATGTGTAGTTATTGATCATTGAGTGATCATTATTTGTTGTAGTTAGTATTGATGCGGTGGTTGTTACATGCGGTAAGTGATCAATTGAATATGATCATCATTTGATTGAAGTTGATATAAAATAGAGTTGTTGCGGGTAATAATTGATCATTTGAGCATGATCATTAAATGTTGGTAGTTATGTTGATTGTTGTAATTGAACAATTAAGTATTATTATTATTGGTAGTAGTTGAAGTTATTATAGCTTAATCAACATTACTTACTAAGCGTTTTGCTTACGATGTTACGTGTTAAATGTGTAGGTGACTAAGCGGGTCGAAGAGGTAATTTGGGCAAGGATCACAAGGTCGACTAATGGAGGCTTGCTACTTGGTTTGTAGTAAGAAAATCCCTTATAAATCATGCTCTTGTGTAGTTGAACGCCCCTTTTTGAAGAGAAAGTCATGATCATAAGAGTATGATCATTTAAAAGTGAGAATTTGATATTTTGGAGAATAAATGAGTTAAAGCATCAAATTTTAAAAATAGTCTTTTGAGTATGAGCAAATATGTCGCACCCCCAAATTCGTACAGTGGAAGCGATTCGGGTCGGGGGGCGACTAATAAGTAATCATTGCACAAGTTATAACAACTGACCTCTATATGAGACATTTTGAAAATAATACATCGATATCAAATGAGTTTACATAAGTTGCGAGTTCGCGAAATCATCCTAGAGATTCTATTACATACTAGTGTAGCAAAATAGTAGATACAGAAAATCTCTTGTTGTTTGAAAAGCATGCGACTCGAGCTAATGCCTCCAAAAGCAGTCCAAATCCTACTGCAAGTGTCAACCTGAGAGATACATGATAAAAGGTCAACATAAAGTTGGTGAGTTCATAGGTTTTTGCTAGTGAAAATAATCTCGTGAACCAAAAGTTTTCTATGTGTATACACAGTATACGTTCGAGTTTCTTGTAATAGTAGTACGAATAGTATAAACACAATTAGTTTCTTAACGTATACAAGTATACGTTATAGTTCTTGTATTCTTGTATTCTTGCATTCTTGTATTCTTGCATTTTCGACGTATATAAATATACGTTATGTTTCTAGTTTCTTGCATTCTTGGAGTATAAAAATATACGTTACAGTTATCAGGCATACATAAGTAAAATCCAGGAAAAATCTTGCATAGGTGTGATTCTTAAGTAAGAAATCAATAAAATCTTGTATGGATATGAATCCATAAAATCTTGTATAAGTAAAGTTTATGAATAAAAGTTTCTTGAAATCTTGCACATGCGTACGTAAGTAAGTAAGTATTTCACAAAGATCTCGCATGCATTCATAAATGGATGTTTCAATCAAAATCTTAAGCATAAACGTTTATAAGTAAGGATTTTATAAAAATCATGTGCATGTACTCTCACCCCGAAGTAAAGCAAAACAGTTAAAAGTGGGGCTATGAAACTCACCTGTGGGTGCTAGCTTTCCTAAAAGCAGTAATCTTGTGTCTAAACCGTAACCTCCTAGTGCCCTAAACACATGAGGTTAAGTAAGTAGATGACCCTATAGTTCATCTATGCCAGTTGTCCACTCAACTAGTATTGTCCAAATGTTTATTGTTTTAAAATGCGTGCGACCCATTGGTGAAGTTTTGTAATAAAAATCCGATGGTATCCTTATATCTTGTTTCCTTGTATACTTATAAAAGTATATGTATTGTAAGTATAAATGTTATCGTATAAAGTACATTTGTCATTACGCGGATACGATACTTGGTTAATGGACTTAAGTTGCCAACAGATTGTTCAGTTCGCAGGATCTCAGATCGCATGGCAAGTCAACTCGCAACTCAAGTTCGACTCGCAGGTCAAGGGTCAACTCGCAGGTCAAGTTCGACTCGCAGGGAATGGTTTAGTTCGCATGTCAAATTCGACTCGCAGGGAAAGGTTCAGTTCGCAGGTCAAAGGTCAAGTCGCGAGACCTCAACTCACAAGAAGGTGTGCGAACTGAGCTGAGCTCGGTTCGCAGAATCGGCTGTCAACGTTTTCGTTTTCGTGAACTTGGTCAAACGTGCTCGGTTTGACCTGAAACTTTTACACAATGCTTAAATATGTTTTATAACTTATAAAAAGTAAGTTTATGAACTTTGCTAAACCCGAAAGTGTCATTTTATGTTTGTTACAAAATTAGTCCTTACACGTGTTTTCATCAGTTTTTCGGTCTCGTTCGGGGCTCGTTTTAACTATGTTTTCGTCTGAAATAAAATCCAAAAAAATTAATTATTCTCCTATGTCTTAGGTTTCCAAAACATATTTTTATGTAATTTTTAGCTAAGTAAAACTCATTAAAATAATTTGCAAGTATAAGTGTGTCCAGTAGCTCGTTTTCAGGACATATGTTCACTTATCGGTTTATAACGTGAGTTGTGGGTATTTTCAGGAAATGAGGCCTAAACGAAAAATGAAGAAGACAAAATTTGAAAGATTCTACAAGTGGTTTCATGGCCTAACTCATCGTAAACTTCAAGATATGACCAGATCTTCTTGACCCAAAATCTGGTCAGAATGTGCATTCTGTTTATGTCCTTTTATTCATTTTCTTAAAAATATAAAATGAACTCTATAAAATATGGGGCTTGCATATTCCGAAAATAGACATTTTAATTTTGACTTAAGAAACACAAGATATCGTTGAGTTATGGTTTAGATATAGCCAATCTAATGTCGGTTTAAGTTTTGTCCAACGGGTAAACGCAATATCCAGTGGTTAATAGCCACACCAAACGATTTTTGGGCATAGATTCGGACAATATACTAGAAAAACGAAGCTCTATCATGTTGATGAACGTTGTCCAAGTAAAACTAGTGAAAGAGTTGAAGAAATCTTACAAGAAAATCGAGTTTAAAGCGAGAAAGAAATGAGGTGCTGCTGTCCTTGTTGTTCTTTGCGTTTTCTTGCTTACTTCCCCTTCCAAGAAGTCGATGGTGATGATGATACATGATGTGTGCTAAGTATAGTCAATTAAAATAATAACAAATTTTAAATCAAGGAAATACTAAATAATACTATCACACAATACAAGCAAGATTAACCCGTTCGTATAATATAGCTTTTAAGTAAGTCCAGGATCGAACGCAGGGAAAGTGGAATTCTTAATTTAACCTTAAACTAATATTTACAATTATTCACAATTAATGTTACAGATAAAAGGGGGACGTTTTAGTTCCGATCGAACATATATTTACTTTGATACAGAACTAGGATAAACTAAGGCAATTAAAGTAATTAAAAGACAACTTAAGTTGAATAAGGTAGATAGAAGATATATTTTATCTAGACTAGTTATATTTATATTCAAATTCTCCTATATGTTTATTTTTGTTAGCTAATTGATTTTATGTTGAAATATAAAAGTGGATATCCTCCTTGGTCGGGTTTAAGTATCCTAAAATTAAGCTCTTCAATGTATATTAAGGTTAACTAACTTCGAGGTCTCGAATGTTATTATTTAATCAACTATAGTTTAATCCAGTAATAATTATAACCTATCACCATGTGCAGTATATTTAAGTTATAATTAAAACATAAACCTAAATTATTAATCAATATCATACAAATGTTCGCTATAGCATGAATCTCATAATCATATAATCAATATAGATATAACCTTAATAACATTCATAAAATCAATCAACATAGACATATATTCAAATAATCATACAAACATCATTCATCTAAACAAATATGTTAAAGAAATAATCAATATTCAAAGAGTAAGAAAACAAGATGTAAATACAAATAAACGGTCATTTAGTAAGTAAAAGATCTAGAATCGAACCAAAGAAACTGAATTACTCTTCGTTAGGGTTGAAGGTCTTCAATCCCTAGCCTTCTAGCCTCCAAATTCGACCTAAAGTCGTTCTTTAACCCTTACAATCGACTTCTACCTCTAAAATTCGTATATGGTTTAGTTTGGCCGAGCCCTCTATATATAGTTTTCCAAACTGCCGGTCCAACCGCCGGTTGGAGTTCTCAACCGCCGGTTGGATTGCTTGGAGTCCAAGTCCAACTCTGCGATCTTCCACCACCTTATATTATTATATTCAACTGCAAGCTGGATTACTCAACCGCCGGTTGATCGTCAATTCCAGAATCTTTCAAATACGGGCTAGGCTCTTTCTTGGGCTATCTCCTTTACAATTTCGGATTTGAACTCTTTTCTTGGCCCAATCTTTCAATAATATACTTTAAGTCTTCATTTAAAGCTCAATTCTTCCAAAGTCTTGATCTTTAAGTGGTTTTTTCTTCATTTTAACTTCTTTTTCATTCCTTTCTTCAATTTTCAACTTAAAATACCTAAATTGAAAATATAAACAAATTAAGTATCTAAATCAACAGAAATGCAATAAAAGTATATAAAATATAGGGATTATTATTATATAAATATGATATTATTTGATGTTATCAATACACTATGGAGATGGTTGTGGATGGTGGTAGCAGCTGACCAAAGTCAGTTTTTAGAGTGAGAAGGTGAGGATAAAGTAGAGAGAGATGAGAGAAAAAAGTGTGTGAATTTTTGTTGGTGAAATGAAATGGAATGAAAGAATGGGAGTAATAAAAGGGGTTTGGGCTCATGGGCTCGGGCTGCACTGAAATGGGCTAGAGCTGGGCCGAGGCTCGGGTCTGGTCTATTATGGGTTGGGCTCGGGTCTTGGTCCTTGAATTTGTGTAGCATTTGTTAGTCGTTTAAACGTTAAATCGCGTAAAACGTTTTTAACTCGTTTATTCGTTTTTGATACATAAATGTTATTCGCAAAGCAAAAGTATTTTTAAATAGTTTATCTCGAGTTACCAAAATATATTTTGGATTTTGTTCGGGTGTCGGGCTCGAATTGCACGTTTTCTCGCGTACGTTGCGTTTATGTAAATCGTGTAATATTTCGTGCATTATTTTTTTACAAAATAATAACCTTTCTTGTAAAGCTACCATTTTATCATTAAAATAGCTTCGCGTTATAATAAAAATTGTTTCACCAACGTTCGCGTTCTTGTCGGGTCCGCGTGTTCTTGCGTATTGTTCTTGTCGGATTTCATCCGATTGTTTTTTGCGTAATTATTAAGTGAGTATATTTTACCTTATTTTGAGTCTAAATATAGACTAAGTGTTCTTGTTAGTGTTTTTAGTCAAAGTCAAAGTGACCGAAATGACCGGGTGTCACATTCTCCCATTGTTAGGAGAATTTCGTCCCAAAATTTTATCTGTAGTCATGGTTTATGTGGTGTCAGGGGAAAATATAAGTGTATTCCTGACGTATCTAGTTTTCTATTCCCTAAGTGAATTTAGGACCTCGTCCCGAAACTCACCGGCCTTGATGATGGGGAAAGCCATCATGATCTGAGTCTAGAGTTTTCTTGATTTATGATTTCTATAGGTCCCTCGACGAGAGGTTCTTGTATCAATACTTTGTTTCTAGTACGAGTTCTAGAGGTTTGCGTCTCATATCAGCATAGTACTTCTGACGGTCACGCACGACATACAGTCGGTTATGTATTTCTAGGATTTCCTTGATTCGTGTAACTACTGTGACAGTTGTTGGAATAGTGTCCAATATTATAAGTAATTGGTGAGACTATCATTAAAAGTAAAGTCCTTTTTTGGTTTTCCTCAATGAACAGTCAAGAGAAAGATTAAGAAATAATATTAATTGGTATTAATATTATATTTAATTAGTTGATTTATTAATAGTTTATTAATAGAAATCAAAAGTAATTAAATAAAGGAAGAAGATTCCAGAAACTGAATCCAACCGCCGGTTGGAAGGTCCAACCGCCAGTTGGGATTAGGGTTTCTAAGGCGGTGGAAGACGCGGGTCAGAATCCGGGTACTTGGTCAGAAAGTTAACCCAACCGCCGGTTGGAAGTCGAATTCTGCAAACCGTGGGGTTTTCTCTCCTAGTATAAATAGGGGCTACCTATACCTTCATTAATCACATTTTCAAGTACGAATTTTCAAGGATTTTGAAAATTCGACTTTTTCTTGGGTTTTTGGGTGTGAAGCATTAGAGGTATTCTACTTGGGTACTTGCCTCCAAGTAACGAAGCTCTGCTAGTTGGTCTGCACGTGAGAAATAGGTTTTCTCCAAGGTTAGTGTATTTTCTTATTTATCTAATTTGTTTATTGTAATATTTATTAAAGTTAAAGATCTCTTAGGGTTTTCGTTTCCTAATTGCCTTAGATTATTAAATCACCGTTATTTCGCTGCGTTATGATAATCTAGTTAAGGTATAGAAAACCCAACAACAGTGTCTGGCATTTAGCCTGACCTTACAAATATGTGAGAAGTCGGTTCTCTCGCTAGGTCATGTTAGCAATATGATTTTTAAGGAATGAAGCCGTTATGTACAGCTTTATTTATGTTTCAAACTCAGAGCGATTTTGCTAGTTTGTTTCTATTCGGGGCATTGGCAATAATGTTAGTTTAGCCTGTGTGATAATGATTCCTCAAGATCTAGATCACTAAGTGATTTTTGTCATTGATGTTGCCTCATATTCCGATTTTCACGACCGAATATAGGTTAGGGGTTCTCACGATCTATAAGTATTGTACACTACGGTTTCCAAGTTCAGTGTCAAGGGTAGTGTAGTTTTCTTGTATCACCTAATGCGTGATATAACGTTCAGTTCTTGTTGCATCTTTCTCCCCTTGTTATATTAAACTCCTACCGACGGCAGGGGGGACATAGTAAAGTTTCGTTGGGGCAAAAATCTTGACAAGATTTTCTGTTTACATCGAGAAAAGGAAGCGGGAGAAAGATTTCATTTTCGATGACTACTAAGAGTAATGAGAGTAGTTTCCTTTGCAAAACCTCTAAGTGAGATTTCCGAATCATGTGTACTCGTCTATACTGATTTGTCAGTTCTATGGTTTCTTTAGCTTATAAGTTGGCACAGTGTGCCCGTGTAATAAACGAGGTTGAACTAGTCGAGTCATTGTAAGATACGTACCCGTAACATTGTTGGGTAACCTGGCGGGTCTGGTTGTTTCAGTAGTTGTTCTGGTTCCTCCGTTTCAGGCAATCCCGCATGAAGTGTTTAGTGTCGCCACACTCGAAACAAGCTCGAGGTGCATTAGGGTTCGTAATCGAGGTAGGGAACTTTGCAATTTTTTTCCTGATGTCCCCTTATTTTGCATTTCCAGCAAGGCGCACTACAGGGGCCCGCATGATGATGGTTACAGTTGGGATAGTAAGGTAGGCTTCCTTCGTAGTTATCCTTTTCCCCGCATCTAGTAACGTAGGCCCTGACTAATTCTGGCCTCCTCACTGGTTGGTGGCCTTGGTGATTGTCGTCGGGATTTCCATCCCATCTTCTCTTGTTGTTTCCCGTTGTGGGTGTTCCACGTCGAGCTACCTGTGCCATTAAACTGTGGGCCATACAAACGGTACTCTGAATAGTGCCAGGGTTTGAAGCAGTTACCATGCCCTGAATTTGTGCTGGGAGCCCCCAGATGTATCTTTCGATGCGCTTGTATTCGGGGTCTACCATGGAAGGGCAGAGGAGCGCTAGTTGGTGAAATCGAGTGGTATATCCAATAATGTCGTCTCCCTTAGTGGTGAGGTTCCAGAATTCGACCTCTAATTGTTGCAATTCTTCCCTGGGACAGTACTTATCCCTCATCATTTTCTTCAGATCTTCCCACGGAAGTTGGTAAGCGGTATCGATTCCTATGGTTTGCATGTAGGTGTTTCACCAGGTGAGGGCATCGTCCAAGAGGGTGCAGGTGGAATACTTGACTTTGCACTCTTCTGTGTAGTTGCAGATGCGGAAGACTAATTCCATCTTCTCGATCCATCGTATTAAGCCGATGGCTCATTCAGTACCCTAGAAGCTTAGGGGTTTGCAGCTTATGAATTCCTTATAGGTGCACGATTTTGCTGTTGGGTGGGTGATAGTTGTATCTTCGCTGCCCTGATTCGGGTTTGAACCGCTGTTTCGTTGTGCCTCTTGAGCAGCTAGGGCATCGGCTACCCCTTGGGCAACAATCCGGGTACTTGGGCAGAAAGTTAACCCAACCGTCGATTGGAAGTCGAATTCTGCAAACCGTAGGGTTTTCTCTCCTAGTATAAATAGGGGCATCATATTCCTTCATTAATCACGTTTTCAAGTATGAATTTTCAAGGATTTCTAAAATTAGACTTTCTCTTGGGTTTTTGGGTGTGAAGCGTTAGAGGTATTCTACTTTGGGTACTTGCCTCCAAGTAACGAAGCTCTGCTAGTTGGTCTGCGCGTGAGAAATAGGTTTTCTCCAAGGTTAGTGTATTTTCTTATTTATCTAATTTGTTTATTGTACTATTTATTAAAGTTAGAGATCCCTTAGGGTTTTAGTTTCTTAATTACCTTAGATTATTAAATCACTGTTATTCCGTTGCGTTATGATAATCTAGTTAAGGAATAGAAAATCCAACAGTGGTATCGGAGCCATAGCTTAATAAATAGTAGCATACAATTATCTGCAATGGTATGTAGGTAAAGATAAATTGGGAAAAAGAATTATCTAAATAGGTAATGTGAATTTATAATTTAGATACTAATGTAGACCACTCAATTTTAAAAGGTTTAAAATAGAACCCTAAACTTCAAGAGATATTATATATATATAATATGATCTATATATATGTATAATTAAAGTCTAAATACATCGTCAGTCAATTGATAAATCGGCTCACCCATAGTGGACAAACTATAAGAGAGGTATAAGGCGGGTCGCTTTGCTTCCATAAAGAACAGGTTTTTAATAAGATTCGCGCTGACCTGCTTCTTCGCTTCTTTGTGCATTCGATGGAGCTACCAAGGACTTTTGATAGGATGATGTCAAGATTAAAAGTAGACTTAAGTACTAAAACAAAATCCCGTTTTAGCTATAGGAAATAATGAATAGTATGCTAACCCATGAAAATTGCACATCTCTCGTATGGACTGTTAATTGTGTGGTTTACCGGTACATTAATATGAGGATATAAGTGAGAGGTGATGTGAGACTCGCGATTCTCGAGCCGGGGAACACGCGGTGTTTGCATGGTTAATTCACCATCTTGTTCATGATCCTCGGCATCCGAGTCATGAATAGTAGATGAGCATAACTGAGATTAACATGCCATTGATAGGAATCAATGAATCTCAAAGATCTAGGAGTTTCATAGAAATGAAATAGACAAAAGTATTTTTAGTTGTATGATTACGGCGACCCTTTTCATAAAACTAAAAATATGGATCCTAGCCTTAATTTAGAAAATTGGGTAATTAATTAAGGAATATTCGAACTAACTAAAACTGTTTATCTCATAGATGGCAAATGTAAATGGTGCAAATCCTCCCATCCCAAATACCGCAAATAACTCGAACTTCTCACTACTTCCAGTTCTTGGGAGGGAAAGACTAACCGGTCCAAATTATATGGACTGGATGCGAAACCTCGGGTTTACCCTAAGGTACGAGAACAAGGAGTATGTTCTCGATGAGCAGATTTCCGTAATTGATGAGGATTCAACCCAAGAAGAGATTGAAGCACACCGGAAACATTATGATGATGCGAATAAAGTATCATACATCATGGCATCTTCCATGAGCCCAGAATTGTAAAAGACTTTTGAGAACACTTGAGCTTATGAAATGAACCAACAGCTAAAGGAATGGTTCAGGCCAAGGCAAGCAAAGAACGCCTTGATGTGGTTACATCCCTCATGGCTTGCAAGCCCAAACCTGGAGCTTCTATCCGTGCTTTTGTCTTGGAGATGAAAGGGTACTTTGATAGGTTGGAGTCATTGAATATGATGTTTGATACAGATTTTTCCATTGCCATAATTCTGTCCAGTCTGCCAGCTGTCTACAATTAGTTTGTGATCTCATATCAGATGAATATGAATGAGAGAGAGGGCTCAATAATAGAACTCCACAATTTACTGCAAACTGCTGAGCAAGGAATCAAAAAAAATGATGTGTCATCTAGCTCAGCAGCTCCTGTGTTGGCAATTGGTCAAAATGCAAAGAAAAGAAAGAAGTCGAATTCAAATTGAAAAAGAAAGACTGCTAATGGAAAGTCCATTCGTGGGAAAAAGACTGATTCTGAGATTGCTCCTAGTGTGAAACAAATACACATTTACAAAATCAAACCAAATTTAAGAAAACTACAATAGTTAGATAGAGACAAAGAATTATAAAGGAAGGAGATCTTTTCTAATATTATAAAAGGATTTAAAATTATAGAATTGCCCATGCAGCACCATTTAACTATGCTGTCAAGAGCATAGTTTATTTCCCCTTTTGAAATATATAAATTAGAGTTGAGTTCAAATGAGTACAAAGATTTTAGTGAGAATGAAGGAACCAATAAGGAACCTCCATTTGTAAGGGTACAATAGTCATTTAGTTAAAACCCCCACTTTTCCCCAATGTTTATAAAAATTAAATATCTCAAAAATGGTTAATCGAAAAATTATAAAAATTGCACCATAAAACTCAGCGTTTTTTTCTCTTCGATTAGACATCTCACATGATATACTTTCGACGAATTTTTTTCTCTCCATTTTTTGCTGGGTTTTGAAAATTGCAAAATATAGTATCAAATGTGGTACCAACGACTATCACATGTGGTACAAACGGTATCACATGTGGTACCAAAGACTATCACATGTGGTACTGATAAGCATCAAATAGATAGTATATTTTATAGTAATTTATCCCTATATTTATATACATTTTAGTGCATTTATATGATTTTAGATACTTATTTTGTTAATATTTGCAGAAATGTATTTTAATTAGAGAAATAAGAAAAAGGAGCTTAAACCTTGAAGAAATGAAGACTAAAATGATAATAATGAAGAATTGGGCCAAGAAGACAAGAAAGTCCGGATATGAAGATTAAAAGTTCAAAAGTTAAGCCCAAGCCCGAAATTAGAATATTCTAGAATTGACATTCAACCGGCGGTTGGATTAACCAACCGGCGGTTGGGCATTAGGGTTTAGAGGCGGTGCAGACACGTGAAATTGGATCGGGATACAAATTCCTCCAACCGGCGGTTGGAGAACCCAACCGGCGGTTGGAGAACCCAACCGGCGGTTGGGAGGTCGGTTTTGAAAACTATAAATAGAGGCTCAAATTAGCTAATACGATATACGATTCAAGAATACTAAAACCGAAAGTTAGGGTTTTAGGATGACTTTAGGTGCGATTTTGGAGGTTAAAGAGCTAGGGTTTGAAGGTTTTTAAACTTAGGAAAAGCTAGTTCGTCAATTGGTTCGATTTCTTTATCCTTGTAACTTTAATAACCTTATTGAGTTATTTATGATATTGTTTATTTGATTTAATTGTGAATTACGTTTTCATTATAATTGTTTGAATAAATGTTTATTGAGTTTATTATTTGAATTATATGTTTATGTTGGAACTATATTATTGAATGTTTATTATACAAGAATTGTCTTTATTATGATATTTTAGTGATTATTCATGACATAATTAGACTGATTTATATTAAACTAGGATGACCATAAACTGTTTATATAAATTAAGTGATTGTGTTTATGTCTTGATCTTAACCTTATGCGATAGACTAAGAATAAATCATTAATATAAAGTAATACTGCGATTCAAGCCTAACCATAGAAATTGTATTAATAAATTGATGATAGATCTTATTAATTAGTAACACTTTGCGTAACCTTATGATTGTGTTGCTATGATGAGGATTTGACTTAACCCTAAGTGATCTTCTACATTAGTAAATCACCAATAATAATAGCCAACAAAGCAAATAGACATAAGTACATATAATAAGTTTAATAAATAATAGTTTGAATAATTATAATTTTTTATCTAATTGAGTATACCTAAGTTGTTCCTTAAAACTTATCTATTAGAATCTGTATTAAAATATAAATATAAATATGTTCGTTCGGAACTAAAACGTCCCCCTTATCTTGTAGATTATTGTAAATTGGATCCTTTTATTTATTTGTATTATAACTGTAAATATTTGTAATTATAATAAATAAATAATTAGTTATAAATAATAATCACGTTTCTTGTGTTCCTTGTGTTCGAATTTGGACTTACTTATTAAGCTATATTACATGAACGGGTCAATCTTGCCTGAATTGTGTGATAGTATTATTTAGTATTTTCTTAATTTAAACTTGTTATTATAATTGCATATACTTTCACCACATCAAGTTTTTGGCGCCCCTGACGGGGAACACTTAACCGGTTGAACTTTTGTTTTACCGGGGGAGCGGTGTATTTTAATTTAACTAATTATTTTACTTGTATAATTTTTATTTCTGATACTTTGCAAAATCAATAAGAAATATCGGCTCACCCATTGAGAATACTGACAAAAACAAAGGTATAAGGAGAGTAAAGCCCTACCTTATTGATTTATCATATAAGAGGTAAGGTGCTTCTCGAAAGAAATAGATTTTTAATAAGCTTCACGCTGACCTGTTTCTCCGTTTTTGTGTACTATCAATGGAGCTACCGAGATCTATTGACTAAGCTTTGTAAAAGAAATTTAATTAAAATGTGTAATTATGTAAATGTATTCTATTTGTATGATATGTTTTACTTGTATAATGTGTGTTCTAAATTAAATAATATGTTATGTATACAGAATTTGTTAATTGTTAGTGAAATGGAAAATAAGCAAATGGAAATTTTAAATGAAACTGTGGAATGCAAGGATGTTTGTGTTGATGAACATTCTCTTAGGACATTTGAAAACCCTACACTAGATATTATATCTGAAGAATAGGAAGAGGATTTAGAAAGTATGTCTGAAGAAGAGAATGATTTAGATATTAACACTGAGAGTGAAGATACTGGATTAGTAAGGATACCTGTGCCAGTAGTTAGTATGAGAGGTGGTTTGATTCAGCTTTTAGAAATTGGGAAAAATGATACATATCATATTATGGCTGTTATCAGAGCATCTACTTTTGACTTTACACCTGAACAAAAGTACATAATTGAGAAGATTGAAAAAGAATATGCAGATTGGTATAATCCTAACCAAACCCAGATGGTGAACTATTTTGATAAGTATGTAACTGAACTAATGGATACGCTATATCAGCAAGAAGCTCAAGAGGAAGATTTCTTTGAAGGTCAGAAGATTTTGTATTCATGTGTCTACAGAGCATTGACTAGATATCCGTTTTCGTATTCTGATAAACAAATTAGTTTATTGGAATCCTACAAGCATCAAATGGATTGGGCAACTGGGAATCCAACGCAGATGGCAGATATTTGTTTGATAGAAGAGTTGCAGGAAGTGATTAGCTTATTGGAACAAAAAGATTATAAGAATTGTAGCACTTACTATGTAGACTGTACGGTGGAATATTATGCACAAGAAATAATCAATTATTTGTACTATCCAGCACAAGAAGAACTGAAGAGGAAAGTTCCGGATGGGATATCTGAAGTGGCATTAGTTAATGTGACGAACTATGTGATTATGGAGTTTAAGTCAATTTTTCAAGGGATGAATCATTTTTGTCGCATTGATCTATTTCATTTAGAATTATCTCAGATTTATACAAAAATGATAAATATGTTTAGATTTTCGGGATTGTTGTTTACTGAGCGACAGAGAGAGTTAATGAAAGGAATAGTATGGGAAGTTGAAGAGGTAGTAAGAAATCCTACAAACGGAAAGTATGAAATGTTACATTTAGGATTTTATGGTTTTATGGATGAGTTAAGACGTAAGCATCAAGAGCGTGAAATTAAGGAAGTAAATGGATATAAGGTGATTAATGAGGAAGGACAGGTAGCTAAGGCAATAAAGAAAATAATGAGGGAATTTTACGAATTGCAAATAGCAGCTGATGAACATTACCGACATTTTGAAAATTCCACTGCTCAAGTACCTGATATCACTAAAACCATGTTTAGATACTTTTTAAGAATCTTTCCCCCTGATCAGAAAATCCCTATAACCTTTATGCAACCGAATGGTTACTATGTTTCACCACTAGCTCGAGAATGGGTTCATCAACCTTGAAGACATTTCGCACATTCTTATTTCCATTTGAGTTTTTCATTTTGTTATTAGTTATGATTGAACTTTCGTTATTTGTTTATTGACAGTTATTAAGTTTTAATATATGTGTTATTTTAGGAATAATTGTCATCTTCGTATGTCATTTTAGTATTGAGATGGTTGAATGTTTTCATATTAATATCGGTTATATTATATAAGGTATGGTACTTTTCAATTTAATAACCATATTGTAAGTTTGCATTAAAATTCATTTTAAGATTCATATTGAATTTTATCCTCACTTTTATAAGTTTTTTTTTATGACATCGTAAAATGTTTATAATGTTGGTTTGACAAGTATGAGTTATTTTATAAGAAATGTTAAAATATTTTAATAAAATAATGGAAGTAGGTATGAGAAATTTAACTAATACCATATTCTTAAAATATTGTGAAAAAAATGGTTTATATTTGAATATTATTTTCTTACTAAGGTGTGGATACATTAATCCAGTGATTGATTTTATTTAATTGATCTTTATAGTTAGGATTTTTGGGAATCTGAATTGTATATATATGTTTTTGCTATAAAGATAATTACTATAAAATATATTACTAGATCATAATATGAAACATTGATGAAGAGACTTTTAATCAATTATTTAAAGTAAATGAAGTTTGTTTAATAAGTTGAACATTATTAAAGAATTAGTGTGTCAATATTAGAAATATTGTGTGGCTATTTAGTAGACGTTAATTTTAGTTTTAGGATAATAGAAAACGTTGCTAATTGAATTAAATACGGCTAATACGATCACTGCTATTAACCAACCTGCGGCTAACATATTTAATTAATGGTTGGACAATTTTTAGAATCTTACTAGTATTAAGATAGGAAATTGATGGTTGTAGGTACCCAACTAGAGATTGAATACTTATCTGAATAGCAGTAGTTTTGATACACAATAAGTTATAGAAATTAGTAGCTTGTGTTTATATGTTTCTGGATTATTTATATTTGATATGTTTATTTTTAAGACTACCTTTGCCATTTCTCAAAGTTGACGTACAGTACGATACAATGCATGCGGACAAGTACAGATGAACACTACATTATTATTTTTAACAATGCATTAATTTTTGGAAACATATGAACTTTGTGGGTATGTTCACTGGAAACCCTCACGAGACTATAACTCGTCCACTCGGGATACCGAGGGGTTTAAAGGCTTATTGCATATGCTAAATGCAATCGTGATTAACTACGAAAGTGTGGATGTTGTATATTATTTTTGAAGAGATGAAGGAATCAACCAAGCAGATTTTTCTTAGCCGATGATGAAATTTATAATTTCAGTCAGGGGAGTTTTCTGTTATATTTTTCTTTCCCTTACTCACTTTTGTTTATCAATTTTTATACAATGAGTGCATTGTATAATTTAAGTGTGGGGATAGGGTTCGTAAGAAAAAAATTTTCTTTAATTAAATAATTAAGTTTGTATTGTCTAATATTTTTGAAAATTTTAAATTTTTAAGTTAATAACTAAGTATTTATTAGTTAGAATAATTTTGTTAAAAGTTTTGTTTTGTATTTAAAAGTTTAGATTTTAATGTGGATTAACAGTTTTGTATATATAACGTAAGCTACTTAATAATAAGTGATATATAGTTATATGATATGATGTACTAATAGGCAATCTATATAAAGATTTCTGAATTTTAAAGAAATTAATAAAATAACTTGTATATTATTTTATGGTACATAATATGATGTATGACATAATAAGTCTTAAATTTTAAATTTATTATACAATAATTTTATATATCTTTTTACTTATGTGAATACATTTGGGGGTATATATTGATGGTTTTCTCTGTTATACGAAAGTATAGACCTGGTCTCTATTAATATATACTTAAAAATTAAGCAAACGCAAGTCAAAAGTACTTGAAAAGTCTTAAAAATAAAAGATACCTAATGAGGTCGCCAAAATGGTTTGACCAAATCTGTTTTTGCTTAAAACTGAATCAAGTTATGTCGTTCTGTTGCATGAAAATGCAGACCTGTCACCAATGTCTTGATTCTTAAAGATGTATTTCATATATTTAATTGGAATATAAAAGTAAATTGTATAATTTAATTTAAAGGTATATCATATGTGAAAATCATAAGTAATATACATACTAAACAATAAAGGTGTATTCAGAAATATAAATATAGATTGTTTAAAGTGGACAAGTATATTAGTAATCGTTCATGAGCTATATATTACACTAATAATAATAATTATATTTATACATTATCGTTATCCATGTTAATTAAATTGTTAAAATTTTTAATTTATGAAACAGATTTTTAGTATTGGTATTCTGATTCTTAAATATTAGTTTGATGTTTATTTTTAAATTTTATTTAGTATTCTACTTGAGGACAAGCAGAACTTAAGTGTGGGGATATTTGATAAGCATCAAATAGATAGTATATTTTATAGTAATTTATCCCTATATTTATATACATTTTAGTGCATTTATATGATTTTAGATACTTATTTTGTTAATATTTGCATAAATGTATTTTAATTAGAGAAAGAAGAAAAAGGAGCTTAAACCTTGAAGAAATGAAGACTAAAATGATAATAATGAAGAATTGGGCCAAGAAGACAAGAAAGTCCGGATATGAAGATTAAAAGTCCAAAAGTTAAGCCCAAGCCCGAAATTAGAATATTCTGGAATTGACATTCAACCGGCGGTTGGATTAACCAACCGGCGGTTGGGCATTAGGGTTTAGAGGCGGTGCAGACACGTGGAATTGGATCCGGATATAAATTCCTCCAACCGGCGGTTGGAGAACCCAACCGGCGGTTGGGAGGTCGGTTTTGAAAACTATAAATAGATGCTCAAATTAGCTAATACGATATACGTATCAAGAATACTAAAACCGAAAGTTAGGGTTTTAGGACGACTTTAGGTGCGATTTTGGAGGTTAAAGAGCTAGGGTTTGAAGGTTTTTAACCCTAGGAAAAGCTAGTTCGTCAATTGGTTCAATTTCTTTATCCTTGTAACTTTAATAACCTTATTGAGTTATTTATGATATTGTTTATTTGATTTAATTGTGAATTACGTTTTCATTATAATTGTTTGAATTATATGTTTATGTTGGAACTATATTATTGAATGTTTATTATACAAGAATTGTCTTTATTATGATATTTTAGTGATTATTCATGACATAATTAGACTGATTTATATTAAACTAGGATGACCATAAACTGTTTATATAAATTAAGTGATTGTGTTTATGTCTTGATCTTAACCTTATGCGATAGACTAAGAATAAATCATTAATATAAAGTAATACTGCGATTCAAGCCTAACCATAGAAATTGTATTAATAAATTAATGATAGATCTTATTAATTAGTAACACTTTGCGTAACCTTATGATTGTGTTGCTATGATGAGGATTTGACTTAACCCTAAGTGATCTTCTACATTAGTAAATCACCAATAATAATAGCCAACAAAGCAAATAGACATACGTACATATAATAAGTTTAATAAATAATAGTTTGAATAATTATAATCTTTTATCCAATTGAGTATACCTAAGTTGTTCCTTAAAACTTATCTATTAGAATCTGTATCAAAATATAAATATAAATATGTTCGTTCGGAACTAAAACGTCCCCCTTATCTTGTAGATTATTGTAAATTGGATCGTTTTATTTATTTGTATTATAATTGTAAATATTTGTAATTAGAATAAATAAATAATTAGTTATAAATAATAATCACGTTTCTTGTGTTCCTTGTGTTCGAATTTGGACTTACTTATTAAGCTATATTACATGAACGGGTCAATCTTGCCTGAATTGTGTGATAATATTATTTAGTATTTCCTTAATTTAAACTTGTTATTATAATTGCATATACTTTCACCACATCAGGTACCAACGACTATCACATGTGTAGCACTTAAATGTTAACAAAATGTGATATTAGTTATATATCACATATGTTAGTTAACACATGTATTATGTAACAATACTGAAAATTAGTCAAAATGAGTTCTAGCAAAACGTACAAACTATGGTTGAACATTTATAATTTAACCTGATTGCATCAAAAGAAAATATCACGATTTCCAACTCAACTCTACTTTCCTTTCTTTCTCACCCATTTGATAAACTTATCACTGTAAAAAAAACCTTATCAATAAATACGGAGTATGATTTAGCCTATTTATTTACAACATATACAAACAGCTATACATACAATCCTTGATTCAGTATGCTTTCTTCATTTTATATTTTCAATACATAATTTGAAACATCAATTTGAAGACCAAAACGAAATTAAAAGTCAGTCTATATGTAAGAAAGACAACTAACGGTTGATGACAACGTTAATTGAGGCTCACGATGATGGAAGCGAAGTGGACGACGATGACGACGGCATTGAAGACGGTCGGCGATTGCGATCGCAACGGAGGTAGACGGCAGCAATTGCATCGGAGGTTAACGTCATCGGCGACGGCAACGAAGGTCAATGTCTACGTCTATATCAATTGAGAAGGATGGCGATGACGATCGTGAGTGTTGACGGCGATCGTGGGTGTTGCCGGAGTTGAATTTCTGTACATATTAAAGTGAACTGGGTTTTGGAAGTTTCTATATGAACGTTAATGCCCCTCCCATTATATTACTCCCTCCGTCCCATTTCTATTGTCCATTATTTCCATTTTGGGGTGTACCAAATTAATTGTCCACTTTCATAAATAGAAAGTTTAAGGAAATAAAGTTCTTTTTTACCCCTAGTGTATATATATAAGACAAAAAAATAGGTAAAAAGTAGAAGGTAAAACTGTCATTTTATCAAAAAGTAAGAGAGAGATAGTTATATTTTCTTAAACTGCGTGTCTTTTTGTCTGGTGACAATAAAATTGAGACGGAGGGAGTAGTTACGAGCTTTTAAAAACCTAATCAATCCTGTCCATTAATTCTTTTGATCCAAGGGTGAAGAATTGTACTATTGTACTTTATGTTTTTGATGTACTCAAATGAACTTTTGTGATATAAATTATTAGTTTTATCAACTAAGTTAAATAAAATATTATTAATTTATTATGAAAGAATTTGTAAAGTCAATAAACAGTATGATACGGCGGAGTATGTCAATAAGTCATCCTTATTTCACAAAAAACAGTCACACATTCAACTCAACTCAACTCAACAAACGACCATCAAATGATGATTAGATTCATTCATGTTCCTCATCAAGCTTCAATACTTCAATCATCCCACCAAAACCCTTCAAAATCCCACCACAAAACCCTGAAAACAACTTCAATAAACCCTAAAAATGGAGTCTTTACACCACCACCGACTCTAGTCACCACCGACTCCGGCCTCCTTTTCCGGCAAAAAATTATATATCTTAAAGCCCTCAAAGTAAACCCCACAAAAGCCCTACAAAAAAACCCTAATTTTCGATCAACTTCACTTCAATCACTAAAATCAGTTGAAAATTGTTTATCTTCAATGGGAATTTTACGTTCCGAATTCGGCCGTATATTCGATATGTACCCACAGCTTCTAACATGTGATCCACACAATGATCTTTACCCTGTATTTGGATTCTTATTAGACGATGTGGGCCTCAGTTTTTTCGATATTCGGAAATCAATAATTCGGTGTCCTAGGCTTTTAATTTGTAGTGTGGAAGATCAATTAAAACCCACATTGTTGTTCTTAAGAAAATTAGGGTTTATGGGTCCTAATAAAATTACCTCACAAACAACATTGTTGTTGGTTTCAAGTGTAAATGGTACATTAATGCCCAAATTGGATTACCTGATGGGGTTAGGGTTGGTATATGAAGATGTGGTTAATATGGTCTTGAGATCACCTGGGTTGTTAACGTTTAGTATTGAAAATAATTTTAAGCCAAAAGTTGAATACTTTTTGAAGGATATGAAAGGGGATATAGGTGATTTGAAGAGGTTTCCTCAGTATTTTTCATATAGTTTAGAAGGTAAAATTATGCGTAGGCATCGCCTGCTTGTTGATCAAGGGCTTTCTGTACCATTGTGGGATATGTTGAAAGTTAGCGATGGAGAGTTTACTGCTCGATTGATTGAGGCAAGGCTTCGGTTAGGTGATAGAAGATTATAGATTTTAAGTATGTTTTATCTTTTTCACTTGTTTTGTGTATTGTAATATATGTTACAACTTGATAGCTACAGTGAATTTATAGCAAATGTAGTTTAATGTTCTTGTAGCATATTAGTAAGAGACTAAGAGTAATCATCTGGATTGTCAATACAAAATTGTTCCATACAGTTATGGTTGACTTGAAAAATGATCTGTACATGTGATAAAGTTATATTACTGTATGGATAGTTAAGGTAAGAATTAGTAGCATATACAAAGTTATAATTTATGACCTTGTAGCCTATGGCAATCTAATTACGTATTTGTTAGTTAATTAAGGAGCACACAAAACCTATGCCCTACGGATCGCAAATGTTGTCAAAGGCAAGTTATTACTATGACCCCATGACCATGATACTAGTTATCTGAAGGTTCACCACTGTATTACTACCTGCACATAAAGTAATGCATATGTGGTTTCATTTTGGTCACACTGACCTGTACAAACAAATAACCAAGTCTTCTTCAGATACAGGACTTGACTAAATTTCCGGATAAAGTTCACACATCTTGAAGAAACATTCATGCACATGTGACTGTGAAGTAGTTTCCATAGTATTTTAATGAACTTTACATGATGAATCTGCACATACATGGAGTCATTCAGTAAGTCGTTAAATAGTTAAATGTGTCATGTTAAGTGCTCGTATCCGATCAATATATTTTTTGATGATGTATGAATTTGTCTTTACACACTTGACAAATTGGAGTGAATGTGATCTTGATTAATTGTATGATTTTTGCCATCTTTTACCAAATTTAACAAGGTGGTGGTTGAGAAATGCAGCACAAAAGCAGTGTTTGAAATGGTCAATAAACTATGGTGTTTAGGTTATTACATATATTCATAATGATATAGCGGCAAGCAAGCAAGTTGTGCTTAAGTTTACACCTACCGACTCAAAAGAGCTTGATGAGAAGCCAGTGGTTCTTGTCAAAAGACTCAGAAAAATCGACTCTCCAAACCCCAAATATTAATATGTGGACCTCTCTACTTTCACTTCATCGAAAACCATCTTACGTCCAACAAGGCATTAAAAAATCAGTTGGCAACTATAAGTTTGAAAAAAACATAATTGGTTAAAGCTCATTAGGCTTACAGAAATGTCCTATGGTATACTGAACAAACTGGAAAGAATGTGAAAGCTTTTTTTTTTTTTTTTTTTTATTGTTATACACCATAACATTTAGTATAATGAAAATAATATATTCCCCAAATGGTATAAAATGCATCCTATAAATTTCTAGCTGAAGTTTAAACTGAAGAAGATACTGAATACTCCAAACACAAGGAGCCATTCAACAACAGCAAGCACTAGTGTTTGCAGTTAACCCTCTCTATGTTCTGGTATATTTGTGTACAATCAAGAGCATCTGCACTAGTCACTCACCCACCTAGTATTTAGCAGGTCAAGTGCACAAGTCAACCCACAATGATCACTCTATTTCTTCAGGTAGTCCTCGATTTGGATGAGTGTCTGCAAAAATGCATAATGAACTTAGCATGCGAAAGATATCAAAATTGCTATGTTAGGCCTAAGATGTAGTTCCAAAAATATGTTAGGCTACTTGCTATAAATCTAGAAATGGTTCTGAAATTTTACTGTGCATGTAAATTACTAAATTGTTTGTGTTGTGTGTAAGAGAGATAGAGAGAGAGGACCTCAATTGCAATTTGTGTTGGATTAACGCAGCATACATCTTCGTGTCCCAACTTGGATGCAATACCTACACGTCAATATGTCCAATATTCTATTCATTGAGAATTTATATAATATTACGGAGCGAAAATGGACAAACAAAGATTCATTAGAAAGAGAAAAGAAGCATATTATATATATGTGTGTACCCTCCAACGAGACCCTCACATGGGCATTAGTGTAAGCTTCACTTCTTTCTTCCCAAAGCTTCGATAGTTTCTGAATAGTCTACAAATACAGAATGTGCAGCATATCATACAGATGTTCAATCTTTTTTACTTTATTTCTTCCCCCAAAATTTAGTACCAAATAGAAGATACATACTTGTGTGTACGCATCACCAGATCCATGATGCAAAAGCGGGCGAGAAGCAGTACCAATTGCAGTTATTCTTTGTGCTAATGCATCCAAAGGTACATCTATAAAGACGCTAATACCCTTGTGCATGTATTTCCTGTCAATAGTAATAGTTTCATGCTATTTTGCTGAAATTAAGCATACTGGAAATCCCATAAAAGAAAAATAAAATAATAAATCCAATGCCATACCAATTGACAGGCCGAATGACCGCACCCCCACCCGTAGAAATAACAAGTCGACGCATCAATGATAACTTATGCAATACCTCAGTCTGAAAACAGAACAAAACAAATAAAATTACATGTACTAATGCAAACGAAACACAAAATTGAAATATATCAACTTAAAGAGACTTGACCATCCTACAGATGGGACCTTTGTACCAACCTCATTATCTCTGAAAAAGGTCTCACCATGCAATTTAAAGATGTCAGCAACTGCAGTTCCCCCAGCAGCCTGCTCTATTAATTTGTCACTGCAGGCATCTAACACATGAATATTATCCCATTGGCAGACAACATAATGCATGGTTATCTGAGTTACTAGAGCACGGATTCGTAGTACTGGAGATGGCAAATGGACCGGTTGGGTTGGGCTGACCGACAAATACTTTTCTGTTCCTTCTGTTGCATTTATAAATACTTGATGTGCAATAACAATTACAAAATTATATTTTTTTCGATACTAATTTATTATAATATACGAGTACAATTTTAGAACGTTTAAAGTTTTCAATACACTGCAAATGGGTTTCAGCACATTTGACCCACTCAACCCAGTTTTCCTGAATGTTTTGGTTATATCTTTTAGCTTAATCCATTTGACCCGTTTAAGGTAAAATTACCAAAATCAACACATTTTGCACATTAATAGGGTCAAAACTGCCACCTCTAGTTCATATGCTTGGACTTGATATTGGGACTAAAAAAACATATACAATCAAGCAACCAGGCCACAAACCTGTCGAAAAAAGAATAACCAAGAACTTCAGACAAGATCTGGCCAATTGTTGTTTTCCCAGATCCCATCATTCCTGCATTCATGTAATAAAATTTATATGAACAAAAAAGGTACACAATTTTTGACCAAGATTAAAGACAGAAAATGTGGTTAGAACTGACCCACAAGATAAATACATCTTCCACTCAGACACGGCTCAATCTCCTCAGACTTCTTCTGCAAGCAGTAAATCTCTCAGAAAATGAATAGAGACAGCTTAATAAAGTCAATAGCACAACATTTTTTGATTTGGAAAACTAACTCAAAAAAATCTGGCAAGCATACAAATATTTCATGAATGTACAGAAGATAACATCTTGTGCAATCCGTGTTTTGTGATTTGCAGCTTAATTATCATAGACTTCCGTCTCGTTTTCATATATAATTTTTTCTATAACTATAAAGCTTAAAAGGCATAGTTCAGACAAAAAGAGCTTTTTTTTAATGGATGGTACTGCCTTGAAGTTTTGTTATGTACATCCAATACCAGGAACATTGTGGAACATCGAATACCTTTAGTATCAAATCTTCCTCGGTAGTAACAGTTCCAGATTCGAGTACTGAAGCTACAAGACAAAAAAAAAAAAAGAACGTTAGCACCAAGAAATTACTCACATATTTTGTATAATAATCAGGTCTTAAATCACATGGTGGAAACCAAGTCAGGCCATTAAGGCCTCTCTTAGTCATGAAGAACACAGTCATTACTAATGCATACACCGACATAAATATAAGCTCACTTGGTTCTCTGTGTGACATGTTTAATAGATGGATTCACAGCTTAAACAAACTGTTTGAGAATCTAGAAGCATGAAGAGCTATGCCTGAAGGATTGATTTGGTGACTTGGAAGTCTAAAGCATAAGAACCTCTTTATCTTCAGAGCACATAGATACAATTATGCAATGTTACCACCTTGGCTATGTTTTCAGTGAGTGATATTCATCACCCAAACAATTCGCAATGGGTCCACAAGCATAGAGTATATTCATTTGGTGCTTATGACATTAGAAAGTTTTAAGTATAAATCCTACAAGGCTACAATTATGAATCATGTGTCACTCCAAGAACCTACAAGAGTAAAACTGCTATTACATTACTTTAGGTCCAACACTTTGACTTACTCAAGTCACAGTATATCAATATACATCAAATAGCAATTAACAATGTATCTAATAATTGTTCCTTTGACCATGAAACTTTTAATATAGCCTCAAATATGGACTTATGGTTGGGGTATGAAGAAGTACCTGGAGAATTCTGAGAAGTACATGAAAGCTTTAACCTCGCTGATCTACGCCCCATCGCTGGTTTTATAGTTCCAGAATGATTGCATTTTAGTGGCACATTAACCCCTATGTTTTTCTCAAACCTTGAGTATAACCTCATGGAATTGCTAATCATTGGAATTGTGTAATCGTGATTCATCCATGTCGTCAAGTGTAAGCTCTGGGCTACTTTGGCCTCCATTCTTTCTGTTCCTTGTGAATCAAGAAGTTAAGATTTCTTTAATTTGTGAAGAGTTCTAAATTCTTCTTACCAACACAAATCAGCCCTTATTAAACTTTGCCTGCAAAAGTAAAATATCACATATTCCATCATTCTCTTTCCAAAATGCTGATAGAAGTTAAGCATTTTACAAACAATGCAAGTGGAACCCCTCAAAGAAACTCTAAATACTGTAAGTAAAAATCTAATAACCTTCACATCAAATTATATATTAGCACAACCATTTGTCCATCAATATACAGAAAACAATCGTCCTTAAACATCTGCTGACATTTTTAGTTACACTATTTCCTATCAAATTCTGGCAAAGCTAGATATGGAATCCCTAGTTTACAAATGTTCACTTTATTATGTGATATACAACCATTCACAAAAGACATTTCCACAAAAATACAAAAATAATTCCCTAACATTCAATTTACTACCCCGAAAATGTGTCATATATCAAGCAATCTAATCATCACGAAAAGTAGAAACAAAATTGGTGACCCATTTAACATTTTAACCATATCTGCATTCTTATATTTGGTCATAAGTTATGGTTCTGTTATCCCTACGAAATGCCCACTTAACACTAAGGCCCTGTTTGCTGAACCTCAAATATTCTGAGAAAAACCATATCGAATACAATTACATTTGATTTAGTCACATCCCTCCATAAAAGGCTACTTTTTGATTTTCGATATCAGCCAATTACCTTTCAAACGTGACTTTCGAGTCAATTTTGTTGTAAATCAAATAACAAAATTATTCTATTTCAAGGACTTGTCACAAAATTCGGGCTTGAAGGTGAATCAAAGGTTAAGTATGGAAGTTACAGATCATCAAAAATTCAATATGAACTACAACTAATATCATTACCAATATTCATCCTAAAAAGCCGAAACCACAAAATGAAAAATGAATTGGTTTCTAAGGTATACTAGTGATATACATGTATCATAATTCATTACTTTAAGTCTTACAGAACTGAAAATATGACTAGCGTATAACAAAAAGTAACGGAATTGCATTGTATTGAGGATTTAGAGTTGAAACAAACAACGAATTATGGATATAGATATTAAATCAAATCAAATTAATGATGAACAAATGTTGAAATAATGAATACCTTATTGGAGCTGGCTGCAGGAGAATGGATGTAAGCGAAGAACCGATTTATATTACCTAACACTAGTTAATACTAATTTAAAAGGGAGTTTGGTTTGGTTTGAGGTCTGTCTTCCCTACCAACCCCCAACACCACCAACCTCCATTTTATTTTTAGAGGCAAGCAAAAGTAACATATGATAGTTTTATGAGGACTTAGATGCAAATTCATTATTTTAAGACTTAATTATTGTTTTTTAATTATTGTACCATTTAAACACTTTACAAATCAAACATATGCCGCATTTTAATTAACCCCATAAATATCACTCGAAAATTACAACCAATTTCTACATGACATACCCTTAAATAATTTGTTTTAGGTTTATAATTATAATAATTTGGGTGAAGGGTCATGAAAGTTTACAAAGTAAGGTTTAAATTTATTGTATCCACCATAAATATGCATTATTTACTTGTACAGTACAACCCTATAATGCACATCCATAGTGGATCTATCAAAATTGGTGGTGGAAATATCATCTTCAAATTGAAAAGGTTGCATGTTAATGTGACATAGAGTTAAATGTGACTTTCTAATATACATAACTCATGATTATTAAGATACTAGTTCAATGACCCGTGACTACACGGGTTTGATAAAGAAATAATAATTAGAAGATTAATTGGTATATTTTCTATCTATAATAATAAGTATACATATAAGCTCTACATATTGATTTTGTATTATTACATTTTGTAGGCTAGTTTTAGTGATACATTTACGTAATCAATAATAAGAAAAGGTAAGAATGTAAAAGTTAACAATGTATACTCATATGTAAAGACTTAACATTATATAAAGATAATAATATAACGAACTTCCATACTTTTACAATATATTATCAATATTAACATAACGCAACTTGATCTTTTTCTTTTTTTATCTTCAGTTTGTTCTTACTTTCACTTCATTTATTTTCCCGTACCTATACTTCATACCTAAATTCAATCAAAGAAACCCGTTAAGCAGATATAACTTTAGTTGTTGCATATTTTTTACATCACAATACTACCAAACATAAACCGTTATCGAGTAACATACGACTAAAATATAGTGTTCATGTTGTTCATATATATGTATATATTCTTAATGACATTGTAGTCAAAGTGTTCATTTACACTTGGCATGTTTCACTGCATACATTCGTACACCACATTCTTCATTCTTTGAATATATTCTTGATAAGAAATTATCCTGGGTCTACCATGTTGCTCTTTTTTGCCTAAAGAAACGATGTTGTAAATAGGTTGCTCCATAGTGGCATAATCATATTTTCTATGCCATCCCATATTATCTGCATAAACTTCTTTTGTCTACGTGATGACATATTATTTGTGATTCAGGACTCTTACTGTAGTTTCTATCTCTTAGCTGTATTTTGCTGTAATTAACACATTATTTACCATTTTCATCTTATAGGTTCTCTTGTAAGGCCAAAGGTTGTTAAAAGTGTTCATTATTGTCCTTCAACTAAGCAGTTTACAGCTCGTGAGTATCGAGATATTACTTCTACAATGGGTCTGGCAACAGGTTCCCTTTAGGCAAAAAAGAGCAACAAAGTAGACCCAGGTTAAAAGTGTTCATTATTGTCCTTCAACTAAGCAGTTTACAGCTCGTGAGTATCGAGATATTACTTCTACAATGGGTCTGCCAACAGGTTCCGTGTCTCAAACCCGGGTAATAGCAAACTCTTTATAATATGTCACATTTCGCTGTCGTGATAAAAAATTAAGTACCTAATTCATATTATTTGCTGCAGGATGACAATGGCAATTTGTTAGTAACTGAATATGGGTTGTGCCATTACAAAGATCATCAAACACCATCAATGCAAGAAGTGCCTCAGAATTCTGCTCCTGGTCAACTACCAAGAACTGTTGATGTCATTGCAGAAGATGATCTCGTCGACTCATGCAAGCCTGGAGACCGTGTGGCAATTGTTGGAATATACAAAGCTATTCCAGGAAAAAGTCAAGGCAGTGTGAATAGGTTGTCATCCATATCGATCAAACCCTTTAGAACTCTTCAAGGATTAGAAGACCAAAACAACAAAAGCAGATAGAATAGAAACACTTAAAAGCTTACACTAAAATCTTCAAACGACCTACTAAAAGAGCAACCAGCAGAATGTCACTGCAATTAACCATGTTTTGCAACCAGCAATAGCAGAATGTCACTGCCATTAACCATGTCACTGCAAAATGTCACTGCAACCAGTAGAACTCTGGAGTAATGTGTGTTTATGCTCCATCCATATGCAAGTTAGTCAGAGTAAGCTAAGACATAAAATAAAAATTAGTCAGCGTAAGCTAAGACATAAAATTAAAATATTGCATACGGTACAAATTCAAGTTCACAACCTTGAAAAGAATTATATAACTAATACATGTAAAAACTACCATAGTATGCAACATCAACCATTGTTGACCAGTGTAAAAAATCTTATTTTTAATAACACATAATCCATGTAAAAGATCTAAGATCCACATCCACCATTGCAAGAAATCATGTGTATACAATCTTTAAAGTACCATAGTTGAAAAACAATATAAAATCATATAATTATAGAGGAGATTCATCCTTACTAACCTTATCATTGGACTTTAAAAAAAATCTTATTTTTAATAACACATAATCCATGTAAAATATCTAAGATCCACATCCACCATTGCAAGAAATCATGTGTATATAATCTTTAAAGTACCATAGTTGAAAAACAATATGAAATCATATAATTATAAAGGAGATTCATCCTTACTAACCTTATCATTGGACTTTACATTTAATGGACCATTTTCACCTGGTAACCATTTGACAAATACCTGCATTGAAAGAAATAGTTGTTTTAACACGAGCCCCATCTGCACATGTCACAAAATCATTTCGTTTCGCCTGCACACGAGCCCCATCTGCACATGTACCTACCATGAGCCTTGGCAACAACAGTATTTCTAAGCCACAAGATGAAGACGGTTTTCCTACAAACAAATCTTCGCTCCTCTTTCGTTAGTAGAAGAAAAAAAATAGCAACTACTAACAAAATGAATCCCCTAAACTCAAGAAACACATAAATCCATTATCTTTAATCTAAAAATCTAACCTTTTTGGGTTGTCTAAATCCACAGTCTGGATATGTCGGACATGGGGAGGGTATCTGAGACATTTCATTGTTAGAACTGGAAGGGGTGTCAGTGCTTGAACTCGTTTCACGATCAGAGGTAAAGTGCGTAAAATGTAACACTTTATTACCTCCAACATAGATGCCTGCATATATAAATCTTTTAGGTAATAAAGGTTGTTCTCTATCGAATACTAAATCTTCATAATTCACCATTTCAATATTCTTGATCAAGTTTATCAGATTATATTATAAATTAAAATACATCGAAGTGAATCCCAATCTTGAAGTAGCATAACATCTTATCTTATAACCCAAGATTAATAATACTGTATGCTTGAAGCTGCATGAACTTGAAAAAAAGAAAGTACATACAATCTTATGAATTTGGCATAGCGTCTATTATGATCAGTAATTGCACATTACAATAATCACACACCAGTTTAGTTTTAGAAAAATAGGATACTTTCACAAAATTTAAAGGAAAACTCGGGATACAGAAAGCATGTTCAAACTCGACTAAGGCAAAAAAAGATCATAGAAAAAAGAAATTTCTGGAAACTGACGTATGTAGTTTTCAACTAATTTTCATTCCCATGTTTTCAAAACTGAAATATGAAAACAAACGACTGTGTTCTCAAACAATCTCAGTAATTTCTTTAGATATAGTTGACAGCATGTAAATTAAGTGCAGAGGCTTAATATAACATAGTTGACATATTCAATTCACTTTTAGAATTGTACCAAATCAGTCCCTGGTTTATACATTGCTGGTACCATCGTTTTGTGTGCGCGTGTTTTGTATCACAGTGGAAACTCGATGACTTTGGTGAGATCCAGAAAGGATACAAAAGAATTTCATCAAGAAAAAAATAACCTTAATCATTTTTTAATGCATAAACCGTGTAATCTAGAATTGAAAAAAAACAATCATCATACTATATACTATGAAATTTAACAAAAACATCACAAAATACCTGAATTTACCCCATCTGATAATGAATCTCGCTAATAAAAGTTGTGAGTAAAATACCTCAAAAAACACCCTGCATTCATACACCTATCATTACATATATACTATAAAATTTAACAAAAACATCACAAAATATCTGAATTTACCCCATCTGATAATGAATCTCGCTAATAAAAGTTGTGAGTAAAATACCTCAAAAAAACACCCTGCATTCATACACCTATCATTACATGAATCATTCTATTATCCTCAAAATCATTGAGCAACAAAGGCAAAGATAAAAGCAAAACTAATAATTAAGTAAAGAGAAGAGTGAAGAAACAATGAATCATGTAATTAATTAAAACCCTACCCTTTTCAAGAATCTGCAGTGGAACCTCGATTACTTATATACCTTTCCTCGTTTTTGAATCTTGTTTTAATAGCAAAATCGAAACCCTCAAAAATCAAAATGGTGAAGTAGAAAGAACTCTTAAGTAATCTTGGCCGGAACCCTAAAATATGAAGAAATATCGATTAGAGCTGTGATAGAGACATCGAAAAAGAAGCATAGATTTAAATTGGAATGAAACCCATTGGGAGAGAGAGAAATCATGCTGTGAGTAAGATGAAGAGGAAGAAGAAAAAATTGGTAAAGAGAAGAGTGTATTCTAATTTTCAAATTTGGGGCCGGTGGCATACAAAGAGGCAGGCGTGAGCATGAAAAGAAGTGATCAGTAAATTAAAGCGTATCAAATAAGTTCATTAAAATGTCATTTGCATGCCTTGTAAATTACAAAAGTTAATTTTCGGATTTAAAAATTAAATAAAAATTCTGAGAAAATTTCTTGCATATAAGAGTGCCACGTCAGCATGGAGATTGCCTAAGAAGGGGACAAGTCAGCTTCATGACATCAGCACCAACTCCCTTTTATTAGATAGGTAAGATATTTTACTGTCATTGAAAGTATGTTTGATTGTCATTAAAATTATTTATTTACTCTCCCTCCTCTGTTGGTAAAAAGAAGAGAACTTGTTGTCTTGATAGTTCATTTTCCATTATTCCTATTTGGTGGTAGACACATGTCTCACATTGATTCCAGATGAAACACTCAAACACACACATGTTTATACATTAGTATTTTACTATTTTATATGCTTATTAGTTTAGTCTAGTGGGTTTTTTGCCGAAAAATGCATCAATACTTTAGTTTTTTACATTTTCGGGTATCACTTATTTTTTTTGCCAAAAAATGAACCAATAATTTAAAAGTTATCATTTTCGGGTATCACTTATTTTTTTTTTTGCCAAAAAATGTACCAATAATTTAAAAGTTATCATTTTCGGGTATCACATATTGATTTGAAATTGGACCAAAAATAAGTGATACCCGAAAATGATAACTTTTAAATTATTGGTTCATTTTTTGGCAAAAAAAATAAGTGATACACAAAAATGCAAAAAACTGAAGTATTGACGCATTTTTCGGCAAAAAACCATTATGGACCTAATGATTTTGGTCAAGTTAAGAACAAACATTGTGGTTAATTTATAAACAAATGTTTAGGCATGTGGTTAGTATGCTTCAGTCGTTGTACCCTCAAAAACATACGACGAATATGTTTTAATGCTATCGTGTTATACACAGATCTCGGCCTATCATTCGTCGATATCCTTTCGTTTATAATATTTCTTTTTATGTTATTACATTCCATTGTAGTATGTGTATACGATAATACGAATTAGTTTGGTATTTTACGTTTTGTAATTGTATTGTATTGATTCGCTAGTATATCGATATTATATTAGGTACAAGACTGTTCTCAATATATTTATAAAAAGATGACAAATTTTCGGACAAAATATCGAGAGGTTGGAAAGTCGCGGGAGAAGATGAACATCAACCAATATGACCGGTTAACGATTTAGTTAGTCATCTGTTATGTTGAATGTTTGCTTGTAAAAGTTTGTTACTCATGATAGATGCGTTTTTAACTACAATAAATTTTAAACGTCAATTTTTTACATTTAAGGACAGTTAACTTCACAATTGACTAGTGGTTTTAATTTGTTATCTTTTTTCATAAATTTTGAATTTAATACGGAGTATAATTTTAATTTGTTTTTGTAATAATAATGAAAGATTGTGGGTTTAGAATAGTAGAGTGTGGTTCAAACGAAAATGAAAAATTTGGTGAGAATAAAGGAATCAATAAGAATGCGTCACGTGTCATAAAACTCATTTTCCTTCACGTTTTTAAAAATCAAATATCTCACAAACGGTAAGTCAAAAAACTATAAAAACTACACCATAAAAATTAACATTTTTTTCTCTTCGATTTGCCATCTCCCAAGGTATATTTTCGACGACTTTTTTTTTTTGGTTTTACAAATCGTACAAAATTAGTAACACATGTGTTACTATGATGGTAATACATGTGTTACTAGCTGGTAATACATGTGTTACTCGCTGGTAACACATGTGTTAGTTGTTTTGAAAACACATAAAAAATAAAATAAAAAAGTTTGTCGAAAGTATACCTTGTCACATCTCTAATCGAAGAGAATAAAAATCTGATTTTTATGGTGCAATTTTTGTGATTTTTCGACTTACCGTTTGTGAGATATTTAACATTTAAAAGCGTGGAGGAAAGAGGGTTTAATGACACGTGGCACATTCTTATTGGTTCTCTCATTCTCACAAAAGGTAGTTGTACGCATTTGAACCCTACTCTAGAATAGTAATTTCGAGCTACTTTTTAAATATGTTGTAATGCATTATAAACTTTGGGTGATGTTCAAAAGTGAATGAAAAATTTGGTGATAATGGACAAACCATTACGGATGCGTCACGTGTCATAAAATTCATTTTCCCCCACGTTTTAAAAATCAAATATTTCACAAACGGTAAGTCAAAAAATTATAAAATTTACACCAAAAAATCAGCATTTTTTTTCTTCGATTTGCCATCTCACAAGGTATCCTTTCGACGACTTTTTTTTTGGGTTTTACAAATTGTACAAAATTAGTATAACATGTGTTACTCGCTGGTATCACATGTGTTACTCGCTGGTAACACATGTGTTGGTTGCATTTAAAACCCACCGATAAACGAAAAAAAAAAGTTCGTTAAAAGTATACCTTGTCACATCTCTAATCGAAATGAATATAACGCTGATTTTTATGGTGCAATTTTTGTGATACAAAGGAAAAAATGATAAATATATATAACTATATATATATATATATATATATATATATATATATATATATATATATATATATATATATATATATATATATATATATATATATATATACTTACTTACTTACTTATGTTGCACCCACACAGATTACAACAAACGACCTCTATATGAGACGTTTTAATAAAAAGTTACATTTCATAAATAAAAAGGTTACAGATGTTATATCAAAACATTGGAGTTCGCATTAAAAGTGTAGAGATTTCTAATACATAATGTTGATACAAAATATTGTAATGCAATCTAATCTCTTGTTGTTTGTAAAAACATGCGACTCGAGCTAATGCTTTCCAAAAGCATCCTACTGCCTTGTTTCCTGTGGGTAGTCCTACTGCGTCTGTGAACCTGAGAAATACATGCTAAAAGGTCAACATAAAGTTTGTGAGTTCATAGGTTTACGCAGTTAAAATCATAGTATGAACCACAAGATTTCATAGTTATCAAAGTAGCATGAATGCCAAAGTGAATCATAGTATACTATTGCCATGAGCTCATAGTCCGAAGCTTAACCGTAGTTGTTTACCCCCAGTGAGTGTGTAACCAGTACACTCGGCTGTACGAAATATTATGCATCCGTATAGTGGTTAGAGTGACTAACCCGGATGGCGGATTGTCAGGTCCCGATAGATCTATCCATAATGTTCGCGCTTAGTATTAACGTACTATGATATTTGTTAGGGGCCATCGTAGTTTGGTTTAGTTACTCATGCAATTAGTATAAGAGTTTTCGTTACTTGCGTTCATATGTAAAACAGTTTATAAAACAGAGCATGTATTCTCACCCCAAAGTAAAAAGCAGTAAAAAGTGAGGCTATGAAACTCACCTTAGGTGTGCAAGTAGCAAGCAAATATCAATAAAGCAAGCAAGCCGGTGGGCAACCTTCTAACGTCCTAAACGTATAAGGTTGTGTAAGTAGATGTCTCATGAGACCATCTATGGCGATTGTATAAGTGGGGGTCAATGTCCACTTAAGCCAATCGTGTAGATGGAGAGTTAATGTCCACCTAAAGCTAGTTCATCAACTAGTATGTCCAAATAAGTTGTTCAAGTTCGTTTATTAAAAACATGTACGATCCGTTGGTGAAAGTTTGTAATAATAATTCATTTTGACATTATTATTAAGTTTGTTTTGTTGTATACTATACATTAGTACATATTGTGTGTTGCTAACAGATTATTTAGTTCGTAAGAACCTTAAACCGTAGGTCAAAGTTGGTCAAACCTGGTCAAACTGGTTAAAATTGGTCAAACCTGGTCAAAGTTGGTCAAACCTGGTCAAACTGGTCAAAGTTGGTCAAACCTAGTCAAACTGGTCAAAGTTGGTCAATTTTATGAGTCACTTCCCAATTTATGAGTCACTTCCCAATTTTATGAGTCACTTCCCAATTTTATGAGTTACTTCCCAATTTATGAGTCACTTCCCAATTTTATGAGTCACTTCCCAATTTTATGAGTCACTTCCCAATTTTATGAGTCATTTTCCATTCCAAGTGTTCTAAGTGTCGGTTTCTAATTCGGGAAACTTTTTAAGTTTAGTTTTAGGTCCAAGTTACTAACTAAGTCATCCAAACCCATTTTTGTTACCACTTTCCAAAAATAATTAGTTTTGTCGTTTTTTAGAAACCGAGCCGTTTTTGTTGACTTGGTCAAACCTACCCGGTTTGACCCGAAACTTTTACACAAGTCTTAAATAAGTTAATAGAGTCCATAAAATTTGTCGGTTTGTGTCGGAGTGATTTTGAGATGTCGGTTTTAAAAGGCATGTTCAAACATTTAAAGTTTCATGATTTCGGTTTTGTCGGTTTGGTTCGTTATAAGATTTCTACCATTTATGGTCTAAATTAAGGTCTGAGATTTTTACCAACTAATCATCTACTAATCTAGCATCTAATATAATTTTTCTGAGATTTATAATTGTAACACCCCCAAATTCGTTGATTTGATTAGCGGAAGCTTTAGGTTAAGTACGGGGGTGCCACAATAACAAAGCATGCATACGTATCAGAGCATATGATTACAACAGAACATAATATATTAGGATGCCAAAAGTATTAATTACAAAGTTTACGATTCATCAAATCGTACAAGTTAAAAGTAATAAGTTTACAAAAGTAGATTTCTGGAATATGACTAAAACAGTTTCAGTTATACTAGAGAAATCCATATGTTTCCAAAAAGTTGGCATCCTAAAACTTCACGGGTCGCCTAATTCTCCATGTGTGTTGGCGATTCTTACATGCGCAGCTAATTCCCTGAAAAACATAGTAAAAGTCAACAACGAGGTTGAGTGAATTCACAGGTTTTATGTTTGCAATAGTTTTTTCAAGTTTGTACGCACAGTTGTTTATCCAAATACGTTCACAAATAGTATTGCCATAATAGTCAAGAAAAAGTTTGGTGGAATGTTATCCAGATACAAGTTATGTGGGTTGTTCGCCCAAAGTTTCGGTTTACGTGGGATGTTACCCAAAATACAGATACGTGGGATGTTACCCAAAACCAGTTTAAAACACGTGCTGGTCGTTCTCCAACGTTTTACAAACAGTATCGGTCGTTCTCCTGCCAAATACGCACGGGTCGTTCTCCCGTCCAAACAAAAAAGTTTACCGGTCGTTCTCCGGTCTAGTTACGCACAGGTCGTTCTCCCGTCCAACAAACGCATGGGTCGTTCTCCCATCCAAGACGCACGGGTCGTTCTCCCGTCCCTTGGCCAGTCGTTCTCTGGCACTAAAATACGTAGCTGGTCGTTCTCCAGCATTTATATAAAAGTACCGGTCGTTCTCCGGTATACCAAACAAGTTTAAAGGTTTACAGTCGTTTGCAGTATGAAAATGTTATTTCATAAACACCAGTTTGTTCAATAGTTTAATAGTTCAAAGTACTCTAATTGTTCGATTAAACAAGTATGATAAACAATCATATAAGTAAAAGTAGTTATGGTAATAAGTAAAACAGTTGACTATGTTTTCCACCCCTGTTCAAAAGCAGTTAAAACCGTAAAAGCAGGGGCTGTGAACTCACCTGTTGAGTTAAGTAGTAGGTGCGAGTGCTAGCAAAGCCTAAAGCCCAAGAAGTCTAGTCGAATCTCCTATCGTCCTAAACGTATGAGATTTAATAAGTATGTGGAGGTCTAAGTTAATCATCCATTTTTGCGTATTAATCGTATCGTATTTGGTTTGGTTATTGAAAGGTGATTTTTAAACACTTAGAATATTTTTGGCTTCTGTTTTTGGGTTTTCGCGACACAAAATGCGACACAGCCCTTGTGTCACATGATTATGCGACACAACCCTTGTGTCACATGATGTGCAACTTAATGCGACACTAAATGCGACACAACCCTTGTGTCACATGATTATGCGACACAACCCTTGTGTCACATGATATGCAACTTAATGCGACACTAACTGCGACACAACCCTTGTGTCACATGATTATGCGACACAACCCTTGTGTCACATGATATGCAACTTAATGCGACACTAAATGCGACACAACCCTTGTGTCACATGATTATGCGACACAATATGCGACACAAGCCTTGTGTCACATGTATGAACACCGGCCCAGAAACTTTCGCCTGACGTATTTTTCCGATCCAAAACCCGATTTGAACATATTTTTAGGCTATAAAATCATGTTTTCTTTCATTATATGTTTATAACTAAGTTGTATGCTCAATATAACATCAAAATAATACACCAAAATGAGTAGATCTAAAAAGTTTAGCATTTTCTTACAATGGCAAATCGAGAGCAAATGAGCTAGAGATGAAGAAATTGGTGTTGATATTCTTGCTCCTTAGCTTGAGATGATTCCGAAAATGTGTTTTTGGTGGTGATTTGAGATGAAATCCGAAAATTTGTGTGTGGGTGTTGAGAGAGTTTGTGTGTGTTTTGTTGGTGAGAAATGAAAAAGAATGAAAGAGATGAAAGGGAGGGGGAGAAGGTGGTGATTTGTCCCACTTTGTAATATTTAGTCCGTGTTTGTTTACCCGATCGTTATATGTTACAATATTTTAAATGATACATTTTTAAATACTTACTTTATTACATTTTAATTTAGAATGTTTTATAAAACCAATTTAGTTAATTTATGAATTTTTAAACTTTGTTTTATTTTTAATTGTACGAAATAGACGTTATTTGTTACGAAATATTTGTAAATATTATCAACATAATATTTAATATACGTTTATGTTATTTAATAAATTCCGTTTTATTAAATAAAAATTGTTAACCAACAGTCGTATATTTTTGTCGCGTTTGATCAAATCGTTTCGTATGTAATTGCATCTAATTACAAACAAGTAATGCTACGCGTTTTAACTAGTTGGGCTTTGCTAGACTTACCTCTAAAATGTGTTGTGAATTCACTCAAGTAGGGAATTAGCCTAATAATGCAAGTGATTAACGTTTATAATTGCATTTAAATTTGCGGGGTGTCACAATAATGTCCATTTACATATTTAAATAATTTCGCGTAAGAACCGAACATATTTATCGAAAACTTTCAGGTCAGTCTCAAAGATCAGCTTATTCACGAATATCCGTACAGATCTGGAAAAAGTGCAAAACGCAAAAGTTGTACCTCTTTTCAATACGAAACTTAAAAAAAAAATTCGTTGTCTAACTCTTCCTAGAACTCCAGATATGACCATTTTTGTAACCTGTATTTTCTGGGACAGATTATGTTTATTCATGTATGTTATTCAAAAACGATTTTTAACTATAGTTTTGGACATAATCAAGTTAGATGAACTATAAATCATCAACATCAGTAGCATGCAAAAAGATTAATGAAAGGTTCATATGGTTCATACCAAGAAAATGAAGAAAGGAAGATGATGGTGATGATGCTCTTGTTTTTGGCTTGATCTTCTTGATCTCCTCTTCGAGAATGTGGTGTTTGATGGTGGTTTTGTGGTGGATTTAGGTGGGGATGTGGTGGTGAAATGAGGCTGATGTTTTTCAGTAATTGAGAGAGAAAAGAGGTCAAGTAATTAGAGAGAAATGAAAGGCAATGGAGGGAGTGGTGGTGTAAAAGTGGTATGATGATGGGAGTTTGCATGAACCATGAATGGGAAAGAAAAGAGGTGGCACTTGGGGGGCATGTGGGTGTTACATGTGGCCCACAAGGGGTCAAAAGTTAGTTGAATTTTTGTCTATTAAGTTTAGGTTACGTATTGTATTCGTTTACCCGCTATTTTTGCCAAAACGTTAAATCGTGTAGCGTTTTCTTGTGTTGTTTTAATTCGTAATATATTTGGGATTATTTTTCAATGGAGTATTGTTAGAATACTTTATTTTGGGTTGTCAATATATTTATTGACGTTCGTTTGGTTGCTGAATTCGATTCGCGCGTTTTCGTTGCGTTTGAGACGTTTTAGCCAAAACGTCTAGGTTTTTCGTGTATTATTTTAACAAAATAATAATAAGTGATAAATAACTTCTAAAAATAGATTAAAGTTATTTATAGAAATGTTTTCACCAATGTCGTATAGTCTATCGGACTCCGTCCGGTTGTTTCGCGTAATTACAACTAATTACGTATGCGTAATATAAAACAATTACGGGAGTGTATATTCACATAAATATATAAATAGTCACAAGTAATTACAAGTATTTAGCCTAATACTAAGCTAAACACACGTAATTAAGGTTTCTAGCAGGTTAATCAGTAACCCTAAATCGTCTGGTGTTACAGCATCCCTACTGATGCTGTGTACCTGAGAATATATTGCTAAAAGGTCAACACAATGGTTGGTGAGTTCATAGGTTTAAGTAATGAACATACAGTTTATGAATCACGAGATTTCAGTAAGCATTGCCAATAAGCAACGTAAGTATAAATAATGTCATGCCATGAGCCCATAGTCCGAAGCTTAACCAAGTGGTGAGGACCTGTAAAATCAATTACAGCCTCGTGCCCCCGCAGGTGCCTAATCCAGAACACCCGTTAGGATCAAATACTAATGCGTCCGTTTGACCAGTTAGGGCTTCTAACCCAGACGGGGATGGTCAATCCCAAATAAATCTATTCATTAATACTCGCGCTAAATCCATACTAACGAAACTATGTAAAAATGAGGGACTTCAGTGGATTAGTGAAAACAACTCATGCAATCCGTTGAAAAGTTTAAGTACTCGTATTCAAGCGTAAAACAGTAAAGCAATATATCTCACCCCATAGAAAAATAATAAAAAGGGGCTATGAAACTCACCTGAGTTTAGCAAGCGTTTATATAAATAAACAAGTAGCTGAAAGCTATAATCAGTACGTAGGTTCTCCGAACCCGCAACCTTCTAGCGCCCTAAACGCATAAGGTTGTGTAAGTAGATGTCTCGTAAGACTATCTAGGCTAGTTGTCCACTCAACTAGTTAATGTCCAAGTAATTTGATTGTTTAGTTGTTTGTGTTTTTGAAAACATGAACGGCCCGTTAGTGAGTTTTTGTAATAATAATTACAAAGTATTATTATTATGTTTTTCGTTATTTTGTATACTTATAAAAGTTTATAAGTATGTAAAAGTATGCATTTGTTTGCAATATTATTTCTAAAAGTGTATATATATATATATATATATATATATATATATATATATGGATTTTCGAATGTATATATATATATCCGAACGTATATATGTATATGAGTCCGAATTTATAATTATACTTATATATATAATTTTGTCCGAAAGTATGCCCATGTATAAGTATCCGAAAGTGTGGTCCGAATGTATATATATATATATATATATATATATATGTGTGTGTGTGTGTGTGTGTGTGTGTGTGTGTGTGTGTGTGTGTTTGGTCCGAAAGTGTTGATCCGAAACTACAAAATCCGAATTTAGTATAAAAGTCCGAAAGTCAACGAAAGTCAACTACGAAAGTTGACTTTCGGAGTCAAAATTACTGTTCATCCGAAGTTCAAAGGGTCAAAGTTACTGTTCATCCGAAGTCAAAGTTCGGAGTTACTGTTCATCCGAAAGTCAAAGTTCGGAGTTAAAGTCAGACTGATTTTGGGGAATTTGTTTGACTAAGCAAACTTTATCGAATTGTTCCAAAATTTTTACACAACGTTCCCAAATATCTTATGTACTTCCTGTATTTTTTTTCATGACTATTGGAGGTCGTTTGATATTTTTTAAAAATTCACAACATATCAGGGTTCAGTTTAGTCCGAATTTAAACTTTTGCTCACAAATCTAATTTTCTGGAAAAATCTGTGTATTTTTGGAATGAGCCAAAGAAGAACTTTTTGTAGATAACATCCATACGAAGATTTCAGTATATGATTCATGCATTTATTCAGCCAAGTACTCAAGTTATGGCTCCGAGAAATAGGTGCAACTTTCTGTCTCCAGAGGATAGAAAGTATATGTCGCCGGAGAAAATTGTTCTCGGGTACTAAACAGAGTCGAAATGTCACGAGACTAGTTTTGTTGGAAAGATAATTCTTGTACTACATTTTAGACTTAAGGAACGTCTATTTTCATGTTGTAATGATTTTTATAAAAATTGTTAAAGTGGAACCAGAAATCTGAGCATAAACATAAAGCATATATTCAAGTTTTTAAAATGTGTTTCGTTTTATATTTTGGACATTTTATGGTTGTGTAGACTTAATAACATGTTAGTAAGTATATTACAAGTATTATGAAAGAGAAATGATGTTCTTACTAGTATTCTATGAAGAGGAGAAGGAAAAGAAGTGTTAGAGCTCGATCCCTCGCGTTTTTCTTGAATTCCCGCGTGGCGGCTTATGGTGGTTCTACGGTGGTTGATGGTGGCACTGGGGTGGCGGTTTTGGGTCTGGAAAACAGCAGCAAGAGAGATGAGAGGAGAGTGTAAAGAGTGGGTGGAGTTGGAGTGAAAATGGGTTGAATGAAATGAGATATGGTGAGGGTTTAGGTTGTCAAAGAAGCAAAGGTAGGGGCATGGCACCCCATACCCTTGGCTGCAGATTTCGTGGACCCCACAATGGTGTGGGTGTGCTAAATTTTGTCTCCCAAAGTTTCGTTACGCACGGTGTCCGTTTACCCGTTTGTTTCTGTAACACCCCCAAATTTGATGATTTGCGGAAGCTTGATTTGGGTATTACTAATCAATAACAAAGCACAAAGATAAATAGCAAACGACTCTATATGCGTCGTTTTTACAAAATATATTGATAACTGAAATGTTTACAACATTTAAAGCTTTACATAGCTCGAGTTAAATAAAATGAGATTTCAGTACATAAGTACTTGTACAAAATATACTAATGCAAGAAAATCTCAATCGTCTGTATGCTGACTCGAGCTAACTCCTGAAGCAGAAACATCCTACTGCTGGGTACCTGCGATATATGCTAAAAGGTCAGCTATAAAGCTGGTGAGCTCACAGGTTTGAAATCAAGTAATATCGTATGAACCGCAAGATTTAAATAATGAATTGCATCCAGCAATTAAATAGTGAATTGCATCCAGCAATTAAATGATAATCATCGTGTATACAGCCATGAGCACATAGTTGAGCTTAACTCGAGTGCCGGGTCCCCTATAGAGAATTCCGGGCGAGGTGCCTCCACGAATGTCTAATCAACATTCGTCTTCCCAAATATTAGTACGTCCGTTTACCCGGTTAGTGCTTGCTAACCCGAACGAGGAGGGTCAATCCTATATGGTACCATATACTAATATTCACGCTACAACGTATTAACAACTATGCTGACGGAGGACTTTAAAATGATTAGTTTCGAAATACTCATATAGTATATGAAAAGTTGGTACTTGCGTTCACATGTTAAAAGTTGAGCAATATATCACACCCCTGAGTAAAACAGTAAAAAGAGGGGCTATGAGACTCACCTGAGTCTGAGTGCGTTTAAACAAACGTAAGTTGATTAGCCGAGTATGAAGTCCAAAGACTTGTAACCTGAGGGTGTCCACGACACGCGATGGTTATAATCATGATTTGGGTATCTCAACAGATCACCCTTGTAGTTGTTTGTTCAACTATAATGTCCAAATTTCCACTATTTGGTTGATAAGTTTGAGTATTTGAAAAGTGTACGGCCCGTTGGTGACGGATTTGTAATAATAATCTCAATTATTATTATTTTGATTACGTGTCGTTTTACTTGAAAGATGTGTTTTGATTGTGTTTTAGAAGCCGTTACGAAATCTAAGTACGGGGGTCCGGGGGCAGCGCCCCTGGTAGCGGGGTCCAAGGGGCGGCAGCCCCTGGCGGGGTCCAAGGGGCAGAGCCCCTGGCTGGGGTCGAGCTGCCAGGTCAGCTTGGAAAATTTTTATTTCTACTATATTGCTTTAAGGAAAAACGCACCTGGACTTGAAATTGGGTGAAATCGAGTGATAAAATTTAGGGTCTCGACACTTAGTGAAAATCTATGTTTTTGAGGTTCTGATTTGTGCGACGTTGGGTGCGACGTCGCAGGTAGGGTTGCGACGTTGAGCATGACGTCGCTAAAGGCGACGTTTCGCAATTTAATGCGACGTAGGGTGCTGCGTCGCTAATGCGACGTTCGCAAGTCAATGCGACGTAATAGGCTGCGTCGCTATATGCGACGTCGAGGATTCGTGCGACGTTGTGACTGACGTCGCACTATGCGACGTTACGAGGGGTTTTGCGACGTTGAAGCTGACGTCGCATAAATTCTGGGCCAACTGCGACGTAGCGGTCTGTTGGCCGGAAAATGTGTCGAAAACGAGTTTTTCGGTTTCCGTTCGGTCCAAAACTTTTACCCAACCCATATATGGACATTTTAAGTGTATACAAACAACCACAAGTCGAAAATAATGGAAATCGAAGAGTTTCGAGAATTGTCGGAAACTTACAAAGTGTCGGATCAAAAATCCAAAAAGATAGGATGATAGATCGTGATGCCGTGGTCGTTTTTCTCCAAAGCGGTGCTAAGATCCGAGTGCGTTTTAGGTTGTTATTTTGAAGATTAGTGAGTTGGTGGTGGTGTGGTGATTTTAGAGAGAAAAGGAAGAAAGAGAGTGTAAGAGAGAGAGAGAAAAGTTAGAAATGGGGAAAAAGGAGGGAGGTGGGAGGTTAACCTCCCACTTTTCAGTCTCCGCAATCGCGGTCCGTGCGGTGTTCGTTTACTCCGTCGTTTAAACGTTAAATAATTATTTTACATATTAATTGGTACATTTTAAAATACAATTTATTACGCGATATTTTATTTAAATATTTTACTAATCACTTTGTATTTGAATTATAAAAAGGTAAGTTAATTTGTTTGCGCGTTTTACATTTTAAATTATGTAAGTATTGGGTTGTACGATACGAATGAATACGAAATATTATTATAATAATATTTTTGACATAACAACGTTATTTAATAAAATTGGTCACCAACGTTCGTATATAATTGAATCGAAATACATCCGATTTAAATTGCGTACGATTTAATCAAATCGCATTTTCGTATATATTCAACAATATATATAATTCGATACATTAATTAGCCTAACCAGGAACTAATTACATGTATTAACATATGATTAGGCACTAATTACTAGTCCTAATTTGGCGGGTGTTACATTCTCCCACTGTTAGAAGAATTTCGTCCCGAAATTTAGCTCGAGGTCGTGTTCGATGTAGAATCAGTGAAAAGTTGAGGATATTTGAGTCGCATCTGGTCTTCCCGTTCCCAGGTGAATTCCGGACCACGCCGCGAATTCCATCTGACCTTGACGATGGGAATACGACTTTGTTTCAGTTGTTTGACCTCACGGTCCATAATTTCAGCGGGTTCCTCAACGAAATGAAGTTTTTCGTCAACACGAATTTCATCTAATGGAATAATAAGCGTCTCATCAGACAGACACTTCTTCAAATTTGAGATATGAAAAGTAGGGTGCACGCTGCTGAGTTCGGATGGCAGCTGCAATCGATAAGCTACGGGGCCAATCCGTTCAAGGATCTCAAAAGGCTCGATGTATCTGGGATTTAACTTCCCGCGTTTGCCAAAACGGATGACGCCTTTCCAAGGCGATACTTTCAAGAGTACTCGATCCCCAACCTGGAACTCGAGTGGTTTGCGTCTCACGTCAGCATAACTTTTCTGACGATCACGTGCGGCTTTGAGTCTGTTTTGGATTTCCACAATTTTCTCAGTGGTGGCGTGAATGAGTTCAGGACCAGTGAGTTGACTATCTCCCACCTCAGTCCAACAGATCGGTGATCGGCACTTACGACCGTACAGTGCCTCAAAAGGTGCAGCCTTAATGCTGGCGTGATAACTGTTATTGTACGAAAATTCGCACAACGGTAGATGTCTTTCCCAGTTTGTACCGAAATCAACTACGCAGGCTCGTAGCATGTCTTCCAGTGTTTGAATGGTTCGTTCACTTTGGCCATCGGTTTGAGGATGATACGCGGTACTCATATCGAGAAGGGTACCCATAGCTTTCTGAAGTGATTGCCAAAAGTGAGAAGTGAAACGGGCGTCCCTGTCAGAGATGATCGAGATTGGAACACCGTGATGAGAAACGATTTCCTTGATGTAGATTTGTGTAAGGCGTTCCATTTTATCGTTTTCCTTGATTGCCAGAAAATGAGCAGATTTGGTGAGACGATCGACGATCACCCAAATGGTATCGCAACCGCTCGACGACTTGGGTAATTTGGTTATGAAATCCATGGCAATTTGTTCCCATTTCCACTCAGGAATTTCAGGTTGTTGGAGTAAACCAGGAGGTTTCTGATGTTCGGTTTTGACTTTCGAGCAAGTAAGACACTTGCTGACATAAGTGGCGATTTCGGCTTTCATGTTTGGCCACCAATAAAATTCCTTAATACCGTGGTACATCTTATCGGATCCCGGATGAATAGAGTATTTAGACTTGTGAGCGTCGTCCATCACCAAGTCTCTTAGGTTCCCAAAACTAGGCAACCAGATTCGGTTTGAGAAATACCAAATCCTGTTAGGGTTGATTTCAAATTGTTTGTCAATGCCCCGCAAGGCTTCATTTATGATGTTTTCAGGTTTCAGGGCTTCGATATGAGCGGTATGAATTTGAATGGTAAGATTGTTATGAATGGTCATACTGAGGGCTCGGACTCGAAGTGGTTTTGGTCGTTCCTTTCGGCTGAGGGCATCGGCTACAACATTAGCCTTCCCTGGATGGTACTTGATCTCGCAATCGTAATCGGTAAGCAACTCGACCCATCGACGTTGCCTCATATTGAGATCCTTCTGATCGAAGATATGTTGGAGACTTTTATGATCGGTAAAGATTGTGCACTTAGTGCCGTAGAGATAATGTCTCCAGATCTTGAGAGCAAAAACGACAGCTCCAAGTTCAAGATCATGAGTGGTGTAGTTCTTTTCGTGAATTTTCAGCTGTCGTGAGGCATAGGCAATAACTTTGTCCCGTTGCATCAGCACGCAACCGAGACCTTGATGGGAAGCATCGCAGTATACCACGAAGTCATCAGTGCCTTCGGGTAAGGATAAAATGGGAGCACTGCAAAGCTTTTGTTTCAGAAGTTGGAACGCTGACTCTTGTTTATCAGTCCAATCGAACCTTTTGTCCTTCTGAGTCAGTATTGTGAGTGGTTGAGCTATTTTAGAAAAATTTTCGATAAATCGCCGATAGTACCCAGCAAGACCCAAAAATTGTCGTACTTCAGTTGCAGAGGTGGGTGCTTGCCAGTCTTTGATAGCTTCGATTTTTGATGGGTCAACGTGAATTCCCTGACTGTCGATTACGTGACCAAGGAATTGAACAGTTTGGATCCAGAACTCACACTTAGAGAATTTGGCGTAAAGCTCCTCGTGCCTAAGTAGTTCAAGGATGGTTTTGAGGTGTTGCGCATGCTCTTGCTCGTTGCGCGAGTAAATGAGTATGTCATCGATAAAAACAATGACAAACTTGTCGAGGTAAGGTTTGCACACCCGATTCATAAGGTCCATGAATACAGCCGGTGCGTTTGTTAGACCAAAGGGCATCACCTGGAATTCGTAGTGCCCGTAGCGAGTTCGGAAAGCAGTTTTTGGAATATCGGTGTCGCGAACTCGTAACTGGTGATAACCTGATCGCAAGTCGATTTTTGAGTAGAAACTTGAACCCTGAAGTTGGTCGAATAAATCATCAATGCGAGGAAGTGGATAACGGTTCTTGACGGTCAATTTGTTCAACTCTCGATAGTCGATGCACATTCTGAATGACCCGTCCTTCTTTTTAACAAATAAGACCGGAGCTCCCCAAGGTGAAGAACTCGGTCTAATGAATCCTCTATCCAGAAGTTCCTGTAACTGGGCAGACAACTCCTGAAGTTCGGATGGGGCTAAACGGTACGGTGCGCGGGCCACCGGTGCGGCACCCGGCACGAGATCAATTGAGAACTCAACCTGTCTAGATGGAGGTAAACCAGGCAGTTCTTCTGGAAAGACTTCGGGAAAGTCTCTAACAATCGGCACACCCTCAAGTCGCTTCTCCTCCGACTTCTTCTCTGTGATGTGTGCAAGTATTGCGGGGTAACCCTTTCTCAGAAATTTTTGGGTTTTTAAGCAAGAGATGATATTGAGTCCCGTCCCACCGGTCTCCCCCTGTATGATCAAGGTTCCACCGGCAGCGAGTGGAATGCGGACGATCTTATCGTAACAAACGATTTCAGCTCGGTGTTTGGACAACCAGTCCATTCCAATGATGACGTCGAAACTTCCGATTTCAACGGGTACAAGATCGATTGGAAAGGTTTCGTCAGCTAGGTTTAAAGTGCAATTAGGTATCACACTATCGGTTTCTATAAGTTCGCCATTTGCTAGTTCTACAGTGTACTTAACATCTAAGGCAACAGGAGTGATGTCAAGTAATGGGCAAAAATCATCGGAGATAAAGCTTCTATCAGCACCAGTATCAAATAGAACAGAAGCAGTTAAGTTGTTGAGGAGGAACATACCCGAGACCACATTCGGGTCTTGGCGGGCGTCCCCAGATTTGATGACGAAAGCTCTGCTGCGAGTGTTGTTGTTGTTGTTGCTGTTGTTGCGGTTGTTGTTGTTGTTGTTGTTATTCAGTTTTGGGCACGAGTCTCTGAAATGCCCAGGTTTCCCACACTCAAAGCATACTTTGGGTGGTCTGGTGTTGTTGTTGGAATTGTTGTTGGTAGGAGAGCGGCAATCTTTTGTGAGGTGGCCGTACCTCTTGCAGTTGTTGCAAAAGGGACCACAGGAGCCTTCATGGTGGCGACTGCACTTGGAACAATAGGGTTTGCTCCCAGTGTAGCCCCGGACGATGTCAGTGGTGGTGTTGTAAGCTTTGATGGTGTCGGGTTTCTTGTTTTGTTGGTTTGAGTGGTTGTTGTGGTAGTCAGACCACTTGCGTTTGTTGGTGTGAGAGGATGAAGTGGGTGGTTCAGAATCTTGGCTCATTGACATCAAGTCTTGGGCCAATAGGATTGCACCGTCAATGGTGGTTGGTTTTGAAGAGATGACATGTCCCCGAACAGGATCAGGGAGACCAAGGGTGTACTTCCTGATTTTATCAGGTTCAGTGCTAACCATAGCTGGGCGGAGGGCAGCTAGTTGTTGAAACCTGGTGGTATAACCATCGATATCACCACCCTGAACCTTTAAGTTCCAGAACTCCTCATCCAGCTTTTGGAGTTTGGCGATAGAGCAGTATTTGGCAGTGAGTTTTGCCTTCAATTCCTCCCAAGTGAGTTGGTAGGCAATGTCAGCACCCACTGATTGGGTATATGAATTCCACCAAGAGTGGGCATCATCTTCAAGAGAGCAGGTGGCGAAGTTTACTTTGTCGTTCTCCGCGCATTTACTAACACGGAAAACAGTTTCCATTTTCTCGAACCATCTGATCAGTCCGATGGCTCCTTCAGAACCCTTGAAGCTCGAGGGTTTGCAGCTTTGGAAGTCCTTGTAAGAACAAGGTTTGACGGCAGAGGTTCCAGCGGTATCGCTGTTTCTTGTGGAGTTGGGTGGGGTATTCCGAGCCAAGGCTTCAGTAACAGCCTGGGTTATGAGTGACGTGATCTGAGCATCTGTGTAAGGTCGTGTCTTTGGCGGCATGATTCTTCAATAAAAGAAATGAAGATACATGAGATTTTGTAAGAAAGTTGTATTTATTTCAGATGTACATGTATAAAGGTGGTAATACATAACATCAATATGAAAAAGAATTATGGCAATTAATATGAGTTGAACAACAAGAAATATTTGATAGCTAATACGAGTTCAAAGGTTACATCCTACAGATGTATTACAAAAGGCGTCGGGAATTGTTACATCCGACCGAGTTATAGAGTAGCGCGTAGATAGTTACTAGATTACAGGATAGATTACAAGACAAAGACTACACTAGTCTTAACGTAGATCAATTTGTTCCATCATCGTGACAAGACGGTCCACAGTGTTTGCAAGTCTGCTAGCTTGACGGGCGTTGTCTTCTGCGAGTGCTAGTTGTTGTGTTAGTCCACGCGCATACTCTTCTGCTTCAAGTGAGCGCTGTTCACATTCTTCCATCCTTTGTTGCAGAAGGGCATTTTCCACCCTTATTTCTATTATTTGGTTGCGAAGGATATCCATGTTGTTGTTTGTGGTTTCAAGATCGTCGGAGACTTGTTCTATGCGTTCAAAGGATGTAAGCCTCCAATTTTCGTTCATTTCCTACAGCACGACATCCATGGTGCGAAGTCGCTGCTCGTGTTGGTTTACCCTAGCGGCTAAAGCCGGTAAGGCGATGTGAGTGGGATACGGGCCAGCTCGAGGCAACCTGTTGTTCCTCCTTGCTACCCTTGGGTTCTGCGACCCGGATTGAGAGCGAGATGAATTTGATGGGATGTTTGCCATTTCTGAGACAAAGCGTTAGTAAGATTGAGGCCTATATTCATATAGTTCCTATATAATATAGCCTATTGATTGTCTAGCATAAACATGTTTAAGTCTCGGTTCTCTCGAGGTCAGAGTCTTCTATTGTATCCTGTTCAGCCATAACTACTTTCAGATCTTACATCATCTTTGCTTAATTGTACATAGTTGATCAGGCTATGTTAAATTAAACTCGTATGACGTAATCACTGAACCAGTTATACCTAATAAGGAATACCGCCTAATGGTCATAGTCTAGGCCCACTAAATGCAACCTAGTTCACTATAACCTTAGGCTCTGATACCAATATGTAACACCCCCAAATTTGATGATTTGCGGAAGCTTGATTTGGGTGTTACTAATCAATAACAAAGCACAAAGATAAATAGCAAACGACTCTATATGCGTCGTTTTTACAAAATATATTGATAACTGAAATGTTTACAACATTTAAAGCTTTACATAGCTCGAGTTAAATAAAATGAGATTTCAGTACATAAGTACTTGTACAAAATATACTAATGCAAGAAAATCTCAATCGTCTGTATGCTGACTCGAGCTAACTCCTGAAGCAGAAACATCCTACTGCTGGGTACCTGCGATATATGCTAAAAGGTCAGCTATAAAGCTGGTGAGCTCACAGGTTTGAAATCAAGTAATATCGTATGAACCGCAAGATTTAAATAATGAATTGCATCCAGCAATTAAATAGTGAATTGCATCCAGCAATTAAATGATAATCATCGTGTATACAGCCATGAGCACATAGTTGAGCTTAACTCGAGGGCCGGGTCCCCTATAGAGAATTCCGGGCGAGGTGCCTCCACGAATGTCTAATCAACATTCGTCTTCCCAAATATTAGTACGTCCGTTTACCCGGTTAGTGCTTGCTAACCCGAACGAGGAGGGTCAATCCTATATGGTACCATATACTAATATTCACGCTACAACGTATTAACAACTATGCTGACGGAGGACTTTAAAATGATTAGTTTCGAAAAACTCATATAGTATATGAAAAGTTGGTACTTGCGTTCACATGTTAAAAGTTGAGCAATATATCACACCCCTGAGTAAAACAGTAAAAAGAGGGGCTATGAGACTCACCTGAGTCTGAGTGCGTTTAAACAAACGTAAGTTGATTAGCCGAGTATGAAGTCCAAAGACTTGTAACCTGAGGGTGTCCACGACACGCGATGGTTATAATCATGATTTGGGTATCTCAACAGATCACCCTTGTAGTTGTTTGTTCAACTATAATGTCCAAATTTCCACTATTTGGTTGATAAGTTTGAGTATTTGAAAAGTGTACGGCCCGTTGGTGACGGATTTGTAATAATAATCTCAATTATTATTATTTTGATTACGTGTCGTTTTACTTGAAAGATGTGTTTTGATTGTGTTTTAGAAGCCGTTACGAAATCTTAGTACGGGGGTCCGGGGGCAGCGCCCCTGGTAGCGGGGTCCAAGGGGCGGCAGCCCCTGGCGGGGTCCAAGGGGCAGAGCCCCTGGCTGGGGTCGAGCTGCCAGGTCAGCTTGGAAAATTTTTATTTCTACTATATTGCTTTAAGGAAAAACGCACCTGGACTTGAAATTGGGTGAAATCGAGTGATAAAATTTAGGGTCTCGACACTTAGTGAAAATCTATGTTTTTGAGGTTCTGATTTGTGCGACGTTGGGTGCGACGTCGCAGGTAGGGTTGCGACGTTGAGCATGACGTCGCTAAAGGCGACGTTTCGCAATTTAATGCGACGTAGGGTGCTGCGTCGCTAATGCGACGTTCGCAAGTCAATGCGACGTAATAGGCTGCGTCGCTATATGCGACGTCGAGGATTCGTGCGACGTTGTGACTGACGTCGCACTATGCGACATTACGAGGGGTTTTGCGACGTTGAAGCTGACGTCGCATAAATTCTGGGCCAACTGCGACGTAGCGGTCTGTTGGCCGGAAAATGTGTCGAAAACGAGTTTTTCGGTTTCCGTTCGGTCCAAAACTTTTACCCAACCCATATATGGACATTTTAAGTGTATACAAACAACCACAAGTCGAAAATAATGGAAATCGAAGAGTTTCGAGAATTGTCGGAAACTTACAAAGTGTCGGATCAAAAATCCAAAAAGATAGGATGATAGATCGTGATGCCGTGGTCGTTTTTCTCCAAAGCGGTGCTAAGATCCGAGTGCGTTTTAGGTTGTTATTTTGAAGATTAGTGAGTTGGTGGTGGTGTGGTGATTTTAGAGAGAAAAGGAAGAAAGAGAGTGTAAGAGAGAGAGAGAAAAGATAGAAATGGGGAAAAAGGAGGGAGGTGGGAGGTTAACCTCCCACTTTTCAGTCTCCGCAATCGCGGTCCGTGCGGTGTTCGTTTACTCCGTCGTTTAAACGTTAAATAATTATTTTACATATTAATTGGTACATTTTAAAATACAATTTATTACGCGATATTTTATTTAAATATTTTACTAATCACTTTGTATTTGAATTATAAAAAGGTAAGTTAATTTGTTTGCGTGTTTTACATTTTAAATTATGTAAGTATTGGGTTGTACGATACGAATGAATACGAAATATTATTATAATAATATTTTTGACATAACAACGTTATTTAATAAAATTGGTCACCAACGTTCGTATATAATTGAATCGAAATACATCCGATTTAAATTGCGTACGATTTAATCAAATCGCATTTTCGTATATATTCAACAATATATATAATTCGATACATTAATTAGCCTAACCAGGAACTAATTACATGTATTAACATATGATTAGGCACTAATTACTAGTCCTAATTTGGCGGGTGTTACAGTTTCGTCGTTCGTTTAATCGTTATACGTTTTATATAATACGTTTCGTTAACGTTTTAAAATACGATATTTTGATTGGAGTATTTATTTAAAATACTTAGTAAACATTTTATAATATGTCTCGTTAAGTTGTTGGCCTCGATTCGCGCGCTCATTTTGCTTTTATTTAATCGGGTAACGATTTTAAACGTTGTAATGGTTATCGTATAATTGTGATATTTTTAACTGAAGTATTTATTTAAAATATTTCGTTTTGAGTTATAAAAATATAACTTGGGTTTTCGTTCGTTTGTCGGGCGCGGTTCACACGTTTTTGTTGCGTTTGGTTACGTTTTAACAAAACGTAATATCTATGTTATATTATTGAAATAATATAAAGCAAATAATGTTACTTTTAATAATTTCACATTTAAAAAAAAAAAGTTGTCACCAACGTCCGTGTTTTAACTGTTGCGGACTTCTTCCGGTTATCAATCGCACGCTTTAATCAAATCGCGTACGTGTATATTTATAAATATACAATATGTTACACATAGTTAGCCTAATACTAAACTAATTACAAGATAGTTAGGCACTAATTAAAGTCCTAATTTGGCGGATGTCACAACTTACGCGCAACAAATATTAGTATAATATTTGTATACGACGGAAAACAAATGTAAATGTGTAATAACAAATGATTACCATTCAAGTCATACAAATCATTTTCTAAACTGAATCACTAACATAATTTGACGTTTAGACGAGTACTTATGTTAATATATCTCTTACGTTTAGGACGTTAGGAGATCACGGTTGGATCATAAGTATACTATAGGATCGCTAGATCCCCAGGTGAGTTTCATAGCCCCACTCTTTAAACTGTTTTACTGTTTTTGTGGTGAGAATGCATGCACATTATTTTCATAAAAAATTGTTTTATGAAACAACTATTATAAATGTTTTACAACTGTTTATCCTGTACATTATACATGAGTACTAGGAACCTTCACTAAACTTATAATTGGATAAGTTTCGCATACAAGGACTATAAAGGGTATAAGAAGCCTCGTAAGCTCTTACATAGAACTACAAGAATACTAGATTGTTATAGACTATGATTTCAAGATTACAAGGAAACAGTAGATTGTCATCCAAGAATTCAAGAATACTCGTGGTTAGAATACTATAGCCAAGAATACAAGAGACACATAGTACAGTGTATATATAGTATAAGTCAAGAAACCCAAGAAACTAGAGTCCAAGAAACTAGAATACAAGAAACTAGATTACAAGAAGTCAAGAAACTAGATTACAAGAACTCAAGAAACTAGATTGCCAAGATTACAAGAAACTAGAATCCCAAGAATGCATGAACTCTTATATGCAAGAATCAAGAAACTTATGTGCAAGATCAAGAACTCAAGAATGCAAGAATTTTTATGTGTTCTATTATTTGTGTTATGTGTTTTATTATTTGTGATATGTTTGTTTGCTAGTACTATTGTGTGAATTCTCTAAGTCAAGAAACTAGGCGTACCCCACTACTTAGGTGTCTCACTATCCTCGTCAGGTTTACAAGAAAACAAGAACGTATACAGAGTATACACTTAGCATAATTGTATGCTCATATGATTGCTTTTACTAACAAGAAAACCTATGAACTCACCAGCTTTATAGCTGACTGTTTTAGTGTGCATTCTCAGGTACATCGCTATAGTAGGATCGGCCCAACAGGATCCTAGTTCGAGTCGCATGCATACACTCATTCAGAGATTTCGTTGCATTATTTTTATAATATTAATTATGTAATGAAATCTCTAGAACTAATTTGCGAATTCCAGATGTTTTGTCAAACTTATTACTTTATGTAATGTATTTTTAAAATGTCTCATTTAGAGGTCGTTTGCTTATGATTATGTGCAATGATTTCTGATTAGTCACGCCCCGGGTTGACTTCCGCTGCACGATAGATTGGTATCAGAGCCATAGGTATAGCGAACTAGGATTGCATTAGTGACCCTAGACTATAACTCATAAGTTATATACTTTGTTTATTATGATTGGTTCGGGAGTTTCATAATTTGACTTTAATTTAACATAGCCTGATCAACTATGTACAATTAAAGGAGAATTGATGAGAGATCTGAAATGGTTATAGTGAACAGAGATACGGTAGTAGACTTGGATTACGATAGAAACGGGACCAAAACTATTACGTACCATACTTACTAGGCTATAATATATATGATATATGTATGTATAGGCCTCGATTGATACCACTACTGCCATGAAATTGGCGACTAACATTCCGCTAGAACGACTCATGATTTCGAAGGCGAAATCTAACACTTACCAACCACAGTAATGGCATCCACGATACCAACACGGCCGCGTACCTAGGGCAACGACGACTCAACGGAGCTCGCAAAATCTCTCTGTATTCTTAGAATAAAACTTCAACAATCACACGAATGAAACACCTAGTACTAATAATGAGTATAACATCTAAGATCTCCGTTATCCTCTTTGTGCTTTATAGAATGCCTTCAATGTGAAACATCATTCGTCACATTCCTTACCTCGGCATTGACTTCTGCATTTCATTTCACTACAAAACTCAATCATGCCACCAAAGCAAAGAAAAACCAGGAACAGCCGACGTAACACCTCGCCTCCTGTTGTTGAGGAAATGACTGTACAGATTATCAATCGACGAGTAGCGGAAGCTATTGCACAATACGCGGCAACTCGCAATCGCAATGACAGCGGAAGCGGTGCCCAAAATACCGAACCAACCAATGTTACCGGAACCTCAGAGAATACCCAACAGGGGTGTTCATACAAAAACTTTTTGGCTTGAAAACCAAGCAACTTCAATGGCACCGAAGGAGCCATAGGTATTGATTGAACGTAAAAAGTCACGTTTTTACGGGTATAATTCCCATCTTTTTAGTCCCAAATTGGATGAAATCATTCAATATCAATACTTTTTCATCATAATTCACCAACAGGGCTAAAAAACAAGGTGTTGCTTTAAAAATCAATTAAAATGGCTAAATAACGTACAAAATAAAGCATAAACGATACAGTCACGTTCTACGAGCACATTTAAGCATAATACCCTGAAATTATTCTTAGATTATCTCATTATGATCTTCAGGAAATTACGAGAACGTGGACACAAAGAACGTTGAAAACGGACCAAGAATGAAGAAGTTATGGCCAAACGAACTACGACTAGGCGACCAAGACTTACGATCCAGTGCACCAGACAACGACCAAGGGAATACCACCCCTACAGGAGCCGTATACCACCCCTTAGGGGCCGTATACGTCCCTATAAGGGCCGTATACCCCCTAAAAGAGTGGTATACCCCCTAGGAGGTGGTATACTACCCCTATGGTGCTGAATACTACCCAAGGCTATCCAATACCCCCTTTTTGGTGTCCAATACTACCCTTTTGGAGCCGAATTTCTGAGCTAGGGGTGGTATTTCAGTGCAAAACGGAAGAATCGGGTGTCAAGTTGTGGAAGCTAGTGTTGGAAGCCTTTGCCTATAAATAGAGGTATAAACCTCTTCATTTCTCACCACCAACCATCAACCACTCTCAACACATTTCACACACACTTTCACTCTCTCTTTTATTTTAGTTAGTTAGTTAGTTAGTAGTTAGTTTCTCGTTAATATTTAACGGGACTAACGGAGGGGCTACTTTGTAATATTTGTTGGAGATACTTGGAGGGGTGCTTTTGTAATATTCGAGGCTCTGCTCGTTGTAATCTTTCAGCTTATATTCAGACTACGCATTTATCACGGTTATTTCTTTCCTTATCTGTTATAATGCATGCTATTGTTATTATGCTAGATTTAGGATTCGTTACCATGATTAGTGAGTAGTTAGCTTGTGTGTTTGTTGTGATGTAGTTAGCCGTTATAATGGGGGATGATGTTAATTTAATAATATAATTGAAAACTATGTTCTGTTTAACTTTTCATCTATGATTATAAATTGTTTTCAAAACTATCGCCTTTCCTCCAATAAACGTGGTTAAAACTCTGAAAGACAAGGAGTCGCGAACCTTGTTCTCAGAGTAATTAATTATCTGTGCTATCTATGCATGGTCTGATTTCGAAGCTTTGGAAATACCGTTAAACTAATGTATAGTACAACGTAAATTAATCATGGATTTATTGGGTAATATTAAGTGAGGACTGGTTTATATCATAGATGGGTATACTTTAATACAAACTTAGTTAAAACGGGTTCAGAGTGACCTGAATGTGCAATACGCGTGGAACACCGTAAAATGTCCTATTACTTAGTATAGTGTTGGAACCACCTTTGGTGTAGTACAAATGCATGGAAGCTACGGAACGGCCGTCGGTGTATACACTCTAACTTGCATTAGTGCGCAAGAAATGGAATGCCGTAAAAGTCCTAGTACCTCTTATGCGCGCCTCGCGAGCGGGCTGTTCGCAAAGCGGATCGGTGGGTTTTATAATTTATAATTGCTGGGGTCTAAGCGTGACTTACTAATACTGAACCAAAGGCTAGTAGATGGTAAGTATGACCTAGAGTCGTTCTTAAAGAGAAACTGAATTGAAACGGAGGTGATCCAATCAATCTTTCTTTTCTAGTAAAGGTTTTAAAAGATTGCATTGGGGGACTTGGTTCAGTTAACTAGGTAAACTAAATAAAGCGAATAAAATGTAATAATAAATCAGATAATAAAAGTAGTATTTGTTGTGAGTTCATTAGTTTATAATGTGGGACGATGACTTTTAGGGAAAACGTTTACTAAATTTGGGATGTTCACTAGACTTGGTAGTTTATGGTATAACCAATAGATTCCCTATTAGTCGGTTATCAACTAATATGTCACGAGGAACTATGGTGTCATGATTCTGATTAAACAGACAATGCTCAACTCTCCACACTCTCCTATGAGGGAGTCAGTGGCCCTTATTATTGAACGCATTCGCTCATGGGCGAAGGAATAGAGTAGCAAGTCCACAACAAGTCTAACCATTCTTAATACTATAAAGACTATAAATCCAGCAAATAACTAACTTAGCAAATATGTTCGGACTTAGTTGATCAATTCCCATTAATGAAATTCAAGCACGGTAAACGAGGGAAAGTGTTGAGGTTTCTTGCGTACCTTACTTTAGATTTCATAGGTTAAGGAAAAGTATCACTTTAAATTGGATTTTAAACTTGCCTTTCTTAATACAATTAACAAATCCCTAGGTTTTCGTAAATGGTTATTAAGCCTATAGCCTACCTAATCTAATCTAATCTAAACTAACTAATCTAATTAAAATGCTAATTAAAATGCTGACGGCTTTTTGCATAAAGTTAAACCTAGACCATGTCGGAAAATACTATGTTAGTTCACAATGTATTTAATCGTTTACTGATGTTTCCATTGTGAATTTAATTGCTTCGCGATGTTTGCATGATAAGTACATTGTGATTGGAAGTGTACAATACTCATGGCAATTACACGTAATCACATTGCATTTTATGATGCTTGCATGACGTTACAATTAAAACCATAGTTTTTACACAGATAACTATTGACCAAGTATTAAGGTTCTCGACTCCTCTTTACAAGGTTACAATCACGTTTGTTAATCGAAAGGCGAATGTAAGTTTTAGGTTTAAAATCATAAGATAAGTCTGTTCATAAAGTTTCCATTTCAATAATGTCGATCCATAATACAACTACCTTCGGTCGTTACCGGCTTCCATGCGTTTGTACTTTGCTCGAAAGCATTTCCAACACTATACCAAGTAAACAGTCGAATAGGGGCCGTCATATTATTTCACGACACATTTAAAGTCATCTCACAATTATATATGCTAACTACATCACAACAAATACAATAGTAATCTACTTGCTAATCATGGCATAAACGATCCCTAGCATAATTAAATGATACATATTTAATTAAGATAGAAAAGGATAGAAATAACCGAGATTAATATGCGAGAAGGAATAGACTTGAATTAATAAGCGTATCTCCAAGCGTACACCAAAGATTACAAGATGTTCCTCACCAAATATTACAAGCATGTTCCTTGCTTCTATTCTAACTAGCCTAATACTACTTTAAAGTAAGAAAATAAAGAAAGAAAGAAAAGCTAGAAGCTAGAGGAATAAGAAAGATATAGAAAGTGTGTTTTCTAAGGTGTGTCTTCAAATGAACCATGGTGCCTCCTATTTATAGGTGAATTTCGGATCACGTTAGCAATCCAAGGATCACATTAGCAAAAGGTGGAAAAGGTGGTACACCGGGTACGAAAAAGCATGTAAAGGTGGTGCACCGGGTACTAAAAAGCATGTAAAGGTGGTGCACCGGGTACACGCAAGGACCAAAAAGTGGAAACGGGGCAGGATCAGGGTGGACGGCGCCGTCCTCATGGTGGCCAGCGGCGGCTGGGAGGTGGCCGGCGGCGGCTGGCACCCCCCGCCCCAGTTCGCCGTCTTTCGCTTCGTTTCTTAAATCGCGCGTGTTTTCTTCGTTATGCATCCGTTTGCGTCGATTCTTTTTGCGTTGGATTCGTAATTAAAAAATGAAGAATTTGATGAAAAGATATCCCAAAAATATGTATCCCATCTTTGGATGTCTCGTACGAAACGTTTGGATCTTTCAGCGTACGTAGAATCTTCATTCTTCGTCCGTTTTTGTTGATTCTTCTTCTGTTGGATTCGTAATTTGAAAACGAACATTTTGGATGAGATGGATGTTGGTTATGGGCACTTTTGTCTTGAAATCTCGTTTTGATGCCTTGAATCTTCAAACGTGTGTGGAATCTTCGTTTTTCATTCGATTTGCTTGATTTTCATCGTGCAACCTTGTTTTGACCATCTTGGCATAATACTATTGGTTTGTATTGTTTTTGAGTTAAAATGCCAAGAATCGTTTCAGAATGAGAGAGATATCGGTAGTGAAAACGTGACTTTTTACGCGATACCAAGTATCCCACACTTAGAACTTTGCTTGTCCTCAAGCAAACTCGAATTTCAAGCATGGTTAAAAGTAAGCCGATGATGAAATATTTTAAGGCGGAACTTTTTACTAAGGGGGTTTTGGAAAAATAAAATATTTGTTCTTTGAAAAAGCAGGGTTGTAATCTTTGGGAGCATACTTTTGATCTTTGATCGTAGATACATGACTAGGCGATCCTCTCAAGGTGGTCACTCAAATCACTCAAAGTGTTTAGGGTTTCCTATTCTATTATATCAATCACTCAGAACGCCAGTCATGTATCGTTTATCGTCATAGGCTTGATAGAGAATCAAATCGTTACCTTTTAAGTGAGCGTGAAGTCGATCTAGCCACAATCATTCTAGGAGAGGGGATGTAGGGTTTTTGGAATGGAGGTGATATGAGAGGGGGTTGTGTTGGGTTTTTTTTCGGGTTTCTTTTTGGTGAAGCGGAAAGCTGAAATTTTTGAATTTTTGGGAGGATTGACGCCTTTTTCTTTTGGGAGGAGTCTTTTTCTCCATTTGACTTTCTTTTCTTCAAATTTTCTTGGATATTTTTCTTTCTTTGACGTCATATCCTTGTGGCTTCTCTTCTTTCATCTTTGGAACTTTCTATGAAGTTTGAGGGATGCTTTTGAGTAGGGTAGGGGATAACGTATTTATTTTTAGGTGTATAGATGGGTTCAAGAATGATGTGATTCGATCCCCTTTTTACTCACCAGTTCGGATTCGAAATGCATATCAAGAGCAAGTTCTGATTCTAAACGCATACATCGGCACACTCAAGAATCGAAAAGGTGAAGCATTAAAAGTGAATGCCTTTTTATATGGCTCAAGATACCTCACGAATCGAAAGTTGGTTAGTTGTGTGCTTAGTCATGCGATGCTCTTTATGGGATTACTAAACTAATTTTTCAAAAGAATTTGTATTTCATTTGTTCTTCTTCCTCAAAGTAAATCATTTTTCGTCTAAATTTTTTCATTTTCAACATATTTTTAACTCAATTTTGAAAATTTTGTTTACTTTTTGGAGAAGCAGGGTCTTATAAAGAGCAACAATTTTAGAATCAAGCATATACCATTATCCATTTAATAGTAGTGCAACTAGTACTATCCCACACTTAAAGGAACATCGTACTCGATGTTATTCTAAGCTCTGATTGGGGTAAATCCCACACTTAGGGTTTTAAACATCTAAGACGCATTCTTTTAGTGTGTGTTGGGTTTGAATCCCACACTTAGTGATAAGCATATTGGATATGGTATATTTAAAACGAATGAAAGAGACGGTATAGAAGTACTCCCCGGTAGTTGCGGTGTTCCTTGGGTTGCATCTACCGGACTCTTGATCAAGTCTTTTTGTGATTGGTCTCTTAGGTGTGAACACGTCGGATATGCGATTCTTCGGGTGTTGATGCTTTCTTGCAGGCTGGAGCGTGCTTCGTATGATCCGAGTGTGAAAGATAGTCGGAGATTTCATCACTTCTTGGAAAGTTAAATTGCAGAAATGTAAAAACAAACACGGGTTGCCTCCCGAGAAGTGCTCTTTTAAAGTCGAGAGCTCGACTTAGTCCTTTCTTCAGATGTTGCTGGATGCCTCCCTGGCGCTGGAGTGGTTACTGTGGTTCCTAGGCAGGGGGTATCGTGGAGGAAAGTATTGCAAGAATTGCTCTATCATGTCAGCAATGAGAGTTGGTGGAGTGGTGGATTCCATTCTGAAGCTTTTGAAGTGGTCAGTGGCTAATCTGTCTAGGACTGCCATTCCATAGCTGATGTATCGGACTGCCCTCGTGACCGGTCCATTAGGGTCAATTCGGGTGCAGGTGTAGGTTCGAACAATCTCACGCTGGGGGTGGTTGTGACCTATCGAGGCGATTAAGGCCATGAATTGAGTCTTCACCTCTTCAAAGTCACTAGCCAGAGGGTCTCCTCCAAAGGATCTGGTTGCTTGGCATACTTGTCGGATGAGTTGATGTTGCTCACGGTTGAAGGGAAAATCTGAGTCTGTGAAGATATAGATTAGCTTGCTGAATATTTCACGATATCCATCACGATAAACATTAAGCTCTACATCTTCTTCAGTGTACATTCCGCGAAGTCGAGTTGTCACATAAGTTGCCAGGTTGATTTGTGACAAGTGCGGAATGAATCTTGGTACCTCACGAGTTTCTTCTTCATATACTGAGTGGTCCAGTTCATCAATTATCAGCTCAACATGATGACCAATGGTAGAATGAATGACGATCCTATAGTTCTCTGAGGCTGTGAGGTGTTCTCCAGTCTCGATGAGATCTAGAAGGGTTCTAAGATCTCCCACCATTCTGATATTGGCATAGTTTTGCGGGTTTCCAGTAGCTCTTTCAAGATGGGTCCTCATGGATGCTAGTGTAGCCTTCTGACTTGCTGAATAGGGAAAAGCTGATCCGGCTAGGGCACAATATACTTTTTGGTATATTTGCTTTTGGTTGCTGCAGAACTCGACTTCTCCCATTGGGTAGTGGGGTCTTTCTGGCTGTTGAGCTTCTCTGGTGACTTGTTCTTGAAGGGAATTGGATAGTTCTTGAATATGTCTGCGTAGAGTGCGAGATTCCTGCACTCCAAAACTGGCGATGTATGAATCATATTCTCGTTTAATCTCCCTTATCATGTGTCTCTTGGCGGTGGTGTAGTCATTGGTTGATTCTCGGATGGCTTCTACTATGATGCGGACATCGTCGTATTCATCAATCAAGTCAATCAACTCTTGGTGGGTATCTATGAGGGGGACTCGTATTATCTCAGTTGAGGAGGTAGGAGAATTTGCTGGAGCAGGGGGAGTTGTTGGAATAGAGCGTTTATCAACAACGATGTCGATACACTAGTCATCAGACTCACTCTCGTCTTCAGAGTCTTCATTTCATGAATCTGGAAATTGGTGGAATTCCTCATCTGAGGGTGCGTTGTTGAAAGGTTGGGAACTGTCGACTTCGATGGTCCTGACTTCTGTAATGGATTCTTGAAGATTTTCTTCAACAAAGCCACCTGTTTGACTTGCCTTATACGCAGCGATTTTTTGTAGGTGTTTAGCATATATATTCGGGGTGCTTGATGATCGAAGTTCTTTTTCAAAAGTGTCTATATCTCAGAGTCGGGATTGGGTGAAAGGTTTTGAAGGGTCAAGATGAGAGTCAAGCATGGTTTCCATTCTCTTGAGATGTGTGGATTTGAGTTCTTGACGGAGGGTTTCATAATCAACGGATTCTTCTGATGAAGTGTAATCATCATAGCTTTGTATTCTATTGACTTTGGCCATTTGTGGTGGATCTTCATCTTCCTCCATTTCTTCCTCCTCCTCTTCAGGTTCTTCTTCTTCTTCTTCCATTTCTTCCGTTCCTTCATCTTCCTCAGCGGGTTCTTCCTCTTCTTCTTCAGGTTCTGATTCGTCCTCCTCAGATTCTTCATCTTCCTCCACGTCTTGAAACTCCTCGTCCTCGTCTCGGTCAGTTTTAGTGTCGTAGATCAAGGTTGTTGGTCGAGTGAAACATCATTCTTCTTTGGATTCTGATTCTTCATCGGAACAAATCCTGCCTGTTGATATAGCAAAGCACTCTTCTTGTTCTGGTGTACATTCCGGTTGGTCGATCTTGTAAGTGATGCTTTCACCATGTGCTCGTAGAACAATCGTGTGGTTGTACACATCAATCACTGCTCTAGCTGTGTTCATGAATGGTCTTCCAAGGATAATCGGGATGTTTATGTCCTCGTGGATATCCATTACCATGATATCCGTAGGAAAGAAAAATTTGTTAACTTGAACTAAGACATTCTCAGCTATTCCTTTTGGGTATCTAACAGATTGGTCAGCTAGCTGGACAGTCATCTTAGTGGGTTTCAAACTTTCAAGTTCTAGCCTCTTAAACAGGGAGTAAGGCATAAGGTTAATGCTAGCTCCTAGGTCGGCTAAAGCGCTTATATCTCCAGATTGGTAAATAGAACAAGGGAGTTTGAATCTACCAGTGTCTCCTAATTTTTCGGGGAGGCTATTCTTAAGTAGGGCTGAGGTTTCAGAACTAAAGGGAATGTTGTTTACTTCGGGCAGTTTATCCTTAGTGGATAGTAATTTTCTAATGTATTTGTTATGACCGGGAACTCTAGACATAGTATCAAGGAATTTTCCGTCTAACTTAAAGGATGATAATTTTTTAGGTTGGACTTTAAGTCTAGCGGGATAAGGGATTCTAACCTCTTTGTTCATGGTCGGTGTGGTTTCCACAGCTGGTATCTTGATCTTCGGTTCTTTTGTCACTGGAATAGCGGCAGGTGGTGTAGTAGATGCTTCTTTGGTGGTAGTGAGTTGCTTCGCTTCCTCAACATGTGGGTTGTGAACCGTGTTGCTAGGCAAACTTCCTCTAGGTCTGTTATCAAGACGTTGTGCCAATTGTCCAATTTGAGCTTCCAAATTCTTTAGCATAGCCAATTGGTTTCTCATAAAGAGGTCGGTTTGATCTTGTCTAGCGGACGTCTTTTGGTTGAGTAGGTGTTGACCTTGCATGAAATGGGTGAAGGCGTCATCTGAACTTGAAGCTGGGGCATTTGTCTTTGCAGGTTGTTCAGGGGTTTGGTTTGTATCGGAAGTTGGTGCAGGAAGTGCAAGGGGTTGGTTGTATGGAAGTTGTGGTTGTTGTGGGTAAGGTGGGTATCTAGGTGGGTATCGGGGTTGGAAAGGTTGGTTAGTTCTTTGCGGGAATGGAGGTCCTCTAGGTTGGTTATTGTTTTGGTTGAAACCGGGTGAAAAATTTTGTGGTCGAGCGGGAAATTGAGCATAGTAAACGGGGCCGTCTGCTTCTTCGTATTCAACTTGGTATTCACCTGATGGTTGCAGGTTGGTGCAATGTTGACAAACTTGCACTTGGTGTACTTGGTGCTGTTGTTTCTTAAGTTCTCCAAACTGTTTGACAAGTGAGTCCATTTTCTCTGTCAATACCTTAATTGCTTCGACTGGAATCGGATTCGATGCAGCGAGAGGTGCTGAAGATGTTGAGTGATCTCCAGAGTTCCAATCATGGTGATGCATTGTGACACCCCACCCCTCGCGATGGCCCTATGGGCTCGAGGGAGGCGGTGAGCCTGCCACCAGCTGAGGCTTATTGGGCCCTAGGTCTGCAGCCCAATGCACCCCAACCCATCACTATTGCTGAGGCCCACCCCTCTATTAGCCAATAGTAGGTTGTTGTGAGGCTTGAACTCAAGACCTCACCTTTAATACTAAGTGTTACCACTTAGTATCACCAATTGAGCTGCAGCTGGAATTCGCGGCGTGGTCCGGAATTCACCTGGGAACGGGAAGACCAAATGCGACTCAAATATCCTCAACTCTTCACTGATTCTACATCCAACACGACTTCGAGCTAAATTTCGGGACGAAATTCTTCTAACAGGGGGAGAATGTAACACCCGCCAAATTAGGACTAGTAATTAGTGCCTAATCATATGTCAATACATGTAATTAGTTCCTTGTTAGGCTAATTAATGTATCGAATAATATATATTGTTGAATATATACGAAAATGCGATTTGGTTAAATCGTACACAATTTAAATCGAATGCATTTCGATTCAATTTTATACGGACGTTGGTGACAAATTTTATTAAATAACGTTGTTATGTCAAAAATATTATTATAATAATATTTCGTATTTATACGTATCGTACAAACAAACTTTACACAATTTAAATGAAAAACGCGCAAACTAAATAAACAAACTTACATTTTATAATTCAATATATAAATTGATTAGTAAAACATTTAAATAAAATATCGCGTAATAATTTGTATTTTAAAACGTACCATTTAATATTTAAAGTAATTATTTAACGTTAAACGACGGAGCAAACGAACACCGCACGGAACGAGAATGCGGAGCGAAAATGGGAGATAACCTCCCATTTCCCCCTCCTTTCCTTCCACTTTCTGCATTCTCTCTCTCTCCTTCACTTTTTTCTCTCAAAAGTTCATCACCACCAAAACCATTAAAATCGACAAATAAACGTACCAAACGACCTTGGATCATACTACTCCTTTGGAAGAAAACGACCACCGCGACACGATCTATCATCCTATCTTCTCGGATTTCTCATCCGATACTTTGTAAGTTTCCGACAAATCCCGAAACCTCTCATTTTTAAGTGTTTTCACTTTCTAGTAGTTTGTAACAACTCATAATGTCCCTCTAAGGGTTGGGTAAAAATATTAGACCGATCGGAAACCCGAAAACACGATTTTTGCTTGAAATCCGTCGAACAGGCTTAAGTGTCGCATAGATGCCAAAAACAGTACCAGCGTCACTAAGTGTCGCTATGTCTAGTGCCGCCCTATAGCGTCACTACTTAAGTGTCGCTATCACCCATACACCGTCACTTGTTTAGTGATGCAAGCCTAACACTTTCGGTAGAAACAAGTGACGTCCGGTTTATACTGATGACGTCACCCGAACCTCATACCGTCACTACCATAGTGACGCATATACTATTTAACGGCACTTCTCTAGTGCCGCATTATATGTTACCCGACACTACTTAACGTCACTCCCATAGTGCCGCTATACTATTTTACCCGACACTTCCTTAGTGTCGCTATGTTACACGTCACTTCCTAAGTGACGCCTAAATCTCAGAAATTATTACTTTTCACGACACTGCTTAAGTGCCGCAATGTTACGGAACCCGTCACTTCTGAAGTGACGCATAAGATGATACCCGACACTATCTCAGTGACGCATAACCTTACACACTGTCACCCATACCGACACTCCCTAAGTGACGCATAGAACATATAAGTGACGCAGGTAGTGTCGCATAAAACAGCAGGTTTTCAAACTTAAATTTCACTAAGTGTCGAACTTATACGACCTCAAATCCTTATACGATACGACTTATAAAACACTTTGGAACACTTTTGTAAGTGCAAAACATCAATAAATTGATAATAATACTTAAAGTTTATTATTTCAAACTCGTCACCAACGGGCCGTACACTTTTCAAACACTTAAACATATCAACCAAATAGTGGAGATTTGGACATTTTAGTTGGACGAACAACTACTGGGGGTGATCTTTCGAGATACCCAATCATATTTATAACCATCGCGTGTCGTGGACACCCTCAGGTTACAAGTCTTTGGACTCGATATTCGGCTAATCAAATTACGTTTGTTTAAACGCGTTCAGACTCAGGTGAGTCTCATAGCCCCATCTTTTACTGTTTTATTCAGGGGTGTGATATACTGCTCAAACTTTTAACATGTGAACGCAAGTACCAAACTTTTCATATACTACATGAGTTTTTCGAAACTAATCATTTAAAGTCCTCCGTCAGCATAGTTGTTAATACGTTGTAGCGTGAATATTAGTATATGGTACCATATAGGATTGACCCTCCTCGTCCGGGTTAGCAAGCACTAACCGGGTAAACGGACGTACTAATATTTGGGAAGACGAATGTTGATTAGGCATTCGTGGAGGCACCTCGCCCGGAATTCTCTATAGGGGACCCGGCCCTCGAGTTAAGCTCAACTATGTGCTCATGGCTGTATACACGATGATTATCATTTAATTGCTGGATGCAATTCATTATTTAATTGCTGGATGCAATTCATTATTTTATTGCTGGATGCAATACATTATTTAAATCTTGCGGTTCATACAATATAACTTGATTTCAAACCTGTGAGCTCACCAGCTTTATAGCTGACCTTTTAGCATATATCGCAGGTACCCAGCAGTAGGATGTGTCTGCTTCAGGATTTAGCTCGAGTCAGCATACAGAAGTTTGAGATTTTCTTGCATTAGTATATTTTGTATAAGTACTTATGTACTGAAATCTCATTTTATTTAACTCGAGCTATGTAACGCTTTAAATGTTGTAAACATTTCAGTAATCAATATATTTTGTTAAAACGACGCATATAGAGTCGTTTGCTATTTATCTTTGTGCTTTGTTATTGATTAGTAACACCCAAATCAAGCTTCCGCAAATCATCAAATTTGGGGGTGTTACATGCATGGTCATGTTTTCTATAAGGTTCCATCCTTCTTCGTCGGTCTTTGCCATGAAGCTTCCTTGTGCAGCAGCATCGAGGGTGGTTCGGTGGTTAGGGTCTAAACCATTGTAAAAGGTACACAATTGTGCGGATTTGTCGAGACGGTGATTGGGGCATTTCTTTAAGGCTCCTTTGAATCATTCCCATGCGGTGTATAATGACTCATCGAAAGCTTGTCGGAAGTTCATTATGTCATTTCGGAGTTTGGTTTGTTTAGAAGGCGGAAAGTATTTGGTTAGAAACTTTGTCGCCATTACAGTCCATGAAGGAATAGAGCCGGTCTCTAAACCTTCAAACCATGTTTGCGCATGATGTGTGAGCGAATAAGGGAAAAGATACAAATGGATTGTGTCTTGGCTAATTCCGTTTTGTTTGTAGGAGTTTGAAAGAGATATGAACTTGTCGAGGTGAGAGTTTGGATCATCACTGGGTAATCCATTGAATTGACAGTGGTTTTGGATTAGTTGGATGATGTGGTGTTTAAGCTCGAATGATTGATGATGCTGTGTAAACAGAGCTTTATTTTAAAATGGAAATCACCTTACTAACTATACATAACTCAGGCAAGAATACCTGGTCATATAATAGTATAGTATGATAAGTCCGGATCGAACACAGGGAACAGATTTTTAATTAAATAAATTGGAAATTGATACAAAATAATTAAAGCAGTAAAAAGTGGGGACGTTTTAGTTCCGATAGAACGATGGGTAAACAATTATAAGAAATGATTTATTAAATAAAACTTGATTATAAAATAAAGAAATGATAAAATGACTTAATGAATTAAAAGATTTAATTCAAATGATGAAAGAGATACAATTGTTTAGACTATTTTCCTCAGATTCTGATTATCACTTTATTGAATTGCAGATATATGGATCTTATTGTGACATGACAAATATACCAATTATCCTTACAAGATTAACTGATTAAACACAATCAAGAAAGATATAAAGTTGTTTTCAACCCGCTAACAGTTCAATTTAACGTTATCCACCGAATTGTGTTATAGATTAAAACTACACCGTTTATATGATTTACTTTTGCAACTTGAATCAACAAAGTTTATAACTAATCAATAGTTATCATGTTCGTTACCAATCATTAATCATAAGTAACCCTAACCTATCAAACTCAATCTATTTAGTGATAATTATCAATTAAAATCAACAATCATCAATAATGATCAATCAATAAAGAACTCAATCATGAATCAATGGATCATCACGCTAGGTTATCACCGACAATCAATAATTAAACATGGATCATCAAGTAAACATATAAACATTCATAAAAACCGATATAAATCCGCAATTCACTAATCAAATCATCATCTGAGTATTATCATCTAAACAATTGTAATAAAAACTTAGCCAATCATATTACTACAGAAAATCAGATTCATAAACATCTCAATATTCATAATCAAATGAAGGAAAGAAACGTATTCGAACCGAAATATCGAAATAACGATTGAACGAATGAAAGCCTTCGATTATCCTTGATCTTTTGCCTTCAAAATTCTATGGAGTGAAGGTTTTTGGTTGAGAGAATCGACTGAAAGAAAAGTGGTAGGTGATTCCCTCAAAATGAAAGCAAATGAAATATTTAGGGTTTCTGCCGAGCCAATCCATACACTGTATGGACATCCATACGCCGTATGGATTGAAAAGCCCATGGGTCTTAACCCGCGTCAACTGGTGGCCCGGCTCACACCATCCATACGCCGTATGGAATCCATACGCCGTATGGATTAATTTTTCCAACTTTTTCACCATCGACCTCCATTCTTCACCTTTTAAACTTTTCTCAAACTTTTCTTCAAAAATAACTCGCGTTCTGCTTCTTTTCCGATTCAAGCTCCAGATAATTCCTAAATGCAAATATGAACGAAATGGGTATCGAATTCAAATAAAATGCATAAGAAATTAATCAAACAAAGGGGTAAATAGCACTATAAAATAGCACATTTTGGCGTTCATCAAACATCCCCCACTTGAATCCTGCTTGTCCTCAAGTAGACTATCAATTCAAAAACACAAAAAAAAAAAAAAAATTTAAATATGAACGGCAAATAAAAGTGTAAAAGGACTTACATACTACACAGCACTCAACAGACCAAATTCCCATCTTAAAAACGATTCTAACTTAAAGCTTAGCAATCAAGAAACTCTCTAAGGGAAACAACTTTAATACATTATTATTAGACATAAAAGATAATTCACTCAGATTACCGATATTGTTGTCCACTTAAACAATCTAAAATTCAGAAATTGAGCTCAACTTATTATTATTCTAGTAGACTTACCCTTGATTCCCAATAGCAAAATACTCTCATACAAATAACGTGTCACAATTTTCCAAATAATGAACATCCAAATAAACCCATCATTTTTCAAACCAAGACATTGGTGATAGGTCTGTACCTCAGTACAACAGAGCAACATAACTTGGTTTTGATTTTTCAATTCATGAGTCCTTTGTACTCTTTTTTTTTTTTTTTTTTTTTTTATCAAATATACTGACGGAAACCAGGTTTGTACTTTCGTACAACAGAGGAGTCAACACCCAGTATATTCCCAAATGAAGATAATTAGGATCCCAAAATTATGGATTATAACACGCTATCGCATAAGAATTAAGACTAACATCATACTTTGCTAAAGATCCTCTTAAGATAAATTCCTACTTTAAGTATTAAATTTCTTAATAGCTCAATAACCTTCAAATAGATTGCCTATCGATACATCACAAGATGAACTATCTAATATTTAAAAATTACGACTATTTCATTCCTTGTATTCCCAAAACATGTTACAAGATTGCTAAACTTTACATAGAATAATATTTTAAAACAAAAATTTGGCTGAAAAATGACTAACATGCATGTAGAATGCCCTTTAACTTAAACATTCTCAATATCTACCATTCATATCTTAAGGACAAAAAGACTTCTTTTCCCCATCCCCCACTTAAAATTATGCAATGTCCTCATTGCTAAAGAAAACAAGAATAAAGGGAATATAAAAGAAGTGAACAGAAACTCCCCTGATTTGGAGGACAATTGCTTGAAGAACTTCGTTCAGAATTAAAAATACAATAGCACACTTCCGTAGGCAACACGGTTGCATTTAGCACATGCAATAAGCCTTTAAACCTCTCAGCATCCTGAGCGGACGAGTTGTAGTCTCGTGAGGGTTTCCAGAGAACACACCCACAAAGTTCAAACCTGCAAGCAAAAACAATAAAACAAATAACAATAACAAAAATGACGGGTTGTCTCCCGAAAGCGCTTTTGTTTATCACGTCGGTAAGCTCGACCTCTCTCTTCATAACTTAGTACAAATTCATCTCCAAATCACGCTTGGAATCCCTAACATCGCCATAGTACTTCTTCAACCGACTTCCATTAACCTTGAAAGTTTTTCCAGAATCTCCTTGAAGATCAACAGCACCAAAAGGATAAACTTTCTCAACAACAAAGGGACCCGTCCAGCGTGTCTTTAACTTACCTGGGAACAAATGCAACCTAGAACTATACAATAGAACTTTATCACCTTTCTCAAATGTATGATTTGACTTAAGACGGGCATCATGCCATTTCTTCGTTCGCTCCTTAAACAATCGTGAATTGTCATAGGCATTCACCCTTAACTCATCCAACTCATTTAGCTGTGCCATTCTCTCTTTTCCAGCTAACTGATCATCAAGATTGCACTGCTTTAGAGCCCAGTATGCCTTATGCTCTAACTCAAAAGGCAAATGACAAGCCTTCCCATAAACAAGACGATAAGGTGTTGTTCCAATTGACGACTTAAAAGCTGTTCGTGCCGCCCATAATGCATCGTCCAACTTATATGACCATTTCTTAGGGTTTCCTTCAACTGAACGTTCTAAAATACGCTTCAACCCTCTATTTGTCACCTCCACTTGACCACTTTTCTGTGGATGATAAGCAGTTGAAAACTTGTGGTTAACTCCATACTTCCGCAGCACTTTTTCCAATTGAGCATTTGTGAAATGCATCCCCCGATCACTTATTAAGGCTTTCGGTGCTCCAAAACGCGAAAATAGCTGCTTAAGAAACTTCACCACAACTCTAGCATCATTCGTGGGTAATTGCTTCGGCCCACTTAGAAACATAATCTACAGCCACAATGATATATTTATTTCCATTACTAGGTGGAAATGGGCCCATAAAATCTATCCCCCACACATCGAAAATCTCACTTACCATTATTGGATTTTGCAACATCTCGTCTCTCTCAGAAATTCTCCCAGTGCGTTGACAAACATCACATTCCTTCACATACTTGAATGCGTCCTTATAAACTGTTGGCCAGTAAAAACCTGCCTCAAATACATTTCTTGCGGTATAATTAGAACCATGATGTCCTCCAGCCGGACCATCATGACAATGCTCTAAAATTATGTCGCATTCTTCTCCAGCTACACATCTTCGAACAATTCCATCAGCACACTGTCTGAACAAGTACGGGTCTTCCTAGAAGTAATATCATAAAAAATGAGAAAAACATCTTTCGTTGGTTGAAATCCAATCCAGACGGAAGAGTGTTAGTAACTAGGAAGTTTGCAATATCGGCGAACCATGGAAATTCATTCAAAATTGCCTTTAGCAAGCTTTCATCAGGAAATTTATCCTGACTTTCCGATTCGTCTAACTTATCTAGCTCCGGATTTTCTAATCTTGATATGTGGTCAGCAGCCAGATTTTCAGCTCCCTTCTTGTCTCGAATCTCTATATCAAACTCTTGCAACAACAAAATCCATCGCAATAACCTTGGCTTCGCATCTTGCTTGTTAAACAGATATCGCAATGCAGAATGATCGGTAAAAACTACCGTCTTTGACAAAACCAAGTACGAGCGAAATTTGTCGAACGCAAAAACAACAGCAAGCAATTCCTTCTCAGTTGTCGTGTAATTCTCTTGCGCGCTCGTCAAAGTCTTGCTTGCATAATAGATCGGTTGAAACTTCTTATCAATCCTCTGACCTAAAACTGCTCCAACAGCATAGTCACTTGCATCACACATTAACTCAAACGGAAGATCCCAATTTGGACTAATTATAATCGGCGCGGATACCAGCTTTTCTTTTAAAAAATTGAACGCATCTTGACATTCCTTTGAAAACACAAACTTAGCATCTTTCTCCAGCAACTTGTTCATCGGACGAGCTATCTTTGAAAATCCTTGATGAATCTTCTGTAAAACCCAGCATGTCCTAGGAAACTTCGTATTCCTTTTATATTTGTTGGATGAGGTAGCTTCGCTATAGCCTCAACTTTCACTTGATCTACTTCAATACCAACACTGGAGATTTTATGCCCTAAAACAATTCCTTCACGTACCATGAAATGGCACTTCTCCCAATTTAACACCAAATTCGAACTCTCGCATCTCTGCAACATCTTTTTCAGATTTGCTAAGCATTCATTAAACGAATTTCCGAACACGGAGAAATCGTCCATGAATATCTCCATACTATCCTCTACCATGTCATCGAAAATTGTCATCATGCACCTTTGAAATGTTGCGGGTACATTGCACAGACCGAAAGGCATCCTCCAATAAGCAAAAGTTCCAAATGGGCATGTGAATGTAGTCTTGTCTTGATCATTTGCATCTATCGGAATCTGGAAGTACCCGGAAAAACCATCTAAAAAGCAATAGTATTCTTTTCCGGCTAGACGTTCGAGCATTTGATCGATGAACGGCAAGGGAAAGTGATCCTTGCGTGTAGCATCATTCAACTTCCTATAATCGATACAAACTCTCCATCCAGTGACTGTTCTTGTAGGTATTAACTCATTCTTCTCATTAGCAACCACAGTCATACCTCATTTCTTGGGCACAACATGAATGGGGCTAACCCATGGACTATCGGAGATTGGGTATATCAACCCAGAGTCAAGCAACTTAATGATCTCCTTCCTCACTACATCCGTAACCTTGGGATTCAGCCATCTCAATGGTTGCACAACTGGTTTGAAATCAGATTCCATGAGAATCTTGTGAGTGCAGTAAGAGGGGCTTATTCCCTTGATATCACCAATCGTCCATGCTATAGCATGCTTATGCTCCCTCAGAACCTTCAATAAACTTTCTTTCTCATTTGCTGATAACTGAGATGAAATGATAACTGGCAGATCCGACTTTCCTTGCAAGTATGCATATTCCAAATGGGTCGGTAAATCTTTCAATTCTAACTTTGGTGGTTCTTCAAACGAAGATTTTACTGCCAACACATCTTCTCTTGAGCAAGGAATCCCATGCATAGTAATGCGAGTCTCTTTCTTAATTAATATACCATCAGCCAAAACCGATTCTTCGTTCTCCATCAGCTTATTATCATCACTCTCTAACTCCTCATCACTCGTGATTTCCATTTCCTCAAGCAACTTATCGAATTCTTCGATATCACGGATTGCTTCTAGACTTCCCATCCATCCTTCAAGAATCATGGGATCAAGATCTTCATCTTCCATGAGACTTTGTAGGAATTCCTCATCGTCAGACATTTCTCTAGCACTCACAAAGTAACAAGTATCATCAACTGTAGCAGGATATTGCATTGACTTGTTAACATCAAACACCACTTCATCATCTCCTACCCTCAGAGTGATCTTTCGATCAAAAACATCAATCAATGCCCTTTCAGTAGCTAGAAAAGTTCTTCCCAAAATGATAGGTACCTTAGAATCTTCTACCATATCAAGAATCACAAAATCACAAGGGAAAACAAACTTATCTACCTTGACCAACACATTCTCGATCATTCCTTTAGGATATTGAACTGAACGATCCGCTAACTCAATGCACATCCTAATTGGCTTTGGTTCCCCTAACTTGAGTCTAGCATGCATAGTATAAGGCATTATTGATATGCTTGCTCCTAAGTCAGCCAGTGCATGAGTTATATCTAAACTTCCAATAAGACAAGGAAGAGTGATACTCCCAGGGTGTTTCATTTTTGGCGGAAGTTTGGTCTGCATCACTGCTGAGCATCTCTCATTCATTGTTACTGTAGTTGCCTCCATTAGCTTGCTCTTGTTGGTTAACAGTTCCTTCAAATACTTTGCATACTTGGGCATTTGAGCAATGGCCTCCACAAACGGAATGTTAATGTGGAGTTGCTTCAGATTCTCTAGAAACTGGTGGTATTGAGCATCATCCTTCCCTCTTCTCAAAGCTGCTGGATAAGGTGGTGGCGGTGCATGATCCTTAGCATATTGCTTATCTCTAGCAATTTGATCAGCCTCAGTGTCCACCTTAGGACTTTCAACAACTTCTACTTCCTTTTCTTTCTCGGGTAAGGGTTGAGAAACAGGTTTCTTTTTGACGACCGGATCTTCATGAATCTTTCCACTTCTGGTGATCACCGCCTTAGCTTGATCACGTGGATTGGTTTCAGTGTATCCAGGGAGAGTTCCAGGAAATCTATCTTGAAGAACTTTAGCAATGTTGGAAATATTCCCTTCAATCTGCTTGATTGCAACCCCTTGGTTTCTTAATGCTGCATCAGTGGCATCCATCCTTTGTCCAGAATTGGCAATGAATTTCTCATTGGTGGTGAGAAACTTTCCTATCATCTCTTCTAAATTGGTTTGTTTATCGTAAGATGGTGCAGTCTGTTGCTCCTTGGTGTAGAATCCTGGTTGATTTTGGCGAAACTGATGACCTCCCTCTTGGTACGGTCTTCTGAAGAATGTTCCACCGCCCTGACGATATGGTGCCTGAGCTTCCCCAAACTTAACTTCCTCGGTCACTTCTCCAGTTCCCATCTCAGGACAATCCTTCACTAAATGGGTGCCTCCACAATTGTCACATCCTACTTGGATAGCATGAACAGTCTCCGTGACCTTCTTTATATCTCTACCCATGCTGTCAAGCTTAGCCCTGATGGCTGCAAGCCCATCTTCATTATCCACCGTCCTCTTTCTTCTAGAGGTACCATCATCCCATAGCTGAGAATGCTTTGCTTGATCACGAATGGCAGCTAAAGCATCCCTAGGAACCTTTTTAGGAATAGGTCCTTATGCATCCAATTGCTGTCTCGTGGCACGATCCACCCCCTTGTAGAAAATACTCACGATTTGCTGATCGTTAAGGTCGTGCTGCGGGCACTTATGCATTAGGTCCTTATACCTTTCCCAAGCTTGGTGTAACGACTCATCAATTTCTTGCTTGAAATTTCTAATCTCATCGATCATCTTCGAAGTTTTTGAAGGAGGGCAGTTGATGTGTGCTAAGTATAGGCAATTATAATAACAAGTTTAAATTAAGGAAATACTAAATAATACTATCACACAATTCAGGCAAGATTGACCCGTTCATGTAATATAGCTTAATAAGTAAGTCCAAATTCGAACACAAGGAACACAAGAAACGTGATTCTTATTTATAACTAATTATCTATTTATTCTAATTACAGATATTTACAATTATAATACAAATAAATACAATGATCCAATTTACAATAATCTACAAGATAAGGGGGACGTTTTAGTTCTGAACGAACATATTTATATTTATATTTTTGATACAGATTCTAATAGATAAGTTTTAGGAACAACTTAGGTATACTCAATTGGATAAAAGATTATAATTATTCAAACTATTATTTATTAAACTTATTATATGTAATTATGTCTATTTGCTTTGTTGGCTATTATTACTGGTGATTTACTAATGTAGAAGATCACTTAGGGTTAAGTCAAATCCTCATCATAGCAACACAATCATAAGGTTACACAAAGTGTTACTAATTAATAAGATCTATCATCAATTTATTAATACAATTTCTATGGTTAGGCTTGAATCACAGTATTACTTTATATTAATGAATTATTCTTCGTTTATCGCATAAGGTTAAGAACAAAACATAAACACAATCACTTAATTTATTTAAACAGTTTATGGTCATCCTAGTTTAATATAAATCAGTCTAATTATATCAAGAATAGTCACTAAAATATCATAATAAAGACAATTCTTGTATAATAAACATTCAATAATATAGTTCCAACATAAACATATAATTCAAATAATAAACTCAATAAACATTCATTCAAATATTTATAATGAAAACCTAATTCACAATTAAATCAAATAAACAATATCATAAATAACTCAATAAGGTTATTAAAGTTACAAAGATAAAGAAATCGAACCAATTGACGAACTAGCTTTTCCTAGGGTTAAAAACCTTCAAACCCTAGCTCTTTAGCCTCCAAAATCGCACCTAAAGTCGACCTAAAACCCTAACTTTCGGTTTTAGTATTCTTGATTCGTATATCCTTAAACCTGAATTAAGCCTCTATTTATAGTTTTCAAAACCGACCTCACAACTGCCGGTTGGGTTCTCCAACCGCCGGTTGGAGGAATTTGTATCCGGGTCCAATTCCACGTGTCTGCACCGCCTTTAAACCCTAAACCCAACCGCCGGTTGAATTATAATTCCAGAATATTCTATTTTCGGGCTTGGGCTTAACTTTTGGACTTTTAATCTTCATATCCGGACTTCTTTGTCTTCTTGGCCCAATTCTTCATTTTAACACTTTTGGTCTTCATTTCTTCAAGGTTTAAGTTCCTTTTTCTTCATTTCTTCATTTTCTTCAGTTTCTTTTAGTTTCGGATTAGTTTTTGCTCCTTTTTCTTCATTCTTTAATTTAAATACATTTCTGCAAATATTAACAAAATAAGTATCTAAAATCATATAAATGCACTAAAATGTATATAAATATAGGGATAAATTACTATAAAATATACTATCTATTTGATGCTTATCAGCAGTACATCTTAAGAAACTTCGTGCGAAGGTCTTCCCATGTGGTGATGGATCCAGCTGGCTCATTTTGAATCCATCTTTTAGCGGCTCCCTTGAGTGTGATAGGGAATACTCGGAGCATGACTTGATCTCTTGTAATGTTGGGAACGTTGAACATATCGGCTATCTCCACGATCTTCTCCACATGATCGTTAGCGTCGTCCCTTTCTTCTCCACGAAAAGGATTCTCCCTAAGCTCCTTGAGGAACTGTCCTTTAATTTCAAACTCCACATCTTGCGCGATTGCCGGCCTTACTACTCCAGCGCCTCGGTCATTACGCATTCGACTCGAATACTCCTCGAGAGTTATATTGGCGATATCATCTGCCATTTCGCTGTCCGGTTCTGCTTGATCTCTAAAAAGGAATTTTAGGTATTCTCCGAAATCGCTTTCTAGATACGAATGGTAGTTTCTGGTTCGCGGGGTGAAAAGGTTATTGGTAAAAACCTCGAAATCGTCGCTAAGAAAGGTGTTGATTAACGGCGAGTTTGGTGGTACGGAAGCAGCGCGTCTTCTTTGATGAAATATACGTTCGGGTTCTTCAAAAGGGTCGGTTGGGTCTGGAACTGTTGTTCGGGTCATAAACTCCTGCAATGAACTTTTCAACTTAGTAGAACAGGCTACTAAAATATCCTAACTTATAAACTAACCTTAAAAGGAAAAATAACTAATCAAAATACCAAATAAATGATGAACAAACTAAAAATCACACAAATAAACAAAAGACAACTTCCAACTTATTTAATTGAATCAAATCGCTACCCGGTAGCGGCGTCAAAAACTTGATGCGGTGTAAACAGAGCTTTATTTTAAAATGGAAATCACCTTACTAACTATACACAACTCATGCAAGAATACCTGGTCATATAATAGTATAGTATGATAAGTCCGGATCGAACACACGGAACGGATTTTTAATTAAATAAATTGGAAATTGCTACAAAATAATTAAAGCAGTAAAAAGTGAGGACGTTTTAGTTCCGATAGAACAATGGGTAAACAATTATAAGAAATGATTTATTAAATAAAACTTAATTATAAAATAAAGAAATGATAAAATGACTTAATGAATTAAAAGATTTAATTCAAATGATGAAAGAGATACAATTGTTTAGACTATTTTCCTCAGATTCTGATCATCACTTTATTGAATTGCAGATATATGGATCTTATTGTGACATGACAAATATACCAATTATCCTTACAATATTAACTGATTAAACACAATCAAGAAAGATATAAAGTTGTTTTCAACCCGCTAACGTTTCAATTTAACGTTATCCACCGAATTGTGTTATAGATTAAAACTACACCGTTTATATGATTTACTTTTGCAACTTGAATCAACAAAGTTTATAACTAATCAATAGTTATCATGTTCGTTACCAATCATTAATCATAAGTAACCCTAGCCTATCAAACTCAATCTATTTAGTGATAATTATCAATTAAAATCAACAATCATCAATAATGATCAATCAATAAAGAACTCAATCATGAATCAATGGATCATCACGCTAGGTTATCACCAACAATCAATAATTAAACATGGATCATCAAGTAAACATATAAACATTCATAAAAACCGATATACATCCGCAATTCACTAATCAAATCATCATCTGAGTATTATCATCTAGACAATTGTAATAAAAACTTAGCCAATCATATTACTACAGAAAATCAGATTCATAAACATCTCAATATTCATAATCAAATGAAGGAAAGAAACGTATTCGAACCGAAATATCGAAATAACGATTGAACGAATGAAAGCCTTCGATTATCCTTGATCTTTTGCCTTCAAAATTCTATGGAATGGAGGTTTTTGGTTGAGAGAATCGACTGAAAGAAAAGTGGTAGGTGATTCCCTCAAAATGAAAGCAAATGAAATATTTAGGGTTTCTGCCGAGCCAATCCATACGCCGTATGGACATCCATACACCGTATGGATTGAAAAGCCCATGGGTCTTAACCCGCATCAACTGGCGGCCCGGCTCACACCATCCATACGCCGTATGGAATCCATACGCCGTATGGATTAATTTTTCCAACTTTTTCACCATCGACCTCCATTCTTCACCTTTTAAACTTTTCTCAAACTTTTCTTCAAAAATAACTCGCTTTCTGCTTCTTTTCCGATTCAAGCTCCTGATAATTCCTAAATGCAAATATGAACGAAATGAGTATCGAATTCAAATAAAATGCATAAGAAATTAATCAAACAAAGGGGTAAATAGCACTATAAAATAGCACATTTTGGCGTTCATCAATTGACCAGGGGTTTCCGGGTAGAGAATTGGTCCTCCTCTTCCTTCAATAGAGGGCTTACTGTTGTCAGCGAGAGTGATGCGTTCAGCCATTGCTTGTCTAAGCGCGGATTGCTTCTTTTCTCGTCGAATGGTACGTATTATAAGTTCTGGATCAGGAAAATTAAACAATGGCGTAGATCTAGGGGAACAGGTCATACACTAAAGAAAAACAGACAATAAAGGAAAACTAATAATAAAGAAAATATTTTTGTGTTTTTTTAGAAGGTTTTGTCCTAAGGATTTACTAGAATTGGGATTGGTTGGGCCTCTGTATTGGACAGTTAGTCTCCTCGGCAGCGGCGCTAAAAACTTGATGCGCGCCTCGCGAGCGGGCTGTACGCAAGGTGGATCGGTGGGTTTTATAATTTATAATTACTGGGGTCTAAGCGTGACCTACTAATACTGAACCAAAGGCTAGTAGATGGTATAAGTATGACCTAGAGTCATTCTTAAAGAGAAACTGAATTGAAATGGAGGTGATCCAATCAATCTTTCTTTTCTAGTAAAGGTTTTAAAAGAGTGCGTTGGGGGTTTTGGTTCAGTTAACTAGGTAAACTAAATAAAGCTAATAAAATGTAATAATAAATCAGATAATAAAAGTAGTATTTGTTGTGAGTTCATTAGCTTATAATGTGGGATGATGACTTTTAGGGAAAACGTTTACTAAATTTGGGATGTTCACTAGACTAGGTAGTTTATGTTATAACCAATAGATTCCCTATTAGTCGGTTATCAACTAATATGTCACGAGGAACTACAGTGTCATGATTCTGATTAAACAGACAATGCTCAACTCTCCACACTCTCCTATGAGGGAGTCAGTGGCCCTTATTATTGAACGCATTCGCTCGTGGGCGAAGGAATAGAGTAGCAAGTCCACAACAAGTCTAACCGTTCTTAATACCATAAAGACTATAAATCCAGCAAACAACTAACTTAGCAAATATGTTCGGACTTAGTTGATCAATTTCCATTAATGAAATTCAAGCATGGTAAACGAGGGAAAGTGTTGAGGTTTCTTACGTACCTTACTTTAGATTTCATAGGTTAAGGAAAAGTATCACTTTAAATTGGATTTTAAACTTGCCTTTCTTAATACAATTAACAAATCCCTAGGTTTTCGTAAATGGTTATTAAGCCTATAGCCTACCTAATCTAATCTAAACTAACTAATCTAATTAAAATGCTAATTAAAATGCTGACGACTTTTTGCATAAAGTTAAACCCAGACCATGTCGGAAAATACTATGTTAGTTCACAATGTATTTAATCGTTTACCGATGTTTCCATTGTGAATTTAATTGCTTCGCGATGTTTGCATGATAAATACATTGTGATTGGAAGTGTACAATACTCATGGCAATTCCACGTAATCACATTGCATTTTATGATGCTTGCATGACGTTACAATTAAAACCATAGTTTTTACACAGATAACTATTGACCAAGTATTAAGGTTCGTGACTCCTCTTTACAAGGTTACAATCACGTTTGTTAATCGAAAGGCGAACGTAAGTTTTAGGTTTAAAATCATAAGATAAGTCTGTTCATAAAGTTTCCATTTCAATAGTGTCGATCCATAATACAACTACCTTCGGTCGTTACCGGCTTCCATACGTTTGTACTTTGCTCGAAAGCATTTCCAGCACTATACCAAGTAAACAGTCGAATAGGGGCCGTCATATTATTTCACAACACATTTAAAGTCATCCCACAATAATATATGCTAACTACATCACAACAAATACAATAGTAATCTACTCGCTAATCATGGCATAAATGATCTCTAGCATAATTAAAGCATACATATTTAAGTAAGATAGAAAAGGATAGAAATAACCGAGATTAATATGAGAGAAGGAATAGACTTGAATTAATAAGCGTATCTCCAAGCGTACACCAAAGATTACAAGATGTTCCTCACCAAAGATTACAAGCACGTTCCTTGCTTCTATTCTAACTAGCCTAATACTACTTTAAAGTAAGAAAATAAAGAAAGAAAGAAAAGCTAGAAGCTAGAGAAATAAGAAAGATATAGAAAGTGTGTTTTTAAGGTGTGACTTCAAATGAACCATGGTGCCTCCTATTAATAGGTGAATTTCGGCTCATGTTAGCAATCCAAGGAGCACATTAGCAAAAGGTGGAAAAGATGGTGCACCGGGTACGAAAAAGCATGTAAATGTGGTACACCGGGTACTAAAAAGCATGTAAAGGTGGTGCACCGGGTACACACAAGGACCAAAAAGCGGAAACGGGGCAGGAGCAGGGTGGCCGGCGCCGCCCTCATGGTGGCCGGCGGCGGCTGGGTGGTGGCCGGCGGCGGCTGGCACCCCCCCGCCCCGGTTCGCCATCTTTCGCTTCGTTTCTTAAATCGCGCGTGTTTTCTTCGTTATGCGTCCGTTTGCGTTGATTCTTTTTGTGTTGGATTCGTAATTCAAAAACAAAAACTTTGATGAAAGATATCCCAAAAATATGTATCCCATCTTTGGATGTCTCGTACGAATCATTTGGATCTTCCGGCATACGTAGAATCTTCATTCTTCGTCCGTTTTTGTTGATTCTTCTTCTGTTGGATTCGTAATTTGAAAACGAACATTTTGGATGAGATGGATGTTGGTGATGGGCACTTTTGTCTTGAAATCTCGTTTTGATACCTTGAATCTTCAAACGTGTGTGAAATCTTCATTTTTCATCCGATTTGCTTGATTTTCATCGTGCAACCTTGTTTTGACCATCTTGGCATAATACTATTGGTTTGTATTGTTTTTGAGTTAAAATGCCAAGAATCGTTTCAGAATGAGAGAGATATCGGTAGTGAAAACGTGACTTTTTACGCGATATCAACCTCGTTTAGTGTCGGAACCATCCTTCTGGAATGGTTCCCATACACCAAAGCTATGGAACGGCCGTCGGTGTATACATTCTGAGCAGCACTGGGTCAACCACCAGCTCTGAACCCTAACAAGCCATCGATGAAAAGTTAGCATACGCTTTCCGAGGTCTTAAATGCTCTACTTGAATTAGAATACTTTATGGTGTTAAGAACGGTCAGAAATTAAATATCGGTATGTTACCTTATTCATACGCCCAGGGGTTAACCCCAAGAAGGGTCACTTGTCTTCACAGATAGTGTTGGGGGTAGAGCAACCTGATCTGATCAGAATCATGATAGCCTAGTACTCAGTGACATACCGTCTGAGAAATCAGATAGTAGGGTGCTAGTGTTTACACCATAAGTATCTAAAACAAGTAGAACACAAATACTTAGAAAGAACGTTTTCAAAACATCAATCCAAACATCATCCCCCCTTAAGGCTAATGAAATCACAACAAACACTCCTCTCCATACTGATTATCACCTATTATTTTATTTTACTGTTTATTTAGGACCTAAGTAATCAAAAACCTAAAAATCAAATCTCTTGTTTAGAAACCCTACTAAATCGAATCGATCGTCTTGACTGCTTGGTTTCATAATACGGTTGATCTTAAGAACGACCATGAGTCATTACTTACCGCTATTCGTAGTTATAAGTAAAACATAGGTCCCCAGCTCTATAAATTTAAAACCACCCATCCGATCGTGTGCCCCGACGGGAAGTTCCGCGACGACAGGAAGCTATTCCTGAACCGACCGCTGGGGCGCGATCAAGGTTTTTTGGCGCCACTGCCGGGGAATCAATCGTAAGACTCTTAGGCATCCAGACGAACTTTTCTATTTAGTACCACCTATAAATACCCGTATTTTTATTTTCCTTGTTCCAACCGAAAATTCCTTCCCACAACACACAACGACGATCGACCAGATCATCCAGAACTGAACCACTCATTTTTACACTCGATCCTGAGTCGATTATCCGAACAAACCGTAAAGAAAGACGCTCTCGATAGATGGCCGCACGGATCACTCTCGCTGACCATACCAAACCGTCTATCGAAGGACGAGGAGGACCCATCAGCTATTCGGTAATCGAAGGCGCATCTTTCGAACTTAAACACCACATCGTTCAACTCGTCAAAGACTACTGTCAATTCCACGGTTTACCCCGTGATGACCCTAACGCCCATATCGACAAATTCATTCAAATTTCCAACTCTTACAAGCAGATTGAGGTTGAGCAGGATGTAGTTCGCCTATACTTGTTCCCCTATTCTCTCGCTCTTCATGCCCAGACATGGTTTGAGGGACTTGAGACCGGCTCAGTCACATCATGGACGGATATGGCTACAAAGTTCTTAACCAAGTACTTTCCTCTGTCCAAACAAACCAAATCCAAGAATGACATCACAAACTTCCATCAAGCTTATGATGAGTCTATCTATATGGCATGGGAACGATTCAAGATCCTTCTGAAGAAATCTCCAAACCATCAACTCGAAAAGATTTCCCAGCTGTGCACGTTCTACAACTGTCTTGTTCTAAACCACCGCATTACCCTTGACGCCGCTGCTCAAGGTAACTTCATGCAACTTACGGACGAAGAAGCTTGGAACCTGATCGAGAATATGACGATGCACCATCACGACTGGAAGACAGATGATCAATCCTCATCACTACCTTTATCCTCCTACAACCAAATCCAACCTGAGACAATCAAATCCTTAAGTGAGCAGATTGAGTCGTTAACGAAACAGCTAGGAGAGCTGAAGAAACAACCGTGACAGATCCACCAAGTTCAGGCTTGCCAGAACTGTGCTTACCTTCCCACGGAAGAATATCAAGTTGAGTATGAAGATCTAGCTAACGGCACAGTCTACTACGCACAATTCCCAGCTCGACCACAAAATCCACCTGATTTCGCCCGAACATCTCCACCTAGGACTTGAAACACTCAGTACCCTTCACGCAACACCCAACCAACCTTTCAGCCCAAATACCAACCTAGATACCCAACCTACCCACAACAACCACAACTCACTTACAACCAACCCTTATCCTTAACCGCACCAGATGTCAGCCCACCTAGTGATACCACAAAGACCATTGTGCCCATCACTAGTCAAGATGATAATCTCACCAAATTTATCGAGGGTCAGACACTATTCAACCAGAAAACCACTGCTAGGCAAGACTAGACTGACTTGTTCATCAGAAACCAACTCTCGGTTCTTAAAAGCCTTGAGAACCAAATCGGTCAGTTAGCTTAGCGTCTTGACACTAGATCCCAAGGAACCCTTCCAAGTAACACTATCCACAACCCGCACGTAGAAGAGGCTAAACAAGTAACCTCTAAGGACCCAAAGGTGACACCGAGTCAACCTAATACTCCTTCTCCGGTGAAGGAAGAATCTCCTGTCCCAAAGACAGTTGAGACCCCATCTACACCCACTGCAAAAAGGGAAGTGAAAATCCCATTCCCTAATTGTCTAAAGCAAAAGTACAAGGTTAATTCCTTCAAACTCGACTCAAAATTCTTAAACACCATGTCTAGAATTCCTACCAGTACCAAGTTCATTGGACGAATGCTTTCCACCAAAGATAAGATACCCAACGTATCTAAAATCCCTCTGAATGCGGAATGTTCAGCCGTCATAAGCAACCTGCCCGAAAAATTAGGAGACACTGGTCATTTTACTTTGCCCTGTTCTATCTATCAGTCATGCATGATCCACTCCTTGGCCGATCTTAGAGCTAGCATCAATCTCATGCCTTATTCTTTATATGTCAGATTAGAATTAGGAGACCTTAAACCTACAAAGATGAGCGTGCAGCTAGCCGATCAATCAATTCGATATCCAAGAGGAATAGACGAAAACATAATGGTTAAGGTTCATAAATTCTTTTTTCCCACTGACTTTGTTGTGATGGATATACAGGAAGATATCAATATACCAATCATCCTAGGCACACCTTTTATGAACACTGCTCGCGCTATCATTGATGTATACTCACAGACTATAAGCCTTCGAGCACACGGAGAAACCATTTCTTTCCAAGTTGACCAGGCTGATAGTTCTCTAGTAGAGCAAGCTGAGATATACATAATCTCCACTAGCAGAATCACATCCGACGATGATACATCCGAGTTAGAGCCTTCAGAATCTCATGTACCTGATAAGCATACCTATCTCATCTCTTCAACAAAGGAATCCGAATCAGAAGAGATGAAAGACTCAGAGTCAGAAGCTAATTCAGAAGAGGAAATGGAGGAATCCGAAGAAGAGCAAGAAGAGGATGAGCAAAAAGAAGAACCAGAAGAAGAGGACATATATCAATCTACACCACCTCATGAGTACTTCCCTGATTCTCACTCCCCGACAGAAGAGATCATGCAACTCGAGTACATTCAAAATCCAATCATTCTGTCAAATGATGATTTAGAAGAAGACCCCACTGATTGATCACTCTCACTGCAATTCTGACACTCAGAAAGAAAGAGACATCGAGATGGACTCTTCTCAGCCAACATCACAAATCATCAACGCAGCCCAGCCACCATCCGATACTATTGAGTTCCCTGATTCTCAGGATTCTAATACTCCAGCAAAGGACAGTGACGAGGATGATGTCGTCTTCATAGATATTCCAATAGATGTTCGCTCCATCCACCTTCGTGCATCTCCTGCCATTCCCGACCTTCCTCTCGAGATCATCCAAGTCCAAGTCGTTTCTACTCATGAAGAGATAATCAGTGCTATTGAAAGATTTGAGGATTATTTTTGAATGATAATGACTGTAATTAGAGACTCAACCAATGAGTATAGCCCGCGACAGAGAGAGTTAATCGAAGAAATCGAGGCTGAATACACGTTCTATCGTGCTAATAACTCTCGAAGTCCTCAATTCCTACAAAACCGTAATCATGCCTTCGCCGAAGATCTAGCAACTCAACTCCTGAACGAACACTTTGACAATGAAGAACCAACTATAGACGAGCTAGAGTTCTTCGAGGAACAGAAAGTCATATATGGCAAGGTTTATGAAGCCCTAATCAGGTCTGCATTTCCATATTCAAACCAGCAAATCAGTTTGCTACACTCTTACAGGTATAATTTGGATTATGCTTCTGGGAACCCTGATGAGGAAGTAGACATCTAGATGATGAATGATCTTAGGGGATTGATGGATTCCGTCGCCGATAACGATCACATCGATGACACCTCACCACATAGGTTTTACATCGACTGCACCATTGAATACCACGCCCACAAGTTTATCGAGAAGCTCGAGTATGTAAGTTTCGACGAAAGGACGCGTGCCATCCCTTCTTCCATACCAGATGGAACGACGGTCAACACCGCAAACTTTGTCACGGAACGACTCTTAGAAATCTTTGGTACAAATTCCTCAGAAGAGCCCAGACAGCTATTCCATGATGGTCTACGTAAAGTCTACTACAGAATCTTGAACATCTTTCAGAATTCCAACCTCATGTATTCCGATCATCAGAGACAGCTTCTCCAGGGTATTCATGGATCCATCCATGCACTAGGAAGAAACCCCAGCACAGCCGATCATGAAAATGTACATCTGCGCTTCTTTGGTTTCATGGATTCATTAAGAGGAGAACTTCCCGAGCGTGAGGTTATCATATCCAATGGGATCCTCATCTTTGATCCCAACGGAGTCATCTCAAAGTCAGTTGATGATATCACCTGGGATCTCCTTCACTTGCAAAGGGTTGTTGAAAAACACTTTGAAAGCTTCCCTCTTCATGTGGATAGGATCCCAAACATCACTCAGATTATCTCCCGCCATTTCCTTAGGTTCAATTCCAGGGTCCCACCTTCCAGCACCATTTGCCCTGGAAGTTCCGCCACCCACTGATTCTGAAGGAAGGAAAGTCGAGCTCTCGACTCTAAAAGCAACGCTTCTCGGGAGTCAACCCGTGTAATAAAACGTGTGTTATTGTGTGTTAATAAGTGAAGAAAATCTCTGAATATCCTTCACACTTGGATATACCTCAAAATGTTTTCAAAATATCTTTTGCAAAATCGCTTGTCTCAGAAAAATAGGAAACACTTTTCAAAAATTAGTTTATATGTTTCGGACATTTGAGGTACTTGCATACTACTTTTATGCATTATGCTCGAACTCGTTTAAAAACGTATGTTCTGCAAAATGATTTGTAATAGAAAACATCTTTTCATTCTGAGACAGTGATTCCTTTTCATTGCAAAAATATGGAGTTAAAAGGTATATCCAACGTGTTCACACTTAAGAGATTGATTCGCAAATGATGATTGAAATGGAAGGCAAGGATCGTATTTAAATGCAAAGCCCCCTAAAGGCTGAATAATCCTCATGGAGTTGCCACAAAACAAAGACTTTTAGCTTCTCGGCACATATTCAGATCTTCAGCTTTAGCTATTTGGGGAGTTTCTTCATCCTTTCTATGTTTTTATCTTTTTGCTTTATTTAGTACTGTTAATTAATAAAAGTAATCTATACCATATCCTAAGCTTATCACTAAGTGTGGGATTCCACCCCAAAACAAACATTTGAGAAACATTTTCTTACATGTTTAAACTCTAAGTGTGGGATTTTACTTCCAGTAAAATCTCCACTAAAGAGAACATTAGGGACAATATTTCTCTAAGTGTGGGATAGCGGTATAGAATACCTTAGATAGATTTTTAAGTCCAAAAAGCAACTCAGAAAATGTTCCTCACTTTAAAAATTGATAAAAATTTTCAAAATTTTTGCTTTAAACAAAGAAGAGCATAAGCCTAACTTTGACAGTAGATAGCTACTCATTCAGTTAGCTTTGCTATTTTTGAATTTTAATGTTTTTAAGAAGAGCCATTTTTAATATGAGTAATTTATTTTGGAAAATAGTGTAAATAAGGTAGAAATTTCTCAAATTAAGAAATAATTGTCTTAGGGGCAGCGCATGACTAAGCACATACAACCCATATTAATTGCAGTGAGGTATCTTGAGCCTATATAAGCATTCATTTTAAATGTTTCACTATTCATTTGTTGTGTGTGCCGATGCATGCATTTCTGAATTAGAACTTGCTCTTGGTATGCATTTCGAAACCATATTGGTGAGTACTGCATGCGGTATAGGTGCAATTAGATGACCTCGACATTCCCTAGGAAATAAACCCATTCTCTCATATCTTTTCAAGCCTAACCCTGTCGATACTCATTTTAAGTATCGATGATCCGCTTAGTAAACCCTGTTGAGCCTTAACCTTTTCGTTTCTTGAAAACCCTGAATTAAAACACTTTCACCTCCGTACCCACCAAAATATTATCTTGGAATTTTTAAATTTTTGAAAAACGCTATTTAGATATTCTTTTTGCTTTCACTCAAAAATCATAAATTTCGTATTTTACTCAAAGCTTCTCATGTGCGTTTCCATAATCAAAATCTCAAAAAGATCGAGAATTCTGAGGTGCGAAAAATTGGCACCAAGTGAAATTCGAAATGTCAAAAGATTGAAAAATGAAAGTAAGAAAGGATCTCAAAAAGGAAGTAAGAAAAATAAAAATCCTTTAGAAATTCCTTGGCAAAGAATTTCTAAGCCAAAAATATATCATCCAAAATAAAGCTAAGTGCTTCAAATCTCTCGAAAACTCCGATCTCTGAAAAATATAAAATCTTCCATGTGTTTTCAAAAAGATAGAAGTCAAAATAGCAATCTTCTTCCCTTATCGTTATCCGTTTCCATTTTAATTAAAAAGTATATCTAAATAATATTTTTCATAAGTTTAAAAATCCTAAGATAAGCATAACCCTTTTAAAACATCCCCTATCCATACCCCTTTAACCCTCACTTCACACAACAACCCGATGAATGTCCTGGGATAATTAGCACCGTCCTCACCTAAGTGGTGGAGATTTGATTCTCGATCAAGCCTATGACGATGAATGCTGCATGAGTGGCTTTTGAGCGATTTCGTTTGTTTAAAATGATAGGAAACCCGATACACTTTTGAGTGAATTGAGTGACCACCTGGTGAGATTGCCTAGTCATGTGTATGCCAAAGATCACGAGAATCAGAAGCATGCCCAAAAATATTCATTTCTTATTTCTGGAACATACATCTTATTTATCTCAATTTTTTGAAATAATTACTTGTATAAAGGAATGGTTGTTCTTAGAAATATTTTAATTCGCAAAAATCGGGCCTAAAAACATCTTTTTAAATGAGGATATTTGAAGTATTTCTTGAGGACAAGCAACGTCTAAGTGTGGGATATTTGATTGAACGTAAAAGTCACGTTTTTACGGGTATAATTCCCATCTTTTTAGTCCCAAATTGGATGAAATCATTCAATATTAATACTTTTTCATCATAATTCACCAACAAGGCTAAAAAACAAGGCGTTGCTTTAAAAATCAATTAAAATGGCTAAATAACGTACAAAATAAAGCATAAACGATACTGTCATGTTCTACGAGCACATTTAAGCATAATACCCTGAAATTATTCTTAGATTATCTCATTATGATCTTCAGGATATTACGAGAACGTGGACATAAAGAACACTGAAAATGGACCAAGAATGAAGAAGTTATGGCCAAACGAACTACGACTAGGCTACCAAGACTTACGATCCAGTGCACAAGAAACCAACCAAGGGAATACCACCCCTTAGGGGCCGTATACGCCCCTATAAGGGCTGTATACCCCCCTAAAAGGGTGGTACACCCCCCCTAGGAGGTGGTATACTACCCCTATGGTGCTGAATACTACCCCAAGGCTATCCGATACCCCCTTTTTGGTGTCCAATACTACCCTTTTGGTGCCGAATTTCTGAGCTAGGGGTGGTATTTCAGTGCAAATCGGAAGAATCGGGTGTCAAGTTGTGGAAGCTAGTGTTGGAAGCCTTTGCCTATAAATAGAGGGCTAAACCTCCTCATTTCTCACCACCAACCATCAACCACTCTCAACACATTTCACACACACTTTCACTCTCTCTTTTATTTTAGTTAGTTAGTTAGTTAGTAGTTAGTTTCTCGTTGATATTTAATGGGACTAAAGGAGGGGCTACTTTGTAATATTTGTTGGAGATACTTGGAGGGGTGCTTTTGTAATATTCGAGGCTCTGCTCGTTGTAATCTTTCAGCTTATATTCAGACTACGCATTTATCACGGTTATTTCTTTCCTTATCTGTTATAATGCATGCTATTGTTATTATGCTAGATTTAGGATTCGTTACCATGATTAGTGAGTAGTTAGCTTGTGTGTTTGTTAAGATGTAGTTAGCCGTTATAATGGGGGATGATGTTAATTTAATAATATAATTGAAAACTATGTTATGTTTAACTTTTCATCTATGATTATAAACTGTTTTCAAAACTATCGCCTTTCCTCCAATAAACGTGGTTAAAACTCTAAAAGAAAAGGAGTCGCGAACCTTGTTCTGAGAGTAATTAATTATCTGTGCTATCTATGCATGGTCTGATTTCGAAGTTTTGGAAATACCGTTAAACTAATGTATAGTACAACGTGAATTAATCAGGGATTTATTGGGTAATATTAAGTGAGGGCTGGTTTATATCATAGATGGGTAGACTTTAATACAAACTTAGTTAAAACGGGTTCAGAGTGACCTGAATGTGCAATACGCGTGGAGCACCGTAAAACGTCCTATTACTTAGTATAGTGGTGCAACCAGCTCTGGTGTAGTACAAATGCATGGAAGCTACGGAACGGCCGTCGGTGTATACACTCTAACTTGCATTAGTGCGCAAGGTATGGAATGTCGTAAAGCGTCCTAGTACCTGGTTTAGTGTCGGAACCATCCTTCTGGAATGGTTCCCATACACCAAAGCTATGGAACGGCTGTCGGTGTATACATTCTGAGCAGCACTGGGTCAACCACCAGCTCTAAACCCTAACAAGCCATCGATGAAAAGTTAACAGACGCTTTCCGAATTAAGTCTTAAATGCTCTACTTGAATTAGAATACTTTATGGTGTTAAGAACGAGCAGAAATTAAATATTGGTCTGTTACCTTATTCATGCGCCCAGGGGTTAACCGCAAGAAGGGTCACTTGTCTTCACAGAAAGTGTTGGGGGTAGAGCAGCCTGATCTGATCAGAATCATGATAGCCTAGTACTCAATAACATACCGTCTGAGAAATCAGATAGTAGGGTGCTAGTGTTTACACCATAAGTATCTGAAACAAGTAGAACACAAATACTTAGAAAGAACGTTTTCAAAACATCAATCCAAACATCATCCCCCCTTAAGGCTAATGAAATCACAACAAACACTCCTCTCCATACTGATTATCACCTATTATTTTATTTTACTGTTTATTTAGGACCTAAGTAATCAAAAACCAAAAAATCAAATCTCTTGTTTACAAACCCTACTAAGTCGAATCGATCGTCTTGACTGCTTGGTTTCACAATACGGATGATCTTAAGAATGGCCCTGAGTCATTACTTACCGCTATTCATAGTTATAAGTAAAACTTAGGTCCCCAGCTCTATAAATTTAAAACCACCCATCCGATCGTGTGCCCCGATGGGAAGTTCCGCGACGACGGGAAGTTCACCGACCGCTGGGGCGCGATCAGGTATCATTCACTGGATCGAGAAGATGGAGTGCTCGACATTAGCAACTGTTCCAGCGACTGCATGGTGAGGTATGCCACCTGCACACTGGCCGACAAGGCACTAACCTGGTGGAACGCTCAGGTTCAAGCACTTGGACGAACAACTGCCCACTCGCTCTCCTGGGAAGATCTGAAGGCTATGATCATGGACGAGTTCTATCCTCGCAGCGAGTTACAAAAGTTCGAAATTGAACTGTGGAATATTATGATGATTGGTGCTGATGTCACGGGTTACACTACCAGATTTCAGGAACTAACACGCCTGGTACCACATATGGTGACGCCGGAGTACAAATGCATTGAGAGGTACATCTGGGGATTGCTACCTCAAATTAGGAGTTTAGTAACCTCTTCCCGCCCCGCCACCTTCAAGAGTGCTGTTGAGTTAGCTCAAAGCTTGACCGATGAAGCTGTTAGGATGGGGACGTTGGTAGATAAAACTAATTCGGGAAAAGGCGCACCGAATGATACAGAGGACATGAGCACTGGGGCTGAGAAACGAAGGTGGGATGAGGACGACGATCGCAATCAGGATAAACAACTAGTAAAGCGGCCGAAAATCGCTCAGGCCTACTGTTGTGCTCACACCGTGTCGTTGTTTTTCAAATGATGATGCGAGCGCAGCAGGGGTTTTAAATTTATATTTTGCGGGGCTTAAATTAACCGTACTACCTACTTGGTTAGTAAGCGGTAAGTATAACCTAAGATCGTTCTTTGAATCCAAACGTGTGGGCGATTAAAGTTGACACTTTCAGTAAAAAAGTATTTAAGATGGCATAAAGTAGGTAGGTTTGGGATTTAAAGACAGATAATTAAAATGCGGGAAAGTAAATTGCAGGAAAGTAAAGTACAGGAAAAGCAGATAAAGATAAAGATGTGATTGCTGAGATTTCGATAATTAATATTTCAGGATGACAGAACAAATAGGGTTGATATGGCAGTTAAACCTCTAGGTGTAAACTCTAGAACCCTACCAACTCAGTTTCCCATTGGCGTGTCACTTGGAACTAGGTTATCGTGATTCTGATCGGAGCAATACGCAAACTTCCAATACTCATCTAGTTGAAAGATGAGCAACCTATTTTGATGTTATACCGAGGTGCATGAATTAGTAGCGTATCGTCTCATAGGTCCGACCGTTCTTAACCCCTAAGGTAGTTTACTACTCTATTAGCACGAAGATTAATAGCTTTGTATGTTTAGACCGCCGATTATGTAAGACTTAGTGTTTTATGAACTCTAGGTAACTAGGACTTTGTTCTATTCCCTAAGTCTCGTCTTTGTCTAATTAAGTTCTAATTACTTCGACTTATGACTTAAGTTCTCCTTTTCAAACAGTTATACATCTCCAGATTATCCGCAGTTTGATAAAACGTGTTTCATATGAGGACCATGCCTTTCAATAATAGACAGTGTACTTTACATGGGATTTCCACTGCTTCTTATATCCAACACGCGGTCAAGAGTAATTGACAGTGAAAGTGATACTCTAACTAATTAAATGTAAAGCAGTGCATAAATGTAAACCTAATATATACAACGAGTGGTTTCATTGTGTCTTACTTATTGCATGTCATGGGCACAGATAACTACTTACCATAATTAAGGTTGATCAGGTCCTAATTACTAGGTTGCAGTCACATGGATAACTGGAAAGGGTGCTCCATAAATTAAACTTAAATTCATAAAGTCCTAACAGTACAAAGATTATAATCTCCTATTTTATCTGAACGTGTTTTACGAACATTATTTTATAATGCATTGATTCTCGTAGGATACACCAGTTAGTTGTGTAGTTGTATTATCCTTTCGGAGTTCCAACTTTTGAACCAGAGCTGATTCCAATGATATAACTACCTTCGGTCGTTTTCCGGCTTCCGTGCGTTTGTACTTTGCATAACGCATTTCCAGCACTATACCGAATAAACAGTTGAATAGGGGCCGTTATATCATTTTACGATTATCGTGCATTGATTGTGTAATGACATCCTTACTTATAATTATCTACATCATCAGCAATCACAATAATAAACTACTCGCAATTCATGGCAACAAATAAATCACATACCAGGCAATAATACATATTCAAAATATGAAATGAGACAAGTATAATAAAAGTTTAGATATCACCCGGAATTAAATGCGTAGCAGCGTATTATTATAATTGACAAACTCTTTCACACGTACAAAGATTGATCTCCGAATCTCTAGCGTTCGCCCTAGCTTCTACGTTAGTCCGTGGACTAATTACAATATTCCTAGAATGAGAAAGACTAAAAGACTACGAAAGATTATCTAGTGAGAAAGAAAGAGTGAAATTTGCTAGAATGTGTGTATATGTGGTGTGTCTAGGTGCAAACCACAAATGAACCTAAAGCCTCCTATTTATAGGTGAGCTTTGGCTCACATTAGCACCAAGAGGTGCATGTTAGAAAAAGGTAGCCAAAAGGGTGCACCGGGTACCGTACAACACGAAAAGTAGGCGCGCAGGGTACTGTACAACACGAAAAGTAGGTGCACCAGGTACCAAAAGTTGCCAAAAACGGAAACCCAGGCGGGTGTAGGGTGGCCGGCGGCGGTGGGCCCAGGGCCGGCGGCGGCTGGCCTGTAGCCGCCCCGTTTCGCCGTCTTTTGCTTCGTTTCTTGATTCGTACGTGTTTTCTTCGTTATACGTCTGTTTGCATCGATTCTTTTTTTGTTGGATTCGTAATTCAAAATCAAAGATTTTGACATAGGAGAGGCCCTGAGATGAGGTTCCTAGCTCCAGATATTGCGTACGGATCATTTGGATCTTCCGGTGGGTGCGGAATCTTCATTCTTTACCCGTTTTGGTTGATTCTTCTTTTGTTGGATTCGTATTTTGAAAATGAACATCTTGGAAATAATGGATGTTGATGGAGGGCACTTTGGTCTTGAAATCTCATTTTGATGTCTTGAATCTTCAAACGTGTGTGGAATCTTCGTTTTACATCCGTTTTGCTTGATTTTTCTCGTGCAACCTTGTTTTTACCATCTTGGCATAATGTTACTGATTTGTAATGTTTTTTGAAATAATATGCCAAGAATCGTTCCAGAATGAGAGAGATATCGGTAGTAAAAACATGACTTTTTACGCGATATCAAGTATCCCACACTTAGAACTTTGCTTGTCCTTAAGCAAACTCATTCATAAAAACTTCTGGAAGGATTCTAATTGCATCATTTGCTAGAAATACTATTTTCAGAAAATATAAAATTATGGTTATGAAAGAGTTTTTTTTTTTTTTACTGGAAACTAAGGGTTTATAGAACTTGATACCTTCTTCGGGCAACTTATAAGGTGATCATGACTAGGCAATCCTCACAAGTGGGTCACTCAAATCACTCAAGTGTTTAGGGTTTCCTACTTACTAGTGTCGATCACTCGGATAGCCAGTCATGCAGCATTCTCGTCATAGGCTTGATCGAGAATCAAATCTCCATCACTTTTGATGAGGATGATACTAACCTTTCTAGATATCTTGGAAGGAATCGAGTTTTTGGTTTGAAGAAGGTAAGTGGTGAGGGGTGTGATGGTTTTCCTTGTATTTTCTTGAAGCTTTTCTTTGAAATTCCTTAGGTTTTTGAAAGGACGACATAGCCTTTCTTCTTTAGATTCTTCTTTTTTCTTGGCCCTTTTCATGATTGTGTCGGCGTGATTCTTTCGATTTCTTTCCTTTTATTCTGCCGATCTTAATGATGTACTTCGTGGCTTGGAAGGATTTTAATGATTTGGGTTATGTTGGCTTTTCTTGCAAAGGTCTTAGGAATTCGGGAGTGTCTCTGAAGGTTTGCGGGTTGATGAGACTTCTGTAGGTTCGGGATAGATGACAGGAGATCTTTATTGGGTGTGAAGAGCGGGTGTTGAGTGAGTGAATGTTTAGTGGTTGAAAGGTGTTTTGGATTCCTTGGAAGCTATCAAGATAGGTTGTACCAATGCCATGTGTGGCATTCATCGATGTGATCTCGAAATGCATTACAAGAGCAAGTTCTAATTCAAATGCATACATCGGCACACACATGAAACGAAAAGTGAAGCATTAAAGTTGAATGCTAATTATGGGCTCAATCCTCACGAATCGAATGATTTGGTTAGTATGTGCCTAGCCATGTGTTGCCTTTTTCGTCCGTATCTTATTCTAAAACAGTTTCGTTCTTTGTTAAAACTCGTTTCTCGCTGTAATTCATAGTTTTGAAAGATAGGATTTCTAAAGAGATGTTTTTGAATCCGAAAAATTTGAAAATTTTTCCATTTCTAGCCTTAATGAAAATATTGTTTGGCTTACGGACAAGAGGTAAAACTTGCGGTTGTAAACCGAATATCCCACAGTTAAAGGAACATTGTCCCTAATATTCGAATCTATTTGTTGAACACCTCTTGACGAAATATCCCACACTTAAAGATTCTACTTATCTTTGGGTTGTTTCATAAGTGTTGTGTGGTATGAAGGATCCCACACTTAGTTTTGGAATATCGGGTGAGATAATCGAAGCTTTAAACGGATAGAGGGTTTTGGAACGGTGTACCACTTTTGCTGTATGCGTTGTTTGCTGATTGCCAGGAGTTTTCTAGTCTGCGGCTTGTAGCTTATGGTTCCAGAATTCTCCACCGTGGGGGGTCTATTGCTTCCTTTGATCCGGTCTTCGATAAATAGTCGTTTGATCAAACAAACAATCCATTCAACAATCAAATAATAGCTGCTAATAAGAAAAATAAAGTGAAAGCATAATAGAATAGTAAATAGATAGATGTGATGTCGAAGTATCAATCGTACATCAATACAGACAATAATAAAATAGTAAATAGAGTTTTGGTAGAAAGTAGAGAGAAGTCAGAAAGTGGAGCAATCCATTGCTCTGTTGATGATCATTCTGCTGCAGTAGATGTGGTAGGCCCAGGAGAAGTCTCGTCTGATGAAGAGTCATCATGCTGATCGTTGGTGCCTTCGTTTGATGCATCATGGACAGCTTCTTCTTCTGGCATACCGATTGTAAAAGCTCCTTGATCTACTAGCTGATCGATTAGTGGCCCGGATGGTATTTCGAAGCTGTTGAATGGGAACATGGCTGATCCTTGGTGTGTGTTGTCTTGGAAGAGATCTGTCTGTCTATGAGATGAGACCGGCACAGGTATAGTAGCTGAAGGGATGGTATGTCTGCCAGTCCTGGGGCTCTGAATTGTGACAGTCCGTGCAGATACTCTAGATGTTCTGCTGCCTCTCGATGTGTGTACTCTAAATGACCCAACAACTGACGGAATAGTCTGTCTAGTGACTGGGACCTGTACTGGAGGTGGCTGTGGTCTAGGAATGATGATCCGAGGTGGTATGACATGCCCACGGCCTGGCGGTGGTCGAGGTGCTGGAGTAGGGACTACAGGTGGATACATGTGTGGTGGTGCTCGGCCCATCCCACATGGTAAGTGTGGTAGTGGAGTCATGGGCATCCCAGCTGCCTGCTATCTCATGGCTGTATAGATCTTAATCTGCATCTGCATAGACCAATACCAGTAATCTGGACCTGGAGGTGCTCCGTAGTAGTAGATGTATGCGGGCACTCGCGGTCTTGGGGCAGGAGTAGAAGGTCCTGTCCTAGTATGTGGTGGCATCACTGGTGGTGGTGATGGGATGTTATCATCATCATCATCATCATCCTTATCATCATCATCAGTATCATCGTCATCCGTATCTGAATCACTAGGTCCTTGCTGGCGTTTCCTTTTCTTTGTTTCCTTTGGCAGAATCAGGTCTGGTATCAATGTGTCAACACTGTCAGGATCTGCTGCCCGTGCTTTGATGTAAACAGCACCATCTTTCGTGATCCGGAGTATTTCCATACTCCTAAGAAATTGGTAGTCGAGTGGCTTAGAGCTCCATCTTGATTTAAATTTCTCAACATCTGTTGTCCAAAGTAATCCCATCTTTCGTATCAATCTGGTGATTACTGAGCCCGAGTACGATCTTTTCTTTCCAAAGCCTTTTTCTTCTAACAGTCGCTGCGCAACTAAATAAACAACCTGTATGTTTCTCTTGTCGAGAATACATGCCATAAGAGCGACATCAAATCCAGAAAATCGACCGCTAGTCGTATGTTTCCCGTCAAATGAACAAGCTATGAGCTTGTGTAGGATCTGTAGGACTGGGTCTCGGAGTTGGGTTGCCTTAATACCCGAGAAGTATGGTGCAGGTGACCATTGACTCCATGCTTCAGCGTGTGTTATCGAGATGGAAACAGAGGTTGCTCCGGTGATGAACAGATGTGATTGTATCTCTTCTAGTGTGTATAAATCTAGATGGAGCGAGAACTGGGCGAGTGATAAAGTATGCTGGCTGCCCATGTACTGAAATGAGATCGAACATTCTTCAATTCTCTCATTCTTCAATTCTCTCATTCTTCTGAAATTTGAAGGTGGCCATAAATTCAGTAACCATCTCCACATATACTGGCTCATCAATACTGAATAACCTCTTGAATGATTCAAACTGCTGCCCATCAACTGTATAGGTAAGTATGCTTTCAAGTCTTTGCTTAAACCCTAATGCTTGCATAATATTCCAGTCAATGTGCCTGAGACATCCGAACTTCTTGTCTCTCCAGATATGTGCCATCTTGTCGTATGCTGGTGTGGCACTCATGTATGCTAAGGATCCTGCAAGGGGTCGTGCGGGGTTTAATTTCTTCTTTCATGCCATTGTACCTGAGAACATTTAAAGTAATGGATCCTTTGAGAAAGAGAAATTTTAAGCACGCTCCGAAGAATTTCGAAGTGAGGGCTTTAATTTCTAGACAATCTAAAGATTACATTAAACATAAAATGCTCTCATGCAGCAAATAGTCAATTATTTATCAAGGCAATATCGTCACTTAGAAAAGTATAGTCATGGAATGGCGGTTGTCTTATTGTGAAGTACTGTTATTTACAAAGTTTGGTGCAAACCAAGTTGTAAACGACAGGAATTCATAATTCATGGTAATATCATTATCGGTAGGGTTTGACTTTAAGAGTGCAGGCTGAAGTAAAGTAGTTTGTCTTAAAAATTCAATACTTCAGGTTGACTTTTCAGGTCAAAGCTTTCTTCAAGTGATATTTTTAAATGCCATAATTTTAACCTATTTATGCATGCATGTTCTAAATCACTTTAAGCATTTCCTAATTGATAAGCAAACCAGGTTGTGCATTAAAAGTTATTATGCCCATGTATTTGGTGTGGTCCAAGACTTTGCATTTAAAAGTGATGATTCTCTAGGTACATTGCCTAGTTTGACTAGTCAAGTAAGTACAAGTGTGGTCATGCAATTTTCAACCTATCATATTGTTCATGCAAGCTAGCCAACTTGTTGTTATCATTCAAAAGTCAGAATTGCAAACTCTAAGTTGTTCACATAGAGCAATTATCATAGAGTGATCATACAAAACACCGTAATTACTAAGGTACTTAGCATGCAAACACCTAATTAGGCAAAGTTCTAAGTTAAATCAATGGGTCAAAGTTATTCCTATTGAAAAAGTCGAACATATTGCTAAGTGGTAGGAACATGTAGTAACTAAGTATTTAATCAAGAAAAGCTATATTTCCTAGCTATCTTCAAGGAACAATCTTTTTCAAGTTCAAAGTGGGTTTTGTGATCATACCTGGCTTTTAGTGAATGAAATGCAAAAACGAAAGTACAACCGCGAAGTATATGCAACAAGGAGCTCGAAAGGACAAGAGATTATGCAATTTGGTGGAGTTTTGATGGTGGATTCATGGTGTGGCCGATTTTTTTGAGGGAGGAGGGAGGGAGATGAAGTTTGTTAGATAATTTGAATTATGGGGAGTTAAGGAGGTTCATAGTGGTCCTTTAGGGTACATGTACTCACCCTAAGTACTATGGTACTCATATGGTCCCTAAGGTGAATTGAATGTCAAGTATTAATATCTTGGATTAATTTCCAATATCCTACTAATAATGATGAGGAATCTTAAATGTGTTACTTGTAACTAGTATTAAGACTTGTTACATTGTAAATAATTTAAGAAACGCGCAAATTTTTGCGGAACAGTCAAAATTAAACTCACGCTATTTTTGGTGTTTAAAAATCTTTGTCTGACGCGGGTTTATAGAATGTACTACTGTTTCGGCATAATGCTAAAAAGGGTGTACGTTCTTTTAGAAGTGCGTGCGTTTTCAGACAATAATTAAAAAATGTTTTCTATTAAAGGGAACTTTCAAAAATTTATTATATATATGTATTAAAATATGCTCATTTAAAGTCGCGAGCCCCGACCTTTTCAGAGAAAATTATTTTATGATTCGTTCCGATCCCTCCAAAGGGAAAGGGTCGAGATTTGCTCCCTTAATTGAACATTTTTCGGTACAATAACATTTCGATAGCTCCCAGATGACATTGTAAACTAGAAAATGACGATCCTCTAAACCTCCTAGGATCTCTCGTTCCTCATACCCTAAATTAACAAGATCATCAATCAACTTATTATACGCCTTCCTTATCTTCTTGGGATTTGATAGACCATCGCGTTCTCCTTTGTTTTTGTAGTTCAGATTGTGAGTAAGTTTATTCACAGCTTCCATAAACGCATTCTCTTCCGGTGAATCAGGTTCTCCGGTTGTAAGTTTAACTAGCTTACAGAGTTCACTAATTTCGGCTTTTTGTGTGGAAGTGAAGGGGTATTTGGTGAAGGTGAAGATTCGAACAAGCTTGACGTGAAGGTCTTTTCTTTTTTTAAAGAAGCTTGTGTCGATTCTTTCCTTTGTGGAATTAGGAAAAACTTCTCGCAATTTTGAGATTAGGTAAGAAGCGGGGTCAACAAAGAATGGAATTTTACCAAGAAATGTGATAGGAATCATGGGGTTTTGTTCTATCCAGAACTCAAGTTTGTTGATCATTGTGGCGACATTGTGATTTATTAATATCATAGATATTGGAAGGTAATCCATGTCGGCAAATGATTCGAAGAAAAGATCTAAATCTTCTACAAACTTTAGTTCTTGGTCCTTGAAATTTGTGGAGTGGCTTTCGCATTCTTGATTTGACAGACGAAGAAGAAGGTTCACTTGTTTTTCTAATCCAGCAATCGTTTCTCGTTGGTTGAAGGAAAACGGGAGATTGGCATAGGTCAATTGCATGACGAAAGGATCGAAAGAAGCACCAAGGTGGCGTTCTTTAAAACAAGGTTGTTCTATTTCGACGGATGGAACCTTATCCACCACTTGCTATATGGTGTATTTAGGTTCGTATGAAGAGAATGGAAAGATACCATCATTGTGAGAATCGGATATAGTTTGGGCATATACCGATATCTCAGGAATGAGGGTAATTTGGTCACACGTTTTCGGAGGCTTTACTTCATGATTTTCTTCGCGAAGATAATTGAAGTGGACAGAATTTGACACTTTAGGCATTTGCAAAGTTGGAGAGTGATCTTCTGGAGATGATGCCAGGTCAGGTAGCTGATCCGTGACATCAAAGTCCAGGAAATGGTTTGGAATGGAATGTGGGATCCTAAATTCTTCTAGGGAAGCATATAACTCATCCTTTGAAGTACTAATAGAAATGGGTTTTTTAGATGTCATGTTTAAACTAATATTATCCTAATTAACACTAAATTAACAGCGAATTAAATTAAAACTGCGTAAAGTAACTTTCGAGAGATTTCTAAGGTGTCAATCGGAAGGATCTCCTAAATACTACTACTTAAGGCGGCTTGAATCTACGTTAGTGACTCCCCGGCAGCAGCGCCAAAAACATGTTGTGCTCACACCGTGTCGTTGTTTTTCAAATGATGATGCGAGCGCAGCAGGGGTTTTAAATTTATATTTTGCGGGGCTTAAATTAACCGTACTACCTACTTGGTTAGTAAGCGGTAAGTATAACCTAAGATCGTTCTATGAATCCAAACGTGTGGGCGATTAAAGTTGACACTTTCAGTAGAAAAGTATTTAAGATGGCATAAAGTAGGTAGGTTTGGGATTTAAAGACAGATAATTAAAATGCGGGAAAGTAAATTGCAGGAAAATAAAGTACAGGAAAAGCAGATAAAGATAAAGATGTGATTGCTGAGATTTCGATAATTAATATTTCAGGATGACAGAACAAATAGGGTTGATATGGCAGTTAAACTACTAGGTGTAAACTCTAGAACCCTACCACCTCAGTTTCCCATTGGCATGTCACTTGGAACTAGGTTATCGTGATTCTAATCGGAGCAATACGCAAACTTCCAATACTCATCTAGTTGAAAGATGAGCAACCTATTTTGATGTTATACCGAGGTGCATGAATCAGTAGTGTATCGTCTCATAGGTCCGACCGTTCTTAACCCCTAAGGTAGTTTACTACTCTATTAGCACGCAGATTAATAGCTTTGTATGTTTACACCGCCGATTATGTAAGACTTAGTGTTTTATGAACTCTAGGTAACTAGGACTTTGTTCTATTCCCTAAGTCTCGTCTTTGTCTAATTAATTTCTAATTACTTCGACTTATGACTTAAGTTCTCCTTTTCAAAAAGTTATACATCTCCAGATTATCCGCAGTTTGATAAAACGTGTTTCATATGAGGACCATGCCTTTCAATAATAGACAGTGTACTTTACATGGGATTTCCACTGCTTCTTATATCCAACACGCGGTCAAGAGTAATTGACAGTGAAAGTGATACTCTAACTAATTAAATGTAAAGCAGTGCAGAAATGTAAACCTAATATATACAACGAGTGGTTTCATTGTGTCTTACTTATTGCATGTCATGGGCACAGATAACTACTTTGTAACACCTGGTCAAAAAGTCAAAATCCTCATACAATTTAAACTTTTTATAATCGTATTATTATATACAATTATAACCCAGCGAACGAAAATTTTACATTTTTATATAACGAACAGTGATTATTTTAATAATCACAAATAAATCCATTTGAAGTCACATTATATTTTTAAATTGAGTAAAACAATTTTTGATTTAATTAATTACTAACTTAAAGAACGGAAATTTAAATTTAAAAATATTAAATTTATATATATTATTCGGGTACAAAATACGGGTATTTTACACTGCGAAATAGGAACGAAGTGGGGGAAAACTCCTCCCCACCTCTTTGGATCAGCCACCCCAACCCCCAAACCCCCCTAATTCTTTCATTTTCATTTTATTCAAACACACACACACCAACTTAAACTCTCTCCACCCATTTATCACAAATTTTCGGATCTACAAATCGACACACGAAATTTACATTTTCGGAATCACCAACAAGAGAGGAGCAACATTAACAAAGACAACACCCTCGTTTTCTTCCTCGTTTGGCATCGATTCGCAATTGTAAGAAATTTCTAAATCTTTAGATTTAATCATTTTGGTGTAATGTTTGGGTGTAATAATGTTTACACAACTTAGTTATAACCTAAACAACCAAGAAAACACGATTTTACAGCTTGAAAATGCGTTAGATTTGCGATTTTGGCCGGAAAAACGCGACAGTCGCTGGTTTCTGGGCTGGTGTTCATCCATGCGACACAACGCTTGTGTCGCATGTTGTGTCGCATAATTCCATTTGTGTCGTATCTTATGTCGCATAAACTACCCATGCGACACAACTCTTGTGTCGTATCTTATGTCGCACCTTGTGTCGTATTTCCATACGACACAACCATTATGTCGCTATTGATTTAGCATCGCAAGCTTTTGCGACACAACCACTGTGTCGCAGAGCTCTTGTGTCGCACTCCATGCGACACAACCCTTGTGTCGCATGACACATTTTTGTGTCGCATGTTATGTCGCAGAAAACAGAAAGTTTAAAAACTCACATTTCCACTAAGTGTCGAGACCCTAAATTTTATCACTTGATTTCACCCAATTTCAAGTCCAGATGCGTTTTTCCTTAAAGCAATATAGTAGAAATAAAAATTTTCCAAGCTGACCTGGCAGCTCGACCCCAGCCAGGGGCTCTGCCCCTTGGACCCCGCCAGGGGCTGCCGCCCCTTGGACCCCGCTAACCAGGGGCGCTGCCCCCGGACCCCCATACTTAGATTCCGTAAGCACATTTTTCACCAAGTGTCAAACTTGTACAACTTCAAAACACTTATACGATACAACTTTTCAAACATAATGGAATTTGTTTTTCAAGTATGACGCTTCGAAATCAATGTGGTAACATCAAGACTATTATTACAATTAATCACCAACGGGCCGTACACGTTTTCAAACATACAATTCAATCAACCAAATCGGGGTAATTTGGACAAACAACTACAAAGGTAGTCTTTCGAGATGCCTAAACAATTAATAACCATCGCGTGTCATGGACACCCTCAGGTTACAAGTCTTCGGACCACACTTCAAGGCAAATCAATCCAAGTTATTAATTCAAACTTTCAAGACTCAGGTGAGTTTCATAGCCCCACTCTTTCAATTATTTTACTATTTTCGGGGTGAAACACATGCTCAATTGCTGTTTTCAAATCATATTAATAATCGTTTATAATTCACAACTATTTATATTACTGTATGTAATACGAAATGTGTAATACTTAGGAATTACACCTGCAATATTATTTTAGAACAATAACAATACTTAACCTAGATAGGTTACAATCGTACCCTGTTAGGTCGTTGGAAAACGATTACCCATACATAACTTGAGTTAGTTATCACAATCCTTTGGCCATATTGTCGCGGGACAATATCATTGAATACATTGGAACTAGTTAGTTCTACCTACGCTGGACAACATCTACACTGTTACAAGTTTAGTTATTCCTTAAGAACTAAAACTGTCGACATACTTCATTTTCACTAGAATGGGAACTAACCCTAAGTGAACATATTCCCAAGACTCCGTTATATATACTTGCTAGGCTTTAGGCTAGGAGTATACAATATCATCACACGTTAGTACAGACTCTTTATATCAAAACGACTCAACTGGTGACGACTCTGGCTCAGGATGTAATCCAACCAGGGATGGTCCCCCGGCCCAGGATGTAATCCAACCGTGGGGGTGGCACCTAATGAATGTCTACATACTATTATACGACCAACTTAGTCGGGCATGTTGTTGTACTGCCGGCTCAATCACAAATTGTTGTGAGCAATTCCAAAAACGATGCCGCGGTATTGCAGCGGGCACCAAACGATGCCACGGTAAAGTGGGCACAAAACGAAACCACGGTATTGCAGTGGACGAAATTTCAATCTATGGATCAGCGAGTTATACTCGGGATTCACAATAAGTTAACGGATCGGTGGTGCTGCCACGCGAGGCCGTTAGCTCAATTCAAGTCCGGGTTAGCTTATGCTAATCGGGTAAACGGACATATTAAACATTTTCAAACATAGATCTGTGGATCTACAATCATTTGTTGCTGGATGCAACACATCATATATTAAAATCATAGTTCTGCGGAACTACAATTACGTGTTATCATATGACGCGGTCATACAATCAATTAATCATTATAGGCAGGTATTGCCTTACGTTTATCGACACAACTACTTGTTAGGTATCAAGGCATGGAATGCCACAATTATATGTATATGTACTTAGGTACATGACTCGAACACTTAGGTATGAAATACCTCGATTAGACGTATACACATTGGTGTTACAAACTTCACTATAATACTTATCAAAATGGCTGAATTTGAAACGACTCTTCAAAACATACGGGGTTTTATTACATCGTGATTTCAACTAACAATCCTATGAACTCACCAGCTTTATAGCTGACCTGTTTTAGCATGTGTTCTCAGGTGCCCAGCTGGATTAGGATTACTACCAGATCATGCTAGCTCGAGTCGCATGATTTCAAACATTTGGAACAACTCTGCATTTACTTTTGTATTTTCAAATTATGTATTTGAAATTTCTATTAAACTTGCCACGTTGTAAACGCTCTATTTGGTAAATGTATCATTATTTTCAAACGTCTCATTTAGAGTCGTTCATTATGTATCTTAAGCTGTGATATTTAATTTAGTAACACCCGACCCGATCGCTTCCGCAAACCGAAATTTGAGGGTGTTACAGATTGGTATCAGAGCCTAAGGTTATAGTGAACTAGGTTGCATTTAGTAGGCCTAGACTATGACCGTTAGGCAGTATTCCTCATTAGGTATGACTGGTTCAGGAATTACATCATACGAGTTTAATTTAACATAGCGTAGCTAACTATGTACAATTAAATAAAGATGATGTAAGATCTGAAAGGGGTTATACTGAAACAGGAATGCGTAGTGGACTCTGATTGTTATGTGCTAGACACCCTAGGCTATTATGGTATATATGAATAGGCCTTACATGTATACTACTTCTACGTATCGAATATATACTGGGAATGTACGACTCAATTCCGCTGTACTATCAATTACTCGCGAAGAGGCACATCGCCATCTTCCTAACTATCACGACTCGACATCTTTCTCCTACTGTACGCATAGGAGGATATCACATATGTCACTGAACCTCGGGGAGGAAGTACAAACGTATTCAATGGGAATGGAAACCCACACATGCTAAACATCCACGAAATTTAAAACAAACAAATGAATCTTTCACCTTTGACCGTACTGGTCACAATTGGATTAGTGTTGACTAAGTCCACAACAAATTAATTATCTCAATCACGACTTGATCATTTAGATCAATTGATTCAATACCTCAGTGCCTTGGCACTCACGTTCTAGTCTATGTGCTACATTCGAGAAACCACAACATTACAACGTATTTTGGCCTTAGGGCTACAATCAAACAACACATGGCACGTGGTGTCACATCATGCTTTCAAGCACAACACATGGTATGTTGATACCACAATATGGGCACATTAGTGTAAATCTCATAGTATGTCAATACTACAAATCATAGCATGTTGATGCTACATTCACAGTACATGGGTACTGCAATTACGGTGCCGCGGGCACTTCACTTCGGCACGTGGTGCTGCGTTTCATGGTACTTTGGTACTACAATCATAATACATTACGGTGCTTCGGGCACTACATTTTGGCACGTTGTGCTACACCCAGGCTCGATGAGCCACTCTCAATATGCATGTAGACTTGTTATAGTTACATGTACAATTTATATATATACATATACACTCACCTAACGGGGCACGAGGTGCCGCACCTGACTTTTACTACGCACGTATACTTGTATAGTTAAGTGTACACCATACATTTATATATGACTACTCTACTGGACACGAGGTATTCCACTCAATTACTTTGCGTATGAACACTCGCTATAGGCACTTATACACTTATACGCATACGCGATTACCTTACTGGGCACGAAGTGCCACACCACGACTACTAAGGCATGTAATGCCTCAATCGATAAATACACGATGTCACCACATACATGGGTTGTGTTGGGGGACCCCGCTTTAACACCACATAGGGCACTGTAGGTGTCACATTCACCGGCGTGATTGGCCGTATAGTATCTTAGTACTACACTATAGTCCGTGGGACTACTCACAACAACATAGTCTGGTTGACTACATTAAAACACAATTTAGTCATTATTACGACTATTCATCAAAACTACAATCTAATTGGTCACAACTCTCGAAAAACATGGAAACATGACAATTTAACCAAGGTTAACTCGACAACAGATACTTAAACTATTGTGACAACACCACAAAAAGGGCAGAAATATGACTGCCACACGCGATATCAAAACTTCAACATCAAGGATCATGGGATCCCGTATCACTCATTTAAGAACTCAAGTTTACTATTCATGTCACTGTAATAATCAAAATCTTTGAATAAAGGTCTCACACTTTGTCGTTTCATTCTTGTTCAAGAATCATGCAACCTAAATGACAAACTTTCACTCAAGCTGAGCACGATCAAATCATTAATCAAGCAGTGACTGCGACCTTAGCTGCTCAGAACCAAGTAAAGCCTTGCACTTTTAGGGATTTCCTGAGGTGCGAACCACCAAACTTCATTGGTACTGAAGGAGCTATCGGATTAATTCGATGGTTAGAGAAAATGGAATCTATTTTTCGCGTGTGCAACTGCCCCGACGACTGCAAAGTCTTGTACGCCACGTACACCCTCCAGGATAATGCTTCTACCTGGTGGAATTTTCACGCCCGAACTGTAGGAATCGACACTGCTCATGAACTTCCGTGGGGAGACCTGAAACGAATCATGAAGGACAAGTATTGTCCCATCGAAGTACTTCACAAACTTGAGGACGAACTTTGGCACCTCACCGTAAAAGACAACGACATAGAAACATATACCAATCGTTTTCAACAACTAGCACACCTTTGCCCAACCATCGTGAACCCTGAAAGTCAACGAATCGCAAGGTACACCGGTGGACTCCCGCTACTAATTGAGGGAATGGTCACCGCCTCTAAACCCGCTACTATTGAAGAGGCCATTCGTATGGCCCACAGACTTATGGCACAGTGGGAACGACGCGAAGCCACTGCAACTGAAAACAACCTAACAAAATGGAATGGAAGTTCCAGCTCTAGTCAAAATCCAACGAATCAACCTGAACCCTTGAGGTACTATGCTGTTGAACCTAACGAAAGACAAGGTTATGCGGGTAACAAACCATTTTGTCACGGCTGTAAACGTCATCATGACGGACCATGCGGTTTACCCTGTGCGAGGTGCCAACGATACGGACACGTAATTCGGAACTGCAGAATTCCCGCAAATCCCGACTCTCGAAGGATATGCTTCAAATGTAAGGAACCCGGTCATTACAAGAAGGACTGCCCAAAAAGACGCAAAATATACTTAATCGACTCCGAGTGAAGCAAATAAATCTCCAACAATAATGTAAGTAAAAATTTCTCCTCGAAAACATAACCCTTCAATTATAGATTCGCTAAACGCGTACTTATTATTCCCGATATCATTTTATCGAACTAATGTTGATTACATTTTAGGGCTAGTTGACCTAGGCCCACATAAAACTCAATGTTTACTTTCAGTAGACTAATCGACCCAACGATAAATCGCTCAGCCCTGACATAACGAATTACAAAACGGTCACTATGTGACAACCGTCAAATCCCGAATGGACTACGACAATAAACATCGACACAGTCATGGATTGACTGCCCTTCAACCCCATTATAAGACATGATACGTCTGCAATCTTTTCGGCAAATACCTCGTACGTGCATTGCTCCCCAGATCACGCGCGACCCTGACCACACTTTAAATTTCGGGACGAAATTTTCTTAACAGGGGGAGAATGTAACACCTGGTCAAAAAGTCAAAATCCTCATACAATTTAAACTTTTTATAATCGTATTATTATATACAATTATAACCCAGCGAACGAAAATTTTACATTTTTATATAACGAACAGTGATTATTTTAATAATCACAAATAAATCCATTTGAAGTCACATTATATTTTTAAATTGAGTAAAACAATTTTTGATTTAATTAATTACTAACCGAAAGAACGGAAATATAAATTTAAAAATATTAAATTTATATATATTATTCGGGTACAAAATACGGGTATTTTACACTGCGAAATAGGAACGAAGTGGGGGGGAAACTCCTCCCCACCTCTTTGGATCAGCCACCCCAACCCCCAAACCCCCCTAATTCTTTCATTTTCATTTTATTCAAACACACACACACCAACTTAAACTCTCTCCACCCATTTATCACAAATTTTCGGATCTACAAATCGACACACGAAATTTACATTTTTGGAATCACCAACAAGAGAGGAGCAACATTAACAAAGACAACACCCTCGTTTTCTTCCTCGTTTGGCATCGATTCGCAATTGTAAGAAATTTCTAAATCTTTAGATTTAATCATTTTGGTGTAATGTTTGGGTGTAATAATGTTTACACAACTTAGTTATAACCTAAACAACCAAGAAAACACGATTTTACAGCTTGAAAATGCGTTAGATTTGCGATTTTGGCCGGAAAAACGCGACAGTCGCTGGTTTCTGGGCTGGTGTTCATCCATGCGACACAACGCTTGTGTCGCATGTTGTGTCGCATAATTCCATTTGTGTCGTATCTTATGTCGCATAAACTACCCATGCGACACAACTCTTGTGTCGTATCTTATGTCGCACCTTGTGTCGTATTTCCATACGACACAACCATTATGTCGCTATTGATTTAGCATCGCAAGCTTTTGCGACACAACCACTGTGTCGCAGAGCTCTTGTGTCGCACTCCATGCGACACAACCCTTGTGTCGCATGACACATTTTTGTGTCGCATGTTATGTCGCAGAAAACAGAAAGTTTAAAAACTCACATTTCCACTAAGTGTCGAGACCCTAAATTTTATCACTTGATTTCACCCAATTTCAAGTCCAGATGCGTTTTTCCTTAAAGCAATATAGTAGAAATAAAAATTTTCCAAGCTGACCTGGCAGCTCGACCCCAGCCAGGGGCTCTGCCCCTTGGACCCCGCCAGGGGCTGCCGCCCCTTGGACCCCGCTAACCAGGGGCGCTGCCCCCGGACCCCCGTACTTAGATTCCGTAAGCACATTTTTCACCAAGTGTCAAACTTGTACAACTTCAAAACACTTATACGATACAACTTTTCAAACATAATGGAATTTGTTTTTCAAGTATGACGCTTCGAAATCAATGTGGTAACATCAAGACTATTATTACAATTAATCACCAACGGGCCGTACACGTTTTCAAACATACAATTCAATCAACCAAATCGGGGTAATTTGGACAAACAACTACAAAGGTAGTCTTTCGAGATGCCTAAACAATTAATAACCATCGCGTGTCATGGACACCCTCAGGTTACAAGTCTTCGGACCACACTTCAAGGCAAATCAATCCAAGTTATTAATTCAAACTTTCAAGACTCAGGTGAGTTTCATAGCCCCACTCTTTCAATTGTTTTACTATTTTCGGGGTGAAACACATGCTTAATTGCTGTTTTCAAATCATATTAATAATCGTTTATAATTCACAACTATTTATATTACTGTATGTAATACGAAATGTGTAATACTTAGGAATTACACCTGCAATATTGTTTTAGAACAATAACAATACTTAACCTAGATAGGTTACAATCGTACCCTGTTAGGTCGTTGGAAAACGATTACCCATACATAACTTGAGTTAGTTATCACAATCCTTTGGCCATATTGTCGCGGGACAATATCATTGAATACATTGGAACTAGTTAGTTCTACCTACGCTGGACAACATCTACACTGTTACAAGTTTAGTTATTCCTTAAGAACTAAAACTGTCGACATACTTCATTTTCACTAGAATGGGAACTAACCCTAAGTGAACATATTCCCAAGACTCCGTTATATATACTTGCTAGGCTTTAGGCTAGGAGTATACAATATCATCACACGTTAGTACAGACTCTTTATATCAAAACGACTCAACTGGTGACGACTCTGGCTCAGGATGTAATCCAACCAGGGATGGTCCCCCGGTCCAGGATGTAATCCAACCGTGGGGGTGGCACCTAATGAATGTCTACATACTATTATACGACCAACTTAGTCGGGCATGTCGTTATACTGCCGGCTCAATCACAAATTGCTGCGAGCTATTCCAAAAACGATGCCGCGGTATTGCAGCGGGCACCAAACGATGCCACGGTAAAGTGGGCACAAAACGAAACCACAGTATTGCAGTGGACGAAATTTCAATCAATGGATCAGCGAGTTATACTCGGGATTCACAATAAGTTAACGGATCGGTGGTGCTGCCACGCGAGGCCGTTAGCTCAATTCAAGTCCGGGTTAGCTTATGCTAATCGGGTAAACGGACATATTAAACATTTTCAAACATAGATCTGTGGATCTATAATCATTTGTTGCTGGATGCAACACATCATATATTAAAATCATAGTTCTGCGAAACTACAATTACGTGTTATCATATGACGCGGTCATACAATCAATTAATCATTATAGGCAGGTATTGCCTTACGTTTATCGACACAACTACTTGTTAGGTATCAAGGCATGGAATGCCACAATTATATGTATATGTACTTAGGTACATGACTCGAACACTTAGGTATGAAATACCTCGATTAGACGTATACACATTGGTGTTACAAACTTCACTATAATACTTATCAAAATGGCTGAATTTGAAACGACTCTTCAAAACATACGGGGTTTTATTACATCGTGATTTCAACTAACAATCCTATGAACTCACCAGCTTTATAGCTGACCTATTTTAGCATGTGTTCTCAGGTGCCCAGCTGGATTAGGATTACTACCAGATCATGCTAGCTCGAGTCGCATGATTTCAAACATTTGGAACAACTCTGCATTTACTTTTGTATTTTCAAATTATGTATTTGAAATTTCTATTAAACTTGCCACGTTGTAAACGCTCTATTTGGTAAATGTATCATTATTTTCAAACGTCTCATTTAGAGTCGTTCATTATGTATCTTAAGCTGTGATATTTAATTTAGTAACACCCGACCCGATCGCTTCCGTAAACCGAAATTTGAGGGTGTTACATACTTACCATAATTAAGGTTGATCAGGTCCTAATTACTAGGTTGCAGTCACGTGGATAACTGGAAAGGGTGCTCCATAAATTAAACTTAAATTCATAAAGTCCTAACAGTACAAAGATTATTATCTCCTATTTTATCTGAACGTGTTTTACGAACATTATTTTATAATGCATTGATTCTCGTAGGATACACCAGTTAGTTGTGTAGTTGTATTATCCTTTCGGAGTTCCAACTTTTGAACCAGAGCTGATTCCAATGATATAACTACCTTCGGTCGTTTTCCGGCTTCCGTACGTTTGTACTTTGCATAACGCATTTCTAGCACTATACCGAATAAACAGTTGAATAGGGGCCGTTATATCATTTTACGATTATCGTGCATTGATTGTGTAATAACATCCTTACTTATAATTATCTACATCATCAGCAATCACAATAATAAACTACTCGCAATTCATGGCAACAAATAAATCACATACCAGGCAATAATACATATTCAAAATATGAAATGAGACAAGTATAATAAAAGTTTAGATATCACCTGGAATTAAATGCGTAGCAGCGTATTATTATAATTGACAAACTCTTTCACATGTACAAAGATTGATCTCTGAATCTCTAGCGTTCGCCCTAGCTTCTACGTTAGTCCGTGGACTAATTACAATATTCCTAGAATGAGAAAGACTAAAAGACTACGAAAGATTATCTAGTGAGAAAGAAAGAGTGAAATATGTTAGAATGTGTGCATATGTGGTGTGTCTAGGTGCAAACCACAAATGAACCTAAAGCCTCCAATTTATAGGTGAGCTTTGGCTCACATTAGCACCAAGAGGTGCATGTTAGAAAAAGGTAGCCAAAAGGGTCCACCGGGTACCGTACAACATGAAAAGTAGGCCCACCGGGTACTGTACAACACGAAAAGTAGGTGCACCAGGTACCAAAAGTTGCCAAAAACGGAAACCCAGGCGGGTGTAGGGTGGCCGGCGGCGGTGGGTCCAGGGCCGGCGGCGGCTGGCCTGTAGCCGCCCCGTTTCGCCGTCTTTTGCTTCGTTTCTTGATTCTTGCGTGTTTTCTTCGTTATACGTCTGTTTGCGTCGATTCTTTTTTTGTTGGATTCGTAATTCAAAATCGAAGATTTTGACATAGGATAGGCCCTGAGATGAGGTTCCTAGCTCCAGATATTGCGTACGGATCATTTGGATCTTCCGGCAGGCGCGAAATCTTCATTCTTTACCCGTTTTGGTTGATTCTTCTTTTGTTGGATTCGTATTTTGAAAACGAACATCTTGTAAATAATGGATGTTGATGGAGGGTACTTTGGTCTTGAAATATCGTTTTGATGTCTTGAATCTTCAAACGTGTGTGGAATCTTCGTTTTACATCCGTTTTGCTTGATTTTTCTCGTGCAACCTTGTTTTTACCATCTTGGCATAATGTTACTGATTTGTAATGTTTTTTGAATTAATATGCCAAGAATCGTTCCAAAATGAGAGAGATATCGGTAGTAAAAACATGACTTTTTACGCGATATCACCTACATCACCAGATCTGAGGACAGGAGCAATTATGGAGGTCAACTGCCATACTGCCCCGACTGTAACCACCATCACGTAGGCCCCTGCAGCGCACCTTGTGCAAAATGTAAGATAAGGGGACATCTGGCCCAGGATTGTAAGTTTCCAACCACAACCACAAATCCCAACGTACCAAGAGTTTGCTTTATGTACGGTCACACAGGACACTTCATGAGGGACTGTCCAGAACGACAAGACTAGAACAACATCCGCAACAACCATGCCGGTTAAGGTGCCAAGTAATATTAGGGTATGTATCTCACTACGACTCGACTTTTTCAATACTCGTTTATTACAAGAAGCACATCTCTCTTTACTCGTAGATACCTCCCCCATTACATCGATATTCACCGTAAGTTTTAAGTTCACACCGACTGTAGGACTTTGATTCTAACAAGGGGAGTAAGACAAGATAAGAATATAATATTCTGCTAAGAAGAAAGTACACAATAAAAATCACATTACCCTCGGTGAGGGAAATCAGGCTAGATACTAAAAACTATGAAATCGATATGCGAATCAAGAAGAGTCAGAAGAAACACATAATAAACTAGAAACAAGATATCGTTACACGACCTTCCAGTCAAGAAACTTGTAGAAACTATGAACTAAGAGACAAGACAAGAATTAGGGAACATACTGATGTAAGACCTAAACTACTAGAAACTCGTACTAAGAAATAGGAGACAATCACAAGAATCCTCTTGTCAAGAAATCATAAAAATCAAGAAAACAGTAAGTCAAGAAATCATAAGATCAACAAATCATAAGTCAAGAAATTGCAGGTCCAGACAAGATAGGTCAAGAAGTCATAGATCGAGAATTAAGAACTTAGAACATGGCAAGAACAGTAGAACAAGATGCCTAAGAAACCCACTTACATTTCCTTTAAGATCCCGCGCTCATCACTATCATCGACTGAATTTCGGGACGAAATTCTCCTAACAAGGGGAGAATGTGACACCCGGTAAAAAAGGGCAAATTTTCGCGCCCTTTTAAACCTCCATCACACGTACTTGGTACGCATTAATATGAAAGTTTTCAAGTATCATATATATAAATATATATATAAATATATATATATATATATATATATATATATATATATATATATATATATATATATATATATATAACCCAAAATGATTATTTAATAATCACATATAAATCAATCTGAAAGAACGCAGAAATACAAATACGGACGTTGGTGCAAAACTTTTTTAAATAGTGTTTTATTATTTAAAATAAACGTTATTTACCCGGATAATATTAAATCATTCAAAAATATATTTCGTTCTAAGTAAAACGTGTTCTAATCAATTGAGACCACGCGAAAACAAAGCGATATTTTTTAACTCCGATAAAGTATTTTTATAAAATACTTTGATTAAATATATATTCGATTTCATAGAAACAAAATTTATGATTTAAAAATATTTCATTGTTTTACGATCGGGTAAATAAATACGGGATTTTAACACTACAAATCGGGAGTCAAGAAGGTAGAGCCGGACAAGATCCACAAAAAGTGGATCTTGCCCCACAAATAATGCAGACACCAAACGCACCCTCAATTTCTTTTCATTTTCTTCATCATCATCTATCTCTTCTCTGCTCTCTCTCAACTCACCTTCAACAACACAAATTAACAATAACAATAACAAGTAACAGCAGCAGCAACACGAAATAATCATCATCTTTTTCTTCCTCATCATCGATCATCATCATTTTATCATCGTCATCATCATCGGGTTCCATTTTAATTTGTAAGATACGATCCATTTTTCCTTTGTATTTCTAGTTTATAATACTTATATTATCATTTTTATATGTTCTATAGACGAGATTATACTTAAAAACCCAAACCGAACTTGTTTTCCAAGTTGATTGTGCGATCTGAGCTGAAAAATCACCATAGCCGATCGGCTATGCTCCTCCAGCCGATCTGGTAGCTTTCTCCAGCTGATCGGGTGGGCTTCCTCCAGCCGATCGGGTGTCAAGTCAAAACCAGTACCATATATTTGATCAATGACATAATCGTGCAATTTTTCTTTATATATATATACATGATCACGTAAATGATTTCTAAAAACTTTACACGACCAAGTACAAAAATTTCATCCGTGTGTTTACTTCAAATGTATCCCAAAGAATACGACTAAGTGTACACAACGATTTTTGGGAGCGTTAACATATATTGTATAAATGGAGTAAACGTGTACGTGTAAAACATGTGTTGTGGATAAATATTTTTGCATAAATAATAACAAATTTTTTTTATGTATATATATATATATATATACACACACACACACACACACACACAACGATAAATTGAACATCTAATCTATATTTGCGAATGAATATTTTCCCAATGAAAGGAACATACATTTTTACATATGTACGACGTACAAATTTCATATATATATATATATGTATATATATATATATATATATATATATATGTATATATATATATATATATATATACAATGGAACAAAACGATAAATATATATATATACTTACTTACGCGCAACAAATATTAGTATAATAGTTGTATACGACGGAAAACAAATGCGAATGTGTAATAACAAATGATTACCATTCAAGTCATACAAATCATTTTCTAAACTGAATCACTAACATAATTTGACGTTTAGACGAGTACTTATGTTAATATATCTCTTACGTTTAGGACGTTAGGAGATCACGGTTGTGTGACACCCGGTAATTTTCACGCCTAATTTAAACCTCAATCATTCGTACTTGGTACGCATTAATACGAAAGTATTCAGATATTATATATATAATTATATATATAACACAAAATGATTATTTAATAATCACATATAAATGAATCTAAAAGAACGCAGAATTTCAAATACGAACGTTGGTGCAAAACTTTATAAATAATGCATTATTGAAAAACAATAATTATTTTTTCGGATAATAATAGAAACATATTTCGTTCGATTTTAAAACGCGTTCTATTTGATTGAGACCACGCGAAAACAAGTTATATTTTATAACTCGGATAAAGTATTTTTATAAAATACTTCGACTCGAAAAGGTTTCGAAAATACATTTATAAATTTATTGGGATTAAATATAAAACGTATTGCGCGCGACAAAAACAATACAAAACGGACCCGACAACCAAAATAATAAAAATTATATTTTTTCGAATAAAGTATTTGGAAAAAAACTACAAAATGAAAATTTCAAATATTAAATTTTAAATTTTATGAAATTGGACTCGTACCCGAAATTTACAGTTAAAATACCCAAACAATTACCAAAATTAAAATATCTGAAGATAAAGCTCGTACTGAGCCATGCCCCCTTTGAAAAACTTGAACCTTATATTTTTATATATACTCCCTCAATAATTTTAAACACATACCCACATACCACCTACCAAATCTCAATTATTTGTTTCCTCTGGGTATTGATCGGAAGAGAAAACCAGGAGCAACAACAACGACATTTCTTCTTCACCATCTTCAACTCACAATCATCAATTAACAACAATAACATAATCATCGTCATCATCTCAGCTCCATCATCATCACAGCTTCATCATCATTTTCAGTACCATCATCATCATCCTCTGTACCATTTTCTTCTTCATCACTGTAAGAAAACACAACATCTTCTATGCTCATTTTTCATTATATACTTGTTATAACTTATTAATATTTCATTTCATGAAAGATTATGTAACAAAAACATATAAAATGGAAGTGTTGGTGATGATGATTTTAGACCCAAAAATTCACATACGGGTATAAATTTTAGCAAAACATATATGCATGATAAATGTGTAAAAACACTTGAGGAAAGCTTGCATAATATTATCTATAACATTTGTTAAAGAATGAACTCAAACATCATAGCTAAAATTAGAATGATACGGATGTAAACTGGGTTGCGAACTGAGTCGCTGTACAGAGGAACCAAACCCGATCGGGTGGGTTTAGTTAGCCGATCGGGTATGTAAAGGGAACCGGTCGGGTGGGGAACCCCAGCCGATCGGCTAGTATATGTTAGATGATCTGCTAGGAATACTTACCATTCGGGTGAGTTCCATTTTAATTATTTACTACATATAGAAACTTCTAATTATAGTAAGTTTTATTAATTATATATTATTATTATAATTAATATTAATATTTATTATTATTATTATTATTATTATATATATATATATATATATATATATATATATATATATATATACACACAACGACAAATAATACGGATATATAAATATACCACTACGGATAAATAAAATCTAAACTTATGTATTTATACATATACTACGTACACAAATGTATATATACATATATTTTTACGACGACTTTATTTATGTGTGTGTGTATATATATATATATATATATATATATATATATATATATATATATATTATATATATATATATATACATGCAACTAACTTAAACGACTTATATATATAATGTATATGTAAATATGTATACATGGATATACATACGAGTAAGAAATGATTTTTGAAACATCATCACCAACGAATCGTACACATTTCAACTCAAACGATCTTACAAAACAATCAAATCATTAACATAATTTCAAGTACTTATGTTAATATATCTCTTGCGTTTAGGACGATAGAGGTTACTGGTTCGGAGAACCTTCTTACTTGATTTCTGCTTTTCATTGCTCGGTGACTCAGGTGAGTCTCACAGCCCCAATTTTAATTGTTTTACTATTTTAAACTCGGGGTGAGATACAACACTTAATTGTTTTTCGTGATCACAAGTATTCGGTTAGTTAATTTGAGTTATTTAATTTGGTTATCATATTCGGTTATCTAAATTCGATAAATACATGTGTTGTTTCAATTCGGGAAAAGTCCTCATCAAACACGGTTGGTTAAATGCGAAGGCGCGAGTACTAAAGAATAGATCTATTATGGGAGTGACGTCCCCGTCCGGGTTGCTAGCTACAACCACGTCAAACGAGCACTTTAGTATTTGTCAGAAAGGTGTTTCGAATGAGACCCCTCTGGGAGGCAATCATCGGGTTAGGCTTCGAACCGTGGACTCATGCTATGTCAGTTATGTCGGTGTATCGGTATGTCGGTTATGTCATGTCGGATTAACTTATGCCATATCGGTGTAAGTCATGTTCAGATAATGGATAAATATTGAACCATGATATATTAGATCATGGCTTGTCGGATCATGTCAGGTTAAGGCATGTTTTAAATATCGGAAACCTTAATTGGTTTGATTATTAATTCGGATTATAAAATCGTCGGATAATCTTGTGTATCACATCATGCTTTACTTTAAACCTGTGAGATTCACCAGCTTTTTAGCTGATCCTTTTAGTGTTTAATTCTCAGGTGCTCAGCAACAGTAGGGTTGCCCGCAGGATATGCTAGCTAGTACGAGTCGCATGCATTATACATTTATGAAGATTTTCTCGCATTATCTTTTGTAATATAGTTATGTATTAAAATCTTCATGATCTTATTATGAGAACTCAATATTAATGTAACTTATGACTTAAACAGTGTAACTACTTTTGTAATATATAAACGTCTCATGTAGAGTCGTTTGCTTGTACATTTGTGCTTGATTATTGATTAGTCGCACCCAAATGATCGCTTCCGCAAATCATGAAATCGGGGGTGTGACAGGTTGGATCATAAGTATACTATAGGATCGCTAGTTCCCCAGGTGAGTTTCATAGCCCCACTCTTTAAACTGTTTTACTGTTTTTGGGGTGAGAATGCATGCACATTATTTTCATAAAAAAAGTGTTTTATGAAACAACTATTATAAATGTTTTACAACTGTTTATCTTGTACGTTATACATGAGTACTAGGAACCTTCACTAAACTTATAATTGGATAAGTTTCACATACAAGGACTATTAAGGGTGTAAGAAGCCTCGTAAGCTCTTACATAAAACTACAAGAATACTAGATTGTTATAGACTATGATTTCAAGATTACAAGGAAACAGTAGATTTTCATCAAAGAATTCAAGAATACTCGTGGTTAGAATACTATAGCCAAGAATACAAGAGACACATAGTACAGTGTATACATAGTATAAGTCAAGAAACCCAAGAAACTATAGTCCAAGAAACTAGAATACAAGAAACTAGATTACAAGAACTCAAGAAAATAGATTGCCAAGATTACAAGAAACTAGAATCCCAAGAATGCATGAACCCTTATGTGCAATAATCAAGAAACTTATGTGCAAGAATCAAAAAACTTATGTGCAAGATCAAGAATACAAGAAACTTTATGTGTTCTATTATTTGTGTTATGTGTTTTATTATTTGTGATATGTTTGTTTGCTAGTACTATTGTGTGAATTCTCTAAGTCAAAAAACTAGGCGTACCCCACTACTTAGGTGTCTCACTATCCTCGTCAGGTTTACAAGAAATCAAGAACGTATACAGAGTATACACTTAGCATAATTGTATGCTCATATGATTGCTTTTACTAACAAGAAAACCTATGAACTCACCAGCTTTATAGCTGACTGTTTTAGTGTGCATTCTCAGGTACATCGCTATAGTAGGATCGGCCCATCAGGATCCTAGCTCGAGTTGCATGCATACACTCATTCGGAGATTTCGTTGCATTATTTTTGTAATATTAATTATGTAATGAAATCTCTAGAATTAATTTGCGAATTCCAGATGTTTTGTAAAACTTATTACTTTATGTAATGTATTTTTAAAACGTCTCATTTAGAGGTCGTTTGCTTATGATTATGTGTAATGATTTCTGATTAGTCACGCCCCGGGTTGACTTCCGCTGCACGATAATTTGGGGGTGTGACAAAATCTTTGCTAGCTTGCCTGAAAAAACCACATGACCTTTACAATGACCACCTGAAAACACTTGCCCCGACAAAACTAAAGTTATAGGTTTGTTTTCGTGCGAAAATTAAAAGTTCTGACCTCTGCAGGCTGGATGGTTAAAGCATGCGCTTGTGAACGAGAGGTTTCTAGATCGAGTCTTTGCGACCAGTTTCATTTATTTCATTGTTTTGAAACCTGCCAAAGCAGGTCACACGACACTCGTAGCACAATAAAGTGCCTTGCCATTCCAATTCTTCTTTTCGTAATGATAGAGATCATATAAATATGGTTTAAACCTTTTCGTCAAATGTTTATTATCTTCGAACTGATCATCTATATATGTCTTTCATATTTCGAAATTACTGTATAAGAATTTAGTGCTGTTTTTTATTTTACGACACAATATGATATGATCACTAGCTAGTACTCATCACATCTATTCTATAATAGTGTTACACTATTACATTTCATATTGCCGCATTCTTGTATGAGTATATTCATTCTAAAATCCATGCTTTGAAATACCCCTGCAAATGCAAAGGTAAAAAAACCTTGTGCAATTGATGTCCAGAATCACTACCAAGTGTCTACCATTTTTTTGCTAATTTTGACAAGCTTTACAGTATTCAGGACCTTACAATAAATGAGCTCTTTTATGAATTTTTGTTGTTCTTGAGTTACTGTGTCCCCCCATGGACCTGGTTATGTCATATTCGGCCAAGTTATGAACACTCGAGGACCATTAAATTTGTCACGATTTAGTCTTGACAAATTATATGCCCAAATGGTACGCCACTTATATCTAGCTTAAAGTAAAATCTGGAAGTAATCGAAAATTTGAATTTCGTATATGCTGAATTCTATTATTCTATCTTACTGACAGTTATTAAATTTTAGAGAGTCGCATCGGCCATCAGGCAGTACATACATGTTCTTACAACTTGTGGATCTGCCATGGGTTATGAGTCATGTGATGACTCTGCTCAATATTTACTCAGTTTAAGCCAAGTAAACTGGTGGTTTTATGCCATCTTCCAAACTCAATGGTAATATAATTATTGACAGATGAACTAGAGGGTTCACGATTGGCATTTGTAAAAAATTTAGTTTAAAGACTATAATTGATTGTCCTCAAACTCTATTGATCTATCTAGCTAAATCTTATAAATCATATAATTGCAGCTAGCCACACATCATGTTTTGTCAATACACCCGCCGCCTGCATGAACCAACAATTTAAGCCACACAATAATGTTCTCATCTTATTTCTAATCATTTATAATATCCAAAAACCGATTCACAATTGAGAGTCAAGGTCTTTGTAACACCCTCGATAATCTTACAATGGATATCATTTCATTGCAACAAACAGATTATACCATCTTTCTTGGATTTGTTATGTTTGCATTTTTTAGCCTTTATTTCATCACTAAAACAGGTAAAAATAACACTGCGCCTGAAGCAGCTGGTGCTTGGCCGATAGTAGGCCACTTGAACCTCTTTGGAGGATCATCAGATCTTGCCCACATAGCATTAGGATCCATGGCTGTCAAATATGGACCTGTTTTTACCATTTGGCTTGGACTACGTCGAGTATTGGTGGTCAATAGTTGGGAGGTTGCTAAGGAGATTTTCACCACCCATGATGCCATTGTTTCCTCTCGTCCCCAATTTACTGCAGCCAAGATTTTAGGATATGACTACCTCATGTTTGGAGTTTCACCTTATGGTCCATATTGGCGGGAAATGCCTAAGATCACCTCTCTTGAGTTGTTATCAAGTCGTCGTCTTGAGCATCTTAAGTATGTTCGGGTCTCGGAACTTGAGAACTCTATCAAAAACTTGTATGAGCTGCGGAGGGAGAAGAGAAATGGGGAGGGAAAAGTATTGGTGGACATAGGGAAATGGTTTGGTGAATTAGATATGAACATAATTCTTAGAATGGTTGCTGGGAAACGGTATAGTGGGATTACTTGTGGTGAAAAAGAAGAAGAGATGAATAGGTTCCGAAAGGTCGTAAGGGAATTCTTTGACTTTTTTGGACTTTTTGTGATGGCAGATGCTCTTCCTTACTTGGGATGGACAGATTTGGGTGGTCATGAGAAAGCGATGAAACGAGTATTTCAAGATATAGATTTTATCTTTGGGAAATGGGTGGACGAGCACAGAATGAAGAGGGGTTCTGTTGAGGATATCGTTGAAAAGGACTTTATTGATGTTATGCTCGTGGCTGCAGAAGCTGGAAGATTTGCGGATTATGATGTTGATGCAGTTATTAAGTCGACATGCTTGGTACGCTCTAATACCATCTAGTTTACACTAGATACTTCTACCATCTACTATAAATATATTTTTAATTCACATCTAAATTAGACGTGGAAGTGATCGAAAGTATGAAAACTTAAGTTTAATCTGGAGGTAGATATTTTCTGTTGCTACATTAGATTAGATTTATAAACAGATAGGAGTATAACTAATTACATGTATGCTTGTTAGGTTAGAAATTCAATTGCTAGCCTATCTTAAAGAACCGTTCAATCAGAATTATAGAACTATGTAAGCCTTTTATTCTAGATAGTTCATTATGTTAGGAAGAGCTTTGTAATCAAAATCAAGATTTTAGTAAACAGTTACAAAGCTTTATTCTTGTTAAAATTTTAAATTCCAATGAAATAGTGAACATTTCATCCAAAATTCTACAAATTTTATTTCTTCATTTGAAGGAATTTGGGGGATTTCAATTCCTTACATTTGCCAACCAAACACTGTCGAATGGAATCTGAATGCCATTATGCCAACCAAACATGATATGGAATGAAATTCCGATCTCAATGCATTCTATGAATCAAACGCGGGCCTAAATAAAAATGTATCTTGAATACAGATGCAAAATACATGGATATAGAACTGGGAAATTAAGATGCAAGCAAAAGAAAACAAATAAGATCGATCTTGATATTATGTTTGTTACTAATTACTTTCCACGTATCTTGTAGGATATACTTGCTAGTAGTGCAGATACCATCACTGTCATGTTAACAATCCCAATGCTCTTTCACTGCTGTTAAACAATCCCAATCCCAATGCTCTTCAAAAGGCTAAAGAAGAAATAGATAATATTGTTGGAAAGGAAAGACAAGTTGAAGATTCAGATATCAACAAACTTGTCTATCTCCAAGCAATTGTAAAGGAGACATTAAGGTTATATCCAGCAGCACCATTAGGAGCTCCAAGACAGTTTTCAGAAGATTGCGTTGTAGCTGGCTACCATGTTTCAAAAGACACATGGTTAATGGTCAATATATCAAGTATTCAACGTGACCCAAATATCTGGTCAGACCCAACAGAGTTTCGACCTGAGAGGTTCCTTTGTGAGACTAGTATGCATGTAGATGTAAAGGGAAGAAACTTTGAGTTAATCCCATTTGGTGCTGGGAGAAGATATTGTCCTGGGATCGGTTTAGCACTTCAAACGTTGCATATCTCTTTAGCTACTTTGATACACAACTTTGACATTTCTATGCCTAATGATGAACCAGTAGATATGACCGGGAGTCCTGGATTAATAAATGCCAAGGCCTTTCCACTGGAAATTCAAATTGTCCCACGTTTGCCGTCCATTATTTGGTGAATATACATTGAGGATAGTATGTGTTTTACAAGCTGCACCTAAGCTAAGGTACAACTAATATAAATGAGGGGTAAAAGTCAATAATAGTTATTTTCATGTTCTATTAACAGTGTGTAGTTCTGATGGAATATATTTCATTAGATTTATAAAGTATAAAGAAACACCTACTTTTTTTCATCTTTTATCTAATTTAATGTAATCATGCCTATAGTTTATGAGGCGTAATGTAAGGAAAAAATAAAAACTTGTAGAAAAATAATAATGCATTATTATGTCAAAGTTGTACATGTCCCGTGTTCAGTTTTCATTCTCATATTCTTCTTGCTGATATTGCACTCTACAAATTAGTAAGCTTATTCGAACAGTATCATGGATCAAAGTGACCGATTCAGATATCAGCAACATTTCGAGATTCTTAGTTTAATCGCTCTCGGTGCCTCCTGGTAACACCACAATGTTTTCAAGAAGTGTAAGACTTGGGAAATACAGTCTTTCTCAAATAAAAATTAAATTAAATTAAATTATAAAAACATTTTTTAAGGTTAGAATGTTTGCAGTGTGCAGAACTTGACTGGCTCAAAATTACTATTATAAAATATAGTTTTCGTTTAATTTTATTTCTCTAATTTTTTTAAAAAAAACATTAAATTCTGACACACACTTGTGTGAGAGAGACTCATGTTTGATTCTTGTATGGAACCTTCATGTGGAGGAGTTTATTTTATGTTCATCTTTTAAAGGGAGGAAATTTGTAGTTTTGTACGGTTGATATGGAGTGTTGGTATCATTGTGTACAGATAACATGAGTTAGTAGCTTGCTTGCACCATAAGCACCGACTCATCGGGACCTCGGTTTTGGTTCAAAGTAAATTACTTGATACTTATGGAAAATTTAAGTTGTTTTGATTATAGCGGGTTTTTAAATGATTGAATTACTTAAGATATTTAATTGATTCAAACCACACCAGATATCTACTCTGACCCCAAGATATTTCAACCTGACAGGTTCCATTCTGAGACTCGTATGCATGTTCTCCACTAACCACAAGGATATAGGGACTCTATATTTCATCTTTGGTGCCATTGCTGGAGTGATGGGCACATGCTTCTCAGTACTGATTCGTATGGAATTAGCACGACCCGGCGATCAAATTCTTGGTGGGAATCATCAACTTTATAATGTTTTAATAATGGCTCATGCTTTTTTAATGATATTCTTTATGGTTATGCCGGCGATGATAGGTGGATCTGGTAATTGGTCTGTTCCGATTCTGATAGGCTGTGAAGGGAAAAAACTTTGAGTTGATCCCCATGTGGTGCTGGGAGAAGATATTGTCCTGGGATCGGTTTAGCGCTTCAAACGTTGCACATCGTTTTAGCTACTTTGCTACAGAATTTTGACATTTCTATGCCAAATGATGAACCAGTAGATACCACAGAGTGCTGTAGTAATAAATATTTCATTCTAATATCAATTACTGAGACATATCACTTCTAATATGAGTACTTATTTTGTAAAGAACTATAAAGTGATACTAGATTTTGGGCCAGAATAGGTAGTCGAAAAGAACATTGGTAAGGTATCCAAGGGAACAATTAGAATCACATCATCAAAAACAAAACACTAATAACCGATGTAACAACATCATGAATTGAAACTAACAAATTTTTTGTAAAACTATAAGCCGATATCACTCCATATAAAGCGACAAAACACCTCAACTCTTTACTCTCGTAATGTAACTTTGCCGGAGTTATAGACAGAATTGTCTGTACACTATTACACCAACAAACGCCAATTTCTCCACCCAAATCAAATGTAAACTTCAACACTATTATGCACTCTTATATCTGTTTTCATGTATATTTCATTTTCTCGAATCTGTCTTCAATACATCTCTCTATGCCACAAACAAACTATAAGACCTTCAAGGTTTATGTTGGGCATAAATTGATGAGCGAACAGAATGGTGAGGAGGGACGGGTTTTCCATTTACATGCACTTGCTCCAGAAAATCCACACGTACCGCTCTAAATTGATAGCGCTGCAAAGTTTTAAATCTAACCTCAGGCCAACTATTGGATTTGTTTATTAAACTAGGAAATTGAAAATAAACAATTCTAATGAATTAATTTAGACTACATATATCATGGACAGTTCAATTAACAGTCAAACAGGTCATCCTGTCAATTTGTTGATCCAAGACTGAACCGAGCAGTCCCAAAACCAAACTAAACTCAACACCTTTTGTTCAGCCCGGTTACAAACCCGTAATACATTTTTCATGCAATGACAAATGAGTGAGAAATATGCTCATATTTAGTGAAAGAACAAACCTTTTCACTCCATAAAAAATCATTGTTACGAAAATATGGATCCAACAGCGTCACCTGGTCACCTTCTTTAATCTGCACAGAAGAGGAAGAGAAATCAAGAAAAACTAAAAAAAAAATATAGAAACAAAAAATGATAAACCGAATTACCAAAACACAATTTTCAGAAAAAAAAAAAAAAAAAAATTTCGCAACTGTTTTGTTTGTATGAACAGAAATTTTCCTAAACTTGCATAACTTTCGGCTTAAAGCCGTATCGACAAGATTTGTAGGAGACTTACGGCAGTGTTGTTTATCCCGTATACTGTGAGGACAAAACATATTTGGTTCGAATCACACAACACATAATACCTACAGGATACAAGGAGACCGTCAACTAGGTGAGGCAATTTTATCCAATTATGTGAAAAATCAAAAACTGGTAAAGAAAGGGTAAAAAAGCTTCAGATCAGAATTACTTACAGGGGAGTGGCATTATCATGTTTAACAAAGTAAAGTACTTTTCCCACGACTGCAATTGTCTTGTTTAGACCATCCAACAGATTATCAATGGTGGTTCTCTTGTAAGATGGGTTCACTTCAAATGAGGAAATAATACATTGAAGGTTTTTACACAAAGTCAGAAAGATGGTGGCTGAGAGAGATGATAAAGTTAGATAGCTTACACTTGACTTCAGCAAGAGATGATGTCAAGGAAGCAAGTCGTTTAGCTTTAATTTGTCCCTGCATCATAATCGGTTGATATCATATACTAAAGCTTTGTGGTTGAATTTATGATAAACTATCCTGGATTATTTTTATCGTCTTTTTCAAGAAAAAGGTTCGCAAAAAAAAGAATGGGACTGATTTCTCTAAAACAATGGAAATGATCAGAATTTCATTTTATAATGTGCATATCATTCATATTTTGATTCGGAATAAAAAAAACAAAGGTGAATCATATAGCCAAATACGAATTTTAACTATGTAACTCTATAATGCTTTTAACAACTTATCACTGTTTTGTAAATGTATAGATACTGAAAAACGCCAACATTACAAACTTTTAAATCCATCTTAATTACAAATAGAACAAATAAGAAATTCATGTTCTGCACATATGAATCTAGCTCATGTACTTTCTATAAGGACTATGTACTTTCTGTAAGGACTGATGATAATAAATCGTAAAGATTTTGAAGTTATTCAAGGGAACTAATATTGTTCTAGTATTTACTTATCATCCCTTAGACATTGCATTTTTTCACATGACGTATTTTTCAAAAGCACGGCGTTAGTTCATTTCAAGATCATATAAATTCTATTATCATTTTACTGAGTATACAGTTACAAATGAAACTCACCTTCAACAAACTGTCTAGCTTATCAAAAAGATTAATCATCTTTTGAACTTCCTCGGCAGCATTAAGGCAAGGATCTTTTGATGCGGCTGCTTCAAATCCACTGAGGGCCCTCTCATAGTTCTCTAGATATGTATTTACCTTCACAATTAAGAAAAATAAAAATTAATAAATATTTAATAATAAAAAATTCTGTTAACCGGAAAACAGATAACAGAAGATAGAAGATAGAAGCATAACACATAATAAAGAACATAAACTTACAGTAGCACAGTTAAAATATAGGTCTGGGTTTGACTTCATGCTCTCATCTTTTTCCTGTTAATCATAAAAAAGTAAGTAAATAGATCAAATTCAACTTGTTTTTGAACACTGGTGTGTGCATCAAGAGCAAAAATATTAGTTTAGAAGTAGCTTTCCAACATACAGCATTTTGGTACGCTTTCAGAGATTGGTGTAATTTGCTGTGATCCCATGCCCCCGTCACAAAGAAACATGTAAGACAAGCATTCCCGAGGTTGTCTGTCAGTACCATACAAAGGTCAAAATCGTCAATGCAGTTACCTTGTTATGTCCCATTTAAATAAATAGTCAATGAACAAACGGATGACTAAGATTGGAAATATAATACACAACAAATCTTACACCAGGAATTTCCATCCTTAACATCTAAAGCAATAGCTTCCTTTGCATGTTTAATACTATCACCAACAATTTCCTCCTGATTATCCGCGCCTAATAATGGATAAGAAAGGTAAAGAAACAGCTCAATGAACAAACAAAAGCAAAACAAGAATTCAAATGACACTGAACCGGATTGCATATATAAATAACATAAGAGAAGCAATGTTTCTTGCCTTGAGCCATTCGTCTTTCAAGCATCGACAGTTGGCTTAGTATCCTTTTGTTAGGACCCTATATAATTTCATTATAGATAAAATGTTGGAAGGCTACCAAACAAACACTAGTAGTACCGATTTGTAAGAATAAAAAACCGAAATAACTCTGACAAACAACCTTGCTTAACGCAAGGGTAAAGCAGTTCTTTGTTGCAGCTAAATCTCCCTTTTTCCAAAAACAATTTCCTAAAGATAACCAAGCATCTGCTAGAGATGGATTCAACTTAACCTGTAAAAGCAAGCACTTGATTTTATACAAATGAAGTCATTTCCATACAATATATTCAAGAACCAAATAATATTTTGACATACAGCTTTCGAAAGATGATCTTCTGCTTGTTTCGAATATTCAGTGAACACATCCAATATCTTCCCTTTCAAATATTCGTACATCGCACGTTGTGTAGGCAATTTCCGTTGTTCTGCACATTATTATAATCACAGTATATGAATATATTATTCACCACAAAAGTTTATTCAATCCATTCACACGATAATCGTCCTATAATACAATCACCCCTAAACAAGTAAATAATTACAAAATTTCATGGCCAACGAAATCAGAGACCATTAGAATAGCAGCATCATCATTGTATACATACAAGTGACAGAAATCACAAATTAACAAGTACCTGACGTAACCCTAGTCTAATCAATTAGCACACACAAAACACGTACATAGATAGATACAGAATGATTTGAAAATGTTAAGGGTTAGGGATCGAAATGGTACCAGGAGGGATGGAATCGAGAAGATTGAGAGCGATTTGAGATTGTGATTGCAATTTTGATAACTTTTGATTTAGGTCTGATGTAAAATAAGTGTCACGAATGTTGTAGAGATCATCAGTAGCTTCTGTTGCTTTTTTCATCATTAATTGTGAATTTGCTGATGATGATGATGTTGATGATGTATCTTGTACTCGCTCGGTCACTGGATTTGGAATGCTCATTGCACCTGCGATTTGAATTTGGATCTTGTTTGAAGAAGGGCGGTGTGTGTGTTTCTCAGTGGCAGTGTAACTTCAGTCCAAAGTCTAAAATAAAATGCACACGCCGGGGGTTTCGTTTCGGCCAAACTTATTTTTTCGATTTATTATTATGGTTTATTCGATTCGATTAAATTTGGACCTGGATGCTCGTTTAAGTTGGGACTTGGGAGTAGTATGACGATTAACATCCGATTCAGTGAATATCCATCCACTTGATCCATCGGTGATGGATATGAACGATCTAAATGGATGTATACCGGATATAGATATGGACGTGGATGATTAGTGGATTGGATGTGGATGACCAATTCTCATCCATGGACCATGGATGCACCCATTATCATCCGAAATACATATCTACGTGTACATGTACTTACACTTTGAACTTATAAATAGTATAATATTATAATTATTTAAGAGGATTGTTCTTATATTTTTAGATCCCCCAAATATATTTACCTTTCTATCGTAATTTATCATCATTTATTTTTAGTAAATCAAAATTCTTACATCTCCATTTATAGGTTAACAGCATGTAGATAAAATTTAATTCCTACTATATTTCAGAGGTCACTAATAGATGGAAAACAATAAACAAGTGATTCGTATCTTTAGAAACTATGTTTTACCTATATTCTGTATCAAATTATGTCAAAATTATCACAATGTTTAACAATTTTTTTAATATCCAATGGATATCCATGAAACCGCTCAATCCATCGGATATGGATGTGGACGGATGATTTGTCATTTTTATGGATATGGATATGGATGCGGATGAAGATATAATAAATGGATGTGGATATGGATATAGCGTCACCCGATCCATATTTGATCCATTTCCATCTATACTTGGGAGGGATATATTTGTACTAGTAGCTTTTGAAAGCAGTAGACAAGCTTGAGGTCAATAATAAGCTCATTTATTGGCTTAAATAAACTTGATATAGAAAATATTACGCACATATAAAATACACTTTTTACATTTAATTAAGCTCTACGTTTCTCAATGAGTATCTAACTAATAGCAATGGGCCCATCTGATGAGTAATGGTGCCACCAGTCAAATGGGCTGTGTGATATTAATTTTTTAAAAGACTTTCTATTAGTGTCATTTTATAACCACTAATGAAATACCCGATCTATGCAGCGGAATACGGAGTTTTGTAATTAAGAGTGACTCGACGTATTTTATATTTGTTATGCAACAACGGATTATCGATGATTGTAGTCAATATAACGACGGTTTGATGTTATAGAGTTAGTGATTTTGGATAAAATAGAGAATATGTATAACACCCATCATTCACTAAACCATTATAATAATGATTCTTGACTCGGAAGCGTAAATTTAAAACATATAAAAGTACATAAGTTGTTTTCAAAACTTAACAGACCACATTTATCAATCTATTACAACCATAATAATATCATAATGAGATGTTATATAAATTCACCATTTTCTTATCAAATCAAAATATATCAGAGTATACTCCGGCTGTCAAACATTCCTTTATTTTCAAGAACTTCCTGCCCAGCCCAATATGTCCCATCAATTTTAACCTGCAGGAAGGACTATGGTGGGGTTAGCATAACGCTAAGTGAGTGAAACTATAAACAACAGTCCAACTTAGCATAACAACTCTGTTTACATCAAAGCATCGTAAATACACAATATCACAGAGTATCTAGAGTTCTTAGGGAAACCTTCTGCTAAGAACATACAGTTCTATTTCAATGAGATAACATCTCAATACAATAACATGTCAATGAGGATCGGTGGCTCTGGAGATATCATAATACCCGGGGATTCTCCAAGAACACTTAATGTCAATCTGTAAGTCCAATACAGAATAGACCGATAGTTTGGTACTAATCTCATACGACCTAATTTCCTATTAACAAGAAGTACAAGGAAATTCCTGTCGTATTACAATAGTAACCAAACCCAACTATCGTGTTGACCTCAATACCATAATGCCCGAAGGCCAAATAACAAGTGATCACATATTCAATCAGGTCAACATATCAGACTAAACAGTCTATCAACAGTATTATTACTACTAGCCATAATCATAATGGAAAACAAAAACAGTAATAATACGTTACTTGTTGTAACCAAACCTGTTACAACTAAATCACACTGAGTTTTTAGATCCACTCACCGAATACCTCAGCTGTCCACTCAGTAGTCTAATGTCACTGAGTCTTCTGTTTATCTGGAATTATAATTAAACAAAATGAGTTAGTAACTCATTCATAGTCATTAACTCATGTTAATTATTATATCACATGGTTCATAATCTAAATCTCAATGAGTTTTCACTCTAATCATTATATCATATCAGTGTCTCTGTTTCAAACTCATTATTAATATTCAATACTTTTAGTAACTATAAACTTCATAGTTAACCAATCACGATCATTTATCAAGTTATGATTATTATGATCACAACATCACTTTAATCACTTTACTTATCACCAAATAGCATGATCAAATCATTAGTAAGGTTATTAACCTCAATTATCAAGAATTCATCAAAACTATAATACTAGGTTTAATGAATACTTAACAATTAAGTTCACACAATCATCTTTAATCACCAATTAAGTGTTCTTAGCCATAAACAATGCTAATTTTATCTTATAACCCATTATAATCATCAAATTCTTCATTAGTCTCAAGAACACATAATCAATTTCTTCAATCAAATGTTAGACTTAGATTATAATCATGAATTAAGCATCAAATCTCAATTCTACAAGCATTACAAGCTTCAATTTCATATTAACCATCTTAATTTCATCATTTACACAAAAACCCATTTCTAGGTTTATAAAGAATCAACAAATTGATACTTACAACATGATTAGGATGATCAAGGAATGATTTAATCACGTTATTGAAGCTTAATTCACAGTTCTACAGCTTCAATTTCATTTCAAGACTTGTTTCAAAAGTTTAGAATCGTCCCTATGGTTTAATACGTACGGCCAGACCAAGATCATGAAGAACAGTGAATGATTTCACTAGTAATTTGGTGATTTAGGTTTGATTAGGGTTTCATTTTGGTTCCTTAGCCTTTTCTCATACGTAATCGAATTTACAGGAAGGTCTGTGAAGTTTCATACGTATTCACACATATATTGAATAATATGTGTACTAGTTTTGTCCCCCGTACTTATCATTGTCTGGAACTTAAAAACCATTTGAGGGGAAATATTATTTTATTTTACCGTCAACTGAATTAAATTAAAACAGTTAACAATTTACTGGTCACAATAAATTATGTGACTCTTTAACCAATTATTTTCAAATAATAACACAGAACTATTTTCTGACACACAAATTAAATATTAAAAGTCAGAAATATTAATATACAACTAGACCCGAGGAGTGGATGTTACAAATCTCTCCCCCTTAAAGAGATTTCGTCCTCGAAATCTGATCACACTTATCCAATCTATTTAATAGAATCACATATTCGCTCATTTACTATATGTACATAAAATGTGTGTAACATTTTAAATCGTTTATGCATATTATCATTATGCATATCTTTATCCCTGCAAACAAAAATTGTACATACATTATACTCTATTCCAATAGCTATCACCAATGCAATATCCAGCATAAAGTGTAGCATAATCAACTATTTTATCACAATATACACGTATCAGACGTTACTCCCTTGAGCAACTTATAAATATATATACATATATTCAATTCTTTCCACATGCACATAACCGAATGTACATGTTTCTATCTTTTCCCTGCACAGGTATTATACATATATCTTGTCTCTAAACAGTTAACTAATCATTTACATGACTATTCATAACTTGCCATGTATACAATTTAGAACACATAATCACTAGGTTATACGAAACTCTTTACTCGAAAGTAATCTAATTCATATAACTATAAACACATAAGAGTAAGCAGTATGTAAAGGTCAAATCCAATAGGTAAAACTATTATCACATATTCAATTAGCATCCTACCATATCCAGTTGGATGCTAAATCAGCACCAGTTGATACCATGCTGCATTAGCATAAATTTTTCAACAACATAAGGTGTTGTCTTTAGTCACATATTGTGACACCCGTCAAATTAGGACTAGTAATTAGTGCCTAATCAAGTTTTAATACATGTAATTAGTTATGTGTTAGGCTAATTTGTGTATCAAATAATATATTGTTGAATATATACAAGTATGCGATTTGATTAAATCGTACAAGTTCCTAATTGAATATAATGGTTCAATTAAATACGGACGTTGGTGAACAATTTAATTAAATAACATAACATTATTTAATGAAACTATTATATCTCAAGAATATTATTTTTATAATATTTCGTATCCATTTCGTATCGTACAAATAAAATTTACGCGATTAAAATGCAAACGCACAAACAAAACGAAACAATTTAAGTTATATTATATAACTCAAACATTAAGTATTTGGCTAAATACTCCAATGAAAATATTAGATAATTATTCACATTTTAAAATGTATATTTAAATGCGTATTAAATTAATTAAACAATTAAACAATAGGGGAAAACGAACATCGCACGGAGCGCAAACACGGGGGACTAAATTTCGGGACACACCCACAAGGGTGGGCCCCACGAAAATCAGCCAAGATGGGGAAATCCCCCACCTTTCTCCCATAATCCACATCATCACCATCTTCTTTCTCTCTTTCTCTTTCATTTTCTTTCAAAAACAACCATCAAACCATCACACTAAATCATCAAATTACACCCCAAAATGACCTTAAATCGCAAATATAATTAAGGAATAACGACCACCACGCAACGATCTACAACTCCATCTTTTCGGATTTTCAATTCGACACCGCGTAAGTTTCTGACAAAAACCCGAAACTCTCCGTTTTCGCTCATTTTTATGTGTTTGTTGTTTATATAAGCTCAAAATGTCCATATAAAGGTTGGGTAAAAGATTTGGAACGAATGGTCGCCGGAAAACACGTTTTCGGCTCAAAATCCGGCGAACAGTTGGAAGTGTCGCTAGTGTGCCAAAATGTAACACCCCCAAATTTACTGTTCGCGGAAGCATACATTGGGGTGCTACTAATCAATACACAAAGCACATAAGATACATAATGAACGACCACTACATGCGTCGTTTTACAAATACATTGATTAACGTAAGAGTCTACATATGGTTTACAAAAGATGAGTTCGCATAGCTACTTGAGAGATTCTAGTACATATCTAATTTAAGCAAAATATAGAAATGCAGGGAAATCTCTTGATGTTTATATGATTGCATGCGACTCGAGCTACAGTATCCTGATGGGCAGTCCAACTTACTGCTGAGTACCTGAGATAACATGCTAAAAGGTCAGCTATAAAGCTGGTGAGCTCACAGGTTTGATAGGATAATATATGATTTGTGAACCGCAAGATTTAATGATTCGATTTACAAAGCATGTAAATAATTGGATAATGAGTATCACATGAATATTTGTAATTAAACAAATAAGTAAAGATTGATACAACTAACATGAGCACATAGTCTGAGCTTAACTGAGGGGTCAGGATCACAATCAAGTGCCTGATCGAGGGTGCCTCTATGCGTATGCCTAATCAACATACGTTTGAACAAATGATAATGCGTCCGTTTGACAGGTTAGTGCTTGCTAACTCGGACGGGGATTGTCAATCCCATATGGTACCATACACTAACATTCACGCTAAATCATATTAACAGAACTATGCTTCAGAGGACTTTGATTGATTAGATGAAAACAACTCATGCAGCATACGTGATAATTTGATACTTGCGTTCACATGTAAAACAAAACAGAGCATGTATCTCACCCCTAGGTAAAAGCATTTAAAATAGGGGCTATGAGACTCACCTGAGTCTGATGAATTGTTAGCCAACAATTATAATGATTCACAATGATTTGATGTCGTTACAACGACTGAACCTGCAGGGCGTCTTAGACGCGCAAGGTTTTGATAATGATTAGATATTGAACCTGTCAGGCGTATTAAACGCGCAAGGTTTTGATTGATTAGATGACTCTACGGACCATCTATGCTAGTTGTTCCCTCAACTAGTTATGCCCAAATACTTTGGTTGTCGATTAGGTTTGAGTTTTGAAAATGTATACGGGTCGTTGGTGACGGCTTGTAATAATAATTTCAAACTATTATTATTTTGCATGATTTGTTTTACTTAGAAAAGTATATGTGTTTAGAGTAATAGTCGTATCGTATAAGTTTAGTTGTTAATCAAGTTCAGTATATCCGTTACACTTTATTTCATAATTTACAAAATTTGGTACGAGTCTGAAAACAGTAATATGCCATTTTCGGGCCCTAAACGACCCCGGATGGCCTAAAACCGACTAGGCTAAGGTACTTAGCTTTGATCATTTGGCTGTTTTCGAATAACCGTGCGAATTTGAGCTCAATCCGTTATAATAAATTTTTCATCGAGAAGCTACCCTGTTTTAACTTGTGAAATCGTCGACGTTTTCGAAAATTTACATGTTCTGTTTTAGCTAGAATTCGCAGGGCTAGTTTATTGATCCGTTGGATCATGAAATATATAGGGGGAATCCGCCGGATTCCCTTGAATCCGCCGGATTGGTGACATTTGGTGGGAATACGCCGTATTCGTCTGAATACGACCGTATTCATTAAAAATAGAGGGAATACGCCGGATTCCCATGAATCCGACCGTATTCATGGCAAACAACGGGAATACGCCGTATTCCATTGAATACGCCGTGTTCATGTCTTCTGGGCGGGAATACGCCGGATTCCCGTGAATCCGACCGTATTCCGAGGTCTGGTTCGAGTCTGTCGTTCCAAAAATCACCCAAACCAAATCTAATCCGCAAATTAACCAACAATCATCTATTCTAACGTTACTATATGATAATACAAGGTATTTAAATACGAAATTACAAAGTTTGGGTTAACGATTCCTTACGTATTTAAAATGGTGAGGAGATGACGATGATGATGAAAAACGAAGAAGATGATCACGATGATGATGATGATTCCAGCAACGATGATGATATTGATCTTGTGTTGTTGTTGTGATTGTTAATTTGTTGTTGTTGTTGTTAGATGAAAATGGAACGAGAGGGAGTAGAGAACAGAGAGATAGATAGAAATGAATTGAAATGGATCGGCCATCTCCAATTATTGGAGGTGGTTGATCCGAGCTTCGATCCTTTTCGTGGTATTTTGACCCGTGTTTCGGTACCCGATCGAAAAGTAGTAAAATGTTTTAAAACGATAATTTTCTAAAAATGATATCGTACGCATTTTCATTTGAAGTATTTTATAAAAATACATTTAACGAGATATAAAATATATCTTTGTTTTGTGTTTGAGAGACGGATAGAATTCAATCGGTTTTGTCGCGTTTGAGTAAAATGGTATAAAACGAAAATTGTTTTATTTAATCTGATGTAAATAATAATTATTAATTTCAATAATAATTCATTATTTATATATAGTTTTGTCGTGGACGTTTGATTTGTACGATACGAGATACTTGATATATTATCAAAATAATATATAATAGTTATGAGGGTATTAAATAATAATTCCATATTATTTAAATACTTGATTTTCACCAACGCCGTATAATTGAATCGGAATTCGGCCGATTTAAAATGAACGATTAAATCTAATCGAGTACTGATATATATATATATTCATCAATATATCTTTTTGATACATACAATTAGTCTAATACATAGCACTAACTACATGTATTACATAATGATTAGGAACTAATTTCTAGTCCTAATTCGACGGGTGTCACATTCTCCCCTTGTTAAGAGAATTTCGTCCCGAAATTTAACTCGAAGTTGGCGTGTGAGTGGAGTCTGAAAATAGATGTGGATATTTGAGTCGCATCTGGTCTTCTCGTTCCCAGGTGAATTCTGGACCACGCCGCGAATTCCACCGAACCTTGACAATTGGGATACGACTTTGCTTAAGCTGTTTGACCTCACGGTCCATGACCTCCACTGGTGTCTCGACAAAATGAAGTTTGTCGTCGATTTGAATTTCCTCGAGCGGAATAATGAGTGTCTCGTCGGACAGACATTTCTTAAGATTAGAAATGTGAAATGTGGGATGCACGCTACTGAGCTCTGGAGGTAGCTGCAATCGATAAGCTACTGGACCAATCCTTTCAAGGATCTCAAAAGGTCCGATGTATCTAGGGTTTAACTTCCCACGTTTACCAAAACGGATGACACCTTTCCAAGGTGATACTTTGAGCAATACTCGATCCCCAACCTGGAACTCGAGATGCTTTCGTCTCACGTCAGCATAACTCTTCTGACGATCACGTGCGGCCTTCAGCCGTTGCTGGATACCAACGATCTTTTCGGTGGTTTCATGAATGATTTCAGGACCAGTGAGTTGACTATCTCCAACTTCGGTCCAACAGATAGGCGATCGGCACTTACGACCGTACAGTGCCTCAAAAGGTGCAGCTCCAATACTGGTGTGGTAGCTGTTGTTGTATGAGAATTCACACAATGGCAAATGCTGTTCCCAATTTGCACCGAAGTCAATTACGCAGGCGCGTAACATATCTTCCAGTGTTTGAATTGTTCTTTCACTTTGGCCATCGGTTTGTGGATGATAGGCTGTACTCATATCTAAACGAGTACCCAATGACTTTTGTAATGATTGCCAAAAGTTAGATGTGAATCGGCTGTCTCTATCAGAGATAATTGAAATTGGAACGCCGTGCCTTGTTACGATCTCCTTCATATAGATTCGCGTGAGACGTTCCATTTTGTCGGTTTCCTTCATAGCAATGAAGTGAGCAGATTTGGTTAGACGATCAACTATTACCCATATAGTATCGCAACCACTTGATGTTTTCGGGAGTTTAGTGATGAAATCCATGGAGATTTGCTCCCATTTCCATTGAGGAATTTCCGGTTGCTGGAGCAAGCCGGAGGGTTTCTGATATTCGGCTTTAACCTTAGAACATGTGAGGCATTTACTGACGTACGTGGCAATCTCAGCTTTCATGCTCGGCCACCAGTACAGTCCCTTGATGCCATGATACATCTTGTCCGATCCAGGATGTATAGAGTATTTGGACTTGTGAGCTTCATTCATCACAAAGTCTCGAAGATTCCCAAACTTGGGTAACCAGATTCTGTTTGCGAAGTACTTGACCCCATTGGGTTTGGTTTCAAATTGATTCTCCATATTTCGCAAGGCCTCTTCCTTGATGTTTTCAGGTTTCAATGCTTCGAGTTGAGCAGTGAGGATTTGAATGATTAGATCATTATGAATGATAATACTGAGGGCTCGGACTCGAAGAGGTTTGGTGCGCTCTTTTCGACTTAAGGCGTCGGCAACTACATTTGCCTTGCCCGGATGATACTTGATTTCGCAGTCATAGTCGGTGAGTAACTCGACCCAACGACGTTGCCTCATATTGAGATCCTTCTGATCAAATATGTGCTGGAGACTCTTATGATCAGTGAAGATGGTACATTTAGTGCCATACAGATAATGTCTCCAGATCTTGAGAGCGAACACTACGGCTCCTAATTCGAGATCATGGGTTGTGTAGTTCTTCTCGTGAACTTTGAGTTGTCGGGAGGCGTAAGCTATGACTTTCTCTCGTTGCATCAACACGCAACCAAGTCCCTGATGAGAAGCATCGCAGTATACCACGAAGTCCTCGTTACCTTCGGGTAGTGATAGGATAGGCGCACTGCAAAGCTTTTGCTTTAATAAGTGAAATGCTGACTCTTGCTTATCAGTCCAATTGAACTTCTTCTCTTTCTGAGTCAGTGTCGTGAGTGGTTGTGCTATTTTGGAGAAATTCTCAATGAAGCGCCGATAGTAACCAGCCAGTCCTAAGAATTGGCGTACTTCGGTCGGTGTTGTCGGTGCTTGCCAGCACTTGATAGCCTCGATCTTTGAGGGATCTACATGAATTCCCTGACTGTCAATCACATGACCAAGGAATTGAACAGTTTGCATCCAGAACTCACACTTGGAGAATTTTGCATATAACTCTTCGTGTCTAAGAAGTTCTAGAATGGTTTTGAGATGTTGCGCGTGCTCTTGCTCGTTACGCGAGTATATAAGAATGTCGTCTATGAAGACAATGACAAACTTGTCAAGATATGGTTTACACACTCGGTTCATTAGATCCATGAATACTGCCGGTGCGTTAGTCAAACCAAAGGCCATAACCTGAAACTCATAATGACCATAGCGAGTTCGGAAAGCGGTTTTCGGAATATCTTCATCGCGAACTCGTAACTGATGATAACCCGATCGTAGATCTATTTTTGAATAAACACTTGACCCTTGGAGTTGGTCGAACAGGTCATCGATACGGGGAAGTGGATAACGGTTCTTGACGGTTAATTTGTTCAACTCTCTGTAGTCGATACACATCCTGAATGAACCGTCCTTCTTTTTCACAAACAAGACCGGAGCTCCCCAGGGTGAAGAACTCGGTCTTATGAAACCCTTATCCAGAAGTTCCTGTAACTGAACAGACAACTCCTGAAGTTCTGAAGGGGCTAAACGATATGGTGCTCGTGCCACGGGTGCTGCCCCAGGCACAAGGTCTATTGAGAACTCAACTTGCCTTGGTGGTGGAAGACCAGGCAATTCTTCAGGAAAAACTTCTGGAAAGTCTCTAACGATGGGCACATCCTCGAGTCGTTTCTCTTCCGACTTTTTCTTAATAACATGAGCGAGGATTGCCTGATAACCTTTCCTAAGGTACTTGCGAGTCTTCATGCAGGATATGATATTCAATCTCGTCCCACTGGTCTCCCCTTGTATGATCAAAGTACTACCAGTGACGAGAGGAATACGAACGATCTTGTCATGACATACAACTTCAGCTCGATGCTTGGATAGCCAATCCATGCCTACTACTATGTCAAAACTTCCAATCTCGATAGGTATGAGGTTTATGGGAAATAGTTCATTTGCGAGGTTTAGGGTGCAATTTGGTATTACACTATCGGCCTCGATCAATTTGCCATTAGCTAACTCTACAGTGTACTTAGCTTCTAAGGCAACAGGTGAAATGTCTAATAGTGGGCTAAATTCCTCAGATATAAAACTCTTATCAGCACCAGTATCAAACAAAATTGAAGCAGTTAAACTGTTGAGAAGAAACATACCCGTGACCACATTAGGGTCTTCACGGGCCTCTCCAGCATTCAGCACAAAAGCTCTGCCCCTAGCAACGTTGTTGTTGTTACCCTTGTTCTTTAGCTTCGGACACGCATTCCTGAAGTGTCCAGTGTTTCCACACTCATAGCATGCTCGGGGTTGGTTGTTGTTGGTGTTGGCGGTGGGGTTGGTTGCAGGTGTTCGACAGTCTTTGGTAAGATGTCCATACCTCTTGCAGTTGTTGCAGGGTGCACTACAAGGACCATCATGATGACGATTGCACTTTGAACAGTAGGGTTTACTTCCAGTGTACCCTTTCCTCTCTCCAGAACCTAATGTGTCATTCTTGACAGTCTCAGTCTTTTTGAAGGTCTGCTGGTTCTGATTTCCAGACCATTTTCTCTTGTTGTTGTTCCCAGAAGATGAGACAGGGTTTCCTGGGCTCTCTTGCATAGCCATGAGCTCATGAGATAATCGAATCACTCCCTGAATAGTGGTTTTGCCAGAAGAGGCGACGTTCCCCCGGACAGGTTCCGGAAGACCGCGAATGTACCTCTTAACTTTGTCGGTCTCAGTGCTTACTAGGGCTGGGCGAAGGGTTGCCAGTTGTTGGAACCTAGTGGTATAACCAATAATGTCGGTTCCTTGAATCTTGAGATGCCAGAACTCCTCATCTAGCTTCTGGAGTTCTTCAGATGGGCAATACTCCTCTGTGAGCATTTTCTTCAGATCTTCCCATGGAAGTAGATAGGCGGTATCTATACCCACAGACTGGGTATAAGAGTTCCACCAGGTGAGAGCACCGTCAGCAAGGGTGCATGTGGAAAACTGAACTCTATCCCCTTCCGCACATTTGCTAATGCGAAAGACGGATTCCATCTTCTCAACCCATCTGATTAGGCCAATGGCTCCTTCAGTTCCTTTAAAGCTTAGGGGTTTGCAGTTTTGGAAATCCTTGTAGGAACAAGGCTTGGCAGTGGGAGGGGTATTGGCAGTATCACTATGCCTTTCGGGGGTCGATGACGAATGTCACGCCAAGGCTTCAGTCACAGCCTGAGAGATGATAGATGCCATCTGGGCATCAGTGTAAGTCCTTGACTTTGGCGGCATGATTTTCCTGAGATTAGAAGGATAAGGTTCGTGAGAGATTGTCCATAAATGATGATTATCATAGATGTACATATACAAATGCGGTAATATACAACATCACAAAATGACAATCAACATTATAGAACAATCAAGAGGGGTTGAATAACCATCTCTACTGACTAGCAACTACGTGCTAACTAGCCTGGTTATTTGAATTGTTTTGAGTTAGGTAAGGTCTCGCTCGAAGTGACTCGGTGGTCCTCCTAGCTACCTATGAGTTTCGTGATCCCAAAAGAAATTGTCGAGAGTGGGATGAATTAGAAGATGTTTCGGAGGTTGTGTTTGCTATCTCCATGACAAAGTGTTTGAATATGTGAGTGCCTATATATATATATAATATATAATAGACTAGCGTACAGTGCTTGAGCGATGACTATCTATGTATACATACATATATCACATAATAGTCTTATGAGTGTCTAGCACAACAATTATGAGTCCCGGTTTCTCTCGAGGTCAGAGTCAACTAATGTATTCCTATTCCAGCATAACCATTTCAAGCCTTACATCATCTTTATTTAATTGTACATAGTTGATCAAGCTATGTTAAATTAAACTTGTATGACGTAACTCTTGAACCAATCACACTTAACAGAAAATACTGCCTAACGGTCATAGTCTAGGCCCACTAATGCAACCTAGTTCACTATAACCTTAGGCTCTGATACCAATCTGTAACACCCCCAAATTTACTGTTCGCGGAAGCATACATTGGGGTGCTACTAATCAATACACAAAGCACATAAGATACATAATGAACGACCACTACATGCGTCGTTTTACAAATACATTGATTAACGTAAGAGTCTACATATGGTTTACAAAAGATGAGTTCGCATAGCTACTTGAGAGATTCTAGTACATATCTAATTTAAGCAAAATATAGAAATGCAGGGAAATCTCTTGATGTTTATATGATTGCATGCGACTCGAGCTACAGTATCCTGATGGGCAGTCCAACTTACTGCTGAGTACCTGAGATAACATGCTAAAAGGTCAGCTATAAAGCTGGTGAGCTCACAGGTTTGATAGGATAATATATGATTTGTGAACCGCAAGATTTAATGATTCGATTTACAAAGCATGTAAATAATTGGATAATGAGTATCACATGAATATTTGTAATTAAACAAATAAGTAAAGATTGATACAACTAACATGAGCACATAGTCTGAGCTTAACTGAGGGGTCAGGATCACAATCAAGTGCCTGATCGAGGGTGCCTCTATGCGTATGCCTAATCAACATACGTTTGAACAAATGATAATGCGTCCGTTTGACAGGTTAGTGCTTGCTAACTCGGACGGGGATTGTCAATCCCATATGGTACCATACACTAACATTCACGCTAAATCATATTAACAGAACTATGCTTCAGAGGACTTTGATTGATTAGATGAAAACAACTCATGCAGCATACGTGATAATTTGATACTTGCGTTCACATGTAAAACAAAACAGAGCATGTATCTCACCCCTAGGTAAAAGCATTTAAAATAGGGGCTATGAGACTCACCTGAGTCTGATGAATTGTTAGCCAACAATTATAATGATTCACAATGATTTGATGTCGTTACAACGACTGAACCTGCAGGGCGTCTTAGACGCGCAAGGTTTTGATAATGATTAGATATTGAACCTGTCAGGCGTATTAAACGCGCAAGGTTTTGATTGATTAGATGACTCTACGGACCATCTATGCTAGTTGTTCCCTCAACTAGTTATGCCCAAATACTTTGGTTGTCGATTAGGTTTGAGTTTTGAAAATGTATACGGGTCGTTGGTGACGGCTTGTAATAATAATTTCAAACTATTATTATTTTGCATGATTTGTTTTACTTAGAAAAGTATATGTGTTTAGAGTAATAGTCGTATCGTATAAGTTTAGTTGTTAATCAAGTTCAGTATATCCGTTACACTTTATTTCATAATTTACAAAATTTGGTACGAGTCTGAAAACAGTAATATGCCATTTTCGGGCCCTAAACGACCCCGGATGGCCTAAAACCGACTAGGCTAAGGTACTTAGCTTTGATCATTTGGCTGTTTTCGAATAACCGTGCGAATTTGAGCTCAATCCGTTATAATAAATTTTTCATCGAGAAGCTACCCTGTTTTAACTTGTGAAATCGTCGACGTTTTCGAAAATTTACATGTTCTGTTTTAGCTAGAATTCGCAGGGCTAGTTTATTGATCCGTTGGATCATGAAATATATAGGGGGAATCCGCCGGATTCCCTTGAATCCGCCGGATTGGTGACATTTGGTGGGAATACGCCGTATTCGTCTGAATACGACCGTATTCATTAAAAATAGAGGGAATACGCCGGATTCCCATGAATCCGACCGTATTCATGGCAAACAACGGGAATACGCCGTATTCCATTGAATACGCCGTGTTCATGTCTTCTGGGCGGGAATACGCCGGATTCCCGTGAATCCGACCGTATTCCGAGGTCTGGTTCGAGTCTGTCGTTCCAAAAATCACCCAAACCAAATCTAATCCGCAAATTAACCAACAATCATCTATTCTAACGTTACTATATGATAATACAAGGTATTTAAATACGAAATTACAAAGTTTGGGTTAACGATTCCTTACGTATTTAAAATGGTGAGGAGATGACGATGATGATGAAAAACGAAGAAGATGATCACGATGATGATGATGATTCCAGCAACGATGATGATATTGATCTTGTGTTGTTGTTGTGATTGTTAATTTGTTGTTGTTGTTGTTAGATGAAAATGGAACGAGAGGGAGTAGAGAACAGAGAGATAGATAGAAATGAATTGAAATGGATCGGCCATCTCCAATTATTGGAGGTGGTTGATCCGAGCTTCGATCCTTTTCGTGGTATTTTGACCCGTGTTTCGGTACCCGATCGAAAAGTAGTAAAATGTTTTAAAACGATAATTTTCTAAAAATGATATCGTACGCATTTTCATTTGAAGTATTTTATAAAAATACATTTAACGAGATATAAAATATATCTTTGTTTTGTGTTTGAGAGACGGATAGAATTCAATCGGTTTTGTCGCGTTTGAGTAAAATGGTATAAAACGAAAATTGTTTTATTTAATCTGATGTAAATAATAATTATTAATTTCAATAATAATTCATTATTTATATATAGTTTTGTCGTGGACGTTTGATTTGTACGATACGAGATACTTGATATATTATCAAAATAATATATAATAGTTATGAGGGTATTAAATAATAATTCCATATTATTTAAATACTTGATTTTCACCAACGCCGTATAATTGAATCGGAATTCGGCCGATTTAAAATGAACGATTAAATCTAATCGAGTACTGATATATATATATATTCATCAATATATCTTTTTGATACATACAATTAGTCTAATACATAGCACTAACTACATGTATTACATAATGATTAGGAACTAATTTCTAGTCCTAATTCGACGGGTGTCACACAAAAACAGTACTAGCGACACTAGCCAAGTGTCGCTATGCATAAGTGTCGCCCCTATAGCGACACTACTTAAGTGTCGCTGAATTACTTAACCAGGTTTAACTTAGCGACACTCCCTTAGTGACGCCAAAATTCATAAGTGTCGCCTTAGCGACACTACTCAAGTGTCGCCCAACTATTGAAAATCAGAAATATAGCGACACTTACTAAGTGTCGCCTAAGCCCGTAGCGACACTAGCTTAGTGTCGCCAAAAACAGAATATTTACAACTTTTTACTAAGTGTCGAGACCAAAATTTTATCATTTGATTTCACCCAAATTCAAGTCCAGATGCGTTTTTCACCAAAGCAATTTAATAGAAATAAAAACTTTTCGAGCTGACCTGGCATCTCGACCCAAGCCAGGGGCCAGCCCCTTGGACCCCGCCAGGGGTTGCCACCCTGGAACCCCGCTAACCAGGGGCGCTGCCCCCGGACCCCCGTCACCTAAAAGTTTGTAAACACTTTTAAGTACAACACTTCAAAATCAAAATAATAATATCGAGATTATTGTTACAAACAATCACCAACGGGCCGTACACGTTTTCAAATACTCAAATCAATAAACCAAATCTTCGTAATTTGGACAAGTCAATCAACCAAATCGGGGTAATTTGGACATCATAGATAAATAAACAATTACAAAGGTAGTCTTTCGAGATACCTGTACAATTAATAACCATTACGTGTCGTGGACACACTCAGGTTACGAGTCTTCGGACATCAATTCACAGCTAATCAGTTCAAGTTGTTCGATAAACAATCAAGGCTCAGGTGAGTCTCATGGCCCCCATTTTACTGCTTTTCAATCAGGGGTGTGATATTATTGCTCGTTTTATTTTACAAGTTGAACGCAAGTACAAATCAAATCAAATACTACATGAGTTTCAAGCTAATCAATTTAAAGCCCTCCATAGCATAGTCTGGTAATACGTAGTAGCGTGAATGTTAGAATATGATATCATATAGGATTGACAATCCTCATCCGGGTTAGCACGCACTAACTGGTCAAACGGATGTATTAGCATTTGGGAAGACGAGTGTAGATTAGGCACTCGTAGGAGGCAACCTCAGTTGGGTTTCCTTAATTGGACCTGACAACTCAAGTTAAGCTCAGACTATGTGCTCATGACTGTATAACTTTTATTTTGCTTAATTGCACTTTAAATTCAATTATAAATCTTGCGGTTCATACAATTATGTGTTGACATACAAACCTGTGAGCTCACCAGTGTTTCGCTGACCCATTTTAGCATGTATCACAGGTAACCAGCAGTTGGTTGGACTGCTCAATCAGGATCAATTAGCTCGAGTCAGCACGCAAACAATCAGAGATTTAGCTGCATTATTATATTTTGTATAGATTAATTACGTACTTAAATCTCTCAATTTCAACCGAGCTAATGTAACTATATTTTTGATGTAAACTTTTATTTTATCAATACAAGTTGTAAAACGACGCATATAGAGTCGTTCATTATATATCTTTGTGCTGTGATTATTGATTCGTAACACCCAAATTGTGCTTCCGCTAAACAATAAATTTGGGGGTGTTACACATATTCAACACATTGTTATTCATAATCAACTGACCTCCACTTTGCTTAGCTCTTATTTTAATTCATACTAGTTGCAATTAACCACATACACATTTCTTGTACCATAGGTACCATAGTAAAACAACAGATTAGTGGTCTAGTACTCTTTTATTTCAGTCAATCAGTGACTATTTCCCCACTACAGGTTAATATATGTAACACCCCCAAATTTAATGGTATGCGGAAGCGAGTTTTTGGGTGTTACTAATCAATAATCACAAGCACAAATGATACAGTGAACGACTCTATATGAGACGTTCGAAAAGTTATTACATTAGTACATAAGTAATTCAAAATACAAACTCGAGTTCGAGTAAGTTTCCTAGAGATTCTATTACATAACAACTAGTACAAAAGTAATGTATGAAAATCTCCAAGCTTGTAAATGCATGCGACTCGAGCTAATAAGCATATCCTGCTGGGCATCCGTCTAAAGCTGCGTACCTGAGAATGCATTACTAAAACAGGTCAACCAAAAGGTTGGTGAATCTCACATGTTTGTAAGTAAATAGTTTGAACACACAAGTAACAGTTGTATTTGTAAAACATCAGCCATCCAGTAAGTAAGTAGTGATTGCAGGTCATGCTAATCGTTTGATACCCTTGCCATGAGCCACCATAGTTGAAGCTTAACGTACAGTAAATATTGTGCCCCCGTGAATGTTAATCCAAAAACATTCATATGAAACGAGTAAGAAACGCCCGTTTCTACAGTAACGGTTCGTGGTAGTGCGTGCTACCCCGAGCGGGGATTGTTAGTCCCATATGGATCCATATACTAAAACTCGCGCTTATCCCATAACTAACAACTATGATTAGGAGGCCTTCATTGGATTAAACGAAACTCATGCAATTGGCGTATCCGTAAATCAGTAAAGTACGTAAATCATGCCAGCAAGTAAATATGTGTGTTCATGTAAAACAAGTAATGCATCTCACCCCTGAGTGAAAAACAGTAAAATAGGGGCTGTGAGACTCACCTGAGTCTTAGTAAACGTTGCAGAAAGTAAGCGGTATAGTATCCTGACTAGCAACCTTTAGCGTCCTAACACGCATGAGGTTTAGTAAGTAAATGGAATACTTGTAAGGTATCCATGAGAGTTGTTCCCGAACTAGTTAATGTCCATTTGTTGTTTGTACGTTTGTATTTGTTTGTAAGTTGTAGTTTGTAGCAAAGTTGTACGGCCTGTTGGTATCGGAGTGTAATAATAATCTCATCTATTATTATTATGTAGTTGTTGTAATCGTATAGTTGTCAAGTACGTTTGTATTGTAACGTGTAATGTTCAAGTGAATGTAATTCCGAGTGGGTGTAACCCTAGAGTGTATGAGTGTAATCTCGTGTATGTGCGCGAGTGGGATCTCGCGTTTTAAATAAGTGTAATCTTATACGTATTCGAGTATTGGTGTATGCTTCCAAAAGTATAGTATTTTCACGTATAAATCGTATCGTATTTGATTTGGTTGTTGAAAAGTGATTTTTAAACACTTAGAATGTTTTTAGCTTCTGTTTTTGGGTTTTTGCGACACTAAATGCGACACAGTGATTGTGTCTTATGATTTATGCGACACAATTCTTGTGTCTTATGTTTTATGCGACACAATGCATGTGTCTTATGATTTATGCGACACAATGCTTGTGTCTTATGCTTCTATGCGACACAATGCTTGTGTTCCGCAACACAAGGCTTGTGTCTTATGATATGCAACTTAATGCGACACTAAATGCGACACAATGCTTGTGTCTTATGATTTATGCGACACAATGCTTGTGTCTTATGATATGCAACTTAATGCGACACTAAATGCGACACAATGCTTGTGTCTTATGATTTATGCGACACAATGCTTGTGTCTTATGTTTTATGCGACACAATCCTTGTGTCACATAGATTTTTGGCCTGATGCAACACAAGAGGCTGTTACGTTTTTAAGCTCGGTTTTTGGGTCAAACGACCTTGGTTTGACTCGAAACTTTTACACAAGTTCTAGTATGTTACAAAGAGTTCATAAAAATTATTGGTTGGCGTTTTTAGTGTTTGTGGTGTCGTTTTCTTAAAAATGACCAAAACCGACATTCTCGATAATGTTTTCAAAAACGAGTTTTAATTATATATTTGGACATCATTTAGCTAGGGGAACATTATACTAGCAAAATAATTGAAATCGGATGTTTCGAGAGTCGCTGGAAAACTTACAAAGTCGTCGGATCGAGAAAACGAAAAGATGAACGCGTAGCCCTCGTTGCGATGATCGGCTTTGCTCCTTCTCTTTTTGTGATCCAAGCTTGTTTAGTGTGTGATTTCTAGAGAGAGAGTGAGCCGAGATAGAGAGAGAGATGAGAGAGTTTGAGAAAGAGAGATTGAGTGAGAGTTAGAGAAAGAGTGAGATAGTGGGAATGAGGGTGAGGGGGTGATGTCCCTCCCCCTTTGACCGGTTGGTGGGGTGGCCCACCGAAGTGTGGGTTGCCCCCAACTTGTTCCCCGAGTCGCGCTCCGTGCGGTGTTCGTTTATGTATACGTTTTAAAATATGAAATGTTACTCGATATTTTGTTGGAGTATTTTATCAAAATACTTGTTTTTAAGTTATAAAACATAACTTTGTTTTATTTTTGTCGGTTGGTCGCGTTTTGCAATATTCGGTAACGTTTTAAATAAAACGTGCGTGTTTCTTATATTATAACCATAATATAAAGTATAAGTAAATGTTATTAAATAATTCTACATTATTTAATAATTGTTTTACCAACGTCCGTATGTTTGTACAATTGTAGTTTCATACGATTTGAACGAATCGTATACGTGTATATATATATCACCTATATATATATATATATATATATATATATATATAGTAAGTAATTATCATATTTAATCCTATTTCATATTAAATACACGTAATAAGCACGTAATTAGGAAAATTTTAAATTGACCCTAATTTTGCGGTTGTTACATTCTCCCCTTGTTAGGAGAATTTCGTCCCGAAATTTGTTTGAAGTAATAGTCGGTAGTTCGATATTCGTCAGGTAGCTACAATGTGTACTAGTAGCCTACCGTAGTAGGGTAGGTCCTACAGTATTCGTAGTAAGGCAGTTGTCAGGTAGTGACGCACCCTTAGTTTTGTTGCCTGGAGGTAGTGAGCATTGGGCCTTGAAATGGCCGGCATTCTCACAGTTGAAGCACAGCTTCGCTTTAGGAGAGTTCGTACTTTTAGGGTAGGATTTGCATCGACCGATGGGTATGGCACACGGTCCTTTATGATGCCGAGTGCATTGGAAACAGAGTGGCTTCTTTCCCTTGTAGTTTCCTGAAGGTTTGGTCGGAGAGATTTTTACCCTTTTTGCTGGAGGCGGTGTACAGTCAGTGTCGGTATCCTCTTCAGCAGGAGTACCATGTGAAGTTGGTGGTGAAGCAGGGTTTTCTAAGGCTATCAAACGTAGTTCGTACTCGTGTATACGCACGTCATTCTGGAAGACAATTCGTCGTAGGTCCTTGATGTCTTCACGTGCTTCGTTTAGTTACTTTCGCACCGAGTTGAGAGTATCATTGAGGTGATTGACCAGTTATGTACTCTGGTCCACAGTGATGGGTGTTTTGGTAACAGTTAGAGTAGCAGGAGAGGTAGGTGTTGTTGCTGATTCAGTGGGATGTTCTGTATCACTCTCGAGTTCGAGAAGGTAAGGAAACATCATTGGTTCCTCGCTGAGCAGTTCATCATCCAATGTAGGACTACTGACGGAGTGAGTTGTCATTTCCTACGAAATAAGTGTTCTATTTAAGAATCGCTACATGTAAGTAAAGTTCTATTAGATGATATGTTAAAAATAACGTTAGAGTTCCCGGTCTCAACCAGTGTGAGATATTTGGGGAGGAAGTTTGTTCGCGGTATTTAAAGTGCACTGCAAGTTACACTGTCGGTATTCGTATAGTCGTTCGTTTCCTAGTCCTATCGGGTACTTAGGATCTAAGGAACACATAGAATACAAAACAGTACACAAACGTTATTAAGTAAGAAATTTTTGGGAAGCAGTTCGGGTAATCTAAGAATGAGTGTACCCGGGTTGAGCAAATCAATAAGCCTCGGATCCTGGGGATCCTCCCTAGCGTTGAGTACATAAGCTCTTCCTTGAGCAGTGTTATTGTTCTTCAATTTCAGCTTTGGGCAATCCTTCCTGAAGTGCCCAGTACCATTACACTCGTAGCAGGTCTTGGGTGCGTTGGTGTTGGTACCAGTGATGTTGGTTCGGCAATCTTTGGCTAGGTGTCCAAATTTCTTACATTTGGAGCAGGGACAGGTACCGTCATGATGACGACTACATTTGGAGCAGTAAGGCTTGCTCCCCTTGTAAGCCTTTGAGTCATCGGCATTAACGGTTGCAGGCTTTTTGTTGGAGGTCTGGTTGGATGAGTTGGGGTTTCCTTCCCATTTGCGTTTGTTGTTTGCAGATGGGGTTGAAGTTGTGCCACGGCGGACAGAATTTGCCGTTAGCTCATGGGCCATACGAATGGCGCTCTGAATAGTACCCGGTTTGGATGATGTCACCAGGTCTTGGAGTCTTTCAGGAAGTCCATCAACATATTTCTCGATCCTCTTGTACTCAGGATCGACCATGGATGGGCACAGAAGTGCCAGTTGGTGGAAACGGTTGGTGTAACCAGTGATGTCAACACCCTACTTTTTGTGGTTCTAGAATTCCACTTCCAGTTGTTTCAGTTCATCTCTGGGATAGTACTCGCCCCTCAACATCTTCTTCAACTCCTCCCACGGAAGTTTGTAAGCATTATCAATACCCACAGTCTGGGCATAGGTGTTCCACCATGTAAGAGCGGTGTCAGAAAAAGTGTTGGCGGCGAACTTAACCTTGTCCTCCTCAGTGCAGTTGCAGATAAGGAATACCGATTCGATTTTCTCGATCCAGCGTACTAGACCGATCGCTCCTTCGGTACCTGCAAAGCTCAAGGGTTTGCAGTTTTGGAAGTCCTTTACGAGCAGGGTTTGGGTTGTGGCCCATTAGTAGTTGTATCTTCGCTACCAGAAGTCGGCGTTCCGGTAGCCAAGGCTTGAGCCACACTGCGGGCAATCAGCCCCGCGATTTCAGCTTCACTGAGCGTGACTTGTCTGCGAGGAGGCATGTTGCTAAACAATAAAAGAACAAGGAAGGATAAATAAGATAATTGAGTAAGTACAAAGAGAATACGCCAAAGCTTGACACGCTGATAGTTTAACAAAGGTAGTAGGATGGTTGAAATTAAAACATACGTGTTCAAAAGATTATAGGCGTTTACAGTTTACAAAAGTGTCGGGAATTTGAACATCCGGACGAGCAAGATAAGTTACAAAATGTGATGGGATTTTAATATAACCATCGGATTAGCGGTCCTAACTAAGATCTATTACATACACGCCTAACTGCTATACACTACGGTCATAGCTATCGTCGGCCTATTCTTGGTGTAGATTGTAGGGGTAGTAACGAGCTTCTAGCATATCTTGGTATCGTCGAAGGGTAGGATAAACCAAAGCATCTCCTGTAGCTTGTAGGTACATCCATTTGATCCATGTCGTTACTCGTTGATTCAGATGAGTAGTTACTTCCTTCAAATAGAGAACAGAGTCTCGGATTCGTTCAGGAATGGACCTTTGCAGAATCCTTAACTCCATCTTGTAAGCTTTGCATTTCAGTTGCAGCTCCCAGTTACGGCCATCCAGATCTTCAGCCTGATCCCGTACTCTTTCGTACTCTTCAATGTCTACGAGTCCGAAACTGTGATTCTCAAGTCCTTCCACTGGGGCTATCTCTTCATCGAGATACGTGTACTGGATTTGTTCGTCGTTAATTTGTTCGTTGTCTAACGTGTAGTCACATGATGAGAAGTGTGCCATTTCCAGATGAGCAGTTCTACAAAATGGCAGGGAAGGAGTTTCAGCCTTCGGAAGTATGTCGGTATTTGTGAAACCATAAAAGTTGTAACACCCCCGAAATTCACTGTTTTGCGGAAGCATAGTTTGGGGTGTTACTAATCAAATATCACAGCACAAAGATAAAGTAAACGACATCTATATGCAACGTTTGTAAATTAGTTACATTCCATAGATATATTGTTTGAAAACTTAGTGTTTTCGTATACAAAAATGTAGTTTCCCTAGAGTCCGCGCGTGTAGCGGGAGATTCTATTACATAATCGTAATGTACAAAAGATAATGCTAAGAATCTCCGTTAATGCAGTTGTGTTGAAATCATGCGACTCTAGCTAAAATCCTGGAGTAATCCTACTCCATCCGGGTACATGAGAAAACATGCTAAAAAGTGTCAACCAAAAGGTTGGTGAATCTCACAGGTTTGTAAGTAATATCAGCTTTGAACACGAGCTTTCATCAGTAATGCCCTCAGGCGTAATATCAGTAATTGCAATCCAGCAATCGTAAATCCAGTATTCGCAATCCAGCAAATGTAAATAAGTAAATTTATACCGTTGCCATGAGGCTCATAATCGAAGCTTAACCCGTAAATAATATGTTTGCTCCCGTGACATGCTCGTAAGTGAGCAAGCATCAGTAACGAATAAGTAGTCACCCGTTTCTACGTGTAAATCAGTACGTGGCAGCGCTACTGCCCCGGGTGGGGAGGGTCATTTCCCTAATGGATCCATTAACTAGTGTTCGCGCTTAAGTCCATAACTAACGATATATGATGGAGAGACTTCTGTTTGTAAGTAAACTCATGCAATTCCGTTTGGTATAGTAAACAGTTTAGTACTTGTGTTCAAGGAAAAGTAGTAGCATGTTTCTCCCCCAATAAGATAAAACAGTAAAAGTGGGGCCGTAAGACTCACCTGAGTCTTGTAGTAATCAGTTGCAATTAGCAAGTAGTAAGTAAAGCAAGTAGGTTCTCTGAACCCGTAACCTTCAAATGCCTAATCATATGAAGTTATGTAAGTATGCGTCTCACGAGACGTTTCGTTTAGTTGTACACAACTAGTATATCCAGTGTTTGTCCGTATGTTTGTAATTGTTTGTTTGTTGGAAAACATGTTTGGCCCGTTGGTGACGGTTTGTAGCAAAAATTCTAAAATGTTTACTTTGCTACAGTAGATTTGCTACAGTACTGCTACAGTAAAATTTGACTTTTTTGTACAGTAACTTTGACTTTTTCTATAGTGAAAATCCTTTAAAATTTCCAAGTTTTCTGTTTTCTGCGACATAATATGCGACACAAGGGTTTATATGCGACACAAGGGTTGTGTCGCATGAGGGATGCGACACAAGAGCTCTGCGACACAGTGGTTGTGTCGCAAAAAGCTTGCGATGCTAATTCAATAGCGACAGAACGGTTGTGTCGTATTAAATACGACATAGTATGCGACATAGAGTGCGACACAATATTGTGTCGCAAAGGTTACGACACTAAAGGATTGGTACGACACAAGGTGCGACACAAACGGGTTTATGCGACATAGAATGCCACACAAGGCTTGTGTCGCATGTATGAACACCAGCCCAGAAACTTTCGGGTTTCAAGAATTTTCGACCAAAAACGCAAATCTAACCCATTTTTGAGCTATAAAATCGTGTATTCTTCATGTATTAGGTTATAACTATGTTGTGTACACATCAAAACATCAAAACATTACACCAAATTGAATAGATCTAAGATTTTAGAAATTTCTTACTTTTGCAAATCGAGCTAAATGAAGGATGAAATGGTGAAAACGATCTTGATATTCTTGCTCCACTCGTGATGGTGATTCCGAATATGTAATTTTTGTGGGTCGGTTTGTACTCCGAAATTTGGGTGTGAATTGAGGTTGAGAGGGTTTGGTTTGTGTGTGTTTTGGTGATAATGAAAATGAAAGAGGGAGAAGTGGGTGGGGGTTGGGGTTGGCTGATCCAAGGGCAAGGGAGGGGAAAACATCCCTCAAAACACGGTATTTACTCCGTGTCCTAATCGGTTAATCACTAGTTTTTAATATTTAACAAAACGTTTATATAACTGGAGTATTTAAATAAAAATACTTTGAACTTAATAGTAAAAACAACTGTCGCAATATTTAAATTATTAAGTCTCGTTTATTACGTTTTGTTGCGTTAGTTAAAATGTCGTCGCGATAATATATAAATAATGCTCGTTCGGTTGCGTATTTTATATAACAAAATACGTTCTCATTATTTAAGTAAATTTTTGTCACCAACGTCCAAGTAAACTGTGTCGGACTCCGTCCGGTTAATTCGCACGATTTATCCAAATCGCGTAAGTACACACACATATATATAAATCACCTTATATATATATATACAAATAGAGCCTGTAATTAGTCCTATTACATACTAATTACAACTAGTTACAAACAATTAGGCATAATTAATTATTCTAATTATGCAGGTGTTACATTCTCCCCTTGTTAAAGAAATTTCGTCCCGAAATTAGCTTGAGTGCACGGACGGTGCGTTATCTGGGAAGAGATGTGGGTATTTCTGTCGCATTTGGTCTTCCCGTTCCCAGGTGAACTCAGGGCCGCGCCTAGAATTCCACCTGACCTTTACGATGGGAATACGACTCTGTTTCAATCGTTTGACCTCACGGTCCATGATTTCCATAGGTTCCTCGACAAAATGAAGTTTTTCATCGATTTGAATCTCGTCAAGCGGTATAATCAGTGTCTCATCAGACAGACATTTCTTCAAGTTAGAAATGTGGAATGTGTTGTGTACGCTGCTAAGTTCAGCAGGAAGTTGCAGGCGGTATGCCACTGGACCAATCCTTTCCAGGATTTCGAATGGTCCGATGTATCTAGGATTTAGTTTGCCTCGCTTTCCGAATCGGATGACACCCTTCCACGGTGCCACTTTGAGAAGTACCTTGTCCCCTACCTGGAACTCAAGGTGTTTGCGTCTCACGTCAGCATAGCTTTTCTGACGATCACGTGCGGCTTTCAGCCGGTTTTGAATACCGATGATTTTCTCAGTAGTTTCCTGAATGATTTCTGGACCCGTGAGTTGGGAATCTCCTAACTCAGTCCAACAGATAGGTGATCGGCATTTACGCCCGTAAAGTGCCTCGAAGGGTGCAGCCTTTATGCTGGTATGGTAACTGTTGTTGTACGAAAACTCGCACAACGGTAAGTGATTTTCCCAAGAAGTACCGAAGTCAACTACGCAGGCTCGTAGCATATCCTCCAGTGTTTGAATAGTTCGCTCGCTTTGGCCATCGGTTTGCGGGTGATAAGCAGTACTCATATCCAGACGAGTACCAAGAGATTTCTGTAGTGATTGCCAAAAATTAGAAGTAAAACGGCTGTCCCTATCCGAGATGATCAAGATAGGTACACCGTGTCGCGAGATGATTTCTTTGACATAGATGCGAGTCAGACGCTCCATCTTGTCGGTTTCCTTGATGGCCAGAAAATGAGCAGATTTCGTGAGACGGTCCACGATCACCCAAATGGTATCGCAACCACTCGAAGTTTTCGGTAGTTTGGTAATGAAGTCCATGGAAATCTGTTCCCATTTCCATTGAGGAATTTCAGGTTGTTGGAGCAACCCAGAGGGTCTTTGGTGTTCGGTCTTTACTTTGGAACAGGTTAGGCATTTACTGACGTACAAGGCGATGTCAGCTTTCATGTTAGGCCACCAATACAACCCTTTGACGTCATGATACATCTTATCAGAACCAGGATGTATAGAGTATCGAGATTTGTGAGCTTCAGCCATCACCAAATCTCGCAAGTTTCCGAATTTGGGTAACCACACCCGGTTAGAGAAGTATCGACTTCCATCGGGTTTGATTTCGAATTGTTTATCCAAGCCTCGCAAGGCTTCATTTTTCAAGTTTTCATCGTTGAGTGCTTCAAGTTGAGCGGTAAGGATTTGAGCAGGAAGCTCGTTATGAATTGTCATAGAAAGTGCTCGGACTCGAAGGGGTTTCACTCGTTCTTTTCGGCTTAAGGCATCGGCAACTACGTTAGCCTTGCCCGGATGGTATTTGATCTCGCAGTCGTAGTCACTAAGTAACTCAACCCAGCGACGTTGTCTCATGTTTAGATCCTTCTGATCGAATATGTGTTGGAGACTTTTGTGATCAGTGAAGATAGTGCTTTTCGTACCGTAGAGATAATGTCTCCAGATTTTCAATGCGAAGACCACAGCACCTAACTCGAGGTCGTGGGTCGTATAGTTTTTCTCGTGGGTTTTTAGTTGTCGTGAGGCATAGGCAATGACTTTTTCCCGTTGCATCAACACACAACCAAGTCCTTGGTGTGAGGCGTCACAGTAAACTACGAAATCGTCGGTGCCTTCGGGTAAGGACAAGATTGGTGCACTGCAAAGTTTGTTTTTCAATAGCTGGAAAGATGACTCTTGTTTATCAGTCCAATCGAACTTCTTATCTTTCTGAGTCAGTGTGGTTAGGGGAACAGCTATTCTTGAAAAGTTTTCGATGAATCGGCGATAATAACCAGCAAGACCTAAGAATTGTCTCACTTCGGTTGGAGTGATCGGTGACTCCCAGCCCTTGATTGCTTCAATCTTGGCGGGATCAACATGAATTCCTTGGCTGTCAATCACGTGTCCGAGGAATTGAACGGTTCGAATCCAGAACTCACACTTAGAGAATTTGGCATATAACTCTTCGTGTTTAAGAAGTCCTAGAATGGTTTTCAGATGTTGAGCATGTTCCTGCTCGTTGCGAGAGTAAATCAGGATATCGTCGATGAACACAATGACGAATTTGTCAAGATATGGTTTGCACACCCGATTCATAAGGTCCATGAATACGGCCGGTGCGTTGGTCAACCCGAATGGCATCACTTGGAATTCGTAATGCCCATAACGAGTTCGGAAAGCTGTCTTTGGGATATCATTGTCACGGACTCGGAGTTGATGATAACCCGACCGTAGGTCAATCTTTGAGTAAACACTCGATCCCTGGAGTTGGTCAAATAGGTCATCGATTCTGGGAAGTGGATACCGATTCTTTATGGTTAGCTTATTCAGCTCTCGGTAATCGATACACATGCGGAAAGATCCATCTTTCTTTTTCACGAATAAGACCGGAGCTCCCCAAGGCGAGGAACTTGGTCGAATGAATCCTCTGTCCAGGAGTTCCTGTAGTTGGTTAGACAACTCCTGCAATTCGGATGGTGCTAAACGGTAAGGGGCTCGTGCCACGGGTGCAGCTCCGGGCACAAGTTCGATTTGAAATTCAACTTGTCTAGGTGGCGGAAGTCCGGGCAAGTCTTCAGGAAAGACTTCCGGGAAATCCCGCACGATTGGAACATCCTCAAGTCGCTTCTCCTCCGACTTCTTCTCCGTTACATGTGCGAGAATGGCTTGATACCCTTTTCGTAGATATTTTCTAGTTTTCAGACAGGAGACAATATTCAGATTCCGTCTGCCGGTCTCCCCTTGTAGGACTAAGGTTCCACCGGAGACAAGAGGTATGCGAACGAGTTTGTCATGACAGATGATTTCAGCTCGGTGCTTGGATAACCAATCCATACCGACAATAATATCGAAGCTGCCGATCTCGACAGGGATTAAATCAATGGAAAACGTTTCGTTCGTGAGGTTAAGTGTACAGTTGTGTATGATGCTATCAGTCTCAATTAGTTTGCCGTTAGCTAATTCTACAATGTATTTAGCATCTAAGGCAGTGGGAGTTATATCAAGTAAAGGGCTAAATTTCTCAGAAATGAAGCTTCTATCGGCACCGGTATCAAATAATACAGAAGCAGTAAGGTCGTTGAGAAGGAACGTACCCGTCACGACATTCGGGTCTTGTCTGGCTTCCCCAGCCTTGATAACGAATGCTCTACCACGAGCAGGGTTGTTGTTGTTTTTCAGCTTTGGGCAATCTTTCTTGAAGTGCCCTGAATTTCCGCACCCAAAGCAGGCCTTTGGTGCATTTGTGTTGGGGGTAGAAATGTTGGTTCGGCAATCCTTGGCTAGATGCCCGAACCGTTTGCAGTTGGAGCAAGGGCAAGAACCGTCATGATGGCGGCTGCATTTGGGACAGTAAGGCTTGTTCCCGCTGTACCCTTTCTTTTCCGAACTCCCCGATGAATAAGCCTTAATGTACTCAGGCTTTTTGTTGGAGGTTTGGTTGGATGAGTTGGGGTTACCTTCCCACTTGCGTTTGTTGTTTGCAGATGGGGTTGAAGTTGTGCCACGGCGGACAGAATTTGCCGTTAGTTCATGGGCCATACGGATGGCGCTCTGAATAGTACCCGGTTTGGATGAAGTCACCAGGTCTTGGAGTCTCTCAGGAAGACCATCAATGAATTTCTCGATCCTCTTGTACTCAGGATCGACCATGGTTGGGCACAGGAGTGCCAGTTGGTGGAAACGGTTAGTGTATCCGGTGATATCATCACCCTGCATCTTGTGGTTCCAGAATTCCATTTCCAGTTGTTTCAATTCATCCCTGGGGCAGTACTCGCCCCTCAACATTTCTTTCAACTCCTCCCACGGGAGTTGGTAAGCAGTAGCAACACTCACAGTCTGGGCATAAGTGTTCCACCAGGTGAGTGCGGTGTCAGTAAAAGTACTAACGGAGAACTTAACCTTATCTCCCTCCGCACAGTTGCAGATAAGAAATACAGACTCAACTTTCTCGATCCAGCGTACTAGACCGATAGCTCCCTCGGTACCTGCAAAGTTTAGAGGTTTGCAGTTCTGGAAGTCCTTGTAAGAACAAGGTTTAGCAGCAGAGGTTTCAGCGGCATCGCTGTTCCTCGTGGAATTTGGTGGAGTATTCCGAGCCAAGGCTTCAGTAACAGCCTGGGTTATAAGGGAGGTAATCTGGGCATCAGTATATGGTCTTGTCTTTGGCGGCATGATTCTTCAATAAAAAGAAATGAAGATACATGAGATTTTGTAGGAGCTTGTAATTGTCACAGATGTACATGTATAAAAGCAGTAATACATAACATCATATGGTAAATGACAATTTATATGAGTTGAAATAACAAGGAATATTTGATGGATAACGCGAGTTCAAAGGTTACATCCTACAGAGATATTACAAAAGGTGTCGGGAATTGTTACATCCGACTAGTTTATAGAATAGCGCTAGATAGTCATTAGATTACGAGACAAAGACTACACTAGTCTTAATGTAGATTAATCTGTTCCATCAGCGCAACAAGGCGGTCCACGGTTTCTGCCAGCCTGTTGGTTTGCCTGGCATTGTCTTCCACCAAGGCCAGTCGTTGTGCTAGTGTTCGAGAGTGATCCTCAGTCTCCTGTGAACGCTATTCACATTCCTCTAGTCGGTTTCGTACAAGTTCATCCGCACCTAATTCGGCGGTCATTGAATCCTGAATTATGCTTACAGAGAGGTTGGTATCTTCTTGTTCTCGCTGGAGTTGGGATATGTGATCAAGTGCTTGGCGAAGCAGGTAGGTCATTCGAAGTTGTTCCCGTTCGAGATGTTCGAGCCTTTGCTCCTGACGGTGAAGTTGGGTAGCCAACACTGGCATCGTGAGGTGTGCCGAGTTCTGAGAGTTATGAACAGGATAGGGGCTGGTTCGAGGTGACCTTGTGTTCCTCCTGGTTACTCGTGGGTTCCGTGACCCATGTGAGTGAGAGTGTGACGGATTAGGTGGTGTGTTTGCCATTCCTGTGGCAGAATGTAAGTAAGACGAGGCTAATATATATACATATATCATATCCAGCCTATTGTCTAGCACGTATCAAGTAATGGTCCGGTTCTCTCGTGGTCAGAGTCAACTAACGTATCCTCGTTCAACATAATCATTTCAGACCTTACATCATCTTTCCTTAATTGTACATAGTTGATCAGGCTATGTTAAATTAAAGTCGTATGCTGTAATTTCTGAACCAGTCATGTCTAATAAGAGAATACTGCCTAACGGTCATAGTCTAGGCCCACTAAATGCAACCTAGTTCACTATAACCTTAGGCTCTGATACCAATCTGTAACACCCCCGAAATTCACTGTTTTGCGGAAGCATAGTTTGGGGTGTTACTAATCAAATATCACAGCACAAAGATAAAGTAAACGACATCTATATGCAACGTTTGTAAATTAGTTACATTCCATAGATATATTGTTTGAAAACTTAGTGTTTTCGTATACAAAAATGTAGTTTCCCTAGAGTCCGCGCGTGTAGCGGGAGATTCTATTACATAATCGTAATGTACAAAAGATAATGCTAAGAATCTCCGTTAATGCAGTTGTGTTGAAATCATGCGACTCTAGCTAAAATCCTGGAGTAATCCTACTCCATCCGGGTACATGAGAAAACATGCTAAAAAGTGTCAACCAAAAGGTTGGTGAATCTCACAGGTTTGTAAGTAATATCAGCTTTGAACACGAGCTTTCATCAGTAATGCCCTCAGGCGTAATATCAGTAATTGCAATCCAGCAATCGTAAATCCAGTATTCGCAATCCAGCAAATGTAAATAAGTAAATTTATACCGTTGCCATGAGGCTCATAATCGAAGCTTAACCCGTAAATAATATGTTTGCTCCCGTGACATGCTCGTAAGTGAGCAAGCATCAGTAACGAATAAGTAGTCACCCGTTTCTACGTGTAAATCAGTACGTGGCAGCGCTACTGCCCCGGGTGGGGAGGGTCATTTCCCTAATGGATCCATTAACTAGTGTTCGCGCTTAAGTCCATAACTAACGATATATGATGGAGAGACTTCTGTTTGTAAGTAAACTCATGCAATTCCGTTTGGTATAGTAAACAGTTTAGTACTTGTGTTCAAGGAAAAGTAGTAGCATGTTTCTCCCCCAATAAGATAAAACAGTAAAAGTGGGGCCGTAAGACTCACCTGAGTCTTGTAGTAATCAGTTGCAATTAGCAAGTAGTAAGTAAAGCAAGTAGGTTCTCTGAACCCGTAACCTTCAAATGCCTAATCATATGAAGTTATGTAAGTATGCATCTCACGCGACGTTTCGTTTAGTTGTACACAACTAGTATATCCAGTGTTTGTCCGTATGTTTGTAATTGTTTGTTTGTTGGAAAACATGTTTGGCCCGTTGGTGACGGTTTGTAGCAAAAATTCTAAAATGTTTACTTTGCTACAGTAGATTTGCTACAGTACTGCTACAGTAAAATTTGACTTTTTTGTACAGTAACTTTGACTTTTTCTATAGTGAAAATCCTTTAAAATTTCCAAGTTTTCTGTTTTCTGCGACATAATATGCGACACAAGGGTTTATATGCGACACAAGGGTTGTGTCGCATGAGGGATGCGACACAAGAGCTCTGCGACACAGTGGTTGTGTCGCAAAAAGCTTGCGATGCTAATTCAATAGCGACAGAACGGTTGTGTCGTATTAAATACGACATAGTATGCGACATAGAGTGCGACACAATATTGTGTCGCAAAGGTTACGACACTAAAGGATTGGTACGACACAAGGTGCGACACAAACGGGTTTATGCGACATAGCATGCGACACAAGGCTTGTGTCGCATGTATGAACACCAGCCCAGAAACTTTCGGGTTTCAAGAATTTTCGACCAAAAACGCAAATCTAACCCATTTTTGAGCTATAAAATCGTGTATTCTTCATGTATTAGGTTATAACTATGTTGTGTACACATCAAAACATCAAAACATTACACCAAATTGAATAGATCTAAGATTTTAGAAATTTCTTACTTTTGCAAATCGAGCTAAATGGAGGATGAAATGGTGAAAACGATCTTGATATTCTTGCTCCACTCGTGATGGTGATTCCGAATATGTAATTTTTGTGGGTCGGTTTGTACTCCGAAATTTGGGTGTGAATTGAGGTTGAGAGGGTTTGGTTTGTGTGTGTTTTGGTGATAATGAAAATGAAAGAGGGAGAAGTGGGTGGGGGTTGGGGTTGGCTGATCCAAGGGCAAGGGAGGGGAAAACATCCCTCAAAACACGGTATTTACTCCGTGTCCTAATCGGTTAATCACTAGTTTTTAATATTTAACAAAACGTTTATATAACTGGGGTATTTAAATAAAAATACTTTGAACTTAATAGTAAAAACAACTGTCGCAATATTTAAATTATTAAGTCGCGTTTATTACGTTTTGTTGCGTTAGTTAAAATGTCGTCGCGATAATATATAAATAATGCTCGTTCGGTTGCGTATTTTATATAACAAAATACGTTCTCATTATTTAAGTAAATTTTTGTCACCAACGTCCAAGTAAACTGTGTCGGACTCCGTCCGGTTAATTCGCACGATTTATCCAAATCGCGTAAGTACACACACATATATATAAATCACCTTATATATATATATACAAATAGAGCCTGTAATTAGTCCTATTACATACTAATTACAACTAGTTACAAACAATTAGGCATAATTAATTATTCTAATTATGCAGGTGTTACAAAAGTCGAATAAGGATGGAACGACGAGAATCGAGTTGTCGTTATTCGGTGTAAGTTGTAAAATGAACTTCGCAGTTGTCGAGAGAGAGTATCGTATCGGAGAAAGAGGCCTATGTATCTATATATATATATATATATATCACATAACCGCCTAGTGTGTGTCTAGCACAAACAAGTAAAAGTCACGGTTCTCTCGAGGTCAGAGCCAGCTAGTGCATTCCTGTTCAACATAACCCCTTTCAGAAATCACATCATCTTCATTTAATTGTACATAGTTGATCAGGCTATGTTAAATTAAACTTGTATGATGTAATCCCTGAACCAGTTATACCTAACGAGGAATACTGCCTAACGGTCATAGTCTAAACCCACTAAATGCAACCTAGTTCACTATAACCTTAGGCTCTGATACCAATCTGTAACACCCCCAAATTTAATGGTTTGCGGAAGCGAGTTTTTGGGTGTTACTAATCAATAATCACAAGCACAAAGGATACAGTGAACGACTCTATATGAGACGTTCGAAAAGTTATTACATTAGTACATAAGTAATTCAAAATACAAACTCGAGTTCGAGTAAGTTTCCTAGAGATTCTATTACATAACAACTAGTACAAAAGTAATGTATGAAAATCTCCAAGCTTGTAAATGCATGCGACTCGAGCTAATAAGCATATCCTGCTGGGCATCCATCTAAAGCTGCGTACCTGAGAATGCATTACTAAAACAGTTCAACCAAAAGGTTGGTGAATCTCACAGGTTTGTAAGTAAATAGTTTGAACACACAAGTAACAGTTGTATTTGGGTAAAACATCAGCCAACCAGTAAGTAAGTAGTGATTACAGGTCATGCTATTCGTTTGATACCCTTGCCAAGAGCCACCATAGTTGAAGCTTAACGTACAGTAAATATTGTGCCCCCGTGAATGTTAATTCAAAAACATTCATATGAAACGAGTAAGAAACACCCGTTTCTACATTTACGGTTCGTGGTAGTGCGTGCTACCCCGGGCGGGGATTGTTAGTCCCATATGGATCCATATACTAAAACTCGCGCTTATCCCATAACTAACAACTATGATTAGGAGGCCTTCATTGGATTAAACGAAACTCATGCAATTGGCGTATCCGTAAATCAGTAAAGTACGTAAATCATGCCAGCAAGTAAATATGTGTGTTCATGTAAAACAAGTAATGCATCTCACCCCTGAGTGAAAAACAGTAAAATAGGGGCTGTGAGACTCACCTGAGTCTTAGTAAATGTTGCAGAAAGTAAGCGGTATAGTATCCTGACTAGCAACCTTTAGCGTCCTAACTCGCATGAGGTTAAGTAAGTAAATGGAATACTTGTAAGGTATCCATGCTAGTTGTTCCCGAACTAGTTAATGTCCATTTGTTGTTTGTACGTTTGTATTTGTTTGTAAGTTGTAGTTTGTAGCAAAGTTGTACGGCCTGTTGGTATCGGAGTGTAATAATAATCTCATCTATTATTATTATGTAGTTGTTGTAATCGTATAGTTGTCAAGTACGTTTGTATTGTAACGTGTAACGTTCAAGTGAATGTAATTCCGAGTGGGTGTAACCCTAGAGTGTATGAGTGTAATCTCGTGTATGTGCGCGAGTGGGATCTCGCGTTTTAAATAAGTGTAATCTTATACGTATTCGAGTATTGGTGTATGCTTCCAAAAGTATAGTATTTTCACGTATAAATCGTATCGTATTTGATTTGGTTGTTGAAAAGTGATTTTTAAACACTTAGAATGTTTTTAGCTTCTGTTTTTGGGTTTTTGCGACACTAAATGCGACACAGTGATTGTGTCTTATGATTTATGCGACACAATGCTTGTGTCTTATGTTTTATGCGACACAATGCATGTGTCTTATGATTTATGCGACACAATGCTTGTGTCTTATGCTTCTATGCGACACAATGCTTGTGTTCCGCAACACAAGGCTTGTGTCTTATGATATGCAACTTAATGCGACACTAAATGCGACACAATGCTTGTGTCTTATGATTTATGCGACACAATGCTTGTGTCTTATGATATGCAACTTAATGCGACATTAAATGCGACACAATGCTTGTGTCTTATGATTTATGTGACACAATGCTTGTGTCTTATGTTTTATGCGACACAATCCTTGTGTCACATAGATTTTTGGCCTGATGCAACACAAGAGGCTGTTACGTTTCTAAGCTCGGTTTTTGGGTCAAACGACCTTGGTTTGACCCGAAACTTTTACACAAGTTCTAGTATGTTACAAAGAGTTCATAAAAATTATTGGTTGGCGTTTTTAGTGTTTGTGGTGTCGTTTTCTTAAAAATGATCAAAACCGACATTCTCGATAATGTTTTCAAAAACGAGTTTTAATTATATATTTGGACATCATTTAGCTAGGGGAACATTATACTAGCAAAATAATTGAAATCGGAAGTTTCGAGAGTCGCCGAAAAACTTACAAAGTCGTCGGATCGAGAAAACGAAAAGATGAACGTGTAGCCCTCGTTGCGATGATCGGCTTTGCTCCTTCTCTTTTTGTGATCCAAGCTTGTTTAGTGTGTGATTTCTAGAGAGAGAGTGAGCCGAGATAGAGAGAGAGATGAGAGAGTTTGAGAAAGAGAGATTGAGTGAGAGTTAGAGAAAGAGTGAGATAGTGGGAATGAGGGTGAGGGGGTGATGTCCCTCCCCCTTTGACCGGTTGGTGGGGTGGTCCACCGAAGTGTGGGTTGCCCCAAACTTGTTCCCCGAGTCGCGATCCGTGCGGTGTTCGTTTCCCCGGTCGTTTAAACGTTAAAATCATTTTATACGCGTTTATGTATACGTTTTAAAATATGAAATGTTACTCGATATTTTGTTGGAGTATTTTATCAAAATACTTGTTTTTAAGTTATAAAACATAACTTTGTTTTATTTTTGTCGGTTGGTCGCGTTTTGCAATATTCGGTAACGTTTTAAATAAAACGTGCGTGTTTCTTATATTATAACCATAATATAAAGTATAAGTAAATGTTATTAAATAATTCTACATTATTTAATAATTGTTTTACCAACGTCCGTATGTTTGTACAATTGTAGTTTCATACGATTTGAACGAATCGTATACGTATATATATATATATCACCTATATATATATAGTAAGTAATTATCATATTTAATCCTATTTCATATTAAATACACGTAATAAGCACGTAATTAGGAAAATTTTAAATTGACCCTAATTTTGCGGTTGTTACATTCTCCCCTTGTTAGGAGAATTTCGTCCCGAAATTTGTTTGAAGTAATAGTCGGTAGTTCGATATTCGTCAGGTAGCTACAATGTGTACTAGTAGCCTACCGTAGTAGGGTAGGTCCTACAGTATTCGTAGTAAGGCAGTTGTCAGGTAGTGACGTACCCCTAGTTTTGTTGCCTGGAGGTAGTGGGCATTGGGCCTTGAAATGGCCGGCATTCCCACAGTTGAAGCACAGCTTCGCTTTAGGAGAGTTCGTACTTTTAGGGTAGGATTTGCATCGACCGATGGGTATGGCACACGGTCCTTTATGATGCCGAGTGCATTGGAAACAGAGTGGCTTCTTTCCCTTGTAGTTTCCTGAAGGGTTGGTCGGAGAGATTTTTACCCTTTTTGCTGGAGGCGGTGTACAGTCAGTGTCGGTATCCTCTTCAGCAGGAGTACCATGTGAAGTTGGTGGTGAAGCAGGGTTTTCTAAGGCTATCAAACGTAGTTCGTACTCGTGTATACACACGTCATTCTGGAAGACAATTCGTCGTAGGTCCTTGATGTCTTCCCGTGCTTCGTTTAGTTGCTTTCGCACCGAGTTGAGAGTATCATTGAGGCGATTGACCAGTTATGTACTCTGGTCCACAGTGATGGGTGTTTTGGTAACAGTTAGAGTAGCCGGAGAGGTAGGTGTTGTTGCTTATTCAGTGGGATGTTCTGTATCACTCTCGAGTTCGAGAAGGTAAGGAAACATCATTGGTTCCTCGCTGAGCAGTTCATCATCCAATGTAGGACTGCTGACGGAGTGAGTTGTCATTTCCTACGAAATAAGTGTTCTATTTAAGAATCGCTACATGTAAGTAAAGTTCTATTAGATGATATGTTAAAAATAACGTTAGAGTTCCTGGTCTCAACCAGTGTGAGATATTTGGGGAGGAAGTTTGTTCGCGGTATTTAAAGTGCACTGCAAGTTACACTGTCGGTATTCGTATAGTCGTTCGTTTCCTAGTCCTATCGGGTACTTAGGATCTAAGGAACACATAGAATACAAAACAGTACACAAACGTTATTAAGTAAGAAATTTTTGGGAAGCAGTTCGGGTAATCTAAGAATGAGTGTACCCGGGTTGAGCAAATCAATAAGCCTCGGATCCTGGGGATCCTTCCTAGCGTTGAGTACATAAGCTCTTCCTTGAGCAGTGTTATTGTTCTTCAATTTCAGCTTTGGGCAATCCTTCCTGAAGTGCCCAGTACCATTACACTCGTAGCAGGTCTTGGGTGCGTTGGTGTTGGTACCAGTGATGTTGGTTCGGCAATCTTTGGCTAGGTGTCCAAATTTCTTACATTTGGAGCAGGGACAGGTACCGTCATGATGACGACTACATTTGGAGCAGTAAGGCTTGCTCCCCTTGTAAGCCCTTGAGTCATCGGCATTAACGGTTGCAGGCTTTTTGTTGGAGGTCTGGTTGGATGAGTTGGGGTTTCCTTCCCATTTGCGTTTGTTGTTTGCAGATGGGGTTGAAGTTGTGCCACGGCGGACAGAATTTGCCGTTAGCTCATGGGCCATACGAATGGCGCTCTGAATAGTACCCGGTTTGGATGATGTCACCAGGTCTTGGAGTCTTTCAGGAAGTCCATCAACATATTTCTCGATCCTCTTGTACTCAGGATCGACCATGGATGGGCACAGAAGTGCCAGTTGGTGGAAACGGTTGGTGTAACCAGTGATGTCAACACCCTACATTTTGTGGTTCCAGAATTCCACTTCCAGTTGTTTCAGTTCATCTCTGGGACAGTACTCGCCCCTCAACATCTTCTTCAACTCCTCCCACGGAAGTTTGTAAGCATTATCAATACCCACAGTCTGGGCATAGGTGTTCCACCATGTAAGAGCGGTGTCAGAAAAAGTGTTGGCGGCGAACTTAACCTTGTCCTCCTCAGTGCCGTTGCAGATAAGGAATACCGATTCAATTTTCTCGATCCAGCGTACTAGACCGATCGCTCCTTCGGTACCTGCAAAGCTCAAGGGTTTGCAGTTTTGGAAGTCCTTTACGAGCAGGGTTTGGGTTGTGGCCCATTAGTAGTTGTATCTTCGCTACCAGAAGTCGGCGTTCCGGTAGCCAAGGCTTGAGCCACACTGCGGGCAATCAGCCCCGCGATTTCAGCTTCACTGAGCGTGACTTGTCGGCGAGGAGGCATGTTGCTGAACAATAAAAGAACAAGGAAGGATAAATAAGATAATTGAGTTAGTACAGAGAGAATACGCCAAAGCTTGACACGCTGATAGTTTAACAATGGTAGTAGGATGGTTGAAATTAAAACATACGTGTTCAAAAGATTACAGGCGTTTACAGTTTACAAAAGTGTCGGGAATTTGAACATCCGGACGAGCAAGATAAGTTACAAAATGTGATGGGATTTTAATATAACCATCGGATTAGCGGTCCTAACTAAGATCTATTACATACACGCCTAACTGCTATACACTACGGTCATAGCTATCGTCGGCCTATTCTTGGTGTAGATTGTAGGGGTAGTAACGAGCTTCTAGCATATCTTGGTATCGTCGAAGGGTAGGATAAACCAAAGCATCTCCTGTAGCTTGTAGGTACATCCATTTGATCCATGCCGTTACTCGTTGATTCAGATGAGTAGTTACTTCCTTCAAATAGAGAACAGAGTCTCGGATTCGTTCAGGAATGGACCTTTGCAGAATCCTTAACTCCATCTTGTAAGCTTTGCATTTCAGTTGCAGCTCCCAGTTACGGCCCTCCAGATCTTCAGCCTGATCCCGTACTCTTTCGTACTCTTCAATGTCTACGAGTCCGAAACCGTGATTCTCAAGTCCTTCCACTGGGGCTATCTCTTCATCGAGATACGTGTACTGGATTTGTTCGTCGTTAATTTGTTCGTTGTCTGACGTGTAGTCACATGATGAGAAGTGTGCCATTTCCAGATGAGCAGTTCTACAAAATGGCAGGGAAGGAGCTTCAGCCTTCGGAAGTATGTCGGTATTTGTGAAACCATAAAAGTCGAATAAGGATGGAACGACGAGAATCGAGTTGTCGTTATTCGGTGTAAGTTGTAAAATGAACTTCGCAGTTGTCGAGAGAGAGTATCGTATCAGAGAAAGAGGCCTATGTATGTATGTATATATATATATATATATATATATATATCACATAACCGCCTAGTGTGTGTCTAGCACAAACAAGTAAAAGTCACGGTTCTCTGGAGATCAGAGCCAGCTAGTACATTCCTGTTCAACATAACCCCTTTCAGAACTCACATCATCTTGATTTAATTGTACATAGTTGATCAGGCTATGTTAAATTAAACTTGTATGATGTAATCCCTGAACCAGTTATACCTAACGAGGAATACTGCCTAACGGTCATAGTCTAGACCCACTAAATGCAACCTAGTTCACTATAACCTTAGGCTCTGATACCAATCTATAACACCCCCAAATTTAATGGTTTGCGGAAGCGAGTTTTTGGGTGTTACTAATCAATAATCACAAGCACAAAGGATACAGTGAACGACTCTATATGAGACGTTCGAAAAATTATTACATTAGTACATAAGTAATTCAAAATACAAACTCGAGTTCGAGTAAGTTTCCTAGAGATTCTATTACATAACAACTAGTACAAAAGTAATGTATGAAAATCTCCAAGCTTGTAAATGCATGCGACTCGAGCTAATAAGCATATCCTGCTGGGCATCCATCTAAAGCTGCGTACCTGAGAATGCATTACTAAAACAGGTCAACCAAAAGGTTGGTGAATTTCACAGGTTTGTAAGTAAATAGTTTGAACACACAAGTAACAGTTGTATTTGTAAAACATCAGCCAGCCAGTAAGTAAGTAGTGATTGCAGGTCATGCTAATCGTTTGATACCCTTGCCATGAGCCACCATAGTTGAAGCTTAACGTATAGTAAATATTGTGCCCCCGTGAATGTTAATCCAAAAACATTCATATGAAACGAGTAAGAAACACCCGTTTCTACAGTAACGGTTCGTGGTAGTGCGTGCTACCCCGGGCGGGGATTGTCAGTCCCATATGGATCCATATACTAAAACTCGCGCTTATCCCATAACTAACAACTATGATTAGGAGGCCTTCATTGGATTAAACGAAACTCATGCAATTGGCGTATCCGTAAATCAGTAAAGTACGTAAATCATGCCAGCAAGTAAATATGTGTGTTCACGTAAAACAAGTCATGCATCTCACCCCTTTGTGAAAAACAGTAAAATAGGGGCTGTGAGACTCACCTGAGTCTTAGTAAACGTTGCAGAAAGTAAGCGGTATAGTATCCTGACTAGCAACCTTTAGCGTTCTAACACGCATGAGGTTTAGTAAGTAAATGGAATACTTGTAAGGTATCCATGCTAGTTGTTCCCAAACTAGTTAATGTCCATTTGTTGTTTGTACGTTTGTATTTGTTTGTAAGTTGTAGTTTGTAGCAAAGTTGTACGGCCCGTTGGTATCGGAGTGTAATAATAATCTCATATATTATTATTATGTAGTTGTTGTAATCGTATAGTTGTCAAGTACGTTTGTATTGTAACGTGTAACGTTCAAGTGAATGTAATTCTGAGTGGGTGTAACGCTAGAGTGTATGAGTGAAATCTCATAGGTGTTCGAGTGTAATCTCGTGTATGTGCGCGAGTGGGATCTCGCGTTTTAAATAAGTGTAATCTTATACGTATTCGAGTATTGGTGTATGCTTCCAAAAGTATAGTATTTTCACGTATAAATCGTATCGTATTTGATTTGGTTGTTGAAAAGTGATTTTTAAACACTTAGAATGTTTTTAGCTTCTGTTTTTGGGTTTTTGCGACACTAAATGCGACACAGTGATTGTGTCTTATGATTTATGTGTGACACCCCCAAAATTGATTTGCGGAAGCTCGATTTGGGTGTCACTAATCAATATACAAAGCACATAAGATATAAAATGAACGACCACTATATGCATCGTTTTAACTTGTATTAATAAAGTAAACGTTTACATCAAAATAGCATAATTACTTTTACAAAATATAATAATGCAATCAAATCTCTAGTTGTATGTATGCTGACTCGAGCTAATAATCCCTGTTTGTGCAGCCAACCTACTGCTGGGTACCTGTGATAAATACTAAAATGGGTCAGCGAAAACGCTGGTGAGCTCACAGGTTTGTATGTCAATGTATAGTTGTCAGAACCGCAAGATTTATATTGAATTTAAAATGCAATTAAGCAAAATAAAAGTTATACAATCCATGAGCACATAGTCTGAGCTTAACTTGAGCGCTAGGTCCAATTAAGGAAACCTAACTGGTTTGCCTCCTACGAGTGTCTAATCCACACTCGTCTTCCCAAATGCTAATACATCCGTTTGACCGGTTAGTGCGTGCTAACCCGGATGAGGATTGTCAATCCCATATGATATCATATACTAACATTCACGCTAAAATATTAGAGACTATGCTATAGAGGACTTTAAATTGATTAGCTTGAAACTCATGTCGTATTTGAAAGTTGGCACTTGCGTTCTACTTGTAAAACAAAACAGAGCAGTATTGTCACACCCCTAGTTGTAAAATAGTGAAAATGGGGCTATGAAACTCACCTGAGCCTTGAGTGGTTATTGGAATAAACTTGAATTGTTTAGCTGTGATGTGTTGTCCGAAGACTTGTAACCTGAAGGTGTCCATGACACGCGATGGTTATTAATTGATTAGGCATCCCGAAAGACTACCCTTGCAGTTGTTTGTCCAAATTACCCCGATTTGGTTGATTGACTTGTCCAAATTACTATGATTTGGTTGATTGACTTGAATATTTGAAAGTATGTACGGCCCGTTGGTGACAGATTTGTAATAATAATCTCAACTATTATTATTTTGATTTCGTGGCGTTTTACTTGAAAAATGTGTTTTGATTATGTTTTAGAAGCCGTTACGGAATCTAAGTACGGGGGTCCGGGGGCAGCGCCCCTGGTAGCGGGGTCCAAGGGGCGGCAGCCCCTGGCGGGGTCCAAGGGGCAGAGCCCCTGGCTGGGGTCGAGCTGCCAGGTCAGCTTGGAAAATTTTTATTTCTACTATATTGCTTTAAGGAAAAAAGCATCTGGATTTGAATTTGGGTAAAATCAAGTGATAAATTTCGAGTCCCGACACTTAGTAAAAATCTGTGTTTTGAGGTTCTGGTTTGTGCGACGTTGAGTGCGACGTTGGGTGCGACGTGAGTGTTTGCGTCGCATTTTGCGACGTTCACAAATCAATGCGACGTAGGGTGCTGCGTCGCTAATGCGACGTTGGTTAAGTTGGCGACGTTAAGGTCTGCGTCGCTATGTGCGACATTCGCAAGTCAATGCGACGTAATATGCTGCGTCGCTATATGCGACGTTGAGGATTCGTGCGACGTAAGTCGCTGCGTCGCATTTGCTCCAGGCCAAATGCGACGTACTGGATCTGATCGGAGTTTCAACTTCAAAAACGCATTTTCCGGCCATCGATCAGCCTAATATTTTTACCCAACCCATTTTAGGACATTACAAGTTTATACAAACAGCTAGCAAGTGATAATACTTAAAAACGAGAGTTTTCGGAGTTGTGTCGGAAACTTACAAATCGCCGAAATGAAATTTCGGAAAGATAGAAAGATAGATCGTTGCGTGGTGGTCGTTATTCCCTAAAGGAGCTCCGAAAATTAAGGTCGTTTGATGATGTTATTTTGCAAATGAAGGTGATGGTGGTGATGGTTATTTTGAAAGAGAAATGAAAGAGAGAGAGAAAAGAAAGATGAGATGATGGTGATGAATGAGGATAAGGGTGGGGTTCCCCACCTTTGGCTGATTTTCGGTGGGGGCCCACCGAGGTGTGGGTCTCCACCATTTAACTCCGTGTTTGCGCTCCGTGCGGTGTTCGTTTTCCCTATCGTTTAAACGTTAATTATTTATTTTATGTACAAAAATATGTGTTTTGAAATACGAATATTTATTCAATAATTTTGTTGAAGTATTTTGCTAAATACTTAATAATTATGTTATAAAATGTGCTTGTTTCGTTTGTTTGCGCGTTTACATTTTAATCGCGTAAATGTTGTTTGTACGATACAAATTAAATACGAAATATTATCAAAATAATATTTTTGATATAAATGTGCTATTAAATAATGTTACATTATTTAATAAAATTATTCACCAACGTCCGTATTTAATTGAACCGAATTACATTCGATTTGAAACTTGTACGATTTAATCAATCGCATAATACTTGTATATATATTCAACAATATATATTGATTGATACATTAATTAGCCTAACCCAAAACTAATTACATGTATTAACAGTTGATTAGGTACTAATCACTAGTCCTAATTTGACGGGTGTCACATTATGCGACACAATGCTTGTGTCTTATGTTTTATGCGACACAATGCTTGTGTCTTATGATTTATGCGACACAATGCTTGTGTCTTATGCTTCTATGCGACACAATGCTTGTGTTCCGCAACACAAGGCTTGTGTCTTATGATATGCAACTTAATGCGACACTAAATGCGACACAATGCTTGTGTCTTATGATTTATGCGACACAATGCTTGTGTCTTATGATATGCAACTTAATGCGACCCTAAATGCGACACAATGCTTGTGTCATATGATTTATGCGACACAATGCTTATGTCTTATGTTTTATGCGACACAATCATTGTGTCACATAGATTTTTGGCCTGATGCAACACAAGAGGCTGTTACGTTTTTAAGCTCGGTTTTTGGGTCAAACGACCTTGGTTTGACCCGAAACTTTTACACAAGTTCTAGTATGTTACAAAGAGTTCATAAAAATTATTGGTTGGCGTTTTTAGTGTTTGTGGTGTCGTTTTCTTAAAAATGACCAAAACCGACATTCTCGATAATGTTTTCAAAAACGAGTTTTAATTATATATTTGGACATCATTTAGCTAGGGGAACATTATACTAGCAAAATAATTAAAATCGGAAGTTTCGAGAGTCGCCGGAAAACTTACAAAGTCGTCGGATCGAGAAAACGAAAAGATGAACGCGTAGCCCTCGTTGCGATGATCGGCTTTGCTCCTTCTCTTTTTGTGATCCAAGCTTGTTTAGTGTGTGATTTCTAGAGAGAGAGTGAGCCGAGATAGAGAGAGAGATGAGAGAGTTTGAGAAAGAGAGATTGAGTGAGAGTTAGAGAAAGAGTGAGATAGTGGGAATGAGGGTGAGGGGGTGATGTCCCTCCCCCTTTGACCGGTTGGTGGGGTGGCCCACCAAAGTGTGGGTTGCCCCAAACTTGTTCCCCGAGTCGCGCTCCGTGCGATGTTCGTTTCCCCGGTCGTTTAAACGTTAAAATCATTTTATACGCGTTTATGTATACGTTTTAAAATATGAAATGTTACTCGATATTTTGTTGGAGTATTTTATCAAAATATTTGTTTTTAAGTTATAAAACATAACTTTGTTTTATTTTTGTCGGTTGGTCGCGTTTTGCAATATTCGGTAACGTTTTAAATAAAACGTGCGTGTTTCTTATATTATAACCATAATATAAAGTATAAGTAAATGTTATTAAATAATTCTACATTATTTAATAATTGTTTTACCAACGTCCGTATGTTTGTACAATTGTAGTTTCATACGATTTGAACGAATCGTATACGTGTATATATATATCACCTATATATATATATATATATATATATATATATAGTAATTATCATATTTAATCCTATTTCATATTAAATACACGTAATAAGCACGTAATTAGGAAAATTTTAAATTGACCCTAATTTTGCGGTTGTTACAATATATCTTACCTGTTATTTCAAAACCACTTTAATTTCTCTGGTACTTGGTAACCTCAATAATTCAATGTAAAATGGCATAATATAAATACGTTGGCCAGACGTCGTCATATTATGTTAGGTACACTTCATTTTCAGGTCACTTCATACCATCAATCTCCAAAGTGATTAATCTTTACTTTCACATGTCTCATAAATGTGATATCCCAATTTACACACTTATACAACACCTTAACAACAAGCATACAACCAAGTATTAACTTGCTACCATTTTCAACTTATCACTTTGAACGAAAACTACTTGTATTATCAGGTATGTATAAGCAACACAGACATTCAACACCATTTTCACTATAATATTAATACAGGTGTAATGTCTAACACAATTATCTCAATCAACCTCTTTATTACATGATTCAATATCAATTACTAGTTGCATCTCTTATAGTACATTTAGTACTAAACACTTCTTCAACACTATGTGTAATATTCCACACATATTCATCAATCTAGACAACTTTAGTTGGATTACAATTGAGCATTTCATGTTCAATTATCACATAAATATAAGCTCATGTAATTATCTTGCAATTTCTTAAAATGCTCAATTCAACACCTTCTAATACTCTACATGATTTAAATACTTCATCATGTTCAACTAATTCACATAATATGATCTACATAATCCCATAATCAATGTTTACTAACCCCAGTTAGCAACAATCAACAATAGCAGTTGCTACCGGATTTTGCAGTTTAGTAAACAACCAAAAAATAACTCATACACAATAAGAGTATGTGGACCTCTTAAAACAGGTTTTAATATTGCACATATACACATGAATGTTCCCTGGGCTCAAAGAAACAAAAGCCCAATACAAAACGTAAGCTAAAAGTCCGAAATAAGGTCCGAAAAACAGTAAAATGCCATTTTCAGGCCCCAAACGACCCCGAAGTGCCAAAAACTGACAGGTTTCATGGCAAGGCGATGAGCTTTGACCGTTGGGCCATTTTTGAGTGGACTTGTAAATTTCGTCTTATTCTAACACTAAAATTTTCTAACGGAAATTTCTACGTCAAATTTTACGTTAAACGTCGAAATTTACGAATTTTCATAACAGATTTACATAATGCAACATTTAATACAAGAAATGGCTCAAGGAGAAGGGAATCCGCCGGATTCTGAGGGAATCCGCCGGATTGAAGGGAATCCGCCGGATTGAAGGGAATCCGCCGGATTCTCTTCAATTTTTCATGAACTCGTGGGACAGAACCATTTTTGGGGAATCCGGTCATGGAATCCGCCGGATTTGCTCGAATCCACCCGGATTCTAACTGTATCCGCCGGATTCAATCTGCTGCACAGGTCTTCAAATTTTTTAGTGCAAAAACACGAAATTCAAACGCGCATATCTCACAAACCGTAAAGAGTTAGAGTCTGAAATTTTGCAAGCACCTTTATATAGTCAAAATGCAACTTTCCATTTTTCCACTTTTTCAAATTTCACATTTATCAAGAAAACGGACGTATAACTCATTTTTGACCATTTTAGCTCATTTTGGTGACACGTCCAATTTCAAATGGTTTGGTTTCTGACTTCCATCATTTGCCAACATGTTTCTACATACATTTATGACGTGTGGGCATATTCATCACCCTCATATACCCATTCTATCATATTTTGACTCGTTGACCCCGTTTGTGGGTCCAATTGGACACTTTCACCCATTTCGACCATTTTGACTACTACAACACTTTCAACACACTTTGCTACTATATTTATGACTTAAAGTCACTTTAGCATTCGTTATATATGAACCACCACTCGTTTTAACCATTTATCCAATAAGTGACCCATTTGGGCACTTTAACAACCCATTTGGGTTTCAATCTATATAACTACCATTTCATCACCCATTTCACATTACGTTGACTATTATAAGTCAAACTAACCCACTTTCACTATTGGTGTACTATTCTACCCTCATAACACCAATTTCAAATTAAAGTCATCATATTTAGGCCAATTACAACAAATTTTCAACCTTGACCTTTCACAAACTTGTCAACGCATATAAAGACTCGTTGACCACTTTGACTTTCAATTTTACCACTTTTAACACCTATATCATAATTCAACCACAATCATGATCAATATTAAACAAATAAGCATCTAGCCACATTTATCACTTTATAATATAGTCATTACACAATTTGACTCTACCAATTTCAACTTTGACTTTTCCTAGTCAAAGGAACACATTCCAATCAATGTACACTTTCTAGATTAAATATCAACTTGACTCAGAAATTATTGATTGCAATATACCAATATCTCATCAATTTTACTATAAGGGTCACATTGATTCAATTTATCATGTAACAACTAATTCCCTAGCAAGGATTCATAACTACACCTTGCATTTATCAAAACATATTTACACAATGATTTATACTTTATTTTCACATTGTAGACACACTTAAATCCAATTAATACAACTGTTACACTTTATTCAACAAGGTGTCTACAAAATCCATTTCTAGTTCATTTTGAACTACTCATGATGCTAAACATCTCAACTAATATTCCTAGCATCACATTAACAAGTAATAATCACCAATGACTCATAACTGGGGAATCATATCAGTCTGACTCAATCACTTTACTACTAATCATCATTGTAAAGCAAGCAATTCCAATTAAGGTAAATCCAAGTAAGCTTATCGAGGATTACCTGATATAGCCGAATTGCCGAGAGTACCAGTCAGTACTCATGTGTTACCGTCTCTGTATTCAAAACAACAATCTCACAAGTTGTTAAGCATTAGTACATATCACACTAACTAATTCTCATACCACCAATAATCCCACACTCATTGGAATGTTTGACTTGACACGTATCAAAGTTTGAGATTGAACATTTTACAATGTACAATTCACCCAAACTTATGCTCTGATACCAACTTATAACACCCCTCATTCAGTAAACCATTATAATAATGATTCTTGACTCGGAAGCGTAAATTTAAAACATATAAAAGTACATAAATTGTTTTCAAAACTTAACAGACCACATTTATCAATCTATTACAACCATAATAATATCATAATGAGGTGTTATATAAATTCACCATTTTCTTATCAAATCAAAATATATCAGTGTATACTCCGGCTGTCAAACATTCCTTCATTTCCAAGAACTTCCTGCCCAGCCCAATATGTCCCATCAATTTTAACCTGCAGGAAGGATTGTGGTGGGGTTAGCATAACGCTAAGTGAGTGAAACTATAAACAACAGCCCAACTTAGCATAACAACTCTGTTTACATCAAAGCATCGTAAATACACAATATCACAGAGTATCTGTAACACCCTCAAATTTCGGTTTGCGGAAGCTGTCGGGTCGGGTGTTACTAAATCAAATATCACAGCATAAGATACATAATGAACGACTCTAAATGAGACGTTTGAAAATGGTTATACATTTCGTAAATAAAAATGTTTACAACGTTATAAGTTTAACAACAAATTCCAAATACATAATTTGAAAATATGAAAGTAAATGCAGTGTAGTCCCATTTGTTGAAAATATGCGACTCGAACTAGTAAGATCTTGTAGTAATCCTAATCCTGCTGGGCACCTGAGAACACATGCTAAAACAGGTCAGCTATAAAGCCGGTGAGTTCATAGGTTTGTTAGTTGAATACATAAAGTATAAATCTTGTATGTTTTGAGAAATTGTTCAGAATCCACGATTCTGATTTGTAACAAATTGTAGTTGTAATTACCAATGTGTAATTCGAAAGTTTAGGTATCTAATACCTAAGCAATTGTAGTCTGTACCTAAGTACACAATAATTGAGGCATACCGAGCCTGAATACCTATCTGGTACGAGTAAGTGTATAACGGGAGGCAATACCTGCCTAAGTTATAACCAAATAACTGTATGACCACGTCATATGATGGTAAGTAACTGTAGTCCCGCAGAACTATGATTTAATATATGAGGTGTTGCATCCAGCAACAAGTGATTGTAGATCCGCAGATCTATGTTTGAACGTTTAGCGTGTCCGTTTACCCGATTAGCATAAGCTAACCCGGACATGAATTGAGCTAACGGCCTCGCGTGGCAGCACCACCGATCCGTTAACTTATTGTGAATCCCGAGTATAACCCGCTGATCCATTGATTGAAATTTCGTCCACTGCAATACCGTGGTTTCGTTTTGTGCCCACTTTACCGTGGCATCGTTTGGTGCCCGCTGCAATACCGCGGCATCGTTTTTGAAGTTGCTCGCAAGCAATTTGTAATTGAGCCGGCAGTACAACGACATGCCCGACTAAGTTGTTTGAGAGCCAGCAGTACTCGACATGCCTGGCTAAGTAGATCGTATAATAGTATGTAGATATTCATCAGGTGACACCCCCACGGTTGGATTACATCCTGGGCCGGGGGACCATCCCTGGTTGGATTACATCCTGAGCCAGAGTCGTCACCGGTTGAGTAGTATGGATATAAGAAGTCTGTACTAACTTGTGATAATATTGTATACTCCTAGCCTAAAGTCTAGAAAGTATATATAACGGAGTCTTGGGAAAATGTTCACTTAAGTTCGGTTCCCATTCTAGTGATAATGAAGTGTGTTGACAGTTTTAGTTCTTAAAGAATAACTAAACTTGTAACAGTACAGATGTTGTTCAGTGTAGGTAGAACTAACTAGTTCTAATGTATTCAATGATATTGTCCCGTGACAATATGGCCAAAAGATTGTGATAACTAAATCAAGTTATGTGTTGGTAATCGTTTCCAACGACCTAACCGGGTACGATTGTAACCTATCTAGGTTAAGTATTGATATTGTTCTAAAACAATATTGCGGGTGTAATTCCTAAGTATTACACATTTCGTATTACATACAGTAATATAAATAGTTGTAAATTATAAACGATTGTTAATATGATTTGAAAACAGCAATTGAGCATGTGTTTCACCCCGAAAATAGTAAAACAGTTGAAAGGGTGGGGCTATGAAACTCACCTGTGAGTTGTTAACGATACGATGATACGCGCGTCATCCAAATGGTAACCTTCTAGTGTCCTAAACACGTGAGGTTGTATAAGTACGAGATCAAATAGTCTGACCAATTAAGTCGTTCGAATGTTTGTTTGTCGCTTGGTTTTAAAGACCGTGTACGGGGGTTCGGGGGCAGCGCCCCTGATAGCGGGGTCCAAGGGGTGGCAACCCCTGGCGGGGTCCAAGGGGCAGAGCCCCTGGCTGGGGTCGAGCTGCCAGGTCAGCTTGGAAAATTTTTATTTCTACTACTTTGCTTTAAAGAAAACGCATTCGAAATCCAAATTCGGGTAAAATCGAGTGGAAAAATTTGGTTGTCAATACTTAGTGAAAAACATAGGTTTTTAAGGTTCTGCGACGTCAGATGCGACGTCAACTGCGACGTCAGATGCGACGTAGGGTCTTGCGTCGCTATGTGCGACGTCGCAATTTAATGCGACATTGCGTGTTACGTCGCAATGTGCGACGTTTAAGATTTACTGCGACGTAGGGTGTTACGTCGCATCATGCGACGTTGAGATGTTTTTGCGACGTTGGCTGCGACGTCGGCTGCGACGTCGCAGCACTGTTTTTGGTCCCTGCGACGTAGCGGACTGTTCGCCGGAGTTTGAGTCGGAAACGAGTTTTCCGGCCTCCGTTGAGTCCGATTCTTTTACCCAACCCATAATTAAGTATTTTAAGCTTATCTAAACCGCAAACAAGCAAAATAACAAAGTTTTGAGAGATTTCGAGAATTGTCGGAAACTTACAAATTCGCGCGAGGAGAATCCGAAAAGATAGGATTGTAGATCGTTGCGTGGTGATCGTTTTTCCCTAAAGGAGCTTTGAGATTGGAGGTCGTTTGACGGTGGTTTTTATTTGAACTCAGATCCCTAACTCGTGTACTGTGGTCTCCAACCACAGTACAAAATGTCCGTGATTTTATACCTGATTAAAATGTAGATTTATTACTTTAAATCTATAATTTGGTTATGTTATTTTGTAAGTATTTTTAATAAAAATATTTCACTTGAACTATAAAATGTAATTATTCAAAGTTTAAAATCGGCGCGAAATTTGACTTTTTGACCGGGTGTTACATTCTCCCCCTGTTAAGAAAATTTCGTCCCGAAATTTAAAGGGATGTCAGGGTTGCGCATGGTCTGGGGAGCAATGCACGTACGAGGTATTTGTCGAATAGATTGCAGACACATGATGTCTATAACGAGGTTGAATAGCAGTCACTCCATGACCGCATCATGTTTAATCGTTGTAGTCACATTCTGACTATATTGTTTGTTCAGAGTATGATTATTTTGTGGTTACTCGGTAACCGTTTACGTCGTAGTCCATTCGGGATTAGATGGTTGTCACATAGTGACTGTTTTGTAATTGGTTATATCAGGGCTGAGCGATTTATCGTTGAGTCGATTAGTCTACTGAAAGTAAACATTGAGTTTGGTTGGTGAGTGTTCTATCGATTGGTCTGCTGAAAGCAAACTTTGGGTTTTATGCGGGCCTAGGTCAACTAGCCCTAAGATGTGATCGACATTAAGTCGTTAAAATGATGGTGGGGACAATAAGTACACGTTTAGCGAATCTATAATTGAAGAGTTATGTTTTCGAGGAGAAATTGTACTTACATTTTCGTTGGAGATTTATTTGATTTACTCGGAGTCGATTAAGTGAATTTTGCGTCTTTTTGGGCAGTCCTTCTTGTAATGACCGAGTTCCTTACATTTGAAGCATATCCTTCGAGAGTCGGGATTGGCGGGAACTCTGCAGTCCCGGATTACGTGACCGTATCGTTGGCATCTTTCGCAGGGTAATCCGCATAGTCCGTCATGATGACGTTTACAGCCGTGACAAAATGGTTTGTTACCCTCATAGCCTTGTCTTTCGTTAGGTTCGACAGCCTGGTACCTCAAGGGTTTAGGTTGATTGGTTGGATTGTGACTAGTGATGGAATTTCCATCCCAATTTGTTAGGTTGTTTTCAGTTGCAGTTGTTTCGCGTCGTTCCCTCTGTGCCATAAGTCTGTGGGCCATACGAATGGCCTCTTCAATAGTAGTGGGTTTAGAGGCGGTGACCATTCCCTCAATTAGTAGCGGGAGTCCACCGGTGTACCTTGCGATTTGTTGACTTTCAGAGTTTACTATGGTGGGGCACAAGTGTGCTAGTTGTTGGAAACGAGTGGTATATGTTTCGATATCGTTGTCTTTTACGGTGAGGTGCCAAAGTTCGTCCTCAAGTTTGTGAAGTACTTCGATGGGACAATACTTGTCCTTCATGATTCGTTTCAGGTCTTCCCACGGAAGTTCGTGAGCAGTGTCGATTCCTACAGTTCGGGCGTGAAAATTCCACCAGGTAGAAGCATTATCCTGGAGGGTGTATGTGGCGTACAAGACTTTGCAGTCGTCGGGGCAGTTGCACACGTGGAAAATAGATTCCATTTTCTCGAACCATCGAATTAATCCGATAGCTCCTTCAGTACCAACGAAGTTTGGTGGTTCGCACCTCAGGAAATCCCTAAAAGTGCAAGGCTTTACTTGGTTCTGAGCAGCTAAGGTCGCAGTCACTGCTTGATTAATGATTTGATCGTGCTCAGCTTGAGTGAAAGTTTGTCGTTTAGGAGGCATGATTCTTGAACAAGAATGAAACGACAAAGTGTGAGACCTTTATTCAAAGATTTTGATTATTACAGTGACATGAATAGTAAACTTGAGTTCTTAAATGAGTGATACGGGATCCCATGATCCTTGATGTTGAAGTTTTGATATCGCGTGTGGCAGTCATATTTCTGCCCTTTTTGTGGTGTTGTCACAACAGTTTAAGTATCTGTTGTCGAGTTAACCTTGGTTAAATTGTCCCGTTTCCATGTTTTTCGAGAGTTGTGACCAATTAGGTTGTAGTTTTGATGAATAGTCGTAATAATGACTAAATCGTGTTTTACTGTAGTCAACCAGACTATGTTGTTGTGAGTAGTCCCACGGACTATAGTGTAGTACTAAGATACTATACGGCCAATCACGCCGGTGAATGTGACACCTACAGTGCCCAATGTGGTGTTGAAGCGGGGTCTCCCAACACAACCCCTGTGTGTGGTGACATCGTGTATTTATCGATTGAGGCATTACATGCCTTAGTAGTCGTGGTGTGGCACTTCGTGCCCAGTAAGGTAATCGCGTATGCGTATAAGTGTATAAGTGCGTATAGCGAGTGTTCATACGCACAGAAATCGAGTGGAACACCTCGTGTCCAGTAGAGTAGTCGTATATACATATATGGTGTACACGTAACTATTCAAGTATACGTGCGTAATAAAAGTCAGGTGTGACATCTCGTGCCCAGTTAAGTAAGTGTATATGTATATATGTAAGTCGTACATGCAACTATAACAAGTCTACATGCATAATTGAAGTAGCACCTAATGCTATAATGCAGTGCTATCAGCACAGTAATTGAAATACTAATGTTTTGTAATTGTAGTACCAAAGTACCATGAAACGCAGCACCACGTGCTGTAATGAAGTGCCCGCGGCATTGAAATTGTAGTACCCATGTACTATGAGTGTGGCATCAACATGCCATGATTGTAGTATCGACGTACTGTGAAGGTTGCACTAACGTGCTCAAGTTGTGGTATCAACATACCTTGAAATCGTAGCACTACGTGCCATGTGTTGTTCGATTGTAGCCCTAAGGCCGAATATGCGTTAAAGTTATGTGATTTCCCAAATGTAGCACAATGCTAGAATGTGAGTGCCAAGGCACTGAGGTATTTAATCAATTGATCCAAATGATCAAGTTGTGCTTGAGATAATTAATTTGTTGTGGACTTAGTCAACACTAATCCAATTGTGACCAGCACAGTCAAAGGTGGGAGATTCGTTTGTTTGTTTTAAATTTCGTGGACGTTTAGCATGTGTGGGTTTCCATTCCCATTGAATACGTTTGTACCTCCTTCCCGAGGCTCAGTGATAAATGTGATATTCTCCTATGCGTGCATATGGAGAAAGGTGTCGAGTCGCGATAGTTAGGAAGACGGCGATGTGCCTCTTCGCGAGTAAGTGATAGTACAGCGGAATTTAGTTGTATATACCCAGTATATATTTGATACGTAGAAGTAGTATCCATGTAAGGCCTATTAATATATACCTATAGTACATATAATAGCCTAGGATGTCTAGCACATAACAATCAGAGTCAACTACGCATTCCTATTTCAGTATAACCCCTTTCAGATCTTACATCATCTTTATTTAATTGTACATAGTTAGCTACGCTATGTTAAATTAAACTCGTATGATGTAATTCCTGAACCAGTCATACCAAATGAGGAATACTGCCTAACGGTCATAGTCTAGGCCCACTAAATGCAACCTAGTTCACTATAACCTTAGGCTCTGATACCAATCTGTAACACCCTCAAATTTCGGTTTGCGGAAGCTGTCGGGTCGGGTGTTACTAAATCAAATATCACAGCATAAGATACATAATGAACGACTCTAAATGAGACGTTTGAAAATGGTTATACATTTCGTAAATAAAAATGTTTACAACGTTATAAGTTTAACAACAAATTCCAAATACATAATTTGAAAATATGAAAGTAAATGCAGTGTAGTCCCATTTGTTGAAAATATGCGACTCGAACTAGTAAGATCTTGTAGTAATCCTAATCCTGCTGTGCACCTGAGAACACATGCTAAAACAGGTCAGCTATAAAGCCGGTGAGTTCATAGGTTTGTTAGTTGAATACATAAAGTATAAATCTTGTATGTTTTGAGAAATTGTTCAGAATCCACGATTCTGATTTGTAACAAATTGTAGTTGTAATTACCAATGTGTAATTCGAAAGTTTAGGTATCTAATACCTAAGCAATTGTAGTATGTACCTAAGTACACAATAATTGAGGCATACCGAGCCTGAATACCTATCTGGTACGAGTAAGTGTATAACGGGAGGCAATACCTGCCTAAGTTGTAACCAAATAACTGTATGACCACGTCATATGATGGTAAGTAACTGTAGTCCCGCAGAACTATGATTTAATATATGAGGTGTTGCATCCAGCAACAAGTGATTGTAGATCCGCAGATCTATGTTTGAACGTTTAGCGTGTCCGTTTACCCGATTAGCATAAGCTAACCCGGACATGAATTGAGCTAACGGCCTCGCGTGGCAGCACCACCGATCCGTTAACTTATTGTGAATCCCGAGTATAACCCGCTGATCCATTGATTGAAATTTCGTCCACTGCAATACCGTGGTTTCGTTTTGTGCCCACTTTACCGTGGCATCGTTTGGTGCCCGCTGCAATACCGCGGCATCGTTTTTGAAGTTGCTCGCAAGCAATTTGTAATTGAGCCGGCAGTACAACGACATGCCCGACTAAGTTGTTTGAGAGCCAGCAGTACTCGACATGCCTGGCTAAGTAGATCGTATAATAGTATGTAGATATTCATCAGGTGACACCCCCACGGTTGGATTACATCCTGGGCCGGGGGACCATCCCTGGTTGGATTACATCCTGAGCCAGAGTCGTCACCGGTTGAGTAGTATGGATATAAGAAGTCTGTACTAACTTGTGATAATATTGTATACTCCTAGCCTAAAGCCTAGAAAGTATATATAACGGAGTCTTGGGAAAATGTTCACTTAAGTTCGGTTCCCATTCTAGTGATAATGAAGTGTGTTGACAGTTTTAGTTCTTAAAGAATAACTAAACTTGTAACAGTACAGATGTTGTTCAGTGTAGGTAGAACTAACTAGTTCTAATGTATTCAATGATATTGTCCCGTGACAATATGGCCAAAAGATTGTGATAACTAAATCAAGTTATGTGTTGGTAATCGTTTCCAACGACCTAACCGGGTACGATTGTAACCTATCTAGGTTAAGTATTGATATTGTTCTAAAACAATATTGCGGGTGTAATTCCTAAGTATTACACATTTCGTATTACATACAGTAATATAAATAGTTGTAAATTATAAACGATTGTTAATATGATTTGAAAACAGCAATTGAGCATGTGTTTCACCCCGAAAATAGTAAAACAGTTGAAAGGGTGGGGCTATGAAACTCACCTGTGAGTTGTTAACGATACGATGATACGCGCATCGTCCAAATGGTAACCTTCTAGTGTCCTAAACACGTGAGGTTGTATAAGTACGAGATCAAATAGTCTGACCAATTAAGTCGTTCGAATGTTTGTTTGTCGCTTGGTTTTAAAGACTGTGTACGGGGGTTCGGGGGCAGCGCCCCTGATAGCGGGGTCCAAGGGGTGGCAACCCCTGGCGGGGTCCAAGGGGCAGAGCCCCTGGCTGGGGTCGAGCTGCCAGGTCAGCTTGGAAAATTTTTATTTCTACTACTTTGCTTTAAAGAAAACGCATTCAAAATCCAAATTCGGGTAAAATCGAGTGGAAAAATTTGGTTGTCAATACTTAGTGAAAAACATAGGTTTTTAAGGTTCTGCGACATCAGATGCGACGTCAGATGCGACGTCAGATGCGACGTAGGGTCTTGCGTCGCTATGTGCGACGTCGCAATTTAATGCGACATTGCGTGTTACGTCGCAATGTGCGACGTTTAAGATTTACTGCGACGTAGGGTGTTACGTCGCATCATGCGACGTTGAGATGTTTATGCGACGTTGGCTGCGACGTCGGCTGCGACGTCGCAGCACTGTTTTTGGTCCCTGCGACGTAGCGGACTGTTCGCCGGAGTTTGAGTCGGAAACGAGTTTTCCGGCCTCCGTTGAGTCCGATTCTTTTACCCAACCCATAATTAAGTATTTTAAGCTTATCTAAACCGCAAACAAGCAAAATAACAAAGTTTTGAGAGATTTCGAGAATTGTCGGAAACTTACAAATTCGCGCGAGGAGAATCCGAAAAGATAGGATTGTAGATCGTTGCGTGGTGATCGTTTTTCCCTAAAGGAGCTTTGAGATTGGAGGTCGTTTGACGGTGGTTTTTATTTGAACTCAGATCCCTAACTCGTGTACTGTGGTCTCCAACCACAGTACAAAATGTCCGTGATTTTATACCTGATTAAAATGTAGATTTATTACTTTAAATCTATAATTTGGTTATGTTATTTTGTAAGTATTTTTAATAAAAATATTTCACTTGAACTATAAAATGTAATTATTCAAAGTTTAAAATCGGCGCGAAATTTGACTTTTTGACCGGGTGTTACAGTATCTAGAGTTCTTAGGGAAACCTTCAGCTAAGAACATACAGTTCTATTTCAATGAGATAACATCTCAATACAATAACATGTCAATGAGGATCAGTGGCTCTGGAGATATCATAATACCCGAGGATTCTCCAAGAACACTTACCGTTAATCTGTAAGGCCAATACATAATAGACCGATAGTTTGGTACTAATCTCATACGACCTAATTTCCTATTAACGAGAAGTACAAGGAAATTCCTGTCGTATTACAATAGTAACCAAACCCAACTATCATAATGCCCGAAGGCCAAATAACAAGTGATCACATATTTAATCAGGTCAACATATTAGACTAAACAGTCTATCAACATTATTATTACTACTAGCCATAATCATAATGGAAAACAAAAACAGTAATAATACGTTACTTCTTGTAACCAAACCTGTTACAACTAAATCACACCGAGGTTATAGATCCACTCACCGAATACCTCAGCTGTCCACTTAGTAGTCTAATGTCACTGAGTCTTCTGTTTATCTGGAATTATAATTAAACAAAATGAGTTAGTAACTCATTCATAGTCATTAACTCGTGTTAATTATTATATCACATGGTTCATAATCTAAATCTCAATGAGTTTTCACTCTAATCATTATATCATATCAGTGTCTCTGTTTCAAACTCATTATTAATATTCAATACTTTTAGTAACTATAAACTTCATAGTTAACCAATCACGATCATTTATCAAGTTATGATTATTATGATCACAACATCACTTTAATCACTTTACTTATCACCAAATAGCATGATCAAACCATTAGTAAGGTTATTAACCTCAATTATCAAGAATTCATCAAAACCATAATACTAGGTTTAATGAATACTTAACAATTAAGTTCACACAATCATCTTTAATCACCAATTAAGTGTTCTTAGCCATAAACAATGCTAATTTTATCTTATAACCCATTATAATCATCAAATTCTTCATTAGTCTCAAGAACACATAATCAATTTCTTCAATCAAATGTTAGACTTAGATTATAATCATGAATTAAGCATCAAATCTCAATTCTACAAGCATTACAAGCTTCAATTTCATATTAACCATCTTAATTTCATCATTTACACAAAAACCCATTTCTAGGTTTATAAAGAATCAAGAAATTGATACTTACAACATGATTAGGATGATCAAGGAATGATTTAATCACGTTATTGAAGCTTAATTCACAGTTCTACAGCTTCAATTTCATTTCAAGACTTGTTTCAAAAATTTAGAATCGTCCCTATGGTTTAATACGTACGGCCAGACCAAGATCATGAAGAACAGTGAATGATTTCACTAATAATTTGGTGATTTAGGTTTGATTAGGGTTTCATTTTGGTTCCTTAGCTTTTTCTCATATGTAATCGAATTTACAGGAAGGTCTGTGAAGTTTCATACGTATTCACACATATATTGAATAATATGTGTACTAGTTTTGTCCCCCTTACTTATCATTGTCTGGAACTTAAAAACCATTTGCGGGAAAATATTATTTTATTTTACCGTAAACTGAATTAAATTAAAACAGTTAACAATTTACTGGTCACAATAAATTATGTGACTCTTTAACCAATTATTTTCAAATAATAACACAGAACTATTTTCTGACACACAAATTAAATATTAAAAGTCAGAAATATTAATATACAACTAGACCCGAGGAGTGGATGTTACAATACGAAGATAATAAAATTGTAATAAGATGGAAATTAAAAAGGTTAAATATATCAATGTTGAATCTTACTCTTAAAAAATTCTCTTATCACAAAACATCAACATCTATACTACATAATAAACCATTTGAACATTTAATCTTAATCCCCTTAAAAAGGACAATACAATTTACTATTAAACCCTACTTAATATCCTTATTTAGTACTCATGATATGAATTAGAGTAACACATCAATATGTAACTAACCAATGTCATAAATGTATTAAGTGTTTATGAATACTTCTGTAACTGATCCATTATTGCAAAATAGTCTTATATAATTGATTATAAATTACTCTCTCCGTCCCAAATTGTTTGTCACCAAGTTGAAAACACATATATTAAGAAAATCACATTAAATGCAGTTTTGACCTTACTATAATGACAACTTTAACTCTCAATCATTAATTAAATTGTTTTCTTTGAAGTATGTGTAGTTTTAAAGTTAAGGGTAATATGGAAAATCTAATCATTAATGCATATTTAATTTTAGAAGTGAGCAATAATTTTGGGACAAATATAAATAGTAAGGTGGACAAACAATTTGGAACGAATGGAGTATAATTTAAAATTATAAATATAGATACAAGAGCATCCACCGTATAATTTGAACCTAACACAAGTTATTGTTGATTCTCATTCGGTTCATTTAATATTACATAGAGTAACCTTTATTTTCCTTTAATCTATTTTTAAGTATTTGATGAGAAATTCGTTGCAATAATCAAGTTTCTATGTGCTTTGAATTTATGTCTATAATAACACCATAATAACAATAATACATATACATATAGTTAAAAAAGTATCCCATATTCAAACCAAGAACAACAATATTTAAAGAACAAATCATCTCCTATCTTACCTCTATGAATATTAACAACATCAGACCCCTTATGTTTCTTCATTATTCACTATGTGCTTATATTTTTCAAGAGCATTTTCATGTTTATCGGTTCGGAAGTTTTTTACTATACGGGAACCACTCAATCGGTTGACAACTTATCCTAAGAGAGAAGGACGTATTCAAATAAAGCATTTTGGTAATATATGCTTAGTACAATCTTTTTTCTTCGGTTTAACGAGAAGTTTCATTGATTTCTGTTGAGTTCTATACTACATAATAAACCATTTGAACTTTTAGTCTTAATCCCCTTGAAAAGGGACAATACGATTTATTAGTAAACCCTTACTTAATACCCTTATTTAATACTCACTAGATTATAACCCGTAAAATTTGCAGACTAGCTAGTTTATGATTTTTAATACAAATATTTATATTATATTATAATTTAATTTTTGTGAGTAATGTTTGAGTCGGCTTTTTTTCAAATTGCATTGGGAAAATATATCATATTGCATTGCAATGTACATCACAGCTTAACCAACATAACTCACCAAGTCCGAATTAATAGACATTTAAGTCATAAATAGCTTACCCAACTGTATACATAAATGATGTTCTTTGCAACACCCTTTGCATCTCCACCCATGTTCATCGGCACATGGCTTCACCTACCTTCTCAGATGCAAATTCCAACTTCATAAGCCTAACCCGTATTCATATAATACCATTTTCACTTATCATAACTCGTTTTGATATGTATTCTAGCATTCAATTTTAATTGTATTTAGATTTAGATATATTGGAAGCTGTTCTCCAAAGTAATTAGTTTAATTAAGGTGGTAAGAATGCAGTCACATCTTCTGGATGCATGTTCTTCGTATGTTTTGTTTTTCGTTGTATTGAGTTTTCACAAAAGGGATGGACGACATTTCTTGGTATCATGCAGAAAATTTGTCATAATATTCATAAATTTATTTAAATTGTTATGAATACATCTTAATTGAGTGGCTATCCATATCCTAAGCTACCCACCCATTCATTTGCCTACATAAATATTGTATTGATTGTATCTGTTATTGGAGATCTATAAATAGTGATCTCATGACTTGTAGTAAGATGATGAATCTTAATAAAATATGTTCTTCAATTCTCTCCACTATTCTTGTATTACGCTTAATTATTATATCGTTGTTAATAGGTCGTTGTTTCATAACACGTTATCAGCATGAGACTCAATTATCTTTACAATGGTTATGGTTGAACTTGATGTAAATTCAATATGTTCCTGATGGAAAGTTTAATCAGAGAACATTGGGGGTTCGAGGTAAACGTACAAGTCAAATTTTGGCTTACGATCCTGAATATGATTGCGATGAAGGTAACCCATTCAACTCTCAAAATAAAATTATTTACATATTAATCCATGTTTGTTATGAATTTACGATTGTGCCGTAAGAGACTAAAAAAAAACCTCTAAATATTATAGATAATAGAAAACTCGATCTCTACATGCCTGTTTTGTTGCTTTACAATATTTGTTATTCTTGTATCGATTTGTTCTCTGTTGTGCCCATAATGTGGCAGCCTGATTAGGAGTAATTATATGTGCAAGTTCATATATAGTTTGTGCTTGGTTGGTATTCCCTAGGCTAGTCGTCTGCGAGTCTCATCAACACCTGAGATTTACGTTAAGCTTGATCTTTAATATATTGCTAATATACAATCATGGGAATATCCATAATGGTTAAACATATCTATACTGAAAATTAAATCACACCTTTGTTATTTGTACATGCTCTAGCTTCGAGTCTTTGAAATTAAGTGGGTTTGTCTGTGCATATTTGCTAATCGTTAACTAATATTCACACTCTGGGATCGTATTAATTGTTCTGGTGAATTTGGGTCGTTGATATTGGTTCTTTGTTTTCCAAAATTCTATCATAAAGGAGATGTTAAAAAGAAACCAAAAGAATGTGGGACGACACTGAACTAAAACAACCGTACTGGTAGTTTGGAACTTCAAATCAGATATATGTACGTGTTTTGGTATTCCCTTCTAACTTAATATTATACTGTATATATATATATACATTAATTAATCTTATTTTTCGTTTCGCATGGATAACTAATTACTACCATGAGATGAATAAATGATTATATTACTACTCGATCTTGTAGTTTCCCTCTTAAATGTGATTTTAATGATCGTGTATTTTAAATTTATGAAAACCAAGAGTCCATTGCATGGTAATCCATTCCTCTTTTGGTCAAAATAAAAAAAAAGTTGTAACTTTCATTAATTAAACGAAAGAACGTATAGACTATGTCATGCTGATCGAGTTCTCAGTCAGTTTTGAGTTAGCTTTTAGCATTCAAAGTACAATAAACGTTTAGCAGTTTTCTTCTTCACGAACAAATTTCTAAGGTGTGTCAATGCTCTAAGCTAGATTGACCAAAATATAGGTTCTGCCCGCTTTATTTATTAAATGGCTACAAATCAAACCAATTTTGCATACCACCGACCATAAATTGATTTAATTGGTGCTGCTTATGAGATTTGGATGTGACAATTAAATTGAGTAACGTACTGTTTTGATAAATGATTATATATTATATATGTGGAGTAATGCGTACATCATATCTTTTATGAAGTGATCGATCGATGAGTACATCATGTTGACCTAACTTAGTAAAAGGATAGGTGAAGACATTCTGCTTATGGCTCTCGTTGTTTATTTTCTACTAGTACGTAGTACATTTGCGATATGATCATAACGATAATGAGGCCATAAATCTATATTTGTTTTAGGTTTAACTTATTTAAGAGTATACAGTATGATATGGTGATCAAACGTACATGAGTTTTAGTCTAAACTATGTTGCAAATGAAAAAATTATTATTTTTTTTTTTTGAACGGCTAAAATATATATTGATAAAAGATGAACATCTAGCAAGAAATTAGACGTCAAACAAAACAGCAACAAATCTAGAAGTAAACAACTACAAAAATCTAGAATCTACCCGGGGCTTTGTGACACCCCCGATTTTGTGGCTTACGGAAGCAATGATTTGGGGCGTCACTAATCAATAATCAAAACACCAAGATTACAAGCAAACGACTCTACATGAGACGTTTTAGAAATTTCATTACAGTACAGTACATTACATAAGTTTCAAAAGTTTTAAGTCATACAAATATATCATTAGTGAGTTCGCGAAATGATTTCTGAAGATTTTAGTACATAACGTTTAACAAAATATAATGCAAGAAAATCTTCGTAAGTGTTTAGATGCATGCGACTCGTACTAGCTAGCATATCCTGCGGGCCATCCTGCTGTTGCCTGTCACCTGAGAATACAACACTAAAAGGTCAGCTATAAAGCTGGTGAATCTCACAGGTTTAAAGTAAACATTGATGTGATCAACATGATTATCCGATGATTTAAATACCGACAATAAATGAACAATGTAAACCGAACAATGATAAACCAATTAAGGTTCCCGAACCATGATTTAACCATTAAGGTTACCGAACAATGTTATAACCGACACTGATATTGCACCGAGCTATGATTCAAGGCCTAACCCGATATTTGCCTCCCGTCTTGGTGATACACCCTTGACAATTACTTAAATGCCCGTTTTTAACTTGGTTGTAGCTAGCAACCCGGACGGGGACGTTACTCCCATGATAGATCTATCTTTTAGTAATCGCGCCTTATTAAGTTAATGAACCATATACTGATGAGGACTTTCCCGAATTAAAACACTCATGCAATAACCGAACAAATCAATACCGACAATGATAACCGAATATAATTAACCGAGTTAATACTAAATTAACAAACCGAGTAATTGTGATCACGAAAACAGTTTGTGTTGCATCTCCCCTGAGTTTAAAATAGTAAAGCAGTAAAATGGGGCCGTGAGACTCACCTGAGTCTAGCCGTGTAAAACAGAAATTAAGCGATAGGGTTCTCCGAACTAGTAACCTCTAGCGTCCTAAACGCAAAAGATATATTAATATAAGCACTTGAATTTATGTTAATGATTTGATTGTTTATGAAATATTATTTGAGTTGAAATGTGTACGATTTGTTGGCGATGATATTATGAAAATCGTTTATATTTCACGAGTTGTGTCAGTTGTTACGCATATGTATATCTATATATACATATATGTATGTATGTATGTATATATATATATACAAAGTTAAATGTAATAATAATAATAAATATTAATTATAATAAATATTTTTAAATAATGAGTTAAATATGTTCCAAGGTTTATTGTAATAAAATGTTGAACCAGTGAATTCAAAATGGGCTAATTTCTTATATACCCCATTTAAGCCTCAAAATATCAAATTTACCCACCTAAATCACAATATATTATATATACCCTATTTAAACTCAATATCTATCATTTATACCCAACTCAACCTATTTGATCAAAATTAAAATATATAAATTGATAAAAATTATCTGAAAATATAATATTGACAATTCTACCCTTCATTCTATACCTAAAAATATTTCTTCCGTATTGCTATCAAAACCCACCAGTTGAATCACTATTTCTCAATGATGAAGATCAAGTTTGTTCATTCCTGATTTCTCTATAAATTTACAGCCATCACAAGTATTGTGTTCTTTTTTTTTTTTTTTTTCAAAACCCTAATCAATTATATTGACATGTATAAACGCTTTTGTATGCATCAGTTATGATACCATTTAGTTGTGTCTACTTATATAAATTGTTTGATCCAACATAGGATTATATATTGATTGGTTGTTAGTGCAGTGTATATTCTAATGAACTTTTTATCAGCCATTTTGATTTTTGAGTTACCGGAAGGTTTTACTACGATGATTTAGTGGCAGCAATTTGTGTACGTTGATTACTGTAAAGGACTGTATATTGTATTTATATGCTTATTATTTATAGTTAGGGGTAAATTGGGAATATAATTGTGTAAATCAAGTTTCTATGACGAAATAAATTACTTTAGGTATAAATGGTAGATTTTGAATTTAAATTGGGTATATATGATATATTGTAGTTTAGGTGGGTAAATTTGATATTTTGAGGTTTAAATGGGGTATATAAGAAATTAGCCCATTCAAAATCGTATAAGGAAGAAACTGAAATTTTTACTTAGACATTATCACATAGTATAGGGACTATTATGTAAAATTTGTAAAACTATTAAGATGCATCTTCTTCTTGTTTATATACATACATGGATCCATGGAAATCAGTTTCCATATTAATTTGATTTTGATAAAGTTCTTCCATGTAACCAAAGTCATTAAGTAGACATGATTTGAAATACATATTGTAAATTTTGAATCCTAATCATAAAGATAAATTGCCGATTTAAGAGTCAAAACTTTCCGCTATCATGATCGAAAACATGGACTCTAAAATTGGTTTCGGTTCGTTGTACTCTGATGTTGAACACACGATAATTAATACAGTCTAACAACATATCAATATTCAAGTTAGAATATGATTTTCCTTCACAACGAAATCGAGTTAGCACCGAACTAAACATGAAAAGTTCTCATTCCTATTCCAATTTTTCCTTGTGTTTATCTCCGGATCCTCTTAGTTTAGTTTTTGATTGTTGAGTTCTTTTGGCGAATGAGATGTGGAGAAAAATTGTTTTTATAAAACGAGTTTTTACTTAGACGAACATTGATCTAGATACAAGTTCATTTTTCATTGACATGCACTCTTGGCTAGCTATAATTATCGATAAATCGTCACAAATATGTAATTGTAATGAACAAATCCAAGACGTGTTCGAATTGGACGTAAGAATGTATGTCGTTTATTAGTAATCATTGAGTTCTAAGATGTAATAAACAACATCAAAGTCTAATATCTCACGTATCAGGGTATGTTTTTATACCCATTTGGTTAACCCAAGGCTAGCCGATTAGCTTGAGTACTCATTTATTTAACTTAAATACATGCTACCATGTTTTGTCTTAAAATCATCATCACCAACACTTTCCTTATTCTTAGATTTTTTTGTTTCAATCTTTCATAATTATAAGGTTACTAACACAATATAACAAGTATAAAATGAAAATGAGCTTAAAGGTGTTGTGTTTCCTTACAATGATGAAGAAGTAATATGATGATAATGTGATGGTGATGAAGAAGAAGAAGCTTCTGCTTCCTACTTGCTGCTTCCGTGAGATGAAGGAGATGGACAGATAAAAAAAATGTTTGGTGACTTGAATTATTGGAGTGGAGACATGAAGGACGGTGGGAGTACATATAATATGAATGAGTGAAATTTTCAATCGGTAAGTATGGGCTCCAACAAAGCCTTGTCTCTAGATATTTTGATTTTAGTAAAGATTTGGATATTTAACCCGTTAATTTCGAGTACGGGTCCAATAATGTGTAAAATTACATTTAATATTTGTAACTAGATTTTGAGGTATTTCTCCAAATACTTTAATATGAATAATAAAAATATAATTTTCATTATTTTTGATTGTTTTATATTTGTACATTTATCACTGCGCGTATCCAATTGAGTGCCAAATTTCAGTTGAATTACGAATTCATATTTTGAGGTAATGTTCCAAATGTTTTAAGACGAATGAGAAAAATAGAATTTTTATGATTTTGGCCTTTCGGTACGTTTTAGAATTGTTTCTGTTCGATTTATAATACGTTTTATGTATATATAAGATATAATTGTTTTCGTTCACTTTTTATTTCTATTTGTTCACATAATATAATCTAATAAAAATTTTTTTATTAAAAATATTTTCATTTTCATTCAGATTTGTTTATGTACGATTATTAAATAATCGTTTCACGTTATTTATATATAATTATATATATCGTACTCGATTACTTCGGTATTATACTTAAATAATACATGATTTGAAAGTTTAAATTTGGCCTGAAAAATGCCATTTTTGACTGGGTGTCACAGGCTTTAACTGCGAGGACCGGCAAAATGAGTGAAAAAACTCATGCCTTTTACAGCTAGGCCTAGACATGAGAAAAACCCTCACTAAATGGAGGCCGAGCCACTGATTTTCACTCCATAGTGTTTTTGATGCAGTCCCAACCAAGGCCCGGGGATACAGTACTACCTAAATAAAGTAGCTTGATACAAAGCAGGAAACACTTTTCATGGACATAGTTAGGAACATTAAAAATACAAAATAAGCAGCTGCAAATCTTCATTCTCCATAATGGAACAGCCTCTTCAAAGTCCAACCCCAATACCAAAGTAACAAATAATTCCATGTTAGAATTCATCCACTCAACGGTTGAAGCTGCAACGGAAAAAAAAAATTAACGTATTAGTCTCATTAGTTACATATTTTATGCATTGCTAGAGACATAGCATCTTACACTCTTACTAGCATCATATCTGCGCAATGCAGCGGTGAAAGTAGTGACGGTGGGTGGAGGTGCGAATGAATATTTTAAAATAAAAACATATTGTACTTCGTCCGTCCCATTAAAAATGTCCACCTTACTATTTTGGAATGTCCCATTATAAGTGTCCACTTTGATATTTAATCAATCAAAAAAGACTTTAGTAGGTAGATTTAATATTTTATTGATGAGAAGTGTAGTAATGGAGAATAAGTAGTAATAGATACTCCGTGATAGATAATGGGATAGCAGGGTAGTGGGATATTGGGATCCACTTACTTAGTCTTAAAAAAAGTTGAGGAGATAGAGGGTTAAATGTATTTTATAGTAGTATAGATAATTGATTATGTGAAACACAAGAAAGTAAATGATGGTATGCCTATTTGTATTGAATCTTGCATAATATGGCTTATAAGTTGTTTAGTTGAGCAAAAGGGATTTGTCTTGCGGTCTTTAATTTAGATGCTAAAGGTTATTTATACGAAATTAATCTATAAGACAAAGCTGAATTGTTTTATTTTGGATATTTTAAGACAAAGACGTGATAATGTATTTATCACTGATGCTTCACAAAATTGTGACAATTAGTATGCAAATTTTAAAACTTACAATTGAATTTACAGTGGAGGTGAAACATGATTGTGAGAATTACTAGAAATTAACGATTTTGTGCTTGGAGACATATATAAATTTTAAAATATATGATTTTCATTTACTTGTAGCTATAATATAATGAATCCGGATTAATCACGATTGACCTTTTTTTTAATATCTATATAAATGCGTGTCACATGTATGTAATCGCTATTACATAATTCACCATCTTTAATGGTTCAAATGCAATTACTAGTGAACCAATTATATGATAGTTATTAATTACAGTGCTACCTGTTATATTAAGATTATTATGTTTTCGTATATACTGGAGGGAGCATCTACGCATTATCAATTTTATAATATTACATGAAAGACAAATTTGGATTATAGTTTGATGATAGTGTACTATAATGTTGGATTAGACAATACGCGCCTTACATAAAGCATGCATATATGTTAGATGCTAATATATATTGATTTATATGAAAGTAGCACTTGAGGAATGATGCATATCGACTAAGATGCATATTGATGTTGATCATGCATGCATGTATGTTACAAACCATTTGATTGATGTCAATTATTGATAGACTACAGTTAAATTGTAACTGCGATGAGTTACTTGTTTAATTTTTCTCGGTTTATAATTACCGTGGGTTGTAATTAGCATGTCAATATTTATGTACACAAGATCGATTTATCTTAAAGCCTCATGACCCACTTTATTGATGATAATGAATAATATATGTCTCGAGAATGTTTACAAATTTCATAAAGTTTTTGATTGTAAACTCCTGTAATGATTCACTAAAATATTTTGATAGTAACTTGTAATGAAATGTATTATAGTTAAGAATTAATTGCATTTAAGGACATATATGGTCATAGATATCTATGGACCTTTATTATTTTATAATTTGGCATGATCCATAAGATCATCCCGGATCAGTAATGATGCAAAATTTTATTTTCATGAAAGAACATTTTGAAATACTAGTAAATTCTTCAATGTAATGATTTTACATGTGTAATTTGCTATTATATTTGAATAGTCACCGACCATTATCCATGGAAGGGATTGAATCTCATAAAAGAATCTGGAAATTATAAATGTGGATACATGTAGGTGGCCTACATACCTAATGTACCATTTAGAGTTTGAAATCGATGCATCGTCTAAATGGTCCTAAAAGTTGCAACCCGGGGTTTGCGTGATTGATGACTCGACTACTTAGAGAGCGAGTATATCATTTCAGATCACAATATTTATTTTGAAAATGTCGGTGATTTTGAATTTTGAAACATATAGTAAGCATTTTCAGCTTATTACAAAAATGTTGAACATCTAGTGGTTCATACAATTTGCTTTTGTTGAAATGTATGTTAAGTATCTTCAATTGATTATGAAGCATTGACTATGATGAGAGCAAATGTATTACTTGGGGTCATGGTTGTTCACATGTTAGAAATTGAATTTGCATCTGGCCAACAAGATTAGGGTTCCTCCCCAATAGAATTGGTATTATTGGTCTGAAACCATAAATTTCCCAGCTAAGAGCTTTTGGGTTATGTGGTATGTATTTTAGTCAAACCACCACAACGCACAATGATGGGACCATCAATGAATTTAATGAATATGTGTTGAGGGGGAGGATAATTAAGCAGCTGGAAATAAATGGATTATCAATCGATCATCACAATAAAGAATACGAACTTGAAAATTCAAATGATAATTATGATTTAACAATCGCCATGTATATTTAATGACCAAAATAATGTGAAGAGGTCACCATAACAGCTGCTAATGCTCCTTTTGTTAATTGCGTCTTAGAAAGACAACTTTTGATTGGTAATGTTTTGCTTGAATAATCGATTCCAAAGGAAAATCCTCGAAAGAAAAAGGAGCGATGTTATAAGATGGTCAACTTTTTTTTTTTTTTTTTTTTTTTTTTCATTTTTTGGTGTGTTTATCACATGTATTAGTGTTGCGTTTTGGGTTTATGGGTTAGGGTTTAGGGATTGAGGTTTTAGGTTTTTGCAAAACCTAAAACCCTAAACCCGAAACCCTAACCCACAAACTTCTGTAATCCATTCCATCCAATCTTCTTTAAAAAAGAAAATCTCAAAAGCAAAAAAACGCAAATAAAATTGAAGAAAGGAGTTGTTGAGCAGGGGTATTCTGATCCGGATCATAGTTCGAAGAAATCTAAGCAGGATGAAGTGCTATTTCCATTATTGAATCTTCCTGATGTCACTTATGAATTTCAGGTTGGCTCATCTCATGTTCCTATTTCACAAGTTGCTGAGGTGTGTATGACTGATACACAAGTACCAGAGACGCAAGATCTTTTGGTTAAATCGGTTAAGGAAACTATTGGTTATTTTGAAGCTAGAGCTGATGTGGAGCAAGATGCTATGGCTGGTGCAGGTATAAATTCGAAACAACCTATTTGTCTTATGAATAAAAAGATAAATAGTCCTCATAATTCAATTGATAATGAATCATTACCTTCTGTTGAGCATAATGTAATGTATGAAAAAGCAGCTGAGTTTGTGACAAATGTGTTTAAAAATGATGGTAAAAATGGTACTAATTGTGAGGGGAATGTCTTGAAGTTTACTGGTGCAAAGCATTCTGTTAGTTCTGTTAAGATGAATGCCAATGGTAATTGTGGTGATGCTAATACTGTTAGTAAGCAGAATAGTGGTAAACAGAATAGTGTGTCTAATGTTGGCTTTAAGTTGAATGAATCTGATGTTGAAATGATGCCAACAGTAAGCAATGCTAATGTGAATGATAAAGGGTATGTTGGTAGGCCAAAGGATAATGGAATTAGGATAAATGGTGTTGGTCAAATTGATAAGCAGAATGTATGGACAAATGCCAGGGTATCCTTTGCTGAGCTTTTGAAAAAATCTAATGAAGATGATGAGGTTAAGATGGAATATGTGCCTCCTGTAAAATTACCAAATGGTCAAAAAAGAGTTCAATTTACTGCTGAAGAGGTAAGAACAGGTGGTAGTCATTTTAAGCTACAGTTATATGGATATTTCATTGGGACCTCTATGGATTACCAAGTGGTTAATTCCAATTTGAGAAGGATGTGGAGAGCCTATGATATACAGGAAATCACAAAAACTGCAGCTGGCTTTTATCTTTGTAGGTTTAAAAGTGAGCAAGGTATGAAAGCAGTTTTGGAGAGTGGGCCATGGCTTGTTGAGAGTGTACCATTGTTTCTTAATCAATGGGAACCTGGAGTGTGGTTAGAGAAGACTGAGCCACAGAAAATTCCACTATGGATTTGCATTCATAACTTACCTTTAGAGTTATGGAATGGTAAAGGTATAGGGAAATTGGCAAGTTGTATTGGTAGGCCTGTGTTAATGGATAAAGCTACTATTGATAGGTGTAAGAGGAAGAGTGGCAGACTTGGTTATGCTAGGGTAATGGTGGAAGTTATGGCTGATGTTGAGCTTCCAAATAATGTAGAGTTTGAATTCCCTGCTATGGGTGCATTGCCAGCAAAGATTGGCAAGTTAGATGTGACATATCAATGGAAGCCCCCTGTTTGCACCTTTTGCAAATTGTTTGGGCATTTTACCAAGCAATGTAAAAAACGTCCATTGACTGATGAGGAGAAAGTTGCTAAGGTTTTGAAAGAGGCATTGAATGTGCAAGGTCATGAAGAGCACAATGTACAGCAGGTTGATGATGGTTTTCAGGTTGTGGGAAAAAGGAACAGGGTTGTTGATAGGTTAAACTTCACATGGCAGCAGAGTCTTAATAATAATATCAGGAGAGATCAAGTGAGGGGTAATCAACTAACTGGTGCACAGGGTTATAATGGAGTGAATAAGCAGCAACAACAGAATAAAGGTAAAATGCCAGTCAAGGGGAGTGTGTTTAATCGAATTAGGTCCAATCAGCAATCAAAGAATGTGGCTAAGGATAATGTAATGCAAAGTGATAGAGTGGATAAACAGTCAGATGAGCAATTGAAGGAAAATAGTAATTTGAATGGGGCATCAACAAGCAATGGGAATGATAAGCAGAAGTGGAATAAGGTTGAAAGTGTGTATAAAGTGGTTAGAGATAATAGAGGTTCAAAAGACCATATTGGTGCTGGAAAAGATATAAGAGATAGTCATGACTTTGTGTTAGAAGAAAATGTGGTGTCAATGTCTAACCAGTTTGGTGTATTGGCAGAGAATGATGATGGAGAGAATGATGATGGAGGTAATGATATGGAGGGGTATGACTCAGATAATGATTGGCTAGCTGATCATGCAATGTATACTCATCAGAAAAGGGCTGTTGATGCATATCTTGAGCTTAAAAGGTACCCTACAAAAGAAGTAAAAAAAGAGTGGACTACTGCACAAGTGGAATATTGGCTTGCTAGCTGCCAGAGGTATGGCCTGGATCATAATTTTGAAGAGGATGATGTTGCCTCTGAAACTAATGGAACATCAGATTTTATGAATTTAGAGAAGGCAGATGATGTTACCATTCAGCAGGGTATTGCAGGTAATATCACTTCAATTGTTGTTTAAATGGATATTAAAATTCTTGCATGGAATGTTAGGGGTATTAGTAATACCACTAATCAGAATGAAGTTAAGAGGTTTATTGATGAAGGGGGATACAGTATTTGTGGATTGCTTGAAACACATGTGAGTAAAAGTAATCTAGCTAAAATAGGCAATAAAATGTTTGGGTCTTGGGAATGGTCTTCTAATAGTTGTTGTTGTGAGGGAGGAACAAGAATTATTGTGGGTTGGGACCCTCATTATGTTAAGGTTATGGTTGTTGGTCAACATGAACAAGTTTTGCATTGTTATATTGAGCCACTTAACTCCCAAAGTGGTTTTTATTGTTCATTTGTGTACGGGTATCACAGAATGGTACCTAGAAGGCAGCTTTGGATAAGTTTGAGGTATCATTATAGGTTAGTCAAGGATTTACCTTGGGTATTATTAGGTGATTTTAATGCCACCATAGATCCTAGTGAGCATTCCGCAGGTTCCTCATTCATTACCAAGAGTATGAGTGAATTCATGGAGTGTGTCAATGATGTGGAGATTGATGATTTGAGAATGTCAGGATTAACATTCACATGGAACCAAACTCCTGGTAAAGTTGATGGAGTTTTGAAGAAATTGGATAGGGCTATGGGAAATGACATTTTTATGGGAACATTTCCAAGCTCTAATGTAGTATTTCACCCTTTTTTACAATCTGACCATGCTCCTATTATATTGACAATACCTGAGATCAAAAAAGCTAAGCCTAAACCATTTAAGTTCCCTAACTACTTAACTGGTAAGGCTAAGTTTTTACCAACTGTTCAGGATGCATGGAGTGAAAACGTTTCTGGGTATGCCATGTTTAGAGTGGTGTCCAAGCTGAAAAGTTTGAAAAAACCATTGAGAAAGCTTAGTTTTGAACAAGGTAATCTACACCTTAAGGTTAAGGCTTTACAGACTGAGGTTGAAAGAATCCAAAGTGCAATTGTAAAAGATCCTACCAATAAGGATCTTAGATTTGAGGAAGCTGCATATGTCAAAGCATATAATGAAGCAATTGTTGATGAGGAATTATTCCTCAAACAAAAGGCAAAGGTTGAGTGGTTGAAGGAGGGTGATCAAAACTCTAAATATTTCCATAAAGCAGTTAGAGGAAGGATCAATAGGAGTAGAATTGAATCTGTTGAGGACATGAATGGTGATAGATTTTATGGTGTGCATGCTGCTGAGCAGTTTGTACATCATTTCAAGAATGTTTTAGGTACTAATGTTGAAGTTCAGCCTATTGAAAATGCTGAGATGCTATTTCACAGAAAGATAACTCATGAAGATGCTTGTGCCATGGTGAGATATGTAACTGATGAAGAGATAAAGAATGCCATGTTTGACATTGATGATGACAAAGCTCCAGGTACTGATGGTTTTTCTTCTAAATTCTTTAAGTCATCTTGGCATATTGTGGGCTCTGAAATATGTATTGCTGTTAGGGAGTTTTTTCAAAATGGTAAACTTTTGAAAGAAATCAATGCAACAATTATTGCTTTAGTGCCTAAGATTAGTGCCCCTCAAAAGGTTTCTGATTTTAGGCCTATAGCCTGTTGCAATGTCATTTATAAATGCATTAGTAAGGTAATTACTAATAGGATTAAAAATGTTTTAAATGACATTGTTGATGAAAATCAAAGTGCCTTTATTCCTGGTAGGCAGATTAGTGATAACATTTTGTTAACTCAAGAGCTTATGAGGAATTATAGTAGGAAATCATATAAAGGGCCTGCTAAATGTGCTTTCAAAATAGACATTCAAAAGGCCTATGACACTGTAGAATGGGACTTTTTAAGGAAGTGTCTGGTGGGATTTGGATTTCATCCATGTATGGTCTTGTGGATAATGAACTGCATCACATCAGCCTCTTTCACAATTAATGTGAATGGTGACCAGTTTGGTTACTTTCAAGGCAAAAGAGGGTTGAGACAGGGGGATCCAATGTCCCCTTATTTGTTCACCTTGGTAATGGAAGTCTTAACACTCATGATTAAGAGGCAGGTTGATGAGGATGATGATTTTCAATACCATTGGAGATGTGAAGAGGTGGAATTAACTCACCTCTGCTTTGCTGATGATTTGTTACTCTTTTGCAATGGCGACCCTAAATCTGTAGCTGTGTTGAAAAGGGCACTAGATGAATTTAGTAGAGTTTCAGGTTTAATTATGAGTATGGCCAAAAGTGTCACATTTTTTGGTAATGTTAAAGTAAGAGTGAAGAGACAAATCAATCAGGTTATGCAATTCAAAGTGGGTGAGCTTCCTGTTAGGTATCTTGGGGTACCATTACTCTCAACTAGGCTTCATGTAAAAGATTGTAGTAGCTTGATTGATAAGGTGAAGCAGAAGGTTTTTGACTGGAAAAATAAGTCTCTTTCATTTGCTGGAAGATTACAGCTGATAAACTCTGTGATGTCATCACTTCAAGTCTATTGGTCCTCTATGTTTATCCTTCCAAAGACTATTTCTGATGATATAGAGAGAATTATTAGAGGTTTCTTGTGGTGTCAAGGAGAATTCAAGAGAGGAAAGGCCAAGGTAAATTGGACAGATGTGTGCAGGCCTAAGAGACAAGGTGGACTTGGAATCAAGTCACTTTACACTTGGAACATTGCTTTAATGTCCAAGCATGTATGGAATCTTGTGAATAATAAAGATTCTATATGGGTGAAGTGGATTAAAGCAATCAAGCTAAAGGATAGAAGTTTCTGGGATTATAAAGCACCTGACGACTCTTGCTGGAGCTGGAGATGTATCATGGAGTGTAGGGACAACATGAAAGGTTTTGTTGTTTATAGACTGGGGGATGGATCAAGTACATCTGCTTGGTATGACAATTGGCATCCAATGGGACCACTAGGTAGATGTATTGAGAGAAGAGACATTTATGAAAGTGAGTTAAATTTGAAGTCTAAGGTATCTGATCTTGTTGTAAATGGTGACTGGAATATTCCTGCAGAATGGAAAGATAAGTTTAAAGAGTTTTTTGATTACCCTACTCCTGTTTTAATCAATGGCAGGAAGGATAGGGTCCTATGGAGATCAAGAAAGGGCAAGATCATGCAATTCTCCGTTGGAAATGTATGGGCTGATCTTATACCTATTAATGAAGATGTGAAATGGGCTAAGCTTATATGGTATAGTCAGAGTATTCCCAGGCATTCTTTCATCACATGGGTTGCAATACAAAACAAGTTAAGAACTCATGATAAGTACATGGCTGGTGAAGTCCAAGAGAACCTCAAATGTCCATTCTGTCAGGATGTAAAGGACAGTCACAAACACTTGTTCTTTGAATGTGAATGGCCTCATAGTGTATGGGATGAGTTAAAGCAGATGTCAAGGTTGGAATATGCTCCTGATTCATGGGATGACATTGTTGCATATCTCATGAATAGACCAATAAATAAGTCAATATGGAGCATTATTCAGAGGCTTGTTGTTGGTGCTTCTGTATATTTCATATGGCAGGAAAGGAATTTAAGGTTGTTTCAAGGTAAGACTAGATCAATTGATCAGTTGCTGGAACAGATCAAAAGTATTATCAGAATGAGGTTATTGGGATTAAAGATCAGGAAATCCAAGCAAACCATTGATGCATCAGAAATATGGGGGTTAGACCTGCATTATGGACTGGAGAGGAATGGAACAGATCAAACAAAGGCATCATTTGATTAATGGAGAGAATTTTTTATATTAAAAATGGGAGGTTGGTTTGGGTTGGTGCTATAAGGGGGAGATGGGTAGAGGCATTCCCTTTTAGTTGTCAATTTTATCATTTGTATTGTGTGTCATGGTCTGTTAAAATTATAACTAAATTGTCTATTTTGGGTGTCTGTGTTGCTGGTTATAATAGTATGGGAATGCTAATTAGGATTTGGGTGTTAAAAAATGATGTGCTGGAGGTTAGCACTTTTTCCTATATATTTTCGTCGAGCTTTTCTTTTCATTTGGGGGTGAGATGGCAATGATTGATATGAAACTAGCTGTAAGGAAATGTAGAAGTAGAATTTCCTACATAATGGTGTTGCGGCAGCAGTTAATCATGTGTCAGGCTGCCATGGTATTGATTATTCACTATTTTTGAATGATTACTGGATTCTGTGTTATTCTTTGAATCCATCGTATTTAGGATTAGAGTTTGTCAAAAGCTTAATTTGGAATTTGGATATTGGTATTGGAAGTTGGATGAGGAATATTTTTCAAACTGATGTGAATACATGCTATGGAAAGTTGGGTGTGAAGGGTAAATGCAAAACTAAAGTGCTAAGAGGTTGGAAGTGCAGCTGCTGTTATGATTATGCAGGCCACCATTGCTATGTGTTTATCGAAACGCAGAGGTTTGATCAACTTTATCTTGCAATGTTGTATTCTTTATTGTTATGGTTTCATTTGTGCTGCTGCAAAATGAAGTCAAAGGTGTTTGCTGATAGTAGTAATATGGTTATGAGGAACAATGCAATGTGTGATGATGATTTATGGGTGCTGCTGGTTAATACTGTGTATGGAATGATATATCTTGAGGTAAAAAATGAGGTACAAATGTGGTTTATTTTGACTCTGCTTGGTCAAGTGCAGCTGAGTCAAAGTGGCTATTTGTTTGATCTAAGTCAACTGGTTCAAATTTTTTGTTTAGTAGAAAATGTTGTAAGTTTGACTTTGCCGAGTCAAACCAAAGATAAGCAATTTGACTTTGATATGTTATTGATATGTTGGTATGGGATGGATAATTGGATTGAATGTAATGGGTTGAATGATTTGAGTAAAGCTGGAAAGGAAGTAGATATATTGTTTGATCAAATAGTCCAGTATAGTCGATATGATATGTTGAAGTTATGGGTGGAATTGGATTTGGCAAATATGTTGAAATGGATTTGCAATGAGTTGAACTTGAATGGGGCTTTAAAGTTATTTGATGGGTTGTGGATGAAATGGGTTTGTGTACATAAGGGCTGCAGTTGGAATCCAGAAGTTAAAGATGGGCTTATGATTATATATGATTCTGCTATTACTAGTAGCAGAATGGTAAAGATGGATTATTCGGAAGGTGGGCTGCAATCTCTGCTGGATTGGATTGGATTAAAGAGCTTACGAGAATGGGTTATTTCTATTGGGCTTAAAGGGCAAATGGATCAACATTATATTGGGCTGGTGATTGGATTAGCAGAAAAGAAGAATGGTAGAAGTAGTTATTTACGTCGATTTGATATTAATTTTGTTAAGAACTATTGTTTGATTACTTGTAATTTGTTTACTTTGGGCTTTGTAGACGTTATAGATTATTTTGTATATGTGTGGGATGTGCATTAAAAATCATCCCCTTTGGGAATGCCCAAAGTCATGCTTGTAAATATTTTATTTTATTAATATAGTATTTTGCCGGGGTACCGTCCCCTTTACCCAAAAAAAAAAAAAAAAAAACGCTTTACAAAACCCTAAACCCTAAATCATAATAAACCCTGCTAAAACCTAAACCCCAACTATAACACCCCTCATTCCATAATATTAATATTAATGATAATACGGAAGCGCAAGTAAATAAAACACAGTACTTCATTACATATTTTTCCAAAGTACCAAACAGTTTAGATGGTTAAGTTACTACAACTTTAAACTTGTTCAAAAGACTAGCATGACGGGGTGTTATATGAACTAAACTGGTTTGTTACAAAAATGATCAGAGTAGCTTGAATATCAAACATTCCATGTTTCCAAGGTTTGAGCTTCCTGCTACCCACCCGCATGCACTAAACAAAAGTCTGCAGGAAGTAACAACGAGGGATTAGCACATAGCTAAGTGAGTAAATCCAACACCCAACATTCAACTTAGCTAAACCAATTAACTACAACGAATATTCGCAACACAACAGTTAACAACAACTTAATAAGGATCGGCGGATCCGGGGATAACCTTAGTACCCGGGCGGCTCCCCAAGATCACTTATCCAAACATATCCGTATGGCCATAACGGACGAGACCGATAGCTAGTGTTTATTATACTTAGGTACAGTTCAGCACACACAACAAATGAAGTACATCCCTGTACCATTCACACAACAACACACTAGCCCAACCAACAGTTCATCAACTCGTTGACCTCATTAACAACAATGCACAAAGGCCACACAAAGCACATATAGGCATATGATCAACAATAACAACTAATCAACTCAATAATCAAGTCTACGTTTACCCGTTGTAATCAAATGATTACAACTAAGCCAAACGGTAAGTTTTGAATCCACTCACCGATACCTTTGCCTTCAAAATCTCTGATTCCAGAGATCACTTAGCTTTCGGAGGATCTGAGAATCAATAATCAACATAAGTTTGTACTTTGCCTCATAATTTGTAAATATCAAAATGAGCATTTTTATAAAATGCCACAATAGCATTCAATAAGTGCCACTATAAACACCACCTTCTAAACACATGCATTTTGGTGTAATTTGCAAAATCCATCAAGATTAACCATGCAAACGCGATCCTGGCTAGTTAGGGCTGGATCGCGTTCGTCCTTAGGAAAAATTCTGTCACCGAAAAACACTAGCAAACACGATCCGGATAATAGGCCTGTATACGTTTCTAAGGCCAAAAACTCGACTAAGTCATTTATAACAAGGGAACGCGATCCGGAATCATAGCCGGGATCGCGTTCATCTGTTCTTCAGCTCAAGAACAGACCTGAACGAACCCTAACTCCATTTTCATTATTCAAGCTCTTCAAACTCAATTCTAATGCATCTAACAAGTTAAGAATCATACATATGATTACATGTCACAAGTAGTTACCATCTAAAACTCAAGAATCATCTCAAATTATCAATTTCATCATTTATTCTAAGAATTGAGGTTATGCATTAAAATCACTTACAAAGCAAGGAAGAACAAGATGATAAAGCTAGATGATGATGATGATACAAGTAGAAGATCACCCCTTAATTTGATGATTTAATCCAAGATATAATTTAGGGTTTATGTGTTTTATTTGAAAGGAAATTGGGGAAGGAAATGAGAATTGGTAAAGTGATCCAGAGGTTAGGTCGGTCCTCATTAAAACCGGCCTACAACTTTGGGTACTTAATACCCGCTCTAAATCTATTGTCTGGCACCTAATTGCTAAATGCTAGAAATTCATTTTATTGTACCGTCAACTTTAATATATTAAAACAAGCAACATTTCATTATCCACAATAAGTCCTAAGACCTATTTCGCCAACTTTCACAATTAAACAATTATATCGCAAAATTATTTAAAACTATTAAATACGCAATTATAAATAGAAAAATACCAGGCTACCGGAGAGGATGTTACAAATCTCCCCTCCTTAAAGAGATTTCGTCCCCGAAATCTCAGCCCTATCCAACAATCCAGGATATCTGGATTTCATCGACTCTTCGGTCTCCCAAGTTAAATCGGAACCTAAACTATGTCTCCATTTAACTAGCACCATAGGAATTTGTTTCTTCCTAAGTTTGGTAATCTTTCGGTCAACAATTTCAACGGGTTCCTCTATTAACTTCTGGGTTTGATCAACCTTTAAATCTTTCAACTGGAGAATTTGCGACTGATCCTCGATATTACACTTTCTCAAGTAACATACGTTAAACGTGTCATGAATACCAGAGAGTTCTGGAGGAAGATCCAAAGCCATTGACTGATCATTTACAACTTGTCGAATTCTGAATGGACCAATGTACCTAGGCGCCAACTTTCCACGTTTTCCGAATCTAATCACCCCTTTCCACGGAGAAACTTTAAGATACACTAATTCACCTTCGGTAAACACAACCGGTCGTCTTTTAGGATCCGCATACTGTTTCTGTCTATCTCTTGCAGCTTTCAATTTCTCACGTGCAATAGCTACTTTATCAGCGGTTATTTGTACTATATCGGGTCCAGCAAACTGTTTCTCACCTGCTTCTAACCAACAAGTAGGTGTACGACAACGACGACCATACAACATTTCATACGGAGGTATCCCAATACTAGAATGGTACGAATTGTTATAAGTAAACTCAACCAATGGGAGATGTGAATCCCATGAACCTCCATATTCCAGAATGCAAGCACGAAGCATATCCTCTAAAGTTTGAATTGTACGTTCTGACTGACCGTCTGTCTGAGGATGATAAGCTGTGCTAAGATTTACACGTGTACCCAACTCTTGTTGCAGACTTTGCCAAAAACGAGAAGCAAAACGAGTATCTCTATCTGACACAATCGATAAGGGAATACCATGTCTGGAAACGATTTCGTTAACATACAATTGAGCAAGTTTAGTCAACGAAGCGGTCTCACTCGTAGCAAGAAAATGCGCGCTCTTTGTCAATCGATCCACTATAACCCAAATCATATCATTGCCTCGAGCAGTACGCGGTAGCTTAGTCACAAAATCCATAGTTATATGATCCCATTTCCACTCGGGTATTTCCAACTGTTTTAGCGACCCATATGGTTTTTGATGTTCCGCCTTAACCTGAGCACAAATATGACAAGATCCCACAAACTTTGCAATGTCGGTTTTCATCGTTGGCCACCAATACAACGGTTTCAAATCATTATACATTCGAGTACTACCCGGATGAATAGACATTCGTGACTTATGAGCTTCATTCAAAATCAAATCCCGAATACCACCAATAGAAGGAATCCAAACACGAGATTGATACGTCTTTAATCCCCTTGAATCATCAACTAATTCGTCCTTGCGTTTTAACATGATTTCAGATTTCAGATTCTGATCTTTCAATGCTTCAAGTTGTACAACTTTAATTTGATCAATCAAATCCGAGGAAACATTCACTTTTAAATAGAAAGCTCGATCAGGAGTATTCTTTCGACTTAACGCATCGGCGACCACATTAGCTTTGCCCGGATGGTATCTAATTTCACAATCATAATCTTTTATCAATTCCAACCATCGTCTCTGCCGCATATTCAATTCTTTCTGGGAAAACACATATTGCAAACTCTTGTGATCAGTACAAACAACACATCTAGTCCCATATAAATAATGTCTCCAAAGTTTTAGGGCAAATACAACTGCTGCGAGTTCTAAATCATGCGTAGGATAATTCTTCTCATGTGGTTTCAACTGTCGAGAAGCATAAGCGATAACTCTATCCCTTTGCATTAAGACACAACCCAAACCCGAATATGAAGCGTCGCAATAAACCACAAAATCATCAGTACCTTCTGGTAATGCTAAAATCGGTGTCTGACACAACAATTGTTTCAATGTCTGAAAAGCTTGCTCCTGTTGATCAGTCCACACATACTTCTCATCTTTACGGGTTAGTTTGGTTAACGGACCGGCTATCTTAGAAAAGTCCTTGATAAATTTTCGATAATATCCCGCTAACCCAAGAAAACTCCTTATCTCAGAAACAGATTTCGGCGCATTCCAATTCATCATAGCTGCAACCTTTGATGGATCCACTTTCACACCATCTCGACAAATTATATGACCCAAAAACTGAACTTCTCGAATCCAGAATTCACATTTGGAAAACTTTGCATACAACTGTTCCCGTCTCAATGTTTCAAGAACCAATCTCAAATGCATAGCATGCTCATTTTCAGATTTCGAATAAATAAGTATATCATCAATGAAAACAATCACAAATTGATCCAAGAATGGTCGACACACCCGATTCATCAAATCCATAAATACCGCTGGTGCATTCGTTAAACCAAAAGGCATAACCAGAAATTCATAATGCCCATACCTGGTTCGGAAAGCAGTTTTAGGTATATCTTGTTCACGCACACGGACTTGATGATAACCCGACCTCAAATCAATTTTGGAGTATACCGAAGAAACCTGTAACTGATCAAATAAGTCATCTATTCTGGGAAGAGGGTACTTATTCTTTACCGTTCTCTTGTTCAACTCTCTATAATCAATACACATGCGCAACGACCCGTCTTTCTTTTTCAAGAATAACACTGGTGCACCCCACGGCGAGGAACTAGGTCTGATAAAACCTTTATCCAACAATTCCTGAATCTGATTCATCATTTCACGGATCTCCGAAGGAGCTAATCTATAGGGAGCTTTAGCAATCGGCGACGATCCCGGAACAAGATCAATTCCGAATTCTACTTCCCTAACTGGTGGTAACCCAGGCAATTCATCGGGAAACACATCGGGGTATTCACTAACAACCGGAACATCTGAAACAGTTTTCCTTTCTAATTTGGCATCGACTACATAGGCTAGGAATGACTCACAACCTTTTGACAATGACTTCCTAGCTTTCATCAAAGAAATCAAAGGAATAGCTACACCATCCCGTTCTCCTCGAGCCACAACATATGACCCTTCGGAGATTGGGATCCTAACCAACTTCTGGTGACAATCAATACTAGCCTTATTCTAACTCAACCAATCCATACCAATTATTACATCGAAACTAGGGATTGGCATCAACAAGAAGGAAATAGGAAAAACGTGATCATCAATAGTAATATTAGCTCCAGTCACCGAGGTGGTAACAGGAACTAACTTACCACTAACTATTTCTACTTCTATAGGCTTTGTTATCACAGTATGGGCTAATTTCAACTTATCACAAAATTGCACAGAAATGAATGTACAATTAGCACCCGAATCAAACAATACACGTGCAGGTACAGAGTTTATAAGAAATGTACCCGTGATAACATCTTCAGTACGCACGGCCTCATCAACCGTCATCTGAAAAGCCCTACTAGTTGCTGGAGGAGGGTTCTTTCTTTTCTGACCGGAAGATCCCGAACTCCCGACCGAACCCGACCCCGCCGACCTTGCCTCCGGACATTGATCAACCCTATGCCCTTCTTTCTTACAAGTCCAACAAACAAAATTTGGATAACGGCAACTTTTTATCTCATGACCTAATTCACCACACTTCATACATTTGTTTGTCTTAGCCGTACACGGACCATCATGCCGAGACCTACACGAACTACACCAGTTGGAACTATTAAAACTTCCAGAAGAACTACTTCTTCCAACAAATTTCTTACCACCTGGCCTATTCCCTTGCCATTTGGATTTATTCTTACCCGACGATTCAGTTCTTGCTTTAGAGAAACTTGTATCCCTTCCTTGCCATAATCGCAAACCTCTCAAATCACTATCGGCAGACCGCGCGAGGTTAAAAGCATGCGATAAATCCTTAGCCAATCTCACAACTGTACGGTAGTTATCCGGTAAAGCATCCACAAATTGTTCAATTTGAGTTTTCTCATCCGGAACCCATTGTTGCACGAACCTAAGCTTATCCGTAAACTGCGCAATCAATTCATCAATAGTCATGTCATCATTTAATCGAAGATTCACAAACTCTCTTCGAATCCTAGCAATATCAAAATCCGAACAATATTGATTACGAACAACTTGATGAAACTGAGACCAACTAATAGCTTCTTTCTGTTGTTGAGTGAAATGACCGGTAATTGAATCCCACCAAACCATGGCATCATCCTTCATGCATTGAACCGCATACTTGACTTTAAGTTCCTCATCACAGCAAGTCACATCAAATTTGTGTTCCATATCCCTCAACCAATTTAACGTTACCGTAGGATTTTTACTTCCCTGAAATTCCGGGGGTCGACTAGCCATAAAAGTCTTGTATGAACACTTCTTTTCTGATTGAGAGGATGAACCAGAACCAAAAACTGGGGCTTGCTGAAATAACTGTCTAGTCGCAGCTTCCTCAGCTTTTCTCTTGAATTCCCTAAGGAATACTAACTCGTCTTCCATCTCATGAATATACTCATCTCGGTTAGATTGTTGTCCTGTTGGTTGAGAAGTACCATTATGATCGTGTTGCTCGGTATGAGTCCCGATTTGAGGAGCGACGATCCTGGAGGCATTGTTGGGGTTGGTGGTCGGTGGTTCGTTATCTGCCATTTCTGAAATTCAACACAACACTTGAACTTTTGTTAATCGTTAGCATCTAAATACTAACTACCTTCAACCAATACTAATCCCATACCCAAGAATGTTTGATATATCACGCTCGAGCTTTGGGATTGATCATTCAACAATGAACAATTTTCCCAAAACCTGGCTCTGATACCAATTTATAACACCCCTCATTCCATAATATTAATATTAATGATAATACGGAAGCGCAAGTAAATAAAACACAGTACTTCATTACATATTTTTCCAAAGTACCAAACAGTTTAGATGGTTAAGTTACTACAACTTTAAACTTGTTCAAAAGACTAGCATGACGGGGTGTTATATGAACTAAACTGGTTTGTTACAAAAATGATCAGAGTAGCTTGAATATCAAACATTCCATGTTTCCAAGGTTTGAGCTTCCTGCTACCCACCCGCATGCACTAAACAAAAGTCTGCAGGAAGTAACAACGAGGGATTAGCACATAGCTAAGTGAGTAAATCCAACACCCAACATTCAACTTAGCTAAACCAATTAACTACAACGAATATTCGCAACACAACAGTTAACAACAACTTAATGAGGATCGGCGGATCCGGGGATAACCTTAGTACCCGGGCGGCTCCCCAAGATCACTTATCCAAACATATCCGTATGGCCATAACGGACGAGACCGATAGCTAGTGTTTATTATACTTAGGTACAGTTCAGCACACACAACAAATGAAGTACATCCCTGTACCATTCACACAACAACACACTAGCCCAACCAACAGTTCATCAACTCGTTGACCTCATTAACAACAATGCACAAAGGCCACACAAAGCACATATAGGCATATGATCAACAATAACAACTAATCAACTCAATAATCAAGTCTACGTTTTCCCGTTGTAATCAAATGATTACAACTAAGCCAAACGGTAAGTTTTGAATCCACTGACCGATACCTTTGCCTTCAAAATCTCTGATTCCAGAGATTACTTAGCTTTCGGAGGATCTGAGAATCAATAATCAACATAAGTTAGTACTTTGCCTCATAATTTGTAAATATCAAAATGAGCATTTTTATAAAATGCCACAATAGCATTCAATAAGTGCCACTATAAACACCACCTTCTAAACACATGCATTTTGGTGTAATTTGCAAAATCCATCAAGATTAACCATGCAAACGCGATCCTGACTAGTTAGGGCTGGATCGCGTTCGTCCTTAGGAAAAATTCTGTCACCGAAAAACACTAGCAAACGCGATCCGGATAATAGGCCTGGATCGCGTTTCTAAGGCCAAAAACTCGACTAAGTCATTTATAACAAGGGAACGAGATCCGGAATCATAGCCGGGATCGCGTTCATCTGTTCTTCAGCTCAAGAACAGACCTGAACGAACCCTAACTCCATTTTCATTATTCAAGCTCTTCAAACTCAATTCTAATGCATCTAACAAGTTAAGAATCATACATATGATTACATGTCACAAGTAGTTACCATCTAAAACTCAAGAATCATCTCAAATTATCAATTTCATCATTTATTCTAAGAATTGAGGTTATGCATTAAAATCACTTACAAAGCAAGGAAGAACAAGATGATAAAGCTAGATGATGATGATGATACAAGTAGAAGATCACCCCTTAATTTGATGATTTAATCCAAGATATAATTTAGGGTTTATGTGTTTTATTTGAAAGGAAATTGGGGAAGGAAATGAGAATTGGTAAAGTGATCCAGATGTTAGGTCGGTCCTCATTAAAACCGGCCTACAACTTTGGGTACTTAATACCCGCTCTAAATCTATTGTCTGGCACCTAATTGCTAAATGCTAGAAATTCATTTTATTGTACCGTCAACTTTAATATATTAAAACAAGCAACATTTCATTATCCACAATAAGTCCTAAGACCTATTTCGCCAACTTTCACAATTAAACAATTATATCGCAAAATTATTTAAAACTATTAAATACGCAATTATAAATAGAAAAATACCAGGCTACCGGAGAGGATGTTACACCAACCCTAATCGCAAATCAAATGTACAATCAATCAATATCACATGTGTTTAATTTGTAAAACCCACGAAAAAATGAAGAAAAAAAACTCGTCGAAAGTATAGCTTGTGAGATCTTAAATCGAAGATGAGAAAACGCTGAATTTTATGGTGCAATTTTCATAATTTTTTGACTTGCCGTTTATGAGATATTAGGATTTTTATATAGTTGATAGTTGAAAGGTTATTTATATGGGTGTTGATATTTTCACCACATTTTTTTATAAATTCACCATAATCATGCATTGAGAGTTTGTACTGTACAAATTATACTGTACAGTTTTGGTGGATCTATCAAAAAGTGTGGTGGATATATCACTACCCTATTTATATAGTTGAGTAATGAAATTAGGATTTTTCTAATGATAGTCCTAATGTTTATGTTTAAAAAAAAATAGTGCATAAATGATGGTACATTAAAGTAAGTAAGATGAATATTAAAAAAGTTAATGAGGTAGTTATCATCATAGTACAACAAAATGATGTATTTCTGATTATCTTAGGCCTCTAGGGTTGCATTAGAAAAATCAATGTAATTATAAGGGCTTTTATTATTTAAAACAACAAAATCACCACACAGGCACACATGATAGGATTGATCGTGTAAACCTTGGATAGGAGGTTTTCAAATTCATATACTAAATTCGATATCAATGGTTCACTAGATTTTGATATTTGGTGTTCAGAGAAAGTATGATATACCGAAGTAAACATTATTAATAATTTAGTGCGCCACAATCAAATAACTCAAACGTTGAATTCAATGATCTTATGATACGGGAATTATTTCGATCACGAAAGAGAATTCAATTAATTTACCAATGGAAATTTGAAAAAACAAATGAAGACAATTGCATATGTGATCAATCCAATCCAGGGAGTCACATATATTCGAGGCGACGGTTGTGAGGGTTATTGTGATCTATAGTTTGATGTTTTTTCAAGAAATTGTATTTTTAGATCCTCCATAATATTTAAATGTTGTCAGTGAAGAAGTAACCGACAATATCATCTTGATCTTGGTGTCCATATATTGTGAAGAATCAGGTGCTGTAACAACCCCAAATTTAGGGCCAATTTAAAATTTCCCTAATTACGTGTTTACTACTTGTATTTAATATGAAATATGATTAAATACGTTAACTACCTATTATATATATATAGGTGATATATATACACGTATACGATTCGTTCAAATCTTATAAGACTGCAAGTTGTACAAACATACGGACGTTGGTAAAACAATTATTAAATAATGTGAAATTATTTAATTACTCAAACTACTACTTTATATTATGGCTATAATATAACGAACACGTACGTTTTGCTAAAAACGTAACCGAACGCGACAAAAATGCACAAAAACGCACCCAACCGACAAAATAAATCAAAGTTATAATTTTATAACTTAAAACTAAATATTTTGATAAAATACTTCAAGTAAAAATATCGCGATTATACGCGTACGGTTAACACGTTTAAAAACGTTACATAATTCAAATGAACGCACGATTCGCGACCAGTGACCAAACGAAATCTCGAATAGTATTTTAGTAACTTAAAATATGTTATTTGAGTAAAACTTTTATATAAAATATCGGGTTTTAAATCGTTAACAAAACGTATTATATATAACGTTATACGATTAATTAAACCGCGAAACGAACGGGTAAACGAACACGAGACTTAACGCAACTTCGGGAAATGATTTAAACACCCACCTTGTGGGTGGGACCCACGAAATCTGCAGCAATATGGGGCACTATACCCCTTTTTGCTTCTTTGACTTTCCTTTGTTTACTTCATCACACCACCACCTCCATACCTCCCTCACTTCACACCCCACTCCACCAAGAACTCTCTCTAGCCTCTCTCCCTCTCTTCCCCTGCGGTTTTTGGCAGCCCAAACACACCCACAAATCTTCACAAAAACACACTCAAAAACGCCTTGGATTGCTAGGAGCTTTTGGAAGAAAACGATCACCTCACCGAGCTCTACACATCCACCTTTCTCGTTTCCTCATACGACTAGTAAGGACCTCAAACTTTTCTTGAATATGCTTTTATAATGTTTATTTACATGTTATGTTGTTCACCTAGCAAGATAATGTCCAAAATATAAACTTAAAAACGTTTTTGAAGTAGTATTGTAAAAACAGAAAACTGGCCAGAATCTTTGTCTCACGAAAACGACCATAACTTGAGTTGTAAGTTAAATAAACGTGTGAGACCACTTGGAAAAGTTTGGTATTTTCGTCTTGAACAAAAAGTTCTTCTTTAGCTACCTCCAGAAATACACACATTTTCGGCTATTACTTGATCTTTGGACATATGTCTGTTTTGGCCGGATTTTAGAACCGACACCTTCACGATTTTATTTAACTAACTTAGAGACTTCCATAGTTCTTGGGAAAATTAGGTAATATGCTAGAGAACTTGTAGAACATGTGGTAATTTTTGCGGGACTTGAATCGGACCAGAAATGAGCCAAAATAAATGGCGAAGCAAACCGCAAAACCGAAAACTAAAATAGGGACTGTTTTGGTATATTTATAAAAACCGACACCTCGAGAACCTCTAGAACATAAATATAAGTTGTTAAGTGTTATTTTGCCATAATAAAACTTAGATAAAAGCCTCGGGTCAAGACTCGAACGTTTGACCCCAAAACCGAACCAAAATCATAAACAGACCTTTGTGTCGCATCGGACCAAAAGTTCATGCGACACAACATTTATGTCGCATTCTATGTCGTATATTATGTCGCAATATATGCGACACAACTCTTATGTCGTACTATATGTCGTATCATCTACGACACAAAGTTTACCTATCGCTTGATTGCGACACAACGACTATGTCGTATCGTTGTGTCGTACCCTTGTATGCGACACAACCATTGTGTCGCATAAACACTAAACCCAAACCAATCCTTACGACACAGACCTTATGTCGCATGTGGTCGAATTGTGTCGCAGATAGCCCAGATCAGAAAACAAAATATTATCTAAGTGTTAGAATCACTTTCCAGATACTAAATCAAATACGATACGACTTACACACGAAAATACTATACTTTTGGAAATATACACCAATACTCGAATACGTACAAGAACATACTAAACTAAACGTGAGATTACACTCACACACGCACTCGGAAACACTTAGGAGATTACACTCCAACGAACATACACTTACACGGGATTGCACCCGACACGAACTTATAAGTTCACTCCAGATATTTGCGTGCGGGATTACACGCAAACCAATACAAAATTACACTCGAACACTTGGGATTACACCCACTCGGATTTACATCACTTGAACATTTCACGACACAATACGAATGTGCTTGATTTCAAAACGGTTACTATGAATACATAATAATAATGGATGGAATTATTATTACACGCGAACACCAACGGGCCGTACAACTTTTCTACAAACTACAACTTACAAACAATTACAAACGTACAAACTAAACTAATGGACATTAACTAGTTTGGAAACAACTAGCATGGATACTTTACAAGTATTCCATTTACTTACTAAACCTTGTGCGTATTAGGACGCTAAGGGTTGCTAGTTTGGGAATACTACTTGCTTACTTACTACATCGTCTGCCAGACTCAGGTGAGTCTTACAGCCCCTACTTTACTATTTTATACTCAGGGGTGAGATGCATTACTGTTTTTACATGAACACACAAAACTTACTTGCTGCCATGATTTACTTACTGTACGAGGTTAACGATACGCCAATTGCATGAGTTTTACGACTAATCCAATGAAATCCTCCTGAATCATAGTTGTTAGTTATGTGATAAGCGCGAGTTTTAGTATATGGATCCATATGGGACTGACAATCCCCGCCCGGGGTAGCAAGCACTACCACGAACCGTTCCTGTAGAAACGGGCGTTTCTTACTCGTTCCGTATGAATGTTTTGGATTACATTCATGAGGGGGTACCTATATTTATTGTACGTTAAGCATCAACTATGGTGGCTCATGGCGATTGTATCAAACGGTTTGCATAAACTGCAACCACCCACTTATTAAAACTTAAGTTAATGATGAGCATATCCTGTGATCATTAATTATTGGCTGGCTATGATTTACAAATACTACTTGTGTGTTCAAACTGTTTACTTACTTATAAACCTGTGAGATTCACCAACCTTTTTGGTTGACCGTTTTAGTAATGCTTCTCAGGTACACAGCATCAGTAGGGATGCCCAGCAGGATAAGCTTAATTAGCTCGAGTCGCATGCATTACAAGCTTGGAGATTTTACTACATTACTTTTGTACTAGTTGTTATGTATTAGAATCTCTAGGAAATTACTGAACTCGAGCTTGTATTTTGAAACTACTTATGTACTAATGTAATAACTTTTCGAACGTCTCATTTAGAGTCGTTCACTGTATCCTTTGTGCTTGTGATTATTGATTAGTAACACCCAAAACATCGCTTCCGCAACTGTAAAATTTGGGGGTGTTACAGATTGGTATCAGAGCCTAAGGTTATAGTGAACTAGGTTGCATTTAGTGGGCCTAGACTATGACCGTTAGGCAGTATTCCTCATTAGGTATAACTGGTTCAGGAATTACAGCATACGAGTTTAATTTAACATAGCCTGATCAACTATGTACAATTAAATGAAGATGATGTGAGTTCTGAAAGGGGTTATGTTGAACCGGAATGCATTAGCTGACTCTGACCTCGAGAGAACCGGGACTTTTACTTGATTGTGCTAGACACACACTAGGCGGTTATGTGTTATATATATATATACATAGGCCTCTTTCCCCGATACGATACTCTCTCTCGACTACTACGAAATTCACTTTCAAATTTTATCAAACTAACGACAACTCGATTCTCGTCGTTTCGTCCTTATTCGACTTTTTACGAATTCACGACTACCGGCTTACGTCCGAAGACTTCTACACCGTTATAACTGACAACCATAGTTACTTGAACGTTCTTCGATAAAAAGATCGAGACCTTGTTTCCATTTGCTATTCTTACCTAATTCGACGTTTATAACATTCTACAACGTACCCCACCGCACCGATAGACATATAATACTAAAAATCATTTTCAACTCAAGTCTCCGTCAGATTTCAAATTATACAATCGACTTTTACTATCAAAGTTTTATAACAAATGTATTTTTATCAAACATGTTACAAAATTCCTTACAAAATGTTTTATAAAATTTTCAAAATTTCGAAATTGTATAAACTTTAAACAAATTACAATCCTTGACGAAATTTCTTTGAACTTACTAAATCACCACCGTCATAATTCTTATTCAAATCCTCACATGTTCTTTATTATTGTTTCAAGGAACATGCCTCCTCGACGACAAATCATGCTTACTGAAGCCGAAGTCGCGGGCCTAGTTGCCCGTAGTGTGGCTCAAGCTCTAGCTACCCGGACTTCAGCACCTGGTAGCGAAGATACCGCTAACAACGGACCCCAACCCAAAACCTGCACCTACAAGGATTTCCATAACTGCAAGCCGCTGAACTTTGCAGGAACTGAAGGAGCGATTGGTCTGATTCGTTGGACCGAGAAAATTGAATCAGTGTTCCTCATCTGCAACTGCAAGGAAGAGGATAAAGTCAAATTCGCCGCCAGCACCTTTTCTGAAATTGCCTTAACCTGGTGGAACACTTATGCTCAAACGGTGAGCATTACCGATGCTTACAAACTACCGTGGGATGAACTGAAGAATATGTTGAGGGGCGAGTACTGCCCAAGAGATGAGCTGAAGCAACTAGAGTTAGAATTTTGGAATCACAAGATGCAGGGTGACGACATCACCGGTTACACCAACCGATTTCACCAGCTGGCACTTCTGTGCCCATCTATGGTTGATCCTGAGTACAAAAGGATCGAAAAATACGTTGATGGACTTCCCGAACGACTTCAAGATTTAGTAACTTCGTCCAAACCGGGAACCATTCAGAGCGCCATCCGTATGGCTCATGAGTTAACGGCCAATTCTGTCCGCCGTGGCTCAACTTCAACCCCATCTGCAAATAACAAACGTAAATGGGAAGTGATTCCCCACTCATCCAACCCGACTTCTGACAAAAAGCCTGCAACAGTCAATGCCAATGACTCAAAGGCTTACAAGGGGAGCAAGCCTTTCTGCTCCAAATGTAGTCGTCATCATAACGGCTCCTGTCCCTGTTCTAAATGCAAGAAATTCGGGCACCTGGCCCAAGACTGCCGAACCAACCCCTCTGGTACTGATACTCCTGCACCCAAAACCTGTTATGAGTGCAATGGTACCGGGCATTTCAGGAAGGATTGCCCAAAGCTGAAAAACCGAACCAACTACACGAAGAGTAGAGCTTATGTCATTAACGCTAGGGAGGATGACCCGAATCCGAGACTTTGTGATTTACTTAACCCGGGTACGCTCATTCTTTGACTACCCGAATCTATTTTCTCATAAATCTCTCGCTTAATGATTTATGTATAACTATGTTTCATTCTGCGTGTTTTCTTTGATCCTAAGTACACAATAGGATTAGGAAACGACCGACTACTTAAATCCCGACAACACGATTTTCCTTACACTTTAGATACAATAACCAAACTTTTCCCAAATATCTCACACTGGTTGAGACCGGGAACTTGTATATTGTTCGTTATTTTAACAAGTCATTCAATAGAACTTCACTTGCTGGTAACAATTCTTAAATAGAATAATATTTTCGTAGGAAATGACAACATACTCCGTCAACAACCCTACCTTGGATGATGAACTGCTCAGTGAGGAACCAACTATGTTTCCTTACCTTCTCGAACTCGAGTGTGATACAGAACACTCCGCTGAATCAGAAATGGCACCTGCTATTCCTGCTGCTCCAACTGCTGCAAAAGCACCAGTTGATGAAACCATGGCTACTGAATCAGTCAGCCACCTAAACCAAACTATTGATTCGCTGCTAAAACAACTGACTGAAGCACGGGAGGACATTGATGACCTGCGACGAATTGCTTTCCAAAACGACCTGCGTATGCGTGAGTACGAGCTACGTTTGACAGCCTTAGAAAACCCTACTCCACCACCAACTTCACAAAGTAATCCTACTGAAAAGGAGACCGACACTGACTGTGCACCACCTCCAGCAAAGAGGGTGAAAGTTTACAGGGGAAATAGACCTTACTGTGCTCGATGCACCCGACATCATGACAACCCTTGTACCACACCCACCGGTCGATGCAAGGCCAACCCTAAAAGTACGAACCCTCCTAAGGTGAAACTCTGCTTCAACTGTGGGAGTGCTGGCCATCTCAAGGCCCAATGCCCACTACCTCCAGGCAACAAAAATTAGGGTACGTTACCACTTGACAATTACTTGGTTTCAAACACTGTAGGACCTACCCTACTACTGTAGGCTACTAGTACGCATCGTAACCACCTGACGAATAACGAACTACCAATTACTACTTTGAACAAATTTCGGGACGAAATTTTATTAACAAGGGGAGAATGTAACAACCCCAAATTTAGGGCCAATTTAAAATTTCCCTAATTACGTGTTTACTACTTGTATTTAATATGAAATATGATTAAATACGTTAACTACCTATTATATATATATAGGTGATATATATACACGTATACGATTCGTTCAAATCTTATAAGACTGCAAGTTGTACAAACATACGGACGTTGGTAAAACAATTATTAAATAATGTGAAATTATTTAATTACTCAAACTACTACTTTATATTATGGCTATAATATAACGAACACGTACGTTTTGCTAAAAACGTAACCGAACGCGACAAAAATGCACAAAAACGCACCCAACCGACAAAATAAATCAAAGTTATAATTTTATAACTTAAAACTAAATATTTTGATAAAATACTTCAAGTAAAAATATCGCGATTATACGCGTACGGTTAACACGTTTAAAAACGTTACATAATTCAAATGAACGCACGATTCGCGACCAGTGACCAAACGAAATCTCGAATAGTATTTTAGTAACTTAAAATATGTTATTTGAGTAAAACTTTTATATAAAATATCGGGTTTTAAATCGTTAACAAAACGTATTATATATAACGTTATACGATTAATTAAACCGCGAAACGAACGGGTAAACGAACACGAGACTTAACGCAACTTCGGGAAATGATTTAAACACCCACCTTGTGGGTGGGACCCACGAAATCTGCAGCAATATGGGGCACTATACCCCTTTTTGCTTCTTTGACTTTCCTTTGTTTACTTCATCACACCACCACCTCCATACCTCCCTCACTTCACACCCCACTCCACCAAGAACTCTCTCTAGCCTCTCTCCCTCTCTTCCCTTGCGGTTTTTGGCAGCCCAAACACACCCACAAATCTTCACAAAAACACACTCAAAAACGCCTTGGATTGCTAGGAGCTTTTGGAAGAAAACGATCACCTCACCGAGCTCTACACATCCACCTTTCTCGTTTCCTCATACGACTAGTAAGGACCTCAAACTTTTCTTGAATATGCTTTTATAATGTTTATTTACATGTTATGTTGTTCACCTAGCAAGATAATGTCCAAAATATAAACTTAAAAACGTTTTTGAAGTAGTATTGTAAAAACAGAAAACTGGCCAGAATCTTTGTCTCACGAAAACGACCATAACTTGAGTTGTAAGTTAAATAAACGTGTGAGACCACTTGGAAAAGTTTGGTATTTTCGTCTTGAACAAAAAGTTCTTCTTTAGCTACCTCCAGAAATACACACATTTTCGGCTATTACTTGATCTTTGGACATATGTCTGTTTTGGCCGGATTTTAGAACCGACACCTTCACGATTTTATTTAACTAACTTAGAGACTTCCATAGTTCTTGGGAAAATTAGGTAATATGCTAGAGAACTTGTAGAACATGTGGTAATTTTTGCGGGACTTGAATCGGACCAGAAATGAGCCAAAATAAATGGCGAAGCAAACCGCAAAACCGAAAACTAAAATAGGGACTGTTTTGGTATATTTATAAAAACCGACACCTCGAGAACCTCTAGAACATAAATATAAGTTGTTAAGTGTTATTTTGCCATAATAAAACTTAGATAAAAGCCTCGGGTCAAGACTCGAACGTTTGACCCCAAAACCGAACCAAAATCATAAACAGACCTTTGTGTCGCATCGGACCAAAAGTTCATGCGACACAACATTTATGTCGCATTCTATGTCGTATATTATGTCGCAATATATGCGACACAACTCTTATGTCGTACTATATGTCGTATCATCTACGACACAAAGTTTACCTATCGCTTGATTGCGACACAACGACTATGTCGTATCGTTGTGTCGTACCCTTGTATGCGACACAACCATTGTGTCGCATAAACACTAAACCCAAACCAATCCTTACGACACAGACCTTATGTCGCATGTGGTCGAATTGTGTCGCAGATAGCCCAGATCAGAAAACAAAATATTATCTAAGTGTTAGAATCACTTTCCAGATACTAAATCAAATACGATACGACTTACACACGAAAATACTATACTTTTGGAAATATACACCAATACTCGAATACGTACAAGAACATACTAAACTAAACGTGAGATTACACTCACACACGCACTCGGAAACACTTAGGAGATTACACTCCAACGAACATACACTTACACGGGATTGCACCCGACACGAACTTATAAGTTCACTCCAGATATTTGCGTGCGGGATTACACGCAAACCAATACGAAATTACACTCGAACACTTGGGATTACACCCACTCGGATTTACATCACTTGAACATTTCACGACACAATACGAATGTGCTTGATTTCAAAACGGTTACTATGAATACATAATAATAATGGATGGAATTATTATTACACGCGAACACCAACGGGCCGTACAACTTTTCTACAAACTACAACTTACAAACAATTACAAACGTACAAACTAAACTAATGGACATTAACTAGTTTGGAAACAACTAGCATGGATACTTTACAAGTATTCCATTTACTTACTAAACCTTGTGCGTATTAGGACGCTAAGGGTTGCTAGTTTGGGAATACTACTTGCTTACTTACTACATCGTCTGCCAGACTCAGGTGAGTCTTACAGCCCCTACTTTACTATTTTATACTCAGGGGTGAGATGCATTACTGTTTTTACATGAACACACAAAACTTACTTGCTGCCATGATTTACTTACTGTACGAGGTTAACGATACGCCAATTGCATGAGTTTTACGACTAATCCAATGAAATCCTCCTGAATCATAGTTGTTAGTTATGTGATAAGCGCGAGTTTTAGTATATGGATCCATATGGGACTGACAATCCCCGCCCGGGGTAGCAAGCACTACCACGAACCGTTCCTGTAGAAACGGGCGTTTCTTACTCGTTCCGTATGAATGTTTTGGATTACATTCATGAGGGGGTACCTATATTTACTGTACGTTAAGCATCAACTATGGTGGCTCATGGCGATTGTATCAAACGGTTTGCATAAACTGCAACCACCCACTTATTAAAACTTAAGTTAATGATGAGCATATCCTGTGATCATTAATTATTGGCTGGCTATGATTTACAAATACTACTTGTGTGTTCAAACTGTTTACTTACTTATAAACCTGTGAGATTCACCAACCTTTTTGGTTGACCGTTTTAGTAATGCTTCTCAGGTACACAGCATTAGTAGGGATGCCCAGCAGGATAAGCTTAATTAGCTCGAGTCGCATGCATTACAAGCTTGGAGATTTTACTACATTACTTTTGTACTAGTTGTTATGTATTAGAATCTCTAGGAAATTACTGAACTCGAGCTTGTATTTTGAAACTACTTATGTACTAATGTAATAACTTTTCGAACGTCTCATTTAGAGTCGTTCACTGTATCCTTTGTGCTTGTGATTATTGATTAGTAACACCCAAAACATCACTTCCGCAACTGTAAAATTTGGGGGTGTTACAGGTGCGGAGCCAGGAATTAATGTTAAGGGGGGCTTAATTTATAGACAAATCTATTTGGTTGCTAATCGGTTTTTTTACGCTAGACGTCAATCTTTAAAAGTTAAATTATTTTTAAATAAATTAGATTTATATATTTTTCTTATTCAAACTTAAAAAGGATTTTATACTTCTTTTACAGTTTTATTTATTGATACTATTTTATGAAATCTTGTAACGATATTCATTCCCAACAGTGGATATATGTAACGTTAGTATGTGCAGCTATGGGATATATATATATATTGATATTTGACTTTTTATACGGTATAAAAGTATAATTATTTACATATATAAAGTTCAAAGTGACGTACTATTAAATTGATGGGTTAAAATGAGGTACAGAATATTAGTAGAAGGGTAGTAAATGAAAAAGGACAAAAGGTTATCTTCTCTCCCAAACTCACCTGCATCTCCAAACCTCTTACAATCCTCACCCCATCTCGAAATTTACACTGTAACTCAAAATTTTCTTCATCAAAACACAATTATATACTAATTAAACTACCAGAGTAAGGGGGGGATAAGCACCCTCTAGCCCCCTTACTAGCTCCGCCTCTGTGAAGAATGACTTTTAATCATAATTAGGTGAGTACCGCGATAACGCGGGATATGACATTTGCTTTTGTAAGTTTACAACTTAAAATTTATACTTTTTAAGATGAAAGAGTATATTAGTGATTGTGTGAATGTGTAGAATTATGCGCAAGATACAACACATAATTATATAGCTAACTTTACGTGAGCCTATGAGATCACACACAAAAGGCATTGAGATATCAATCAATAATATATACTAGTGTCATTGCCCGTGCGATGCACGGTTGTATGCATTAGGATTCCGCTAAGGTTATTAAATATCATAGTTAGGTCTTAAAAGTTAGTATGACATTTTGTAATTTCGCCATTGCATTTAAATAAACCACCCTTTAAAGGAGTCATTTTTACATCCGGTACGACTTAATGTATAAAATGAATAGAAACAATTACAAAGTTTTATTTAATTGATTTAATTATATTCAATTTTTGATAGAGTACGTAGTTCCAAGAGTCACGTGCAAAAGACTTTTTCCTCCAAAAGAAAGAATATGATCGTATATTTCATTTATCATGTTCTTCAAAATCTTTTTTAGTGTTGATCTAAATCCATACTAAAACATAACATTACGATTGAAGAATGTTCACAAATTTCTTTTGATCTTTCAAAAACTCCAAGAATGCATTGATAGTATCTCATTTAGACCGGGAATAAATATACTAAATAGGGGTGTACATAAATGGTCTGGAACCGTTAGAACCGGTAAACCGAACCAGGACCGGACCAGAACCGAACCGGACCGTAGCACAATGGTCCGGTTCTCGGTTCTATATTGTAACAACTCGCAAATTTAAACGCGATTAATTATATTAATCACTTGCATTATTAGGCTAATTCCCTACTTGAGTGAATTCACAACACATTTTAGAGGTAAGTCTAGCATAGCCCAACTAGTTAGTACGCGCAGTATTACGTATTCGTAATTAGTTGTAATTACGTACAGAACAATTTGAAAACAAACGCGACAAAAACGTACGACTGTTGGTGAACAAAATTATTTAATAAAACGAAATTATTAAATAACGTAGTAACTAATAAATATTTTGTCAAAAATATTTACTAATTTATTTTATAACGCAAAACGTCCAAAACGTATAATTAAATTTGGTTCCATAAAAAGAGCCTAATTAAATATAATGAAATATGTAATTTAAAAATACATTAGTTGAAATACTGTAATATTTAACGATCGGATAAACAAACACGGAACGCAAACACGGAGGCAGAAGTGGAACAAAACCACCTCCACCTCCCTATTTTCTCTCCATTTCTTTTCACTTTCTTTCTTTTCTCTTTCTCTTTTCTCTCTATTATCACCACCACCTACCAAAACCACCACACAAGTCACCACAAAACTACCACCAAACGACGCCGAATCAACAAACAAAATAGAGGAAAACGACCACGAGACTACGATCTATCTTTCTACCTTTTCGGATTTCAAATCCGACACCCGTAAGTTTCCGACAAATCCCGCAAATCTTTAGATTTCAAAGTTATAATTGCTATTTCTTGTTTAACATACTTAGAATAACATGTTTTAGTGTTTTATACAACCGAAAACGTTCCAAATCAACCAAAAATCCGACTTTTTCTCGCTGTTCGTCGAACAGGCGACTACGTCGCATTTTGACCGAAAACAGTACTGCGACGTAGGCCTTTACGTCGCATTACCCTTCCTTACGTCGCACATAGCGACGCAGACCACTACGTCGCATTAAATTGCGAGCGTCGCCTATGCGACGCAACCCATGACGTCGCAAAACCTGAATGCGACGTAGACCCGTACGTCGCACCCTACGTCGCATAACAACCCAGCGTCGCACCTTACGTCGCTAAAAACAGGAAGTTTAAAAACTTGTTTTCACTAAGTGTCGAACTAACCGGAAATGCATATCTTTAAACGATACGATTCACGAGCTTTACAAACAATACAAACACTCTTATTTTACCGAAATTAGGATTTCAAACTATCACCAACGAGTCGTATACGTTTTCACAAACAACGAAATACAAACATAAACATTAAACGAACGATTTGGACGTGACTTGGTTGTACAAACACTAGCATGGATGATTAGTTTAGACATCCACATACTTATTAAATCTCGTACGTTTAGGACGTTAGGAGATTTCAGACCGTACTTGGGCTTAGGTTTGCTAGCACTCGCACAACTACTTAACTCAACAGGTGAGTTCACAGCCCCTACTTTTACTGATTTAACTGCTTTTGAACAGGGGTGGAAAACATAGTCAACTATTTTACTTATTGCCATAAACTGCTTTTACTTATATGATTGTTTATCATACTTGTTTACTCAAACTATTAGAGTACTTTGAACTATTTAACTGTTGAACAAAACTGGTGTTTGCGAATTAACATTTACATATTGACACACTGAACTAATGGGATAAATTATCGACAAACTGTTTTAACTAGACCGGAGAACGACCGGTAAACTGTTTTGTAACGACTGTAAACTATTTTGGTATCTTACCGGAGAATGACCGGTACATTTGGTAACTTGTCGGAGAACGACCGACACAAACATAACTTTTAAACTTGTTTGGTATACCGGGGAACGACCGGTACTTTTGTGTAAAACGCTGGAGAACGACCAGCCACGTATTTTAGTGCCAGAGAACGACTGGCCAAGGGACGGGAGAACGACCCGTGCGTCTTGGATGGGAGAACGACCCATGCGTTTGTTGGACGGGAGAACGACCCGTGCGTTACTAGACCGGAGAACGACCGGTAAACTGTTTTTGTTGAACGGGAGAACGACCCGTGCGTATTTGACCGGAGAACGACCGGTACTGTGTATTTGTAACTCGCTGGTGAACGACCAGCATGTGTTTTAACTTGAACTTTGGGGCGAACAACCCACAAAACTGGTATTTGGATAACATTCTACAAAACTTATACTCGACTATTATGGCAATACTATTTGTGAACATATTTGGATAACAACTGTGATACAAACTTGATTCAACTTGTGTAAACTTAAAACCTGTGAATTCACTCAACCTAGTTGTTGACTTTTACTATGTTTTTCAGGGAATTAGCTGCGCATATAAGAATCGCCAACACACATGGAGAACTAGGCGACCCTTGAAGTTAGGATGCCAACTTTTTGGAAATACATGGATTTCTTTAGTATAACTGAAACGCTTTAGTCATATTTCAGAAATCTACTTTTGTAAACTTATTACTTTTAACTTATACGATTCGAGGAATCGTAAACTTTGTAATTAACATTTTTGGCATCTTAATATATATTGTTCTGTTGTAATCATAAGCTCTGATACGAATGCATGCTTTGTTATTGTGACACCCCAGTACTTAAACTAAACGCTTCCGCTCAACGAATTTGGGGGTGTTACAGATTGGTATCAGAGCCAATGGTTATAGCGAACTAGGAAACTTTAGGTGACTTAGAAACCTAGAGACCTAGACTATAGCCTTGGCTAGAACGCACATGCATACATACATTTGCATACATCTAAACCATCGTTACGATACCTCAATACGCGTGAACTGTTCACCACATCCGACTCGTTCATTGTACTCTGATCTCATATGAACCTGATCGTGATTAAACGGTTGATGAAAAGAAGTATGTATTTGGCATCATATAATGACGCCTGGCCAACGTGATTATATCATACTAAGTACATATGGGTGTTTCATAGTCGTAAGATACGTGATGGGGATTCGACAAATTTTGCTTGATACTCGAAAACTTGAAATATGTGAAACTTTATTCCTCACATATTTTTCATTGGCATTGACTTCTGCATCTTTTCATCGCAGAACGTCAGCATGCCGCCTAAACAAAGAAAGACTCGAAACAGTCGACGAAATTCTCCACCTGTACCTCCAGAAACAACCGAACAAATCATCGAACGCCGCGTGGCTGAGGCTATTGCTCAGTACGAGGCTAGCAGAAATCGTGAAAACCCAACCAACAACAGTGGAGCTACCCCCGTCAACAGTGAAACTCCAACTAATACCCAGCCGGGGTGTTCCTACAAAACCTTTCAGTCTTGTAAACCCAGCACCTTCACCGGGACCGAAGGGGCCATTGGCCTGGTCCACTGGATTGAAAAGATGGAATCAGTCATCGACATCAGCGACTGCGCCAACGACAAGATCGTGAAATACGCCACCTGCACTTTAGCCGACAAAGCGCTAACCTGGTGGAACGCTCAAGTCCAGATTATGGGACGCCCAGCTGCTCATTCCATGACCTGGGTAACTCTGAAGCAGATGATGATGGAGGAATTTTGCCCTCCCAACGAGATGCAGAAACTCGAAACCGAGTTTTGGAACATTCAGATGATCGGAGCTGACATTTCCGGTTACACAACTAGATTTCAGGAGCTTGCACGTCTGGTGCCTCATATGGTAACCCCCGAGAGCAAACGCATTGAGCGTTACAACAGGGGTTTGGCACCACAAATCCGAGGCATGGTTATGTCCTCCAAACCCGCCACTTTTAGGAGCGCAGTTGATCTGGCTCAAAGCTTAACCGACGACGCTGTCGAGATTGGAACCCTGAAAGTTATCACAGGGAAAACTGAACTTACCCGTACTGATGCGGGCGACTCTGGAACCCACAAACGCAAATGGAACAATGATGGTAACGACCGTCAGGGTCAACAAAACAGAAACCCGGGAAACACCCGAGCCTTTGCCGCAATCACCAACTCTGGACCCAAAACCTATCTTGGCAACAAACCAAAATGCGACAAGTGCGGGATGCATCATAATGGCAACTGTGCTTTCTGCCAAGATTGCAAAAACTGGGGTTATTTGGCCCAAAACTGTAAAACCAACCCTCCTCCTCGATCAAACGCCTGTTACGAGTGCGGCGAATCTGGACACTTTCGAAATCAATGTCCAAAACTGAACAACAACCAGGACAACACCGGGAACAACAATCAGAACAACAACCGCGCCGTTAACAAAGGCTACACCCCAGGCCGCGCATACATCCTCCGCGCACCGGAAACTGTTGCGGACTATGGCAAGCACGGTATGTCTTACCAACTATTGCTACGATTTAACGTTTCTTTCATTCGAATGTCAATTCGAACATATCACTTGGTAAACTTCGACTATTAACGAACGCATAACTATTTAAACTATACCGCGAGTATACTAAACTGATTTAAAACTTTTCTGGCAACGATTGAGCGCCACCCAAACTGGTATTATTATTGACGACGTGACTTATTCGGAGAACATACGCCGCGGGCGATCCGACTTGATTTTTAAATCTCGGGACGAGATTTCTCTAACATGGGGAGAATATAACAACTCGCAAATTTAAACGCGATTAATTATATTAATCACTTGCATTATTAGGCTAATTCCCTACTTGAGTGAATTCACAACACATTTTAGAGGTAAGTCTAGCATAGCCCAACTAGTTAGTACGCGCAGTATTACGTATTCGTAATTAGTTGTAATTACTTACAGAACAATTTGAAAACAAACGCGACAAAAACGTACGACTGTTGGTGAACAAAATTATTTAATAAAATGAAATTATTAAATAACGTAGTAACTAATAAATATTTTGTCAAAAATATTTACTAATTTATTTTATAACGCAAAACGTCCAAAACGTATAATTAAATTTGGTTCCATAAAAAGAGCCTAATTAAATATAATGAAATATGTAATTTAAAAATACATTAGTTGAAATACTGTAATATTTAACGATCGGATAAACAAACACGGAACGCAAACACGGAGGCAGAAGTGGAACAAAACCACCTCCACCTCCCTATTTTCTCTCCATTTCTTTTCACTTTCTTTCTTTTCTCTTTCTCTTTTCTCTCTATTATCACCACCACCTACCAAAACCACCACACAAGTCACCACAAAACTACCACCAAACGACGCCGAATCAACAAACAAAATAGAGGAAAACGACCACGAGACTACGATCTATCTTTCTACCTTTTCGGATTTCAAATCCGACACCCGTAAGTTTCCGACAAATCCCGCAAATCTTTAGATTTCAAAGTTATAATTGCTATTTCTTGTTTAACATACTTAGAATAACATGTTTTAGTGTTTTATACAACCGAAAACGTTCCAAATCAACCAAAAATCCGACTTTTTCTCGCTGTTCGTCGAACAGGCGACTACGTCGCATTGGGACCGAAAACAGTACTGCGACGTAGGCCTTTACGTCGCATTACCCTTCCTTACGTCGCACATAGCGACGCAGACCACTACGTCGCATTAAATTGCGAGCGTCGCCTATGCGACGCAACCCATGACGTCGCAAAACCTGAATGCGACGTAGACCCGTACGTCGCACCCTACGTCGCATAACAACCCAGCGTCGCACCTTACGTCGCTAAAAACAGGAAGTTTAAAAACTTGTTTTCACTAAGTGTCGAACTAACCGGAAATGCATATCTTTAAACGATACGATTCACGAGCTTTACAAACAATACAAACACTCTTATTTTACCGAAATTAGGATTTCAAACTATCACCAACGAGTCGTATACGTTTTCACAAACAACGAAATACAAACATAAACATTAAACGAACGATTTGGACGTGACTTGGTTGTACAAACACTAGCATGGATGATTAGTTTAGACATCCACATACTTATTAAATCTCGTACGTTTAGGACGTTAGGAGATTTCAGACCGTACTTGGGCTTAGGTTTGCTAGCACTCGCACAACTACTTAACTCAACAGGTGAGTTCACAGCCCCTACTTTTACTGATTTAACTGCTTTTGAACAGGGGTGGAAAACATAGTCAACTATTTTACTTATTGCCATAAACTGCTTTTACTTATATGATTGTTTATCATACTTGTTTACTCAAACTATTAGAGTACTTTGAACTATTTAACTGTTGAACAAAACTGGTGTTTGCGAATTAACATTTACATATTGACACACTGAACTAATGGGATAAATTATCGACAAACTGTTTTAACTAGACCGGAGAACGACCGGTAAACTGTTTTGTAACGACTGTAAACTATTTTGGTATCTTACCGGAGAACGACCGGTACATTTGGTAACTTGTCGGAGAACGACCGACACAAACATAACTTTTAAACTTGTTTGGTATACCGGGGAACGACCGGTACTTTTGTGTAAAACGCTGGAGAACGACCAGCCACGTATTTTAGTGCCAGAGAACGACTGGCCAAGGGACGGGAGAACGACCCGTGCGTCTTGGATGGGAGAACGACCCATGCGTTTGTTGGACGGGAGAACGACCCGTGCGTTACTAGACCGGAGAACGACCGGTAAACTGTTTTTGTTGAACGGGAGAACGACCCGTGCGTATTTGACCGGAGAACGACCGGTACTGTGTATTTGTAACTCGCTGGTGAACGACCAGCATGTGTTTTAACTTGAACTTTGGGGCGAACAACCCACAAAACTGGTATTTGGATAACATTCTACAAAACTTATACTCGACTATTATGGCAATACTATTTGTGAACATATTTGGATAACAACTGTGATACAAACTTGATTCAACTTGTGTAAACTTAAAACCTGTGAATTCACTCAACCTAGTTGTTGACTTTTACAATTTTTTTCAGGGAATTAGCTGCGCATATAAGAATCGCCAACACACATGGAGAACTAGGCGACCCTTGAAGTTAGGATGCCAACTTTTTGGAAATACATGGATTTCTTTAGTATAACTGAAACGCTTTAGTCATATTTCAGAAATCTACTTTTGTAAACTTATTACTTTTAACTTATACGATTCGAGGAATCGTAAACTTTGTAATTAACATTTTTGGCATCTTAATATATATTGTTCTATTGTAATCATAAGCTCTGATACGAATGCATGCTTTGTTATTGTGACACCCCAGTACTTAAACTAAACGCTTCCGCTCAACGAATTTGGGGGTGTTACATATATTTTAGCCTTAATGGTTCACGGTGCGGTTCGGTTCTAGAACCGGTAAAAATGGTTCGAACCGCCAGAACCGGTTTCATAGGAAAAGAGAGATATATACTTGATATATATATCTTTTAATATCGATAGAAATTGAGTTATATAATTAGATTTTATAAATTGTTATATTAATTATAAGTATATATGTTTTTTTAGATTATTATCTTCTATATTCCATGCACCGAAAAAATTCAACTTACATTTTCTTTCTGTTATTCGTCGTCTGGATATTTCCTCGATGATGTTTTTTTGATAGATTGTTAACGATTGATCCATTTAATAAATCTTTTTGGGAACTTAATCAACCATATTCTTTTGTATTCGACATACATGTATGTTTTGTTTGAAAAAAACATAGATGTATGGGCAGAGCCATGTACATGGTAGGGGTAATAGTTGCTACGGGTTCATTCGCTACATATAATATAAATTTCTTATTAAAAAATTGCACTTTTTGTTACATTCTTTGTTTGTGCTACAGGTTCAAAAAAACTAAGATATCAATGTTACGGGTCACTATAAATCCTGGATCCGCCACTAGATGTATCCATATTATGTTAGAATTACAACGTTTCAATATTGATTATTAGACGATTTTAAGTTTTTTCTAATTCCTTGATTACTTTATTTAATTTGATAACTATATAGCTTTTACACATCTTCTTCTATATAAAATACACGCGTATATTATTTGGTTCGCGGTTTTGAACCAAAACCGCGAGAACCAAACCGGAACCAAACCGGACCAGAACCGAATTACATGGTGCGATTCATGGTTCTTGATTTTTTATTTAATGGTTTGCGGTCCGGTGCGGTTTTGGTCCGGTTCGGTGCGATTTTTGGACCACGTACACCCCTAATACTAAACATGGAAATTTATATTTATATCCACAACTGCCTTTCAAAAAATATATATATATATACTTGAAGTATTAAGAAGAAACGGACTTTAAATCCGTGCAATTAAAATGCTATTGAAAATGTTGGCTACATATGACAGTTATTTAATTGTTACTAAATACGCATAATTATTAGGAAGCAAGAGATGGACATTGATATATTATTATACGTCTCATTAGTCGTTTAAAGAAGATAGAAAGATGGGTTGCTATATTTAGTAGAAGATTCGGGTTCAAAGATGTTAGTGTGAAATTGGAGGAAGTTGTAATTGCGATTTGGGTGTTGTTTTCCCAGGAAATATGAACATGATGAGATTTATCAAATATTAATACTTAATTAATTAAGAGTGGGTTTGAAAGATTTTCTAGATTGAAAAGGTGTGATAAAAGGGTAGGTTAGTTAATTGATCATTGATCATTAGAGCACTGGGTGTGGTAACACTGTCTTCACAGTGTTTTTGGTGTTGTGTTGTGAGTTAAAATTCTGTGGTGTGGTAACAGTGTTTTGGACAGTGTTGTGGACAGTGTTATGAAGTTTTTTATTATTTGTTTTTATTGTTTTGTAAAGGAAAAAGGGTAAAAAGAAAATAAAAAAGGAAAAAAAATTAGAAAACGTCGCATGTTAAGCCGTTGAAAATCAAACGCCGGACAAAAACGCCGTCAAAAACGCTGTGAAAAACGCCGTCTCGGTGTCGAAAAACGCCGTTGAACGGCGTTGTGGATGAAAAACATTTAAAAAACGCCATCGACACCCACTGCTCTTATAGTTATAGTAGTAAATAGTAATACTACCTCCGTCTCAAAAATATAGTCCACGTTTCCTTTTTCGGACGTCTCAAATTTATTGTCCACATCCAAATATGGAAAGGAAATTTTGATCGTGATTACCAAATTACCCTTACTTCAAATTGTTATTACAAACTTTATAGAATGTGGTAATTAAATGCTTAAGGGTAAAATTGTCATTCTGCAAAAAGTAAGAAAGAGAAAACAGTAATGATTGTACTTTTATTAAACTGCGTGTTTTTGATCGGTAAATAATTATTTTGGGACTGAGGGAGTAGTAATTATAAATAATTAATAATGACAGTAATAATGATATGTAGGAGGAAAAAGGTTATGTTTCAGATTGAAGAGACGTACGTGATTTAAAGTTTTTTTTTTTTTTTTTTTTTCGAAAAACAAAATAATATATTGATATGGAGATAAAGGAAATCCCCAAATTGTTGATACATTTGAGACATTACTGTTAGAATATAACAAATAACTATTCAAATTGTCATACAATTGCGGAAGCATATAAACACGTATTTATAATTAGTTAAGATAGAAAACGTGTACCTTTTAGCTAGCTAGCTCCAAATAATCGTTTAGTAAAACGAATAGGTTTCACAAATGGTAAAACCCTCTAGGGTTGCACGCACACCACCTTCACAACACGATCACGATGCTAGTTGAAACACAAGTAACAAACTTGAAAACTCTCTTGTCTTTTTCCTACTTGTTTTAATCAAAACAAGATAAACCAAAACCCCTTTGGTTTTTCTTGATCGACGGCTCACCAAAAGAGAGGAAAAGAGGGAGTATAATTATTAGGGTATTGTGTGTGTATTTAGGATACCAATAACCCTAACTTAGGCTTTGTATTTATAGGTTTTAATTAGGTTATTTAGTTGTATATGGATACCTAAAAATCGGCCCATATAAAACCCAACCCAATTCAAAACCCAATACAAGTTTCACTCACTTAACATTTAAGTCCCTCAAGTTTAGTTTATATTAAATGTGCATTATAATTAATACATTATTAATTAATTAATCGTGTCTAAATGATTAAGTGCGCGCCCCCCATAGGCTCATTAATTTCCAGACATGCTTTAGTCGTGTACATATACCAACAGCTCCCACTTGGACATGTCTTAAGCAATAACATTGGTTAGCGTCTAGCAACACTTCAATGTTCCCAGAAATTCCCGAGTTTCGTTTAATAAAGTCTCATATAATGATTTCATCATTTACAATCCATTTGTTTCAGATACTTGTGTTAATCATGAATATGGATCAATGTCATTTCATAATTTAACTGTTCTATTTCTCATTTCATGTAATTAATCAAGATTACAAAATGAATCGAGACACATCTGGATTTCATTTTGGTATGGCCATACACACATCTGATTAATACTTAATGAGTGGCCTAGAAGTATCATTCTTCAATAATGTATTGAATGAACAAATTCTGTATTGACTGCACGTGTCAGTCATGTATTTCAATACACTTCTGAAAATAGTCCTGTGTAACTACCATTTACGAATATTTAGAACGATATCAAGAAGATGCAATCCATACACACTGAACCTACTTGCATCTCAAGTCTAAGGATTCAGTAAATAATCATTTTCGAATATTCCTTAATGACGACGATCCATAAAGTAATAATTCGATAAATTGGGGAATCCGATATGCATCCGTATGAATATCATGTGAGTTTAGTGAGACCCATTCTGACCAATCACTCAGATATGTCTTAGTTTGACTATATTCCCATAAAGTCAATCGACATTGGATAGTCTAGAATAATAAATTATTCAAGGATTAAACATGCAAAAATGAGATACAATAATATTTAAATAAAATAAACATACCAAGTACTTTATTTCATTAATAAATAAAATATTTTACATCTCATATCCAAATACTAATCACATAATTACATGGGATAACTAGCTAGACGAAGTCCTATGCCTTCAGCATGTTCAGTAAGCTTTGCTCTCGATAAAGCTTTAGTGAACGGATCAGCTAAGTTATGTTCTGTGCGAACTTTGAGTAACTTGATTTCACCTAATTCGATTTGTTCTCGAACATAGTGAACTCTCCTTTGGTAGTGTCTGGCACCTTTCTGGACTCCAGGTTCATTGGCAATAATGATTGCACCTGAATTATCACAATATAATTCCATAGGTGATTTATTTAAGGGAACCACGCCGAGCCCAGAAATAAACTTTCTAATCCAAACAGCTTCCATGGCGGCTTCCTAGGCAGCAATGTACTCAGATTCTGTTGCAGACATGGCAGTAGTAGTTTGCTTCTTGCTTTTCCAATCTACTGCTCCTCCATTTAAGGTGAAGACGTATCCTGACTGAGATTTCAAATCATCTTTGTCAGTCTGAAATCCAGCATCGCAATAACCAGTTACTTTAAGCTCAGATGCAGGATTTCCCCCATAAACCAGAACCATATCTTTAGTAGATCTCAAGTACTTAAGAATGTTCTCAACAGCAGTCCAGTGACTCATTCCTGGATTCTATTGAAAACGACGTACAATATTTTGCGCGAACGCAACATCAGGTCTAGTGCATCTCACAGCATACATAATGGATCCCACAGCCGAAGCATAAGGAACATTTTGCATTTTCTTTACTTCATCAGGTGTAGACGCACCTTGTTTACTATTTAAGTCAAGCTTTTCGAGCATTGGAATATTCCCTCTCTTGGAATTTTCCATTCTAAATCTCTTTAGGATCTTATCAATATAATCCTTTTGACTTAAACTAATAATCCGTTTTGACCTATCTCTATAGATCTTGATTCCAAGTATAAATGCCGCTTCTCCTAAATCTCTCATAGCGAAACATGTTCCAAGATAGGATTTTACATCTTGTAACATTGGAACGTTGTTTCCCATGATTAATATGTCATCGACATACAAGATCAGAAAAGTAACATTTCTCCCACTAGCCTTGAGGTATACACATGGCTCATCATGGTTTTGAAGAAAACCAAACTTTTTGATCTCTTCGTCAAACCGTTTATTCCAACTTCTAGATGCTTACTTAAGTCCATAAATGGACCTTTGAAGCTTACATACTTTGTTGGGATGAGATAGGTCAATAAAACCTTCATGTTGATCCATATAGACCTCTTCGTCTAGATAACCATTTAAGAAGGCAGTTTTGACATCCATTTGCCAAATCTCATAGTCATAGTACGCAGCTATGGCTATAAGAATCCTAATCGCTCGAATGTCTGCCACAGGAGAGAAGGTTTCTTCATAGTCAATTCCGTAGACTTGAGTATAACCCTTCGCTACAAGACGAGCTTTATAGGTGTGTACATTTCCATCCATGTCGGTCTTCTTCTTGAAGATACATTTACACCCAACAGTTTGAGCATCGGATGGAAGATCAACCAAGCTCCAAACTTGATTATCTTTCATGGATTTCATTTCCACTTTCTTAGCTTCAAGCCATTTTTCAGATTCTGGATCTGTTAATGCAGCTTTGAAGTTTTTAGGTTCATTTAAATCCCCTAATACATGCTCCTCAGTTTCTACATTTAGACATTACTTCTCGGGAGCACGTATAGTCCTATTGGACCTACAAAGTGGAACCTCATCATCATGTTGAACCTCAAGAATTTCTTGTTCAATTTGATGATTACTAGTGTCTTCAGAAGGTAATGCATCTTCTTGAATTTCTTCAAGTTCTACCGCCCTCCCACTGTCTTTTTGAAGTACGAGATCCTTTTCAAAGAATTCTGCATATCTCACAACTTTGACAGTGTGTTCAGAAGGGATATAGACGTAGTTACCCATCGTTTCCTTTGGGTATCCTACAAAGATACACTTAATAGATCTTTGCTTGAGTTTGTCAGGCGTCTCTCTCTTTACCATCGCCTCACATCCCCAGACCTTTAAGTAAGACAAATTAGGGACTGTTCCATGCCACAATTCATGTGGTGTCTTATCAACCTTCTTGGTTGGAACCTTATTGAGAATGCGTACAGCAGTCTGTAGAGCATAATCCCAAAATGATAAAGGTAGAGTTGTAAGGTTCATCATTGATCTAACCATGTCTAACAAGGTTCGATTCCTCCTCTCCGACACCCCATTATGCTGTGGTGTATATGGAGGAGTAAGCTGTTGGACGATTCCACACGCCTTTAGATAATCCTTAAACTCTTGGCTTAAGTATTCACCACCGCGATCCGAACGAAGGATCTTAATGGTTTTTCCGAGTTGATTTTCTTAAACTCTTTGAATGTTTCAAAGACTTCATGTTTATGTTTCAACAAGTAAACATAACCATAACGACTAAAATCATCCGTAAAGGTTATGAAATAGCTAGCAAATTTTCTAGACACATGTCTAAGTGGGCCACAAACATCGATATGTATTATCCCAAGAAGATCAGAAGCCCTTTCCACATGATGTGAAAAAGGTTTCTTTGTCATTTTGCCAGATATACAAGACTCTCATTTATCAAATGATTCATCATCACTTGAATTTAAAAGACCTTCACGTTGAAGTCTTTTAATGCGATCCTTGCCTATGTGAGCAAGACGACAATGCCATAGATAAGTAGATTCCAAGTTAGGCTTGGTTCTTTTATTGCTAACATTATACATAGAATTATAATTTGAAACACAACCACGCATATCTATTTCATAAATACCATCACAAGGAATAGCATCAAAACAATGAACATCATTTTTAGAAACAGAAATACCATTACCAGTAAACGAGTTTACATAACCATTGTCTTTCAAAAGAGAAACTGAAACAACACCTCTAGTAATAGAAGGTGCGTAATGACAATTGTCTAAACAAATTACTAAACCAGAAGGTAAAGTTAAATCATAACTTCCAATTGCTTCTACAGCTGCTGGCAGACCATTGCCCACTCTCAGTTGCAAAGCTCTTGGTTTCAGTTTCCTTCTTCCTCTAAGACCTTGTAGGGTATTACAGATGTGAGTACCACAACCAGTGTCATATACCCAAGAGTCATGTTTAGAAAAAGAACATAATTCTATAGTAAAGATACTTGAAGAACTGGTAATATTACCAGGCGCTTGCTTCCTCTTTTTCATCAACTCGACAAGATAGTCAGGACAGTTCCTTTTCCAATGCCCCACTTCATCACAGTGGTGGCATACCTCATCTTTTACCGGATGCTCTTTCTTAGCTGTAGCAGTCCTCTTGGGGTTGGAAATACGAGCAACAACTTGCTTATTCTTACCTTTCCCTTTCGGATATCCTTTTACAGCGTGCGGCTTCTTCTGGATTTTACCCCCTTTGATCATCATCACATCGGGAGTTTCTATTTCAGCAGGAGCGTTCATAAGCTGTTGTTCAAGAACATCAAATTTCTTTTCAGATCGGAGGACAATCCTCAATGAACGATACCAGTCATTGAAATTAGAACCAGTAAGTTTCTCTCTCAAATTGTTGCCTGAAAGACGAAGTGTTTTGGTTTTGGGCAGGATTAGTTGCCATCTACAAAACAGATAAAGTTCAAAAATCAGTATTTTCGATACTTAACACTTATAGAATAATTAATTTACCCAAGTTTACTTGGTTAAACTGAGAGTCCCGTAATCACTATTTGATTAGTGATTTGGAATCGCAAAGTGTAAAGTTTAATTGTAAAAGGGGGGGTTGAATACAATTAAAAACTTTTTCTGATTTTAACTAATGTTAATTGAAAGTTCTTAATCGTTATAACAGAAACATAGTATATATCAAATAACATATATGACAATATCAAAGAACAATGTAATAGTAGCTGAAATGGTGAATTGTATTGATCATAAAATTCACAAGTGTTGAATGCGGAATGGATTAACCAAAGTTAATCCAATTCAAACACTTAGCTAAACTATTACAATCGAGATGAACAGCAGTGGACAAACACGCTGACTGTTCACTCTATGAATCGCTAAATCGTGCTTAGACAAACTACTCACTGACATACAAGTGATTAACACGAATTGAACGACTAGCCTCAATAGTACAAAACACTGAACTATTTATACTACAAGAGTTCCTAAAATATCGCCTACAAAATAGGATCTTGGAAAGACACGTGTCGCTGCTTGATTGGTTTGAACTCTGATGAACCGACATTCTGCGGGTCCCAATTCTGTTACCGCAAATATCTCGTTACCTTAAAACTAATCACTTGCTGCCACGTAATCTTTCGGACATACTTCGAACTGGAACACTCTTGCTGATGTATAGATAAGTACAGTACTTTTTAGTACTTGATGATTGAGAGGCTTTATTGAATAGTCCCTGAAGATGCAGCAATCCTCCTCACTCACTACGAGCTAACATGCTCTTGTAGAATGAATTGAACTAAAGATCTTCAGTGACTAGCTGTTATTCTGGCAGTGACTTTTGCCTTTATTGATTTGAAGAAGTAAGGCTCTCGCTGACGTAGATCAGCGACATACCAAGTTGAGCTTTAAATCTTCCTCAGCATATCGAACGGAATGAATGACGATCAACGAAACCTATCATTAGCAACAGCAGCTTCGATACAATCCATTTCTTCATCGAGTAGTGAACAGTTGAGTTGGTCAGCGACCAGTGACTTTATCATGGTCAGCGACCAGTGACTCAACAATCTCCCCCTAAATGATTGTGATTGAAGCTCCCTAGACAAACTTGTTGCTGAGAAAGTTTATAGTCAGTGTTTAAGATTTTAAACATTCAGTGACTTTATACATTGATCCATTCATTTTTCTTTTTGGATTCTTTTGATATGAACTGAGTTTTGCACTTTGGTTTTCTAAAAAAAAAATCATATTGAACTGCAAAATATAAAGTACAGATAGTATTTCAGTTACAATATATTTAATCTATCTCAAACTTTAAATCTACTATCTTCAGCGATTAGATAAATAGCAGAGATTCTTGCTTTCTTCAGCGATCAGATGATATAGTGACTTAAGACTTTCATCCAACAATCTTCAGCATGACGTCTTCTCATGAAGCTTTAACCGAATGAAAATCAATGAACCTTCATCGTCAGATACTAAGATTTGAGAAGGATTTATTGCTAAGCTGAAGTGGCACAAATATTGAATAAAATCACCAAGAAAGGAAAATTGTAACTCAAATACAGGAAATATGTGTGATATGATTTCCAAGTATCAGCTACTTTGATAGCATCAGTGATTTCAACAATGATATGATTTCCAAGTATCAACGATTAGTTGCATGAGCAACATTGGTTTTTACATTCATTTGCATGTTTTCTCCCCCTTGACAATATCACCAAGTAGATCAGTGTTTCTTTGGTATCATCAGTAGCACTTGAATATTTCTCCCCCTTGATGATAGCATGAAATACTGTGGGTAATAGGTGATTGGTTTTCTCATCATCATCAGCTTGTGTTTTAGCTAATGGATCATTGAAAACAGAGAGATCAGCTTGTATCTCTCTCTGTGACTGGAGAGAGACATTGACAGCTGGTGCAGTGAAAGATGAGAGTTGGCCCGGGTCTGTAGCCAGTGATGTGTCATCAGTTATGAGTGTGTTATCACCCGCTGATGGCACTAGCCCTTTGACTGAAACATCATCCTTTTGTGAGAATGATGAGTGGCTGATGGGTTGACTCGATAAAAGTTTGAGATTTGAAAACATGATTTTATCAAAAATGCCCACAGTGACTGAACGTTCAGACCTTGTTTCATCCTTGGCGTCCGAAGACGTTTTCTTCTTGAGATTATTTGCAGAGGTTGGTAAAGTATTCTGGGATGGTGGTTGACCAGTTTTGATCACTGTGGGTTTTGACAGTGATATGGTCGATTGGGGGGCAGAATCATACATATGTACAAAAGTTACATGCTGGGACACAGAGATTTCAAAAAAAAAATTGTGTAGTGCTCTGTTTTTCATCAAGAAGTTTTATTTAAAGAAGTTGTTTTGTTTTTTTTTTTTTTAAATTGTTGTAGCAAGATCTATGTTTCTACGTAGGCTTGAAAAGCTTTAAATTTGTAGAAATGATTTGAGTAAAACTTGATTTTGATCTTGCTAATACTTCTTCTCCCTTTTTTTTTTTAAAGAAATTATAACATAATGATAAAGAAATGATCAGAAAGTGGGTGATTTGTGAAATGAGGTGAAGGGTTGGTTTTATAGTGAAGTTATGTGAGAAGTATGTGGTGAAAAATGAAACGTCGTGGTTGATGATGGTGGTAAGTAGGGGTGGCATAGGGATGATTATTTATGATGTTAAATGGGATAGGGGTGATGATTGTGGAGCTTGGTGGTATTAATGGTGATTTGAGAGGTGCGCCGGAAAAGTATAGGTGACGTAAGGAAGAAATAGTGTCAGAGGTGCAATTTTGTGACACATCCCTTCAAATAATGATGAAAGAATCAGGGAGTTTCAGAATGCAAAAAGAATAACACTTATATTCAAAAGAAATACTAATCATAATTTTCAATTTGCCTGAGATGTTATCTCACTGATTTAGTCACAACTTAGAATACTAACTAAGTCAGAGAGATTTGATCACTGGTAAATGTGAATCTTAATTTTTATTCATTGAGTATGAGTGTTGTTTTATAATAATAATTTTCAGAGACTTATTTTTCGCTGAAAGAGTTACAGCTTAGAATACTAACAAGATCAGCTAAAGAATAGGTCTCTGAAAATATATATATATATATATATATATATATATATATATATATATATATATATATATATATATATATATATATATATATATATATATATATATTTTAAATGAGTATAGATTATGTCTGATATGAACTATGTAATATTTTACTATATGATCTTTCACTGATCTAGTTACAACTTAGAATACTACCTAAATCAGTAAAAAAAAATATAGGACAATAACAATATAGGTCATATAGAGACATAACAGATACTCAAATTTTAAAAAAATTGAACCCTTTAAACAAAAAATAACTAACTGAGCTTGATAGCTGAGCTAGTCATTTAAGTTTAACATGCCAAGCTCGCTGATAAGAAAATTAAATCTTTTCTCATCTAAAGGTTTTGTAAATAAATCAGCGAGTTGGTAATCAGTTGGAATAAAATGCAATTCAATATCACCTTTCATCACATGGTCCCTGATGAAATGATATCGGACATCAATGTGCTTTGTCCTTGAGTGCATTACTGGATTGTTGGCAATGGCTATAGCGCTTTGACTATCACAATAGATTGGTATTTCATTGAAGTCAAAGCCATAGTCAGCAAGCTGATTTCTCATCCAGAGAATTTGAGCAGTACAGGCACTTGCAGCAACATATTCAGCTTCAGCAGTTGAAGTTGAGACTGAGTTTTGTTTCTTGCTGGACCAGCTTACTAGCTTTTCTCCAAGAAATTGACAGCTACCAGATGTACTTTTTTTATTCAGTTTGCATCCAGCATGATCAGAATCAGAGTATCCTTTCAGGGAGAAGTCTGAACCAGATGGGTACCAGAGACCAAGATTAGGCGTACCCTTCAGATATCTGAATATCCTTTTGACAGCGAGTAAATGTGATTCCTTTGGATCAGCTTGATACCTAGCACAAAGACATGTAGAAAACATAATGTCTGGTCTACTAGCAGTTAGATACAGCAGCGACCCGATCATTCCTCTGTAAGCAGTAATGTTTACAGATTTACCATCAGGATCAGCATGTAGCTTTACTACAGGTGACATGGGTGTAGCAAAGGTTGAGCAATTAGCAAATTCAAATTTCTTTAACAGATCTTTAACATATTTTCCTTGACTTATAAAAATTCCAGTTTTGGTTTGTTTTATTTGCAAACCAAGAAAAAATGTTAATTCACCCATCATGCTCATCTCATAACTTTTGGTCATGAGATCAGAAAATTCCTTGCACATGTCATTGTTAGTAGACCCGAAAATGATATCATCAACATAGATTTTGTGACACCCCCAAATTTAATGATTTACGGAAGCTCGATTTGGGTGTCACTAATCAATATACAAAGCGCATAAGATATATAATGAACGACCACTATATGCGTCGTTTTAAAGTTGTATTAATAAAGTAAACGTTTACATCAAAATAATGTTACATTAGCTCGGTTCCTGAAATTGAGAGATTACATAGCATAATTACTTTTATAAAATATAATAATGCAATCAAATCTCTAGTTGTATGTATGCTGACTCGAGCTAATAGTCCCTGCCTTTACAGCCAACCTACTGCTGGGTACCTGTGATACATACTAAAATGGGTCAGCGAAAACGCTGGTGAGCTCACAGGTTTGTATGTCAATGTATAGTTGTAAGAACCGCAAGATTTATATTGAATTTAAAATGCAATTAAGCAAAATAAAAGTTATACAACCATGAGCACATAGTCTGAGCTTAACTTGAGCGCTAGGTCCAATTAAGAAAACCTAACTGATTTGCCTCCTACGAGTGTCTAATCCACACTCGTCTTCCCAAATGCTAATACATCCGTTTGACCGGTTAGTGCGTGCTAACCCGGATGAGGATTGTCAATCCCATATGATATCATATACTAAGATTCACGCTAAAATATTAGAGACTATGCTATAGAGGACTTTAAATTGATTAGCTTGAAACTCATGTAGTATTTGAAGGTTGGTACTTGCGTTCTACTTGTAAAACAAAATAGAGCAGTAATATCACACCCCTAGTTGTAAAATAGTGAAAATGGGGCCATGAAACTCACCTGAGTCTTGAAGTGTTTAATTTAATAAACTTGAAGTAATTAGCTGTGAATTGGTGTCCAAAGACTTGAAACCTGAATGTGTTCACGACACTTGATTGTTATTAATTGTACCGGTATCTCAAAAGACTACCTTTGTAGTTGTTATACAACTATATATATATGTCCAAATTACTACGATTTGGTTGATTGTTTTGTTACAAGTTACTACGACTTGTTTGATTGAATTGACACAAGTTACAACGACTTGTTTTAATTTGAAGTATGTTTTGAAAACGTGTACGGCCCATTGGTGGTTTAGTTGAAATAATAATCTCGTCTTATCTATATTTGTTTGAAGTGTTATGCTTGAAAAACATGTTTCAATGTCCCTTAGAAGTTATTTTGTTTAATCGTTTGAAGTTCCAAATGTCTAACACTTAGTATGGAATTAAATTGTAAAACTGCTGTGTTTTGCGACATAATATGCGACACAAAAGTTTGTCATGCGACACAAGAGTTGTGTCGCAGACGTCATGCGACACAAGGATACGACACAAGGACTGTGTCGCATCGGATACGATATGCTAAATTAATAGCGACATAGTGGTTGTGTCGTATAAAAATACGACATAATATGCGACATAGAGTACGACACAATATTGTGTCGCATGAGTTGTGACACTAAAGGTTTGGTACGACACAAGATGCGACATAACGGGTTTTATGCGACATAGTATGCGACACAAGGCTTGTGTCGTATTGAAGAACACCAGCCCAGAAAACAGCGGCTGTCGAGATTTTTCCGGCCAAAACCCAAATCAAACTCATTTTTAGGTTTTAAAACCTTGTTATCTTCCTAGTATTGGACATATATAAGTTATATAAACTATCATAACACAAAAACAAGTAGTAATTTGATAGATCTAGGAGTTTTTGTAAAAATTCTTACAATCGCGAATCGAAGAAGATGGAGTCCGAAAATGATGTTGATGCTTTTGTTAATCTTGTTCCCCTTGTAGTGGTGATTCCGAAAATATGATTTTTGTTGTCGGTTTTGCAAGATCCGAAATTTTGGTGATTTTTGGTTGAGAGGTTTTGATGTAAGTGTGTGTTTTGTTGAAATGGAAATGAAAGAAAGAGGAAAGGAGAGGTGGGGTGTAGGTGAAAGCCTCACCTCGCAGTCTCCGTCCCGTGCTCCGCGTGGTGTTCGTTTTCTCCGTCATTTAATGTTAAATATTTATTTTATTCATTTAATTGCCCGTTTTAAATTACAAATCATTATAAAGTGTTTTATTGTAATATTTTACCAATTATCTATTTATGGTGTTTAAAATGAAATTCGTTTTATTTGTTTGCGCGTTTGTATTTTTAATCACGTATACATTAATTGTGTAATAAAATATGGATACGAAATATCACAATAAATAATATTCTAAATAAAATTGAGTTATTAAATAATATTTGTATTACTTAATAAAATTGTTCACCAACGTCCGTATTTATTGTATCGAAATTCATTCGATTTGAAACTCGTACGATTTAAACAATCCGCATAATTGTGTAGATATATATTCAACAATATATATATATATATATATATATATATATATATATATATATATATATATATATATAATAATTGATACATTAATTAGCCTAACACAGAACTAATTACATGTATTAAAACTTGATTAGGCACTAAATTGTAGTCCTAAATTGACGGGTGTCACAGATTTGGACTAATATGACATCTCTCTTATCTCTTTTGATAAATAATGTGCTGTCAATTTTGCCTCTGACGTAACCACATTTTATCAGGTAGACAGAGAGAGTATCATACCATGCTCTGGGAGCTTGTTTTAGTCCATACAAGGCTTTATCAAGTTTGTAAACATAACCGGGATGTTTTGGATCAATGAATCCAGGTGGTTGCTTGACATACACTTCTTCCTGCAGCTTGCCATTTAGAAAGGCACTTTTCACATCCATTTGATATACTTTAAACTTCTTGTGAGCTGCATAAGCGAGAAATAGCCTGATTGCTTCAAGCCTATCTACTGGTGCAAAGGTTTCGTCATAATCGATGCCTTCTTGCTGACAGTAACCTTGTGCAACTAGTCTAGCTTTGTTTCTTGTAACCACGCCATCAGCATCCATTTTATTTCTGAACACCCATCGTGTTCCAATTACTGATTTACCAGCGGGTTGTGGTACAAGCTTCCAAACTTTATTTCTTTCAAACTGAGACAGCTCTTCTTGCATGGCAGCTATCCAGTGATGATCAGTAAGTGCTTCATCAACCTTCTTTGGTTCCATTAGAGACACAAAACTTACAAACAAACAAAAGTTAGCAGTTGCTGATCTTGTCTGAACCCTGGATTGTGGATTACCAATAATCAATTGATTATCAATATGTTTTGTCCACTTAGTCATTCGCTGAGGTTCAGCAGTCACTTGATTACTTTGTGAGGGTTCAGAGGGCAAATCAACATTTGTAGCATGAGTACTGTTGTTATGTGAGTTTTGGTTTGGACATTGAATTGATGATGATGGGACATCTGTAGGTAAAGATGTTGTTCCTGAATTATTCACAGCTAAAGTAGAACTGGAATTGATTTCAGGAATATTATTTTCACCTTAAGAGTCAGATGAGAAATTTTTATATTCCTTATCATTTGATTTGATTTCATTTGATAAGTCACTATCCATTTTGTTAAAAACAAGATTTTCATATTCTTTTGGATCAGTGAGTGACTCATCATATGATTCATCAAAAGTAACATCCATTGATTCCTCAATACATTCTCTTCGTTTATTATAAATTCTGAAAGCTTTAGAGATGATTGAGTAACCAACAAATATTCCTTCATCAGCTTTGGGATCAAACTTTTCTAAGTGATCTCTTTTGTTTAGAATGTAGCAGGTACTACCAAAAACATGAAGAAAACTTATATCAGGTTTTCTCCCCCTTAATAGCTCATATGCTGTCTTACTGTGCCTTTTGACAATCAGTGACCTATTTTGAGTGTAGCAGGCAGTATTCACTGTTTCAGCCCAGAAATAGGTCTTAAGACCAGCATCAATGAGCATTGACCTTGCAGATTCAATCAAGGTTCTATTTCTCCTTTCTGCCACCCCATTTTGTTGGGGTGTTCTTGGTGCTGAAAAGTTTTGAGAAATACCTTTTGAATCAGAAAAATTTTCAACGTCAAAATTTCAAAATTCAGTACCATTATCACTTCTCAGATGTTTTACCGTGATATCATTTAGATTTTCCATTTTCCTGACAAAGGATATGATCTCGTTGGCAGCTTCACTTTTGGCTTTGAGAAAAAATACCCAAGTGTATCTGGAGTATTCATCTACTATTACCAAACAGTACCTTTTTCCTCCAAGACTTGGCGTACTTACTGGTCCAAACAAATCCATATGAAGCAAGTAAAAACATTCTGTTGCTGACGAAGTCTGCTTACTTTTGAAGGACGAGCTGTGATGCTTTCCCTTTTCACATGCTGAACAAAGCTTGTCTTTATCATAAGACATTTTTGGTAGTCCAGTGACTAAACCATTCTTGCTTAGTTTGTTAATTGCTTTGAAGTTCAGATGAGAAAGTCGCTTATGCCATAACCATTTTTCTTCTGAAACGGTTCTGGAGTAAAAACATGTTCCTGATTGTGCTGAATCCATATTGACCACATAAGTATTTCCTTTCCTGTTTGCAGCAAGAACAGCACTTCCCTTTTTGTTATAAACAACACCAGCTTCATGATCAAAAAGTACCTTGTTCTTGGAATCACAAAATTGACTGATGCTTAATAAATTGTGCTTCAAACCTTCTACATATGCTACTCGCTTGAACATTACATTACCATTGGTTAAGACACCATACCCATTGGTTTTCCCAACTTTGTTATCACCAAAAACTACATCAGGACCTTTTTCATCCTGATAATCACTGAGCAGCGACTTACATCCTGTCATATGCCTGGAACATCCGTTGTCCAGATACCAGATGGTTTCTCTAAGAATGCTTTTGTAGATGCTGTCAGAGTCCCACCCTGATGCTGAACATTTCTGAGCTACTTCCTTGATGTTTTCATGGAATTCAGCATCATTAGCCATTAAACAATAATCTTTGTCTAGGCAAAGCATTGCTTCTTCATCATCAGATGAAGAAGATGAATCAGAGTCGCTGAGTGAACTTTCTTCAGCAACAAATCCTTTTCTCTTCTTCTTTCCAGATTTTGACAATTCTTTCAACTTCTTATATTTTGCCTTGTACTTGTTGTACTTGTCATTTCTGACATTTGGCATGGGTTCAGGGACTTGATTTACTGACTTTGATCTGCATTCAGCTGCAAAATGACCAATTCTGCCACACTTATAGCATTCACCTTTGGATTGAAATTTATCAGATGATGGAGCACCAGCGAATCTTTTTAGTCTGGTGTTCCTTATGAAATTAGCAACCATCATGGCCATATCCTTCTCAAGCTTCTCCAATCCTTCATCATACTCGTATTTTGACTGTTCTTCATCTTGACCACCTTCTTCTTCAGCTATCAGTGACTTTGAACTTTTCTTGGACACTTTTGACTTCTGTCTTTGATCGATTTCATCAAGCTCTGCTACAAGGGCATTGGATATCTTCTGACTTCCAAGAGTAGCATGAATATGCTCACTCTGATCAGCTTGCTTTTTAGACTGCTCCCAATTGAGCAAAATACCATAGACTTGAGTTAAATTCAGAATTGAATAATCATTTCTTTGTCTGGTACATGTTGCAATGGTTCCCCAGATTTTCCTTGGCAGCAACTCAAGAAACTTTTCAACAACAAATCTCAGTTCCTTGCCTATACCAGCCTTCTCCATTTTGTTCATCAGTGACTGGTATCTAGTGTAAGTGGAAGACAGAGATTCATTTGGTTCCATTGCGAACAGCTCATACTGGCGAGTGAGATTGACTTCCCTACAGCGAATAATATCAGGAGTTCCAATATATATATTCCTACGGGTATCCCACATATCTTTAGCAGTTCTACAAAGCCTGATTGATTCGAACACTTCATCAGGAAGTGCCATGCCTATGTAGATTTTAGCTTGTTTATCAAGTCTAACCAATCGCCTATCCTCATCAGTCCATTGTTCCTCTCTTTTAGGTAAAACCATTTCTGGTATAGCTGGAGTAGTAGCTGTTGCAATTACAGCAGGAACAATAGTAGTTGGGATATGTGGACCATTGGTTATGATATTACAGAGACGGTCATCAACTAAGTCCAAAAACATCATCATTCGGGACATCCAAGTTTCAATCCTTGAAGGATCAAAAGCTGGAGGTTTGGTTGTAGAACCATTTCCCTTTTGATAGTCAGAGTCAACACAGCTGTACTTTACAGATTCCATTGCAGACCTGGTTAATTGAAGTTAAACCAACTCTGCTCTGATACCAATTGAGAGTCCCGTAATCACTATTTGATTAGTGATTTGGAATCGCAAAGTGTAAAGTTTAATTGTAAAAGGGGGGTTGAATACAATTAAAAACTTTTTCTGATTTTAACTAATGTTAATTGAAAGTTCTTAATCGTTATAACAGAAACAGAGTATATATCAGATAACATATATGACAATATCAAAGAACAATGTAATAGTAGCTGAAATGGTGAATTGTATTGATCATAAAATTCACAAGTGTTGAATGCGGAATGGATTAACCAAAGTTAATCCAATTCAAACACTTAGCTAAACTATTACAATCGAGATGAACAGCAGTGGACAAACACGCTGACTGTTCACTCTATGAATCGCTAAATCGTGCTTAGACAAACTACTCACTGACATACAAGTGATTAACACGAATTGAACGACTAGCCTCAACAGTACAAAACACTGAACTATTTATACTACAAGAGTTCCTAAAATATCGCCTACAAAATAGGATCTTGGAAAGACACGTGTCGCTGCTTGATTGGTTTGAACTCTGATGAACCGACATTCTGCAGGTCCCAATTCTGTTACCGCAAATATCTCGTTACCTTAAAACTAATCACTTGCTGCCACGTAATCTTTCGGACATACTTCGAACTGGAACACTCTTGCTGATGTATAGATAAGTACAGTACTTTTTAGTACTTGATGATTGAGAGGCTTTATTGAATAGTCCCTGAAGATGCAGCAATCCTCCTCACTCACTGCGAGCTAACATGCTCTTGTAGAATGAATTGAACTAAAGATCTTCAGTGACTAGCTGTAATTCTGGCAGTGACTTTTGCCTTTATTGATTTGAAGAAGTAAGGCTCTCGCTGACGTAGATCAGCGACATACCAAGTTGAGCTTTAAATCTTCCTCAGCATATCGAACGGAATGAATGACGATCAGCGAAACCTATCATTAGCAACAGCAGCTTCGATACAATCCATTTCTTCATCGAGTAGTGAACAGTTGAGTTGGCCAGCGACCAGTGACTTTATCATGGTCAGCGACCAGTGACTCAACATAAACTATTAATTTTCTACAAGGCTAGGATCCTATTGACATAACACCATTACATCAGTTGATCTGCTAGTAATGATGTTACTCAAAAGGTAAGTGACGATCAATAATTGCATTACTAGTGCAATTCCTAGAAATTATGGGACTTACAAATAATACTTATGAAGCAAGCATAAGTGAATTTGTAAACATGTTTCATCCCATCTTTTGCCACGGGCTTAAGGATCTCACCGCTTAACTCGTTTTAAGTCGTCCAATTAAGAACTGTAAATAGTCCACCACAGTCTCACGGTGAGTGGTAATTTACCTTGGGATTGCAATTTACCTACGTCTCACGCAGAGTAAAAAGCAACTGCAAGTGTTCTTACGATTGGATGGCAATGACTTAAGTTTTAGGGTAACACAATTTGATGTGTTATCAAATATGTATGAATATGCATGCACCATATTCATATCATAGGTTTTAATAAAAAATATTTTATCTTACATCAACATAAAGAGCTCGGTAGCTCCATTTGAACGCACAAAGAACCGCAGAAGTAAGGCTAGCACAAGGCTAATTAAGTAACCCACTTTCTTTAAGGAGACAGAGCCTCCAGACTTATAGCTCTCTTATAGTTTGTTCAAATGGGTGAGCCGGTGTTTCTTTAGAGATGAAAAGATACCAATTTTATTAAATGAATTTGTAATCAATTAGATATTTTACGATGCGGGAGCAAATTACGGTATATGATCCCAACCCATATGCGTCATAAATATGTAATATTACAAACCCTAAATCATATTTCATAGTCATTTAGTCAAGTTTAATTTTATTTTCTAAAAAACTATTTTGCGTCACAAGTCAACAATTGGCAAATAATAATTAAACTAAACTATGATCGACTAGCTTAAGGGGCATTGATCCTATGGCCACTATGTTTTAGTATGTATACTTTAAAATACTAAAATTAATAAACAATTAACAATTAATTTTCATGCAACTTTTGGTGGGTGGAACCCTAAAGCATGGCAAACTAGGGACATGTAATCCTTGTCAATTAAACAATTTAAACAAGTAACACATAATTACACTAATCAATTTTTAAGCATGCCATCTCAATTAACAATTAATTCTAACTATCATAGCATATCAACATATCAAAGTGATATCCATGACAAATTATGCATGAATTTCATGGATACTCTTTCTACAGTTAATTAAAAGTACACTAATAATAACAAACAATTTACATTAAACACATTATTATTCTTGTTAAACATAAAATTTGCATTGGAATGTCTAAAGTTTAACAATTAACTAAAAGGTTTAATTTATAAAAAAAAACATTTTTTTCTTTATGTTCGTCCTTGTGATACAACCAGAACAAACAAAAAAAAAAAAAAAAAAAAATTCTCCTTGTTGACTGACTACTGCGCTTGACTCACATGCCAAAGCAAAAAATAATGATATTTTTTTTCCCTTTTGTTTTCCGTTGTTTGGAACCCAACAACCAAAAAAACATTATTTTTTCTTTCTATCTTTGCTTTCTGTTTGTTACCGATTTGGATCCACAAAACTCAAAACCAATTTTTTTTTTCTTTCTTTGTTTGTTCGTCCGTCGCAGCCCCACAACAAATCATTTTTTTCTGTTACGTCGAACCAAACAAAACAACATCCCCCAAATTTTAAGTTTAACTATCTAACTAATTACAATATACGTGTGGCTCTGATACCACTGTTAGAATATACTCCCTCCGTCCCGGAATAAGTGTCCTGTTTCAGATTTTGAAGTCTTTCTTTTTCAACTTTGACCTTAAATATCTTTGTTTGTGTTATATAATACTTTATGAAAATTATACCAATGGAAATACATGCAAAACTCAATCCATTTATATATTTTGCATCAAGTATTATATAACACAACCAAAAATATGTAAGGTCAAAGTTGAAAAAGAAAGACTTTAAAAGTCAAAATAGGACACTTATTCTGGGACGGAGGGAGTAGCAAATAACTATTCAAATTGTCATACAATTGCGGAATCATATAAACACGTATTTATAATTAGTTAAGATAGAAAACGTATACCTTTTAGCTAGCTCCAAATAATCGTTTAGTAAAACGAATAGGTTTCACAAATGGTAAAACCCTCTAGGATTGCACGCACACCACCTTCACAACACGATCACGATGCTAGTCGAAACACAAGTAACAAACTTGAAAACTCTCTTGTCTTTTTCCTACTTGTTTTAATCAAAACAAGATAAACCAAAACCCCTTAGGTTTTTCTTGATCGACGGCTCACCAAAAGAGAGGAAAAGAGGGAGTATAATTATTAGGGTATTGTGTGTGTATTTAAGATACCAATAACCCTAACTTAGGCTTTGTATTTATAGGTTTTAATTAGGTTATTTAGTTGTATATGGATACCTAAAAATCGGCCCATGTAAAACCCAACCCAATTCAAAACCCAATACAAGTTTCACTCACTTAACATTTAAGTCCCTCAAGTTTAGTTTATATTAAATGTGCATTATAATTAATACATTATTAATTAATTAATTGTGTCTAAATGATTAAGTACGCGCCCCCATAGGCTCATTAATTTCCGGACATGCTTTAGTCGTGTACATATACCAACAATTACATCACGAACTCTCGAACAACTACATCTTGAAATTGTACCTTTGAAATTGAACAACAAAAAACTACACATCTTGACTTGATCCTCACATTTTGATCGTAGCTTGAACTTGACATCTTGGCTTGAACTTGACTTCTGAAACTTTGATAATCCTTGCTTGAACTTATGACGATATACTTGAACAACATAACGAAACTTGAGTATGAACTAGACCCAAAGTAATATCTTGACCTTCCTTTCAAAGTTACTTTGAACACCTAACCAACCTGATTACAATTAAACTTATATACGACAACAAATTAGAGAGGGGCCTATGAGTGCCTTGATTCACTTGCTTGAGTACCCAACTCCAACCATAAATCGTGACTAAGTTTTGAATGAACCACAGAAGAAGTGTTCGAGCCAATATCATAAACTTTCAACTAACATCATGTCGCTTTATCACGAGTAATGGCGAAATAGTACTGCAAAAGTTTTGAGATGCCAACCTGCAAAAATTAGCAACAACAAACTTTACCTTAACAGCCACCAAGTTCTTAGGATTAGTGAGATGTGTGTGTAAATCCCCAAAACAAATGGTTAGCTTGAAAAGGAGAAAAGAGGTTGATGGAGGGCGTCGAAATCGGTCCGATTTCGATAAACTACGTCTTTAGCAGTCGTGAGTAAACGGGATGAAGAAGATAGGAAGGAAGGAAGGCCTGGAACACAGAAGGTTTCAAAGTCTTTGGATGCTAACCACACGAAAATTGGCGAAACACCATAAAACAAATGCGAGACGGCATATAACAGAATCTGTAAACAACAAGACCAAAAACAACCAAAAGTGATGTAGTTGACGGATAACGAATAGATCCACAACCAAGAAACCCTTGCTTGCTTGAATAGGGTATTTGAATTAGCCACTAAGGTTTTGAAGATACGTTGTCGGAGGCCGTCGACACCCTAAGGTATAGTCGATAAACTCGAAGTTTAGCGGTGGTGGTAACCCGAGGAAGTAAAGATAAGATGGACTCAAGAATACTTGACCGCGAGAACGAAAACATGAATGATAGACAACATGGTTCATGAAAGTGGTGATTACTTGCGGAGTGGTGACCTTGATGAAAATGAAAGAAACGTAGATTATTTAGAAAAACAGGAACATAGAAGTTTACATAGAAGAACAGAAAAGTCAAAGAAGGTAAAAAAGAAAAGGCCCTCCGAACCGCCGGTGATGAACCGACGGCCAGAGGCAAAAAGTTTTCAAGTTTCAATTTCAAATCTGAGGCACGTTTCCCAAGTCAAAGCAAAGTCCCGTTTAGGATTTGACTTTTTTCTTCAATCTACGTGATTTAAAGTTATGTTTGCATTTTGTTTACCGTTAATAATTTTAGGCATTTAAGGCAGTGAATATTGAATGAGATTAAAAAGGTGTATTAAATAAGATATAACTATTTAATCGTTAAGAAGGTTAGTAATGTTTGTCAAATATCTTTTTATTAGGACACGTGTCAAAGCAGTATTAATAATTCATTTTTAATTCTATTTAAACTAGTTCAATGACCCGTGACTACACGAGTTTTATAAATAAACATGTCATAAAATTATTTTCCATACTATTTCTCTATACTAACTATCAAACAATTTTATGTATTAATATTCATTTATACAATTATATGCTATTAAATAATAACACCAAGTTAACTATCAAACATTTTTTAGTACGTTAAACAACATTTGTATTTTGTTAATGGTTAACGTAATAAATGTTGTGTGTTTGAAGAATAAAATATAGAAAGTTGCAAAGAAAATGAGTAAGACACTAAAGATATGCCCATGCACCAGGCTTATAGTGCAAGAGCATAATCCATCATTCCATAATAAAGTATATGTTAGAGGTTTCAATCTAGCAGTCATCAAGATAATGATAAGTAAAATAACAAAGAAAAAGCACAACCAGCAAATTGAATATACAATAAGCTCCATTGGGCAAGTAAGAAAGCATGCTTCTTCACATATATACCTTGGACCAATGACAAAAGCTAATGATCATAAATATACTCAGCAACACTAAATTTTTACTCTCATATTGCTTCTATGCCATAGTGCAGATTCCATCACCATTTGTCCCTAGAAAGATTATTAGGAACAACACTTATAAGTACGGTAACTAAAAGCTTCTTTAAGGACTTTCTTGTAGTTATAGTGTTAACCTCTTTCTAACGCATTTTTTTGACCATGCTGTCTACCTCAATTCAACATATCCTTCCTCAATATCTTTTACAACTTTCCCATATGCCTCCATGAGTAAGAAATCATAACCTGCAGAAAGCTTATATCATAAGATTTTAGAGATGTTGTGATTGCCAACTTAGTTGAAATTTCTCACCTAATCGTCTTTTAAATTAGCAAAAGTACCTTTTATCCACAAGAAAATTGATCGGTGCAAGGAATTATTGCTGCAAATACATTGACGAAACCTTCAAAAACTTTATAAACCTATCATTAACAAAAGAGCTTATGATAAAATAATATATTTATAGCAACTATAGCAACTGGTGTTCATCTCTCGAATTACAATGAACCTTACTATATAAGCTTGTCATGCAAAATATCAACTGAAAAGTAGAAATTGAGGCAACTTTTATTAAATACACAAACAACCAAATTATGTTGGGCAATATTATGTTGCCCAGGAATTTAATAGAACACAAAATGCATAAAGAATCACTCTTTATTAATCAAGAACAAAATATACAATCACTGTATGTTTTCTGTTTTTTGTGTTACAATCACTGTAATTCTAATACATATATATACTTAACGAACGGGTGTCATCCAACCATCACAATGGTTCGGTTGGTGGTTATTGGTGGTTGTGTCTCTTGCCAAAAAGTCACGCCCTTTCATTGTTTACTGCACCTATTCGTTTGTTAACTGCCACCATTTCCCTTTTGGCCATTTACTCTTTATACCCAAGTCTTAAACTAATTAAAAAGTCCAACAGTCTCCCCCCTAATTGTTTAAGACTTGTCCTTCTAGTCTTTCGACTTCATGTGTCTTTCCATCATGTCTATTTTCTGCTTGACCCAAGTCTTCTCAACTTGTGGCAAAAGCTTCATCATGTCTATTTACTCTTATACTCTTTATTGTTGTCACAGAAATCATTGATTCCAATCCATAATCAATAAACACAATAACAAAAGGGATGAACCCAAATATAAATATACTTTATTTTCTGAATTCTGGGGTTACTTTACACGTTCAATCAATACACATATATATATACTACACGAACATACACTTTGAACCAATACAATGGTTCGGTTATAGGGTAGTTATACCCTTTCTAACAGATACGTACTAACAGATACATACTAACAGATGTACCGTTTCATTCCAACCATCACGACCTTAACTTAATAACTTCCTGCGTGGGTGTGTTTGTTGGCCTTCGGCCCAAACACGAAACCTTCAACGGGCTTTATTTTGACCCATGTATTAACCCTTATGTTAACCCAAAAGATTAATGAATTATAATTTCCAACATTCTCCCCCTTAATCTATTAATCTTTTGTTTCTTCAATCTTCTTGCTTCATCACAGTTTCCTTCCCCTTTCAACCTTCACGGTTGTCTTGAATAAATCTTTGATGACTTCACACCATCTTCTTTCTTCAATATAACTTGTTCCTCACGAACTTTGCTTTTCACGAACTTTGGTCCTCACGAACTTTCTTTTGTAGTTTCTCACTACCTTGCGTCAAGCAATTTTCCTTCCATAATCTATCACAGATTATTTTTACAATTTTGTTTCACACAACTTGGCATCACACCCATCTTCTTCAACTTGATCATATCACATGACCTTTCTTCTTTCTTGTTCCTAGTCAATTCAATCCATCACAGATTGTCCTTTTGGTTGCCTCACACAACTTCTTTGCGGTTGCCTCACACAACTCCTTTGTTGGTTGCCTCACACAACTCCTTTGTCGGTTGCCTCACACAACTTTCCTTTGCGGTTGCCTCACAACTCCTTTGTCGGTTATCTCACACAACTCCTTTGTCTCTCTTTATTCGATTTTGTGAATCGAATTTGGGTTTCTCTAACCCGTTCTGAAGAACAATCTAATCCCGATTGGTTCTTCTCTTTCTCTTGAAAATGATCTAATCCCGATCAATTTTCTTCTCTCTCTTGAAAAACGATCTACTCCCGATCAATTTTTCCTTTCTCTTGAAAACGATCTAATCCTGATCAATTTTCTTCTTTCTCTTTGATTAGTCACTAATCTGTTCTTCACGAACCATCCTTCACGGCTTAGCTTGGTTATTTCACACAACCTCTTCATACTGTTTTCACTTAATTTAATTCTCTCACAGAATTATCTTGATCCTTCACGGATTGAAACCGTATCACATGCGTTTCCTTTTAATTCATTAACTGAATTGACTACATCTTTCACAGGTTACTTTCCGCATCACACGGCTTTGCTTTGATCGTATCACACGACCAAACCTTCTAAACTTTCTAATTGTCTTCAATTAGGCACATTAGTAGTGCCACTTCATCATCATCTCCCGTCATATTCTTTCAATTTGGTTTTCTTCTAAAACCAATATAAATTTAATAATTCAACTTAACTTTTCTGTCTAACCACAATAATTCTCAAACAATTCCTACGTTTTCCTAACGCGAATTGTAACGGGCAAATTCTAACTTCAATCTTGGAAATAAATTAAAAATCTATTTCTTATATATCTGAAATAAAACCTGATGGGTTATCCTCTTCTGTTAGCCCAACTTTTCCTTTTTTTTTTCTTTGGCCCAAGCCCAAATCTTATCTCCTTCTTCCTGATATCAAAACGGCGTCGTCCTTTTTCTTTTTTTTCAAAGCCCAAACACAGAAGCAGAAGCAACACGATATGTTATTATGCTTCCTTTTCAATCGATGCCTTTCTTCCAAAAATTAGGTTTAAGATCAATTCCCTTTCTTCTTTCCTGTTGCAATCGATGGAAAAGTTCTTCCTTTTCCTTCTTTCTTTTGCGGCGATGACGACTTGTGGTGGTTCCTTTTTTGATTTCTTTTCCGGTGACGAACGGTCATGGTTCTTCTTCTCTTCCACAGTTATATGACGGCTTCGCACAACCGGTATGTATACTTCTCCTTTTTTTCTTTACTTTCTCTGATTCGGTCCTTGATCGAATCATCTCTGTCTCAGTTTTCCTTAACTTCTTCGTAATCGATTTACTCGATCGTTGTAACAAGTATTCCGATTGTTGTTTATCACAAACAAACAATCCTCTCGATTCCTTTATTCCTTGGATTGCAACAATGATTTTCGATCTTCTTTGAACCCTCGGCTCTGATACCAATTGTTGTCCTAGAAATCATTGATTCCAATCCATAATCAATAAACACAATAACAAAAGGGATGAACCCAAATATAAATATACTTTATTTTCTGAATTCTGGGGTTACTTTACACGTTCAATCAATACACATATATATACTACATGAACAGACACTTTGAATATAACGCCCCTCATTTAACATCACAATATTATATTATGTTTCACGGAAGCGTATACTTACTATACATAGTTTATTAGAATTCTTCTTGAAATTTTCGCAAACATTTATACAACATGTTTAACTACTAAACCAAACATAGTTAACTTGTTTACAAACCGGGGCATTATATATACGAAACATCATTTATTACAAACTGGATCTGAGTTGCAAGTTTCAAACATTTCCAGCATCAAAACGTCCCTTCCTGGCTACCCACATAATTAAACATAACCTGCAGGAAGTAAATTGAGGGATTAGCACGAAGCTAAGTGAATGAATAATCAACTACAATTCAATTTAGGTAGCAATTTGTTCACAACCAATAATGTAACAAATATCGTCAAGAGGAACGGTGGTTCCTAAGGACCCTGTTCCGTGTGGCCCCATCAGAACACTTAAATCAACTGTAGGCCAAAACAGTGATTAACTGCTAACTAAATGCTAATCTCCATCAACACATGTACGTAACCCTGTGTAGACCAACATTAGCAATCAAGTCCAACTGACAATCTAGTTGACCTCTGGATTCATCAATCAAGCTCACAGGCTAATCAAATCACCAATCAAATGGCATATCGTTTCAAAGTTAACATTCTGTCAATAGTAATCCTATAATTACTGATTGAAATCAAACTGACACAACCAAATCAAACTATGAGTTTCAAATCCACTCACCTGATTGTTTTAGTTCACTTACTCAGCTGCCTTATCTCGCTGAGTTCTCTGAGGATATGAGGATTAACAATCAAATATAAGTTAGTAATCACATTCGTAAAACCATAGCTTATATTCGAATATCACATATATTAATACATTTCAAAACATGTATTACACCATCATTATATGCATCCTAGTTTAGTATATCAAACTGGTTATAAATTAATCATATTACATTAAAAATTACAAGAAGTTTATTCAAAAATTACAATTCTCTGCATCAGGGTGGAATCCGCCGGATTCCTATAGAATCCGCCGGATTCTAAGGAATTTCAGATACAACTTTGGGCCAGGGTTCTCAAAACGAATCCGGTAGATGAATCCGCCAGATTTAACCCCCTTGACTGGATTCCCAACCCGTTGACTGGATGAATCCGCCGGATTCAACAGTAATCCGCCGGATTCCTTGTGTTCGTCAGACCTGGGCAGTTTGTGCAGAGCTCAGCCCAGAAATTGAAACCCATAACTTAAATCACAACTATTTCGATTCCAGCAACATGTTTCAGATCATATATCATCATATATGCATACAATAACATGTTTAGTGCATCAATTCAACACCAATTCATACAAAACTTTGATTGATTATAATCATGAATTTAAATATGATCATAACTTACCAATTAGATGATGATGATTATATATGATTCAATACCACAGCTCAATCTTCAGTTTCAAGTGTTTGATTTGAGTTTTTAACTTTGGTTTAGATTTCTTAGGGTTTTAGGTTTCTAAAAAAGGAAAGTGAAGAACTTTCCTAAAAGGGAAGGTTTTATAATATGTCGGCTATGATTTTACACCGACCCGCATCCACTTAAAACTAGTCCCCTTTCAATCTATTGCCTGGAACCTAAAAATCATTTGCAAGAAACTTATTTTATTGTACCGTCAACTATAGTAAATTACAACAAACAACAATTTACTAAGCACAATAAGTCCTAAGGCTTATTTAACTAAGTTTCGCAACAAACAAATAATATCAAATAATTTCTAATACAATTAAATATATCAATTTAAAATTAGAAATTACCAGACCCGAAGAGAGGATGTTATAATTCTCCCCCCGTTAAGAAGATTTCATCCCCGAAATCTCATCACGATCAAACAATTCAGGATATCTGGATCTCATACTGTCCTCTGTTTCCCAGGTTAGGTTTGAACCTAAACTATGTTTCCATTTCACTAACACCATGGGAATATGTTTCTTCCTAAGTTTGGTAACTTTTCTGTCAAGAAGTTCAACTGGTTCTTCAACTAACTTCTGATTTTGATCAACTTTCAAATCTTTCAAAGGAAGAATCGGAGACTGGTCTTCAACGTTACATTTCCTCAAATAACAAATGTTAAACGTATCATGAATACCAGCAAGTTCTGGAGGAAGATCAAGTGTAACAGACTGATCATTAACAATCTGACGAATTATAAACGGTCCAATATATCGAGCAGCTAACTTGCCACGTTTCCCAAACCGAATTACCCCCTTCTAAGGCGAAACCTTCAAATAAACAAGTTCACCTTCAACAAAAGTAACAGGTCGACGTTTAGGATCAGCATATTGTTTCTGTCTATCACGTGCAGCTTTCAACTTTTCTCGAGCCACTGCCACTTTATCAGCTGTCATCTGAACAATATCTGGACCTGCAAACTGTTTCTCCCCAGCCTCTAACCAACAAGTTGGAGTTCTACAACGGCGACCATAAAGCATTTCATATGGAGGCATGCCAATACTAGAATGATATGAATTATTATAAGCAAACTCAACTAATGGCAAATGAGAATCCCAAGAACCACCATACTCCAAAACACAAGCTCTTAACATATCCTCAAGCGTTTGAATCGTGCGTTCTGACTGACCATCGGTTTGAGGATGATAAGCTGTACTAAGATTCACACGTGTACCCAATTCATGCTGCAAACTTTGCCAAAAATGAGATACAAATCTAGGATCTCTATCAGATACAATCGATAATGGAATTCCATGTCTTGAGACTATTTCATTCATATACAATTGTGCCAATCTACTCAGAGATGCAGTCTCACTGGCAGCTAGAAAATGTGCACTTTTAGTCAATCGGTCCACAATAACCCAAACCATATCATTTCCTCGGGCAGTTCGAGGCAACTTGGTAACAAAATCCATAGTCAAATGTTCCCACTTCCATTCTGGAATTTCAAACTGTTTCAACGACCCATACGGCTTCTGGTGTTCAGCTTTAACTTGAGAACAAATATGACAAGAACTAACAAACCTTGCTACATCCATCTTCATTGTAGGCCACCAATACAAAGGTTTTAAGTCATTATACATTTTCGTACTTCCAGGATGTACAGACAATCTGGACTTATGGGCTTCATTCAGATTAACATCCCGAAGACCACCTAACAAAGGAATCCAAACACGAGACTGAAAGGTTTTTAATCCTCCCGAATCATCCAATAACAATTCCTTTCGATTCAACATAATTTCAAATTTCAAATTATGATCTAACAAAGCCTCTAACTATGCATCTTTTATCTGACCCACCAAATCAGAAGAAACTTCTAAACGCATAAAATAAACTCGATCAGAAGATACCTTACGGCTTAAAGCATCAGCAACCACATTGGCTTTCCCTGGATGGTATTTAATCTCACAATCATAATCTTTGATTAATTCTAACCATCGTCTCTGCCGCATATTCAACTCTTGCTGTGAAAATATATACTGAAGACTCTTGTGATCTGTACAAATAACACATTTGGTACCATACAAGTAATGCCTCCAGATTTTCAAAGCAAATACAACTGCTGCGAGTTCTAAATCATGGGTAGGATAATTTCTTTCATGAGGTTTGAGCTGACGAGAAGCATAAGCAATCACACGATCTCGCTGCATCAAAACACAACCCAAACCAGCAATCGATGCATCACAGTAAACAACAAAATCATCGGACCCATCTGGCAATGCTAACACAGGAGCCTGACATAACAACTTTTTCAGAGTCTGAAAAGCTGTTTCTTGTTGTTCAGTCCAAACAAATTTTTCATCCTTACGGGTCAATTTAGTCAATGAACCGGCAATTTTAGAAAAGTCCTTTATGAACTTCCGGTAATAACCCGCCAAACCAAGAAAACTCTTTATTTCCGAAGCAGACTTTGGAGCTTTCCAATTCATTACAGCTTCAATCTTTGAAGGATCAACTTTAACACCATCATTACATATAATATGACCCAAAAATTGTACCTCCCGAATCCAAAATTCACATTTAGAAAACTTTGCATATAACTGTTCTCTTTTCAAGGTTTCCAACACTAACCTCAAATGCATTTCATGTTCTGATTCGGATTTAGAATATACAAGAATATCATCGATAAATACAACACAAATTTATCAAGAAAAAGGTCGACAAACACGGTTCATCAAATCCATAAAAATTGCTGGAGCATTAGTCAAACCAAAAGGCATAACCAGGAATTCAAAATGACCATACCTGGTACGAAATGCAGTTTTAGGAATATCCCGTTCACAAACACGAACTTGATGATAACCAGACCTTAAATCAATTTTAGAATAAAACGAAGATCCCTGCAACTGATCAAACAAATCATCTATGCGAGGCAGTGGATATTTATTCTTTACCGTTCGTTTATCCAATTCCCTATAATCAATGCACATTCGAAAAGACCCATCCTTCTTTTTCACAAACAAAACTGGTGCACCCCAAGGAGAAGAACAAGGTCTAATGAACCCTTTATCCATCAACTCCTGTATCTGATTCATCATTTCACACATTTCAGAAGGAGCTAATCTATAGGGAGCTTTGGCTACAGGTGACGAGCCAGGAACAAGATCAATCTGATATTCAACTTCCCTAACTGGTGGTAATCCAGGTAATTCATCAGGGAACACTTCCGGATACTCAGAAACAACCGGGACATCAGAAAGAGATTTCTTTTCTACTTTAGTATCAATCACATAAGCTAGGTACGATTCAAAACCTTTGGACAAAGATTTCCTAGCTTTCATCATACTAATCAAAGGTATACACCCATTATCCCTTTCTCCTCGAGCCACTACATATGACTCTTCAGAAATTGGGATTCTAATCAGCTTATTGTGGCAATCTATGCTTGCTTTACACTGACTTAACCAATCCATGCCAATAATCACATCGAAACTAGCAATCGGCATCAACAGAAAGGAAATTGGGAAAGTCTGGCCATCTATCATAATACTAGCTCCAATTACCGAGGTGGTAACAGGAACTGATTTGCCACTAGCTATTTCTACTTCAACAGGGTTTGTAATCACAGTAGGCATCATTTTCAACTTATCACAGAAACACACAGATACAAAAGAACAATTTGCACCAGAATCAAATAAAACACGAGCTGGTACAGAATTTACAAGAAAAGTACCAGTGATAACGTCATCTGTGTGAACAACTTCATCCACTGTCATTTGAAAAGCCCTACTAACTGCAGATGGCGGATTCTTCCGCTTCTGACCGGAAGATGACGAACTAACAACCGACCCAGAACCCTGTCTTTTAGCCTCGGTACACTGATTTGCACGATGACCTTCCTTATGGCAATTCCAATACACATAAGTAGGAAAAACACAATCTTTGGCTTCATGCCCAATCACACCACATTTCACACATCTAGTGGTTTGCACAGTACACGGCCCAAAATGTCTAGCTCTACATTTAATACACCAATTGGGACGATCAGAAGTACCACCATGACTTTCTTGTTTCTTACCCTGTTGATTTCCTTGCCACCGCTGCTTACCTTTACTAGAATATTCACTCCTAGATTTCTGAGAAACCATTTTTTACTTGGTGCCTCTTGAGGTCTCAAATCACTGTCAACTGACCGAGCTAACATAAAAGCTTGGGAAAGAGAGCCCGCCAACCTTACTGAAGTTCGATAATGATTAGGTAAAGTACCCACAAACTGTTCGATTCTGGTCCTCTCATCAGGAACCCACTGCTGAACAAACCTGAGTTTTTCTGAAAACTGATTAATCAAATCATCCTCTGACATTTTATCAGTTAATTGCAAATCCATAAACTCCTTTCGAATCCGAGCTATATCAAAGTTTGAACAATACTGCTTACAAACTTCATTATGAAAATCAGGCCATCGGATAGATGCTTTCTGAAAAGGAGATAACACAGAAGTAATCGAATCCCACCAATTCATAGCTGCTCCTTTTAAAAGTTGAGTTGCATAAGGAACCTTTAACTCTTCCTCACATTGGCAAACTTCGGATTTCTTTTCAATATCTCTCAACCAATCTAAAGTTACCGAAGGATTTGTACTACCAGAATACACAGACGGATTACTGCTCATAAAGGTTTTAAATGAACATACCTTTTGTTTTGGCGGTGAAATCGTACTAAACACAGGATTAGAAGATTCAGCCTCTTTTTGTTGTTTATACATTCTAAGTGCTTGGTTTTCCTCTTCCAATTGAAGGAGATACTCGTCTCTTTCTAACTCCTCTCTAGCATGGAAAGAAGTACCAATATGCCCAGCCTGATCATCATGCATCTCAACAGTAACTTCCGGCCTTGAGACATTATTAGGGTTAACAGGTGGTTGTTCGTTATCCGCCATATTTGTAAACACAACAACAGCTCACAAATCGTTAATCGTTAGTACCTATCCTACTAACCGATTCACATTCAGTACATAATCCCATTCCCAAGAATGTTTGACACAACAAAATCAAAGTTCAGGATTGAACATACTATCAAGTTCAATTCACCCAAACTATTGCTCTGATACCAACTTATAACGCCCCTCATTTAACATCACAATATTATATTATGTTTCACGGAAGCGTATACTTACTATACATAGTTTATTAGAATTCTTCTTGAAATTTTCGCAAACATTTATACAACATGTTTAACTACTAAACCAAACATAGTTAACTTGTTTACAAACCGGGGCATTATATATACGAAACATCATTTATTACAAACTGGATCAGAGTTGCAAGTTTCAAACATTCCCAGCATCAAAACGTCCCTTCCTGGCTACCCACATAATTAAACATAACCTGCAGAAAGTAAATTGAGGGATTAACACGAAGCTAAGTGAATGAATAATCAACTACAATTCAATTTAGCTAGCAATTTGTTCACAACCAATAATGTAACAAATATCGTCAAGAGGAACGGTGGTTCCTAAGGACCCTGTTCCGGGTGGCCCCATCAGAACACTTAAATCAACTGTAGGCCAAAACAGTGATTAACCGCTAACTAAATGCTAATCTCCATCAACACATGTACGCAACCCTGTGTTGACCAACATTAGCAATCAAGTCCAACTGACAATCTAGTTAACCTCTGGATTCATCAATCAAGCTCAAAGGCTAATCAAATCACCAATCAAATGGCATATCGTTTCAAAGTTAACATTCTATCAATAGTAATCCTATAATTACTGATTGAAATCAAACTGACATAACCAAATCAAACTATGAGTTTCAAATCCACTCACCTGATTGTTTTAGTTCACTTACTCAGCTGCCTTATCTCGCTGAGTTCTCTGAGGATCTGAGGATTAACAATCAAATATAAGTTAGTAATCACATTCGTAAAACCATAGCTTATATTCGAATATCACATATATTAATACATTTCAAAACATGTATTACACCATCATTATATGCATCCTAGTTTAGTATATCAAACTGGTTATCAATTAATCATATTACATTAAAGATTACAAGAAGTTTATTCAAAAATTACAATTCTCTGCATCAGGGTGGAATCCGCCGGATTCCTATAGAATCCGCCGGATTCTAAGGAATTTCAGATACAACTTTGGGCCAGGGTTCTCAAAACGAATCCGGTAGATGAATCCGCCGGATTTAACCTCCCTTGACCTGATTCCCAACCCGTTGACCGGATGAATCCGCCGGATTCAACAGGAATCTGCCGGATTCCTTGTGTTCGTCAGACCTGGGCAGTTTGTGCAGAGCTCAGCCCAGAAATTGAAACCCATAACTTAAATCACAACTATTTCGATTCCAGCAACATGTTTCAGATCATATATCATCATATATGCATACAATAACATGTTTAGTGCATCAATTCAACACCAATTCATACAAAACTTTGATTGATTATAATCATGAATTTAAATATGATCATAACTTACCTATTAGATGATGATGATTATATACGATTCAATACCACAGCTCAATCTTCAGTTTCAAGTGTTTGATTTGAGTTTTTAACTTTGGTTTAGATTTCTTAGGGTTTTAGGTTTCTAAAAAAGGAAAGTGAAGAACTTTCCTAAAAGGGAAGGTTTTATAATATGTCGGCTATGATTTTACACCGACCCGCATCCACTTAAAACTAGTCCCCTTTCAATCTATTGCCTGGAACCTAAAAATCATTTGCAAGAAACTTATTTTATTGTACCGTCAACTATAGTAAATTACAACAAACAACAATTTACTAAGCACAATAAGTCCTAAGGCTTATTTAACTAAGTTTCGCAACAAACAAATAATATCAAATAATTTCTAATACAATTAAATATATCAATTTAAAATTAGAAATTACCAGACCCGAAGAGAGGATGTTATAATTCTCCCCCCGTTAAGAAGATTTCATCCCCGAAATCTCATCACGATCAAACAATTCAGGATATCTGGATCTCATACTGTCCTCTGTTTCCCAGGTTAGGTTTGAACCTAAACTATGTTTCCATTTCACTAACACCATGGGAATATGTTTCTTCCTAAGTTTGGTAACTTTTCTGTCAAGAAGTTCAACTGGTTCTTCAACTAACTTCTGATTTTGATCAACTTTCAAATCTTTCAAAGGAAGAATCGGAGACTGGTCTTCAACGTTACATTTCCTCAAATAACAAATGTTAAACGTATCATGAATACCAGCAAGTTCTGGAGGAAGATCAAGTGTAACAGACTGATCATTAACAATCTGACGAATTCTAAGCGGTCCAATATATCGAGGAGCTAACTTGCCACGTTTCCCAAACCGAATTACCCCCTTCCAAGGCGAAACCTTCAAATAAACAAGTTCACCTTCAACAAAAGTAACAGGTCGACGTTTAGGATCAGCATATTGTTTCTGTCTATCACGTGCAGCTTTCAACTTTTCTCGAGCCACTGCCACTTTATCAGCTGTCATCTGAACAATATCTGGACCTGCAAACTGTTTCTCCCCAGCCTCTAACCAACAAGTTGGAGTTCTACAACGGCGACCATAAAGCATTTCATATGGAGGCATGCCAATACTAGAATGATATGAATTATTATAAGCAAACTCAACTAATGGCAAATGAGAATCCCAAGAACCACCATACTCCAAAACACAAGCTCTTAACATATCCTCAAGCGTCTGAATCGTGCGTTCTGACTGACCATCGGTTTGAGGATGATAAGCTGTACTAAGATTCACACGTGTACCCAATTCATGCTGCAAACTTTGCCAAAAATGAGATACAAATCTAGGATCTCTATCAGATACAATCGATAATGGAATTCCATGTCTTGAGACTATTTCATTCATATACAATTGTGCCAATCTACTCAGAGATGCAGTCTCACTGGCAGCTAGAAAATGTGCACTTTTAGTCAATCGGTCCACAATAACCCAAACCATATCATTTCCTCGGGCAGTTCGAGGCAACTTGGTAACAAAATCCATAGTCAAATGTTCCCACTTCCATTCTGGAATTTCAAACTGTTTCAACGACCCATACGGCTTCTGGTGTTCAGCTTTAACTTGAGAACAAATATGACAAGAACTAACAAACCTTGCTACATCCATCTTCATTGTAGGCCACCAATACAAAGGTTTTAAGTCATTATACATTTTCGTACTTCCAGGATGTACAGACAATCTGGACTTATGGGCTTCATTCAGATTAACATCCCGAAGACCACCTAACAAAGGAATCCAAACACGAGACTGAAAGGTTTTTAATCCTCCCGAATCATCCAATAACAATTCCTTTCGATTCAACATAATTTCAAATTTCAAATTATGATCTAACAAAGCCTCTAACTATGCATCTTTTATCTGACCCACCAAATCAGAAGAAACTTCTAAACGCATAAAATAAACTCGATCAGAAGATACCTTACGGCTTAAAGCATCAGCAACCACATTGGCTTTCCCTGGATGGTATTTAATCTCACAATCATAATCTTTGATTAATTCTAACCATCGTCTCTGCCGCATATTCAACTCTTGCTGTGAAAATATATACTGAAGACTCTTGTGATCTGTACAAATAACACATTTGGTACCATACAAGTAATGCCTCCAGATTTTCAAAACAAATACAACTGCTGCGAGTTCTAAATCATGGGTAGGATAATTTCTTTCATGAGGTTTGAGCTGACGAGAAGCATAAGCAATCACACGATCTCGCTGCATCAAAACACAACCCAAACCAGCAATCGATGCAACACAGTAAACAACAAAATCATCGGACCCATCTGGCAATGCTAACACAGGAGCCTGACATAACAACTGTTTCAGAGTCTGAAAAGCTGTTTCCTGTTGTTCAGTCCAAACAAATTTTTCATCCTTACGGGTCAATTTAGTCAATGAACCGGCAATTTTAGAAAAGTCCTTTATGAACTTCCGGCAATAACCCGCCAAACCAAGAAAACTCTTTATTTCCGAAGCAGACTTTGGAGCTTTCCAATTCATTACAGCTTCAATCTTTGAAGGATCAACTTTAACACCATCATTACATATAATATGACCCAAAAATTGTACCTCCCGAATCCAAAATTCACATTTAGAAAACTTTGCATATAACTGTTCTCTTTTCAAGGTTTCCAACACTAACCTCAAATGCATTTCATGTTCTGATTCGGATTTAGAATATACAAGAATATCATCGATAAATACAACACAAATTTATCAAGAAAAAGGTCGACAAACACGGTTCATCAAATCCATAAAAATTGCTGGAGCATTAGTCAAACCAAAAGGCATAACCAGGAATTCAAAATGACCATACCTGGTACGAAATGCAGTTTTAGGAATATCCCGTTCACAAACACGAACTTGATGATAACCAGACCTTAAATCAATTTTAGAATAAAACGAAGATCCCTGCAACTGATCAAACAAATCATCTATGCGAGGCAGTGGATATTTATTCTTTACCGTTCGTTTATCCAATTCCCTATAATCAATGCACATTCGAAAAGACCCATCCTTCTTTTTCACAAACAAAACTGGTGCACCCCAAGGAGAAGAACAAGGTCTAATGAACCCTTTATCCATCAACTCCTGTATCTGATTCATCATTTCACACATTTCAGAAGGAGCTAATCTATAGGGAGCTTTGGCTACAGGTGACGAGCCAGGAACAAGATCAATCTGATATTCAACTTCCCTAACTGGTGGTAATCCAGGTAATTCATCAGGGAACACTTCCGGATACTCAGAAACAACCGGGACATCAGAAAGAGATTTCTTTTCTACTTTAGTATCAATCACATAAGCTAGGTACGATTCACAACCTTTGGACAAAGATTTCCTAGCTTTCATCGTACTAATCAAAGGTATACACCCACTATCCCTTTCTCCTCGAGCCACTACATATGACTCTTCAGAAATTAGGATTCTAATCAGCTTATTGTGGCAATCTATGCTTGCTTTACACTGACTTAACCAATCCATGCCAATAATCACATCGAAACTAGCAATCGGCATCAACAGAAAGGAAATTGGGAAAGTCTGGCCATCTATCATAATACTAGCTCCAATTACTGAGGTGGTAACAGGAACTGATTTGCCACTAGCTATTTCTACTTCAACAGGGTTTGTAATCACAGTAGGCATCATTTTCAACTTATCACAGAAACACACAGATACAAAAGAACAATTTGCACCAGAATCAAACAAAACACGAGCTGGTACAGAATTTACAAGAAAAGTACTAGTGATAACTTTATTTGTGTGAACAGCTTCATCCACTGTCATTTGAAAAGCCCTACTAACTGCAGATGGCGGATTCTTCCGCTTCTGACCGGAAGATGACGAACTAACAACCGACCCAGAACCCTGTCTTTTAGCCTCGGTACACTAATTTGCACGATGACCTTCCTTATGGCAATTCCAACACACATAAGTAGGAAAAACACAATCTTTGGCTTCATGCCCAATCACACCACATTTCACACATCTAGTGGTTTGCATAGTACACGGCCCAAAATGTCTAGCTCTACATTTAATACACCAATTGGGACGATCAGAAGTACCACCACGACTTTCTTGTTTCTTACCCTGTTGATTTCCTTGCCACCGCTGCTTACCTTTACTAGAATATTCACTCCTAGATTTCTGAGAAACCATTTCTTTACTTGGTGCCTCTTGAGGTCTCAAATCACTGTCAACTGACCGAGCTAACATAAAAGTTTGGGAAAGAGAGCCTGCCAACCTTACTGAAGTTCGATAATGATTAGGTAAAGTACCCACAAACTGTTCGATTCTGGTCCTCTCATCAGGAACCCACTGCTGAACAAACCTGAGTTTTTCCGAAACTGATTAATCAAATCATCCATTGACATTTTATCAGTTAATTGCAAATCCATAAACTCCTTTCGAATCCGAGCTATATCAAAGTTTGAACAATACTGCTTATAAACTTCATTATGAAAATCAGGCCATCGGATAGATGCTTTCTGAAAAGGAGATAACACAGAAGTAATCGAATCCCACCAATTCATAGCTGCTCCTTTTAAAAGTTGAGTTGCATAAGGAACCTTTAACTCTTCCTAACATTGGCAAACTTCGAATTTCTTTTCAATATCTCTCAACCAATCTAAAGTTACCGAAGGATTTGTACTACCAGAATACACAGACGGATTACTGCTCATAAAGGTTTTAAATGAACACACCTTTTGTTTTGGCGGTGAAATCGTACTAAACACGGGATTAGAAGATTCAGCCTCTTTTTGTTGTTTATACATTCTAAGTGCTTGGTTTTCCTCTTCCAATTGAAGGAGATACTCGTCTCTTTCTAACTCCTCTCTAGCATGGAAAGAAGTACCAATATGCCCAGCCTGATCATCATGCGTCTCAACAGTAACTTCCGGCCTTGAGACATTATTAGGGTTAACAGGTGGTTGTTCGTTATCCGCCATATCTGTAAACACAACAACAGCTCACAAATCGTTAATCGTTAGTACCTATCCTACTAACCGATTCACATTCAGTATATAATCCCATTCCCAAGAATGTTTGACACAACAAAATCAAAGTTCAGGATTGAACATACTATCAAGTTCAATTCACCCAAACTATTGCTCTGATACCAACTTATAACGCCCCTCATTTAACATCACAATATTATATTTGTTGGAATTGTGTCCAATATCATAACTAATTGGTAAGTACATCATTAAAAGTGGAGTCCTTTTTGGGTCACCCTCAATGAACAGTAAGAGAAATAAACGAGAAATGATTAATTATTAGATTAATTAATAGAACATTCTGGAAAGTGAGTTTAACCGGCGGCTAAATGCTTTAGCCGGCGGCTAAAAGGATTAGGGTTTGAGGCGGTGCGACGTGAGTTTGATTTGGGTAACATTTCAGTTTAGCCGGCGGCTAAATGATTTAGCCGGCGGCTGAAGGCCAAAATCGGTTGTCCCACATCAGCTGGATGACCAATCTTTGGGTCTCCTCCTCCCCTATATAAAGGGGCCTAACCCTTAGGTTTTCCTTGTACCTTTTCTCTCTTTCTTATTCCTGCTCCTTGTAAGAGTATTACGACTAAGAGTCGTGACCATTGGAGACTTGGGAATTTCTCTTTGTTCATGGGTGTGAAGCATTAGAGGTGTTCTAGTTTGGGCACTCGCCACCAAGCAAGAAGGTTCTGCCAGTTTGTCTACGCGTGAGAAATTGTTTTCTCAAAGGTTAGTAATTTCTTATTTATCTTATTTATTTTATTGTTTTTATTTATTCAAGTTAAGATCCCTTAGGGTTTAGTTTCTTAATTGCCTTAGATTAATTTTGTTGTTATTCCGCTGCGTATATTAATCTAGTTAGGGAATAGAAAACCCAACAGTGGTATCAAAGCCTTAGCTTAATAAATATTAACATTTAATTATCTGCAATAGTATGTAGATAAAGATAAATTGGAAATTGGCTTGTCTAAATTGGTAAAAAGAATTTACACTATAGACCCTATATTTTGAAATGTTTAAAATATAACCCTAAATTTTAAAATGTTTTAAAATAGAACCGTAGACTTTAACGGTTTAAAGAGAGACCTTACATATGTTATGAGCTATAAGTATATGTATCATTAAAGTTAAATACATCGTTAGTCAATTGATAAATCGGCTCACCCATAGTGAACAAACTAGGCGGGTCGCTCTGCTTCCCTAAGGAAGTCAGGTTTTTAATAGGCTTCGCGCTGACCTGCTTCTCCGCTTCTTTGTGTGTTCAATGGAGCTACCGAGGACTTTTGATAGGATGATGTCAAGATCAAAAGTATGACCTAAAAAGTACTAAAACAAAATCCCGTTCTAGATACTAAAACGTGAATAGTATGCTAATCCATGAAAACCGCACATCTTTCGTATGGTCTGTTAATGGAGCGTGTGTGGTTTACCGGCACATTAATATGAGATCATATTGAGAGGTGATGTGGAACTCGCGATTCTCGAGCGTACTCGGGCCGGGGACCACGCGGGTTTTGCATGGTTAAGTTCACCGTCTTGTTCATGATCCTTGGCATACCAGTCATGAATGGTAGATGAGCATATCCGAGATTAACATGCCGTTGATAAGAATCAATGAATCTCAAAAGAACTAGGAGTTTCATAGAGAATGAAATTGACAAAGGCATTGTCCACCTAAAATAAATTCGCGATATGATTACGGCAAACCTCTTCATAAAACGAATCTAAAATATGGATCCTAGCCTTAATTTGAAATTGGGTAATTAATTAAGGAATATTCAAACTAACTAAAATTGTTTATCTTATAGATGGCTAATGTAAATGGTACTAATCCTCCCGTCCCCAATCCCGCACATAACTCAAACTTCTCACTACTCTCGGTTCTTGGAAGGGAAAGACTAACCGGTCCAAACTATATGGACTGGATGCGTAGCCTAAGGTTTACCTTGAGGTACGAGAACAAGGAGTATGTTCTCGATGAGCAGATTCCCGTGATTGATGATGATTCAACCCAAGAGGAGATTGAGGCACACAAGAAATATTATGATGATGCAAATAAAGTGTCTTGTATCATGGCATCCTCCATGAGCCCTGAATTGCAAAAGACTTTTGAGAATACATGGGCTTATGAAATGAACCAACAGCTTAAAGAAATGTTTCAGGCCAAGGCAAGCAAAGAACGCCTTGATGTGGTTAAGTCACTCATGGCTTGCAAGCCCAAACCTATAGCATCTATCTGTGCTTTCGTCTTGGAGATGAAAGGGTACTTTGATAGGTTGGAATCATTAAATATGATGTTTGACACAGAGTTTTCCATTGCCATAATTTTGTCCAGTCTGCCAGCTATCTACAATCAGTTTGTAATATCATATCAGATGAATATGAATGAGAGAGAAGGCTCTATAATGGAACTCCGTAATCTGCTGCAAACCGCTGAGCAAGGAATCAAAAAGGATGATGTGTCCTCTAGCTCAGCAGCTCCTATGTTGGCAATTGGTCAAACTGCAAAGAAAAGAAAGAGGTCAAATTGGAAAGCAAAGACTAATGGAAAGTCCAATCATGGGTCCAAAAGAAAGACTGATTCTGATATTGCACTAGTGAATGATCCGAAGGAAGCAGTGTGCTTTTACTGCAACACCAAGGGGCATTGGAAACGTAGCTGCCCTAAGTACCTGAAAGACCTTGAAGATGGCAAGGTTGAAAAGAGTGTTCACTCAGGTATGTTCATGATCGAACTCCATAATACTACAACTTCTAATTCGTGGGTTCTGGATACAGGGTGTGGTACTCACATTTGCACTGTATTGCAGGGCCTAAAGGAAAGTAGGAAGTTGAAGCATGGGGAGCTTAATCTAGTCATGGGAAATAGAGGAATCACGCCTGTTACCGAGATTGGAAAGTATGAGCTCGTGCTGAACTCTGGAGTTAGGATAGATTTGAATAATTGCTGTTATTCGTCAGAAATGACAAGAAACATTATTTCATTTTATGCTTTGTTTAAGGATGGTTATCGGTTTTCATTTGAAAATGAGAATTGATAAACGCTCAAAAGTACTATATTTTAGTAGTATTTTACCCCTAATCTTGGATGTTTCTATTGCATTTAATTAAGACTATATATTGATTTCGTTCATATTTGCAATTAGGTGTGGAAATGGAGCGTTTATGGAAAAGGAACGAAAAACAGTTGAATAATGATATAAAAGATGCATTTTTGAAAGAATCGTGTGAAGCCGAAGGAAATAATGAATGAGTTGAAGAATTGGGCCATGAGAATGTTTAAATTCGGATTTGAGGAGAACCAAGAAGCCCAAAAGGAAAAGTGAAGAGACCCAAAGCTAAAGTCCAAGCCCGTTAGGGCAAAAGTCTGGAAATGAGGTTTAGCCGGCGGTCTAGTCTCTTGACCGGCGGCTAAATACTAAATATGGAAGGCGGCAACCTACGCGGTTTGTTACCATGTGAAGCTAATGCTGACCGGCGGCTAAACATCTTAGCCGGCGGTCAAATGACCTGATTTTCAAGTATAAAAGGCTGCTCAGGCCAGATGTTTTACATATACCTTACACACATAATACACTTTGTATTTACGATTTTTATCAGTTTTTAGGTTAGGGTTTTATCATTTTAGAGTCGTAGGTATGTCGTGGAGGCACAAGAAGTGATGGTCGATTTCATTTCAACCGATCTTTGCTTGATTCATCAATGGGTTTGTATCGTTTATTTTATGTCATTGAAGAATTTGATGTTTAATATCCTGATGTATTCTTATTTGATGAATTGATTCATTTAGTTTTGTGATAATGAATCTTAGATTATGATTATTGAATGATTTCATTTGCATGTTTGTTGAGTTATTTAGTTGAAGACTATTATGTTATCCGTGAATCCTTGTTTATTGGTGCTGTATTGATTGCTTGCTTAACGTGGTTACTAGGATCATTGAGATTGAGTTCCTTTGGTAATAGTAATCATTGATAATTATGAACTTAGGTTTATAGTTATTGCTAAATACGTTGAGTCTGATAGGTTAAGAATTAGTAATCAATATCCCTAAGATGAACAAGACTAATAAGTAATTATTAGTAGGTATTGTTGAATCATACCACAGGATAATTATAATAGATCGTGATATACTTAATGCATGATTTAGAGAAAGGCACACAATTGACTGATCATCTTGTGACATTGAAACCAGTGTTTTATGTTGGACCCTAAATTATAGGAATTAGTTGGATCCGAAACGTTGGCTAGTTCACATTCAACTTAGTATTCATTGAAGAATTTGGTATTAGGTTGATCTAAAAGAAATCACAATTAGATAATTAATGTGCAAATGCATCAGAATATATGAATCTGAGCGGAGTTATTACATACTATTTGTTCCTTCCTATTGTATATAGTTGTTTATTTTAATTTGAGTTCATTTAGTTTATTTATTTTATTTTAATTTGTTATTTTATAAATCTTATGTTCTTACGGAACTAAAACGTAACCCCCCTATTACTTGTAATTTATAAGATTATTTATTCTTTTTATTCCATTTTCCCTGTGTTCGAATCTGGACTTACCATAGCTATGCTATTCCGATCGGGTATTCTTGCCTGGTTGTGTGATAGTAGTGATTGGTATTTCCCGTATTTTATAAATTAATAAACTAGACGCTGTCACGTACGCATCAAGTTTTGGCGCCGCTGCCGGGGAAAGCGGTAATAAAAAGAATGTAATCTTGTAAATTTTTGTACATTGTTGAGTAATTGATTGTAAATATTGTGAATATGTTTGTATCTTTTGTTATTTAACCTTGTATCTAGAAGTATGTGATTTGTAGCAAATGAAGTTAAGCAATTGGATGCTAAGGAAAATGTCAAGGAAGTTGTTAAGGAAATTGCAAGTTTGAAGACTCCCCACAATTCTGAAGTAGCCGAAGTCGACAGGCTCAACTGTTCAAACAGTGCCTATAGTGAAGTTTTCTTATTTCAATTTTCGATTCTCTAATATTTGACTACCTTCTTATTTGCTTTATATTACTTCATTTTTGTATTATTATAATTTGTGTAAAGTATTTTTGACATTTGTTGGTATGTGTTAAGTTTAGATTAATTTGTTAATATGTGTTCATATCATTAAGTGTTAATAAAGTTTTATTTTAGATGTAATGTAATTAGGTATTTTAGAATAAAAATTTAATTAGGTTATATAATTAATTAGATTAGATTAAGTAATTAAAATAGATTAAGTAATTAAAATAGATTAGGTAAAGTAATTAAATTAGGTAAATAAATCGGTTGGGGCAATAAATTCGGTCAGCCGTGTCAGTTTTTCAACTTGACCGCCGGTCAAGGCTCTAGGCCGGCGGCTAAACCGCCTGGGGTAAATAAAACGCACAGCCCTTTTCTTCCTCATTTGAAACACTAAAAATCACAAAAACCCTCTCGAAAAATTCCGATTTCCAATTCAACTCAACCGGTTTTCAACATTGCACTTTATTAGTTCATCAAAGGTATGTGTCTTATAATTGCATTATCGTTTTCAATTCGTTTTTACATGAAGATTTAATTAGGGTTTCGCATTTTTTGGGTGTCTTAGCTAAATACCCGAATTATCTCAATTTTTGTGTGAATCCTTAGTTAGATTGAGTAATGTTAGTTCATATATACGGATTGATAATTGATTATATGATGATGTGATTGAAAAGGTTATTATTTTGTGATTAATGAAAGAATTTGTGAATAAATCGGTTGTACGCATAAGAATGTTGAAATTATAATTGGGTTTAGGCGTTTATTTTGTCGGAATCATGGAGACAGACTGTTTGACCGCCGGTCAACGCCGGAGACCGCCGGTCAACGATGGAGACCGCCGGTCAAGGCTTAAAGCCGCCGGCTAAATGTGGTCAGGAAGTTTTATGGGCTGTCGATGCTGCTGTTAATATTGTTAACTATGTATTTTTTTTTTTTTTGTATGATTTTAACAAGTTGTGATATTAGTGTTAGAACTTTGGAAATTTTGTGTAACCATAAAAGAATTGATGCTTAAATTAAGTTTCATGATTTTTGTGATTAGAATTAGTATAGTATTACTATGTATATAATTGTACTAGGTAAACTTTGATTGTGTTAAGTAAATATTTGTATAATAATTTAAATTTCATGATTATTATAGAATTATTATTATGTAGATATTATTATTATGTAGATAGTAGTATTAGGAAACCTTGATAAAATTGTATTAAGTATATAAGTATATCTTTGATAATTTAATCTGAATTATTTAAATTCATGTTAATTAGTTATAATTTTTGTACATATTAATTATTGTGTAGCTTTTTGGTAATTTTGTATTTAATTTCAATTTATATTTGAATTCTTTTAATATATAGTGATTTATTGTTACAGATGGAGTATGATATACGTATGGATAGGGGTGCTGCAGTAGTTGCTAACCCCATTATCCGGACTCATCCTATCCTACAGTTTATGCATGGTGCTATCTCACCTGGAGATCGAGCGAGGATGCAGACGAGCCTTAGAGCCAACATTGATCAGGATATTATAGCTTCAGATGTGTTAGACTGGGATTTTATGAACATGGTTCTAGACCCTGACACTCAGGAGACAGGTACTCAGGCTTTACACCGGCTGTTGACTGTTACTTATTATCTTGAGGATGGGAGTGCCGGTTTTGTCTCATATGCTTGGGCTAGATTGTTTGGTATACATGAGATTATTTTCAGGGAGTTAGTGGTTGAGTTTTATAGCTCAGTTAGATTTGATACATTAGCTGAGGATGTGTTGGAGCATACTCTGACTTTTATGCTCGGTGGTGAGCCACGTACTTTGAGATTGATTCAGTTTGCGTAGGCCATTGGGTTGTACACTATGGATGAGGAGGCTAATCCTCATTTTAGGGATTTTCTGAGAGCAGCGCGTACCAATAGGTACGATGATCTGGAGGTTGCTACAGGTTGGGTAGATATAGCCAATGGAGAGTTTGGTACACGAGGTCCTTCTGATGTGTTAGTGAGGAGTCCAGTACATAAACTGGTACATAGGATGTTGTCTCATTCGATCTGTGCGAGGAAGACAAGGCATGAGAAGGTGCATAAGATAGATTTGTTTTATTTGCATTCTATTGCTCAGGGGACGAATGTGAATATTCCTTGGAGATTGGCGGACTGGATGACACATAGGGCTACAGGTACGAAGGCCTCGAGTGTTATTTGTGGTGGTCAGTATGTGACTAGATTGGCTAGGTGGTTTGGTGTTACACAGGAGATGTATCAGTCTTGTACTCCTGTTATTCCTGGTATGCAGTGGATGGGAGCTCACAAGCTCCTGGAGATTTCAGTTATTATGAGACCTTTGGAGGGAGATTTCTACATTTGGACTCCACCATTGGTTGCAGGAGGTAGACGACAGAGGAGACGTCGTGAGGCTCAGCCACAGACTGTAGGTGTACCAGAGATACAACATGCTGCAGTTCCACCAGAGCCGCAGGTTTATCAGGGTCCAGTTTATGATATGTATCATATGCAGCAGGAGATTGGTAGGATGTTTGATTATCAGCAGCAGCAGTTTCAGCAGATGCATCGTTATCATGAGCAGGATAGGATTGTGCAGGATCGTAGGTATCAGGAGCAGCAGCACTACTATCATGAGCACCAGAGACAGTTTGATTATTCTACTTCTTTGGTACACCAGCTGTTTGATTACCATCAGCTTTCTTATGATCCATTTGTACCATCTGAGTATGGAGGACCATCCGGTGTTCGCAGAGATGGAGAGGATGGTGATAGTGATTGATGTGGTTATGCTTCCGTAGTATTTTATTTAGACATTTTCATTTTTATTTTTATTTTCATTTATTTTTATTTGCTGGATGACTGTACTAATATTTTAACTCCTATTACTCTTATTATGCTATGCTAGTTTATTTTTCAGGACTTAATTTATTTCTTGGTTTTATTGTTGAACTTTGTGGGTGTGTTCCCTGGAAACCCTCACGAGACTATAACTTGTCCACTTGGGATACTGAGGGGTTTAAAGGCTTGTTGCATACGCTAAATGCAATCGTGATTAACTACGAAAGTGTGAGCTGTTGTATATTTCAAGTTTGGAAGAACCACTGAATCTTTTCACACAAACGATTCCAGGGGAGTTTTTCTGTTCTAAATTCTTTTCTCTTTTTCCCGTTTTAGTTTTTTATTATTTGTACAATGAGGGCATTGTACACCTTTAAGTGGGGGATGGGAGAGAAAAGAATTGAGTTTCCACATAATTGTCCTATAAATAAGTAGACGATATTGTAATTTTGTTAACTGTCATCTTATTAAGATACGTAACTAGGAGGTTATGAGTTGCCTATTTTTCAACCAAACTTCTATCTTTAAATTTTTGTTTTCTAAAGATAATTATTTTATAACAATGTAGGTTATTTTAAAGCTTTCTACACTCATAATAAAAAATTAAATTGTGAAATATGTTATTTAGCTTCATTATATGATGTATTGGTAGGCAATTTATATGAGAATTTTTGAGCTGTTAAGAAATGATAATTAAGGAGTGGATAATGCCTTTTAGATGAACTTTAGCTATGTATGACGTATGTCTTAATTTTCATATTAGTAATGTGTGATATGCCATATTTTTGGGAATTTAATTAACATCATTTGGGGATATACTGGGTGTTGTTTCCTTTGTTGTACGAAAGTACAGACCTGGTCTCCGCCAGTATATCTAATGAAAAAGAGCAAAAGAGTTTAATAACTCATGATCTTAAAATGTAGTCAAATTAAGTCGCTTTGTTGTACTAAGGTACAGACCTGTCACCAATGGTTTGACTAAAAACATTATTGCTAAACCAAAATCAAGTTATGTCGCTTTGTTGTGTTGAGGCACAGACCTGTCACCTCTGTCTTGATTTGAAAAATGATTGTTTTGATTAAAATTTCAAAATATGTAATATTGGATTATGAGTATGAAAGTATATAGTTTTGGGGAGTCTAAGGGAATATCTACGCGAATAATAATAAGTTAAGCTCAATTATCCGAATATAGATTGTTTAAGTGGGTAGCAATATCAGTAATCATTGTGAACTAATTAATGTTTTAAGAATAATAACTTTATGTGTAGATTGTTTTATTTTATCTCGTAGTTTCTTAATAATTGTTTTTAGAATTAACAGATTTTTTAAATTTAAACGTTTGAGTTGAAGATGGGCGATGTTGTGTAATTCCTTAATTAGTTATTTAGATTAATGGAGATGACTGTTTTTCTTAAGAAGTTGATTTATGAATCGATAGTCTACTTGAGGACAAGTAGGATTCAAGTGGGGGATGTTTGATAAACGCTCAAAAGTACTATATTTTAGTAGTATTTTACCCCTAATCTTGGATGTTTCTATTGCATTTAATTAAGATTATATATTGATTTCCTTCATATTTGCAATTAGGTGTGGAAATGGAGCGTTTATGGAAAAGGAACGAAAACAGTTGAATAATGATATAAAAGATGCATTTTTGAAAGAATCGTGTGAAGCCGAAGGAAATAATGAATGAGTTGAAGAATTGGGCCATGATAATGTTTAAATTCGGATTTGAGGAGAACCAAGAAGCCCAAAAGGAAAAGTGAAGAGACCCAAAGCTAAACTCCAAGCCCGTTAGGGCAAAAGTCTGGAAATGAGGTTTAGCCGGCGGTCTAGTCTCTTGACCGGCGGCTAAATACTAAATATGGAAGGTGGCAACCTACGCGGTTTGTTACCATGTGAAGCTAATGCTGACCGGCGGCTAAACATCTTAGCCGGCGGTCAAATGACCTGATTTTCAAGTATAAAAGGCTGCTCAGGCCAGACGTTTTACATATACCTTACACACATAACACACTTTGTATTTACGATTTTTATCAGTTTTTAGGTTAGGGTTTTATCATTTTAGAGTCGTAGGTATGTCGTGGAGGCACAAGAAGTGATGGTCGATTTCATTTCAACCGATCTTTACGTGATTCGTCAATGCGTTTGTATCGTTTATTTTATGTCATTGAAGAATTTGATGTTTAATATCCTGATGTATTCTTATTTGATGAATTGATTCGTTTAGTTTTGTGATAATGAATCTTAGATTATGATTATTGAATGATTTCATTTGCACGTTTGTTGAGTTATTTAGTTGAAGACTATTATGTTATCCGTGAATCCTTATTTATTGGTGCTGTATTGATTGCTTGCTTAACGTGGTTACTAGGATCATTGAGATTGAGTTCCTTTGGTAATAGTAATCATTGATAATTATGAACTTAGGTTTATAGTTATTGCTAAATACGTTGAGTCTGATAGGTTAAGAATTAGTAATCAATATCCCTAAGATGAACAAGACTAATAAGTAATTATTAGTAGGTATTGTTGAATCATACCACAGGATAATTATAATAGATCGTGATATACTTAATGCATGATTTAGGGAAAGACACACAATTGACTGATCATCTTGTGACATTGAAACCAGTGTTTTATGTTGGACCCTAAATTATAGGAATTAGTTGGACCCGAAACGTTGGCTAGTTCACATTCAACTTAGTATTCATTGAAGAATTTGGTATTAGGTTGATCTAAAAGAAATCACAATTAGATAATTAATGTGCAAATGCATCAGAATATATGAATCTGAGCGGAGTTATTACATACTATTTGTTCCTTCCTATTGTATATAGTTGTTTATTTTAATTTGAGTTCATTTAGTTTATTTATTTTATTTTAATTTGTTATTTTATAAATCTTATGTTCTTACGGAACTAAAACGTAACCCCCCTATTACTTGTAATTTATAAGATTATTTATTCTTTTTATTCCATTTTCCCTGTGTTCGAATCTGGACTTACCATAGCTATGCTATTCCGATCGGGTATTCTTGCCTGGTTGTGTGATATCGCGTAAAAAGTCACGTTTTTACTGCCGATATCTCTCTCATTCTGGAACGATTCTTGGCAAATTAACTCGAATATAGCACAAATCAGTAACATTATGCCAAGAAGGTCAAAACGAAGTTGCACGATAAAAATCAAGTAAAACGGATGTGAAACGAAGATTCCACACACGTTTGAAAATTCAAGGCATAAAAACGAGATTTCAAGACCAAAGTGCCCTTCACCAACATCCATTATTTCCAAGATGTTCGTTTTCAAAGTTCGGATCCAACAGAAGAAGAATCAACTGAAACGGGTAAAAATTGAAGATTTCGCGCCCGCCGGAAGATCCAAATGATCCACACGCAATATCTGGAGCTAGGAACCTCATTTTAGGGCATATCCTATGTCAAAATCTTTGTTTTTGAATTACGAATCCAACAAAAAAAGAATCAACTCAAACGGACGTATAACGAAGAAAACACGCACGAATCAAGAAACGAAGCAACAAACCGCACAACGGGGCGGGGTGGGGACCACCGCCGCCGGCCACCTCACCACCGCCGCCGGCAGGTGGCCCACCGCCGCCGGCCACCACTCCCCTGCCCCGGTTTCCGTTTTTGGTAACTTTTGGTACCCGGTTCGCCTACTTTTCGCGTTGTACGGTACCCGGTTCGCCCACTTTTCGCGTTGTACAAGCCACTTTTGGAAAGTCTTCTAACATGAGCCTCAAGGACAACTTGTGCTAATGCGAGCCAAAGCTCACCTATAAATAGGAGGCTTTTGGTTCATTTGAAAGAAACACACCAACACACCTACACCTCCACACATATCATTTATGCATTAGTTACTTTCTCACTTTCCCATTTTACTTTCTTTAAATTAGCATTAGGTTAGTTTAGCATCTTGTTTAGAGTAGAAAGAAAGCTAGGAACGTGTTGTAATCTTTGGTGTACACTTGGAGTTACGATCATTAATTCAAGTCTATTCCTTCTCGCATATTGATCTCGGTTATCTCTATCCTTATCTATATTAAACATGTTTGCTTTAATTATGTTTGCGATCGTTTTTACCATGATTAGCGAGTAGATTACTATTGTATTTGTTGTGATGTACTTAGTATATATAATTGTGGGATGACTTTGAATACGTCGTGAAATAATATGACGGCCCCTATTCGACTGATTACTCGGTATAGTATTGGAAATGCTTTTGAGCATAGTACAAATATATGGAAGCCAGTAACGACCGAAGGTAGTTGTATTATTGATCGACGTTATAAAATTGGAAACTTTGTGGATGGACTTATCTTGTGATTTTAAACCTAAAACTTATATTCGCCTTTCGATTAACAAACGTGATTGTAACCTTGTAAAGAGGAGTCGCGAACCTCAATACTCGGTCAATAGTTATCTATGTAAAAACTATGTTTTTAATCGCAACGTCATGCAAGCATTATAAAATGCAATGTGATTACGCGGACTTGCCATGAGTATTGTACACTTCTGATCACATCGTACTTATCATGTGAACATCGCGAAACGATTGAACTCACAACAGAAACGTTGGTAAACAATTTAATACGTTGTGAACTACCATAGTATTTTCCGACATTGTCTGGGTTTAACTTTCTGTAAAAAGCCGTCAGCATTTTAATTAGTTTTTTTAGTTTAAATTAGATTAGATTAGGTAGGCTAAAGGCTAAATGTCCATTTACGAAAACCTAGGGATTTGTTAATTGTATCGAGAAAGGCAAGTTTAAAATCCAACTTAACCCGATACTTTTTATTAAAACCATGAAACCTAAAGTACGGTAAGCAAGAAACCTAAATGCTTTCCCTCGTTTATCATGCTTAAGTTTCATTGGTAGAAATTGATTAGATAAGTCCGGACACGAATTCTAAGTTAGTTGTTTAATGGATTCATAATCATTGTGGTATTAAGAACGGCTAGACATGTTATGGACCTGCTACTCTATTCCTTCGCCCACGAGCGAATACTTTCAATAATATGGGTCACTGACTCCGTCACAGGAGAGTGTGGAGAGTTGAGCATTGTCTGTCTGGTCAGAATCACGACACCTTAGTTCCTCGTGACATATTAGTTGATAACCGACTAATAAGGAATCTATTGGTTATACCACAAATTAACGAATCTCATAAGCAATCCAATTTAGTTAATCATTTTCCCGTAAGAGTCATCATCCCATAATTATTAACTAACGAACTCACAACAAATACTACTTTGCCATATCTGATATCCTATTACATTTTATCCGCTTTATTTAGTTTAATTAGTAACTGAACCAAAACCCCCAACGCACTCTTTTAAAACATTTACTAGAAAAGAAAGATTGATTGGATCACCTCAGTTTCAATTCAGTTTCTCTTTAAGAACGACTCTAGGTCCAACTTACCGCCTACTAACCTTTTGGTTCAGTATCAGTAAGTCACACTTAGACCCCAGCAATTATAAATTTAAAACCAACCGTTGTTTTCAATAGCAACAAGTTTTTGGCGCCGCTGCCGGGGAGACTAACTGTCCGATCTAGAGGCCCAACCAATCCCAATTCTAGTAAAACCCTTAGGATAAAACCTTCTAAAAAAAAACACAAAAACATTTCCTTTGTTGTCTATTTTCCTTTATTGTCTTTTAGTTTATGACCTGTTCCCCTAGATCTGCACCACTATTTAACTTTCCCGATCCAGAACTTATAATACGCACTATTCGACGAGAAAAGAAATAATCTGCACTTAAGCAAGCAACGGCTGAACGCATCACTCTCGTTGATAACAGTAAACCCTCTATCGAAGGAAGAAGAGGACCAATTCTCTACCCTGAAACCCCTGGTCAATCTTTCGAGCTCAAACACCACATCATCCAACTAATCCAAAACCACTGTCAATTCCATGGATTGCCCAGTGATGACCCAAACTCTCACCTCGACAAGTTCATCTCTCTCTCAAACTCCTACAAACAAAACGGAATTGGCCAAGACACAATCCGTTTATACCTTTTCCTTTATTCGCTCACCCATCATGCGCAAACATGGTTTGAAGGATTAGAGACCGGCTCTATCCCTTCATGGACTGTGATGGCGACAAAGTTCCTAACCAAGTACTTTCCGCCCTCTAAACAAACCAAACTCCGAAATGACATCATGAACTTTCGACAAGCTTTCGATGAATCATTATATACCGCATGGGAATGATTCAAAGGAGCCTTAAAGAAATGCCCTAATCACCGACTCGATAAGTCTGCACAATTGTGCACTTTCTACAATGGTTTAGATCCTAACCACCGAACTACCCTCGATGCTGCTGCACAAGGAAGCTTCATGGCAAAGACCGATGAAGAAGGATGGAACCTGATAGAAAACATGACTATGCACCACCACGATTGGAATTCCGGAGATCATTCAACATCTTCCAAACCTATCGCTGCTGCAAACCCGATTCCAGTCGAAGCGATTAAGACACTAACAGAGAAAATGGACTCGCTCGTCAAACAGTTTGGAGAACTTAAGAAACAACAGCACCAAGTACACCAAGTGCAAGTCTGTCAACACTGCACCAACCCGCAACCATCTGGAGAATACCAAGTTGAATATGAAGAAGCGGATGGCACTGTCTACTATGCTCAGTTTCCAGCTCGACCTCCCGGTTTCAACCAAAACAACAACCAACCCAGAGGACCTCCCTTTCCGCCGAGAAACAACCAACAACCTTTTCAACCTCGATACCCACCTAGATATCCACCCTACCAACAACAATCACAACTTCCTTACAATCAACCCCTTGCACTCCCTGCACCCACTTCTGACACAAACCAAACCACTGAACAAACCACCAAGGCGAATGCCCCAGCTTCAAGTTCAGACGAAGCCTTCACTCAATTCATGCAAGGTCAACACCTGCTCAACCAAAAGACGTCCGCTAGACAAGATCAAGCCGACCTCTTCATGAGAAATCAATTGGCTGTGTTAAAGAATTTGGAAGCTCAAATTGGACAATTGGCACAACGTCTTGAGAATAGACCCCGAGGAAGTTTGCCCAGCAACACGGTTCAAAATCCGCATATTGAGGAAGCAAAGCAACTTACAACACCAAAGGAAGCAGCCACTACTCCACCTGCTGCTGTTCCAGTAAAGGAAGAACTAAAGGTCAAGATACCAGCTGTGGAAACCACTCAAACCATGAACAAAGAGGTTAGAATCCCTTACCCCGCTAGACTTAAAGTTCAACCTAAGAAACTGTCATCCTTTAAGTTAGATGGGAAATTCCTTGATACCATGTCTAGAGTTCCCGGTCGTAATAAGTATATTAGAAAATTGCTATCCACCAAAGATAAATTGCCCGAAGTGAACAACATTCCCCTTAGTTCTGAAACCTCAGCCCTACTTAAAAATAGCCTTCCCGAAAAATTAGGAGATACTGGTAGATTTACACCCCCTTGTTCTATCTACAATTCCGGAAATATGAGCGCTTTAGCCGACTTAGGAGCCAGCATTAACCTTATGTCCTACTCCCTGTTTAAGAGGCTAGAACATGAAAACTTGAAACCCACTAAGATGACCGTCCAGCTAGCCGAACAATCTGTTAGATACCCCAAGGGAATAGCTGAGAACGTCCTTGTTCAAGTTGACAAATTTTTCTTTCCAACGGATTTCGTGGTAATGGATATCCATGAGGACATAAACATCCCAATTATCCTTGGAAGACCATTCATGAACACAGCTAGGGCAGTGATTGATGTGTATAACCACACGATTGTTTTATGATCGCATGGTGAAAGCATTACTTACAAGATCGACCAACCGGAATGCACCCCAGAAGAGGAAGAATGTTGTGCTATATCCATAGGAAAAGTCTGTTCCGACGATGAATCAGAACCAGAGGAGGAACCACAATTCACCTGATCATCAGTTCTCATTTCTGACACTGAATACTACCCAGAAGAGGAAGAATACGAGGAAGCAGATGAAGAAATTGAATCTGACCCCGAAGAGGAAGAAGAAGAAGAAGAGGAAGAGATGGAAGAAGATGAAGATCATACTGATTCGCCACAAATGGCCGAAGTTAAAAGGATACAAAACTGTGATGACTGCTCTTCATCAGAGGAATCAGTTGACTACGGAGCCATTCCCCAAGAACTCAGATCCTCTCATCTAAAAAGAATGGGAAACATCCTGAATTCCTATCTCGATCCATCAAAACCCTTTACCAGAACTCGACTCCGAGACATTGAAACCTTTGAAGAAGGACTCCGATCATCACCACACCCGGACCAGTATGCCAAACTACTACAGAGAATCTCGGCATATAAGGCACGTCAACCAGGAAGCTTTGCCGAAGAGAACATTCATGACATAACAACCGAAGTCCGAACCATCGAAATCGATAGTTCTCGACCCTTCAACAACGCACCCTCAGACGAAGAACTCCACCAATTTCCCGATTCACGTGATAAGGACTCCGACTGCAACAGTGAATGTGATGACGACTACGTCAACATCACCCTTGATGAACGCTCTATTCCACAATCTCCTCTTGCTCCCCCTAATTCCCCTGCTATCGCAACAGAGAGACTAGAAATTCCTCTGATAGATACTCATCAAGACATGATCGAGATGATTGACGAATACAACGATGTCCGAATCATCGTAGAAGCCATCAAAGAATCAACTAACGACTACAACACCGCACAGAGACACATGATAAGGGCAATCATACGAGACTACGATTCATACCTCGCCAATTATGGAGAACCAGAGCCCAGCACTCTTCGTAGAAACATTCGAGCATTCTCTGACCTGCTTCAAGAACAACTTACCAGAGAAGCTCGACAGCGAGAAAGACCCAACTACCCAATGGGAGAAATCGAATTCTACGGAAACCAAAGGCGAATATACCAAAAAGTATATTTTGCCTTAGCAGGGTCAGCCTTTCCGTACTCATCAAGTCAAAAAGCTATTCTTGCATCAATGAGAACCAATCTGGAAAGAGCCACAGGGAACCCAAGAAGTTATGCCGACATCAGAATGGTGGGAGATCTAAGAACCCTTCTAGATCTCATCGAAACTGGAGAGCACCTCACAGCGTCAGAGAACTGCAGGATCGTCATCCAATCCACCATTGGGCACCACATTGAACTAATGATTGATGAGCTGAACGAGCCAACCTATGAAGAGGAAACTCGTGAGGTACCGAGATTTATCCCGCACATGTCACAAATCAATTTAGCCACTTATGTGACTACCCGACTACGCGAAATGTACCAAGAAGAAGATGTAGAACTCGACGTCTACCGAAATGGATATCGTGAGATATTCAGCAAGTTAATTTGCATCTTCACAGACTCGGATTTTCCCTTCAACCGCAAGCAACATCAACTAATCAGACAAGTGTGCCAAGCAACCAGATCCTTCGGAGGAGACCCTTGGGCTAATGATTTTGAAGAAGTGAAAACCGAATTCATGGCTTTAATCGCCTCGATAGGAAGAAACCACCCACAGCGTGAAATCGTTCGAACTTACACCTGCACTCGCATTGACCCTAATGGGCCAGTTACAAGGGCAGTTCGATACATCTGCTATGGAATGGCAATTCTCGACCGACTCGCCACCGATCACTTCAAAAGCTTCAGGATGTTATCCACCAACCCACCAACTCTCATTGCTGACATGATAAAGCAATTCCTGCAGTACTATCCTCCAGGATACTCTCTACCAAGGAACCACAGTGACCCCGCCACCACTACTGATGCATCAAGCATCATCTGAGGAAGAAGAGAACTAAGTCGAGCTCTCGACTTTAAAAGAGCGCTTCTCGGGAGGCAACCCGTGTTTTATTTCCGCTATTTTACTTTCCAAGAAGTGATGACATCTCTGACTATCTTTCACACTCGGATCATACAAAGAATGCTCCAGCTTGCAAGAAAGCATCAACAACCGAAGAATAGTATATCCGACATGTTCACACTCACGAGACCAATCACAAGAAGACTTAACCAAGAGCGCACCAAAGAAGACAAAGACCGGCAGATGCAACCAAAAGAACACTACAATCACCGGGGAGCATTTCTAAAACCGTTTCTCTCATTCGTTTTAAATATACAATATCCATTATGCTTATCACTAAGTGTGGGATTCAAACCCAGCACACACACTGACAGAATAAGTTTTAGATGTTTAAAACCCTAAGTGTGGGATTTTACCCCATTCAGAGCTTAGTATAACATCGAGGACGATGTTCCTTTAAGTGTGGGATAGCAGTAGTTGCACTACTGTTAAATGGATATTGGTATATCCTTGATTCTAAATCGTTGCTCTTTATTAGACCTTACTTCTCCATAGAAGTAAACAAAATTTTTCAAAACTAAGTTAAAAATATGTAGAAAATGAAAAATTTTAAAAGAATGATTTACTTTGGGGAATAAAGAAAAATAAAATATAAGTTCTTTCGAAAAAACTAGTTTGACAATCCCATAAAGAGCATCGCATGACTAAGCACACAACAAACCAACTTTCGATTCGTGAGGTATCTTGAGCCATATGAAAAGCATTCATTTCTAATGCTTCACTTTTTCGATTCTTGAGTGTGCCGATGTATGCGTTTAGAATCAGAACTTGCTCTTGTTATGCATTTCGAATCCAAACTTGTGAGTCAAAAAGGAGATCGAATCACATCATTCTTGAACCCATCCATACACCCAAAATAAGTACGTTACCCCTTACCTACTCAAAAACATCCCTCAAACTTCCTACAAAGTTCCAAAGATGAAAAAAGAGAAAAATCAAGGATATGACGTCAAAAGGAAAGAAAAAGTCCCAAGAAAATTCAAAGTCAAGAAAGTCAAATGGAGAAAGAAGACTCCGACCAAAATAGAAAGAAGGCGTCAATCCTCCCGAAAATTCAAAATTTCCAACTTTCCGCTTCACCAAAAACAAAACCCAACAAAACCCCTCTCACACCACCAACATTCCACCACTAAAAACCTTACATCACTTCCCTTAGAATGATTGTGGCTAGATCGACTTCGCGCTCACCAAAAAGGTAACGATTTGATACTCGATCAAGCCTATGATGATAAACAATACATGACTGGCGTTCTGAGCGATTGATATAATAGAATAGAAAACCCTAAACACTTTGAGTGATTGGAGTGACCACCTTGAGAGGATCGCCTAGTCATGTATCAACGATCAATGATCAAAAGCATGCTCCTAAAGATTACAACCTTGCTTTCTAAAATACCAAATATCTTTATTTTTCCAAAACCCCCCGTAGTAAAAAGTTCCCATCTTAAAATAATTTCATTATCTGCTTATCTTTAACCATGTTGAACGTTAGTTTGCTTGAGGACAAGCAAAGTTCTAAGTGTGGGATACTTGATATCGCGTAAAAAGTCACGTTTTTACTACCGATATCTCTCTCATTCTGGAACGATTCTTGGCAAATTAACTCGAATATAGCACAAATCAGTAACATTATGCCAAGAAGGTCAAAACGAGGTTGCACGATAAAAATCAAGTAAAACGGATGTGAAACGAAGATTCCACACACGTTTGAAGATTCAAGGCATAAAAACGAGATTTCAAGACCAAAGTGCCCTTCACCAACATCCATTATTTCCAAGATGTTCGTTTTCAAAGTTCGGATCCAACAGAAGAAGAATCAACTGAAACGGGTAAAAATTGAAGATTTCGCGCCCGCCGGAAGATCCAAATGATCCACACGCAATATCTATAGCTAGGAAACTCATTTTAGGGCATATCCTATGTCAAAATCTTCGTTTTTGAATTACGAATCCAACAAAAAAAGAATCAACTCAAACGGACGTATAACGAAGAAAACACGCACGAATCAAGAAACGAAGCAACAAACCGCGCAACGGGGCGGGGTGGGGACCACCGCCGCCGGCCACCTCACCACCGCCGCCGGCAGGTGGCCCACCGCCGCCGGCCACCACTCCCCTGCCCCGGTTTCCGTTTTTGGTAACTTTTGGTACCCGGTTCGCCTACTTTTCGCGTTGTACGGTACCCGGTTCGCCCACTTTTCGCGTTGTACAAGCCACTTTTGGAAAGTCTTCTAACATGAGCCTCAAGGACAACTTGTGCTAATGCGAGCCAAAGCTCACCTATAAATAGGAGGCTTTTGGTTCATTTGAAAGAAACACACCAACACACCTACACCTCCACACATATCATTTATGCATTAGTTACTTTCTCACTTTCCCATTCTACTTTCTTTAAATTAGCATTAGGTTAGTTTAGCATCTTGTTTAGAGTAGAAAGAAAGCTAGGAACGTGTTGTAATCTTTGGTGTACGCTTGGAGTTACGATCATTAATTCAAGTCTATTCCTTCTCGCATATTGATCTCGGTTATCTCTATCCTTATCTATCTTAAACATGTTTGCTTTAATTATGTTTGTGATCGTTTTTACCATGATTAGCGAGTAGATTACTATTGTATTTGTTGTGATGTAGTTAGTATATATAATTGTGGGATGACTTTGAATACGTCGTGAAATAATATGACGGCCCCTATTCGACTGATTACTCGGTATAGTATTGGAAATGCTTTTGAGCATAGTACAAATATATGGAAGCCAGTAACGACCGAAGGTAGTTGTATTATTGATCGACGTTATAAAATTGGAAACTTTGTGGACGGACTTATCTTGTGATTTTAAACCTAAAACTTATATTCGCCTTTCGATTAACAAACGTGATTGTAACCTTGTAAAGAGGAGTCGCGAACCTCAATACTCGGTCAATAGTTATCTATGTAAAAACTATGTTTTTAATCGCAACGTCATGCAAGCATTATAAAATGCAATGTGATTACGCGGACTTGCCATGAGTATTGTACACTTCTGATCACATCGTACTTATCATGTGAACATCGCGAAACGATTGAACTCACAACAGAAACGTTGGTAAACAATTTAATACGTTGTGAACTACCATAGTATTTTCCGACATTGTCTGGGTTTAACTTTCTGGCAAAAGCCGTCAGCATTTTAATTAGTTGTTTTAGTTTAAATTAGATTAGATTAGGTAGGCTAAAGGCTAAATGTCCATTTACGAAAACCTAGGGATTTGTTAATTGTATCGAGAAAGGCAAGTTTAAAATCCAACTTAACCCGATACTTTTTATTAAAACCATGAAACCTAAAGTACGGTAAGCAAGAAACCTAAATGCTTTCCCTCGTTTATCATGCTTAAGTTTCATTGGTAGAAATTGATTAGATAAGTCCGGACACGAATTCTAAGTTAGTTGTTTAATGGATTCATAATCATTGTGGTATTAAGAACGGCTAGACATGTTATGGACCTGCTACTCTATTCCTTCGCCCACGAGCGAATACGTTCAATAATATGGGTCACTTACTCCATCACATGAGAGTGTGGAGAGTTGAGCATTGTCTGTCTGGTCAGAATCACGACACCTTAGTTCCTCGTGACATATTAGTTGATAACCGACTAATAAGGAATCTATTGGTTATACCACAAATTAACGAATCTCATAAGCAATCCAATTTAGTTAATCATTTTCCCGTAAGAGTCATCATCCCATAATTATTAACTAACGAACTCACAACAAATACTACTTTGCCATATCTGATATCCTATTACATTTTATCCGCTTTATTTAGTTTAATTAGTAACTGAACCAAAACCCCCAACGCACTCTTTTAAAACATTTACTAGAAAAGAAAGATTGATTGGATCACCTCAGTTTCAATTCAGTTTCTCTTTAAGAACGACTCTAGGTCCAACTTACCGCCTACTAACCTTTTGGTTCAGTATCAGTAAGTCACACTTAGACCCCAGCAATTATAAATTTAAAACCACCCGTTGTTTTCAATAGCAACATTGTGTGATAGTAGTGATTGGTATTTCCCGTATTTTATAAATTAATAAACTAGACGCTGTCACGTACGCATCAAGAATGGTGATATTTTGGTTTATTTAAATGGTTGTTTCATTTTTAAAGCTTCTCCTTACAATGGCATATATGAAAATGTTGAATGTGTTTGCAATTTGATTTTAAATGTTGATTCGTCTAATGAGCTTGATAAATCCAAATTGTTGCATTATCGTCTTGGGCATGTAAACAAGAAACGCATTGGCCAACTCCAAAAGGATGGAGTGTTGAAATCATTCGACCTCAAATCGGATGATGTATTCGAATCTTGTTTATTGGGCAAGATGACTAAATCACCATTCACAGGGTCGTGTGAAAGAGGTGAAGGACTGTTGGACTTGGTACACACGGATGTTTGTGGACCATTCCGATGCACCACAAAAGATGGAAATCGATACTATGTTACATTTACTGATGACTACAGTAGATTTGGACATGTCTATCTGATTAAGCATAAATCAGATACTTTTGAGATATTCAAAAGATATCAAAGCGAAGTAGAGAACCAACTGGGCAGAAAGATAAAGGTTCTCCGATCCGATAGGGGAGGAGAATACCTTAGTATCGAGTTTCTCGATCATCTTAGAGATTGTGGAATAGTTTCACAATTAACTCCTCCTAGAACGCCACAGCTTAATGGTGTTGCTGAGAGGAGAAATAGAACCTTGTTGGACATGGTTCGGTCTATGATGAGTCGGGCTACACTTCCGATAAGTTTTTGGGGTTATGCATTAGAAACAGCTGCTCGCATCTTAAATCTTTTACCCACCAAGAAAGTTTCAAAGACACCTTATGAGATGTGGAAGGGAAGACGTCCTTCTCTTGGTCACATCAAGATCTGGGGTTGTGAAGTTTTCGTTAGACGAGAAACTCAGGACAAGCTAGACTCCAGATCTGAAAAGTGTCTTTTCGTCGGTTATCTACAAGAGTCATTTGGATATCTGTTCTACAGACCCGCGGATAATGTGGTCTTTGTAGCTCGAAGAGGAGTGTTCCTTGAGAGAGAAATGATATCTAAAGAGGACAGTGGAAGTAAGATAGATCTTGAAGAAATTCAAGAGTCAGCCGATGAAGAACCTACAGTAAACACTGACGTTCAACAAGAGGTGGAAACCCCTGTTGAACCAGAAGACATATCCTTACCCGTTCGCAGATCTAGTAGAGTTAGCAAGGCTCCTGAATTTTATTATGGTTTCCATATAGAAGAAGAGGATAAAATTAGTGATAGTACACTAAATGACTTAAATGAACCTGCTAACTACAAGGAAGCGATGGCAGGCCCTGAGGCTGCTAAGTGGAAGGATGCTATGAAAAGCGAAATTCAGTCTATGTATGACAACCAAGTTTGGAATTTGGTTGACACTACACCCGGTCTTAAGACGGTGGGTTGTAAGTGGATCTTCAAGAAGAAGACCGACATGGATGGGAAAGTACACACTTATAAAGCTAGGCTGGTAGCGAAGGGCTATACTCAAACCCACGGGATTGATTATGAGGAAACCTTCTCACCAGTAGCTAAGATAAAGTCAATTAGAATTATGCTAGCCGTAGCTGCGTTTCATGATTATGAAATTTGGCAGATGGATGTCAAAACCGCTTTCCTTAACGGGAAACTGACAGAGGATGTGTTTGTAACAACCGGCAAATTAGGAATAGAATTAGTGCCTAATTCTTTTTTTTATACATGTAATTAGTTCTGTGTTAGGCTAATTAATGTATCGAATTATATATATTGTTGAATATATACGAAATGCGATTTGGTTAAATCGTACGCAATCTAAATCGAATGTATTTCGATTCAATTTAATACGGACGTTGGTGACCAATTTTAATAAATAACATTGTCATGTCAAAAGTATTATTATAATAATATTTCGTATTTAGTCGTATTGCACGATCAGAAAGTTACACAATTTAAAATGTTAAAACGCGCAACTAAATAAAATAACATACATTTTATAACTCAAATATAAATCGATTAGTAGAACATTTAAATAAAATACCGCGTAATAAATTGTATTTTTAAAACGCACCAGTAATATTTAAAATAGTTATTTAACGAAAAACGACGGAGAAAACGAACACCACCCGGAGCGCGGAGCGGAGACTGAAAGTGGGGGAGGTTCATCAAAACCCCCTCCTCTCTCTCTTTTTCCCTCATTCATCACCTATCTCTTTCTCTCTCTTACTCTCTCTTTCTTACTTTCTCTCTAAATCACCACCACCTCCACCATTTTCACTAATTCACAAAATACTACCACTAAACGCACTTGGATTTCATCGGCCCTTTGGAAATAAACGACCACCGCATCCCGATCTACAACGCTATCTTTCCGGAATTTCATTTCGGCGTTTTGTAAGTTTCCGACAAATCCCGACATCTCTCGTTTTTGATCATTTTTACTAGTTTATGGTTTCTATAGGCTTATTATGTTCATATAAGGGTTGGGTAAAAGAATCGGACCAAACGGAAACCCGAAAACAAGTTTTTGGCTCAAAATCCGTCGATCAGACGTAAGTGACGCACTGATGAACCCAGATATGCGTCACTTCGTGCGACACTGACTAAGTGTCGCATAAGCCCTCTTTTCCCGTCACTACCTAAGTGACGCATTTTCAATATCCGTCACTACTAGCGTCACTTGCTTTAGTGACGCCTATGATCGAAACCAAACTTTTATACGACACTCTTGCCCGACACTACTCTAGTGACGCCTAGAACCTTAACCCGACACTTGTTACCGTCACTCCCTTAGTGACGCCTAAATCTCAGAATCTTCTATTTTACACGACACTTCTTGAGTGCCGCTATGTTACGGAACCCGTCACTTCATAAGTGACGCATAAGCTGATACACGACACTATCTCAGTGACGCATACTCTCAAACTGACACCAATACCCGACACTCCATAAGTGACGCATAGAACACATAAGTGACGCATAGAACACATAAGTGACGCATATAGTGTCGCATAAAACAGCAGGTTGTCTAACTAAAATTTCACTAAGTGTCCAACTTTTACAACTTCAAATCCTTATACGATACGACTTAGGAAACACTTTGGGACACTTTTGTAAGTGAAAAACATCGATAATTTGATAATAATACTTAAAGTTTATTATTGCAAACTCGTCACCAACGGGTCGTACACTTTTATACAAACGATAACGAACCAACATTCGGACACATTGGGTTGTATGAACAACTAGCCTAGATGATCGTGCGAGACATCTACTTACTTGACATTACGTGTTTAGGCATTTGGAGGTTACGGGTTCGGAGAACCAACTGTTGATATTACTTACTCGTTTATTGATATAAACGCACTTGCAAAGACTCAGGTGAGTCTTACGGCCCCACTTTTACTGTTTTAACTTATTGGGGGAGATACATGCTACTGATTTTTCTTGAACACAAGTGCTAAACTGTTTACTATACCAAACGGAATTGCATGAGTTACTTACTATTTACTGAAGTCTCTCCATCATATATCGTTAGTTATGTACTTAAGCGCGAACAGTAGTTAATGGATCCATTAGGGAAATGACCCTCCCCGCCCGGGGTAGTAGCGCTACCACGAACCGTTATGTATACACGGGCGACTATTATTTCGTTTACTTATGCTTGCTCATTTATGAGCATGTCACGGGAGCAACTGATTATTTACGGGTTAAGCTTCGATTATGAGCCTCATGGCAATGGTATAACTTGATTACTTTACTTTTGCGAGATTTGCAAATACTTGATATACGCCTACGGGCACTACTGATGAAATCTTGTGTTCAAACTGATTATTTACTGATAAACCTGTGAGATTCACCAACCTTTTGGTTGACCCTTTTTAGCATGTATTCTCAGGTACACTTACGGAGTAGGATCACTCCAGGATTATTAGCTAGAGTCGCATGATTTCCAAACTGCATTTAACGGAGATTCTATGGCATTATCTTTTGTAACTATGGTTATGTAATAGAATCTCCCGTCACATACGCGGACTCTAGGCTTACATATTTTTGTAAAGAAAACTATATGTTTTCAAACGAATTAAATTATGAAATGTAATTATTTTACAAAACGTCTCATTTAGAGGTCGTTTGCTGTATATCTTGTGCTTTGTATATTGATTAGTAACACCCAAAGTATGCTTCCGCAAATCACTAAATTTGGGGGTGTTACAGATTGGTATCAGAGCCTAAGGTTATAGTGAACTAGGTTGCATTTAGTGGGCCTAGACTATGACCATTAGGCAGTATTTCCTTATTAGGCATGATTGGTTCAGGAATTTCATCATACGACTTTAATTTAACATAGCTTGATCAACTATGTACAATTAAGGGAAGATGATGAGAGGTCTGAAATGGTTGTGTCGAACAGGAATGCGTTAGTTGACTCTGACCACGAGAGAACCGGACCATTGCTTGATACGTGCTAGACACTAGGCTGGATATGATATATGTATATATATATTAGCCTCGTCTTACTTACACTCTGCCACAGGAATGGCAAACACACCACCTAATCTGACACACTCTCACTCACGTGGGTCACGGAACCCACGAGTAGCCAGGAGGAACACAAGGTCACCTCGAACCAGCCCTTATCCTGTACATAACTCTCAGAACTCGGCACATCTCACGTTGCCAGTATTGGCTACCCAATTCCGCCGTCAGGAACAAAGACTCGAAAACCTGGAACTGGAACAACACCGAATGACCTACCTGCTTCGTCAAGCTCTTGACCGCATATCACAACTACAGCGAGAACAAGAGGATACCAACCTCTCTGTAAGCATAATTCAGGATTCCATGACCGCCGAATTAGGTGCGGATGAACTTGTAAGAAACCGATTAGAAGAATGTGAACAGCGTTCACAGGAGACTGCGGATCACTCGCGAACACTAGCACAACGACTGGCCTTGGTTGAAGACAATGCCAGGCAAACCAACCGACTAGCAGAAACCGTGGACCGCCTTGTCGCGCTAATGGAACAAATTAATCTACAAGACTAGCGTAGCCTTTGTCTTGTAATCTATCTTGTAATCTAAGGACTATCTAGCGCTACTCTATAAACTAGTCGGATGTAACAATTCCCGACACCTTTTGTAATATCCCTGTAGGATGTAACTTTTAAACTCACTTTATCTATCAAATATCACTTGTTATCTCAACTCACATTAATTGTCATTTTCCATGTTGATGTTATGTATTACTGCTTTTATACATGTACATCTGTGACAATTACAAGTTCATACAAAATCTCATGTATCTTCATTTCTTTTATTGAAGAATCATGCCGCCAAAGACACGACCATACACCGATGCCCAGATTACCTCCCTTATAACCCAGGCTGTTACTGAAGCCTTGGCTCGGAATACACCACCAAATTCCTCGAGAAACAGCGATGCCGCTGAAACCTCTGCTGCTAAACCTTGTTCTTACAAGGACTTCCAGAACTGCAAACCTCTAAACTTTGCAGGTACCGAGGGAGCTATTGGTCTGATACGTTGGATCGAGAAAGTTGAATCGGTATTTCTTATCTGCAACTGTGCGGAGGGGGACAAAGTTAAGTTCTCTGTTAGTACTTTTACCGACACCGCACTCACGTGGTGGAACACCTATGCCCAAACTGTGGGCGTTGCCGATGCTTACAAACTCCCGTGGGAGGAGTTGAAGGAGATGTTAAGGGGTGAGTATTGCCCCAGGGATGAACTGAAACAACTGGAGCTGGAATTCTGGAACCATAAGATGCAAGGTAATGATATCACCGGTTACACCAACCGTTTCCACCAGCTGGCACTTCTGTGCCCAACCATGGTCGATCCTGAGTATAAGAGGATCGAGAAATACGTTGATGGATTACCCGAAAAACTTCAGGACCTGGTGACTTCATCCAAACCAGGTACTATCCAGAACGCCATCCGTATGGCCCATGAACTCACGGCAAACGCTGTTCGCCGTAACACAACTTCAGCCCCACCTGCAAACAACAAATGAAAGTGGGAAGGAAACCTCAACTCATCCAACCAAATCACCAACCGAAAGCCTGAGCCCCTTAGGGCTTATTCATCTGGCACTTCTGAAAGGAAAGGGTACGTTGGAAGCAGGCCCTACTGTTCCAAATGCAATCGTCACCACGACGGTTCCTGCCCTTGCACAAACTGCAAACGCTTTGGGCATCTGGCCAAGGATTGTCGAAACACCAGTACCCCGAAGACTTGTTATGGGTGCGGAAGTCCCGGGCATTTTCAGAATAATTGCCCTAAGCAGAGAAACAACAACAACAACAACAACAGCAACAAACGGAACAACAACCCAGCTCGTAGCAGAGCATTTGTCATCAAAGCTGGGGAAGCTAGGGAAGACCCGAATGTTGTAACGGGTACGTTTCTTCTCAACGATCTTACTGCTTCAGTATTATTTGATACCGGTGCTGATAAAAGTTTCATATCTGATGAGTTTTGCCCACTACTTGATATCACCCCCGCGGCCTTAGATGTTAAGTACACAGTAGAACTCGCAAATGGTAAACTCATAGAAACCAGTAGTGTGATACCTAATTGCACTTTAAACCTAGCAAACGAAACCTTCTCAATCGATCTAATGCCTGTTGAACTAGGAAGTTTTGATATCATCGTGGGTATGGACTGGTTGTCCAAGCACCGGGCCGAAATTGTTTGCCATGATAAAATCGTCCGAATTCCTCTCGCCGCCGGTAATACCTTGATCATACAGGGGGAGACCGGTGGGTCAAGATTAAACTTAATCTCCTGTTTAAAGACCCGAAAATTTCTGAGAAAGGGTTACCCAGCAATACTCGCGCACATCACGGAGAAAAAGTCGGAGGAGAAGCGACTTGAAGATGTGCCAATCGTTAGAGACTTTCCCGAAGTCTTTCCCGAAGAACTACCTGGTTTACCTCCACCTAGACAGGTTGAGTTCTCGATTGATCTCGTGCCGGGTGCCGCACCGGTGGCCCGAGCACCGTACCGCCTAGCCCCATCCGAACTTCAGGAGTTGTCCACTCAGTTACAGGAACTCTTGGATAGAGGATTCATTAGACCGAGTTCTTCACCTTGGGGAGCTCCAATCTTATTTGTCAAAAAGAAAGACGGTTCATTCAGAATGTGCATTGACTACCGAGAGTTGAACAAACTAACCGTCAAGAACCGATACCCACTCCCCCGAATCGATGATCTGTTCGATCAACTTCAAGGATCAAGCTGTTATTCAAAGATTGACCTTCGATCAGGTTATCATCAGTTGCGTGTTCGCGATGCTGACATCCCAAAAACCGCATTCAGAACCCGTTACGGGCACTACGAATTTCAAGTAATGCCCTTTGGCCTAACCAACGCACCGGCTGTATTCATGGACCTTATGAATCGGGTGTGCAAACCATACCTCGACAAGTTTGTCATTGTTTTTATCGATGACATCCTTATCTATTCGCGAAACGAACAAGAACACGCACAACACCTCAGAACCATCCTAGAACTACTTAGACACGAGGAGCTTTACGCCAAATTTTCTAAGTGTGAGTTCTGGATAAACACCGTTCAATTCCTTGGACACGTTATCGACAGTCAGGGAATTCATGTAGACCCGTCAAAAATCGAGGCAATCAAGGATTGGCAAGTTCCAACCACTCCCACCGAGGTACGCCAATTTTTGGGATTGGCCGGTTACTACCGCCGCTTCATCGAAAACTTTTCAAAAATTGCCAAACCCCTCACCGTGCTGACTCAGAAGGAAAAGAAATTCGATTGGACCGATAAACAAGAGTCGGCATTTCAACTGTTGAAATCTAAGCTTTGCAGTGCACCTATTCTATCACTACCCGAAGGCACCGATGACTTCGTGGTATACTGCGATGCTTCCCACCAAGGTCTCGGTTGCGTGCTGATGCAACGAGATAAGGTCATTGCTTATGCCTCCAGACAACTTAAAGTTCACGAGAAAAACTACACGACTCACGACCTCGAGCTAGGGGCCGTGGTGTTCGCCTTAAAAATCTGGAGACATTATCTTTATGGTACCCGCAGCACTATATTCACCGACCACAAAAGCCTCCAACACATTTTCAACCAGAAAGATCTTAACATGAGGCAACGTAGATGGGTTGAATTACTCACCGATTACGACTGCGAGATCAAATATCATCCGGGCAAAGCAAATGTGGTTGCTGATGCTCTCAGCCGTAAAGAACGAACAAAACCACTTCGAGTCCGAGCACTCAGTATTACCATTCATAACGACCTCACCACCCAAATACACCTTGCCCAACTCGAAGCCCTGAAACCCGATAACTTCAAGAACGAGGCCTTGCGAGGCATGGATAAACAATTCGAGATCAGACCCAACGGAATTAGGTATTTCTCAAACCGAATCTGGTTGCCTAATTTCGGAAACCTTCGGGACTTAGTGATGGATGAAGCTCACAAGTCCAAATATTCTATCCACCCGGGATCCGACAAAATGTATCACGGCATCAAGGAGTTTTACTGGTGGCCGAATATGAAAGCTGACATTGCTTTGTACGTCAGCAAATGCTTAACTTGTTCCAAGGTCAAGGCCGAGCACCAAAGACCTTCCGGACTGCTCCAACAACCTGAAATTCCTCAATGGAAATGGGAGCAAATTACCATGGATTTCATAACCAAACTACCTAAATCGGCGAGCGGTTGCGATACCATTTGGGTGATCGTCGATCGTCTCACCAAATCGGCTCATTTCTTGGCAATCAGAGAAACTGACAAAATGGGACGCCTTACACAAATTTACATCAAAGAAATCGTTTGCCAACATGGTGTCCCTATCTCGATTATCTCTGACAGGGATGCTCGATTCACATCTCGCTTCTGGCAATCACTCCAGAAATCACTGGGTACCCGTCTCGATATGAGTACCGCGTACCATCCTCAGACCGATGGCCAGAGCGAACGAACTATTCAGACACTGGAAGACATGCTACGAGCCTGCGTAGTGGATTCCGGTACAAATTGGGAAAGACATCTACCGTTGTGCGAATTCTCATACAACAACAGCTATCACGCCAGCATTAAGGCTGCACCTTTTGAGGCACTATACGGTCGTAAGTGCCGATCACCGATCTGTTGGACTGAAGTGGGGGATAGTCAACTCACTGGTCCTGAACTTATACATGAAACCACAGAGAAAATCGTTGAAATCCAAAACCGACTCAAAGCCGCGCGTGATCGTCAGAAAAGCTATGCTGACGTGAGACGCAAGCCACTCGAGTTCCAAGTTGGGAATCGAGTACTCTTAAAGGTATCGCCTTGGAAAGGCGTAATCCGATTCGGCAAACGCGGAAAATTAAACCCCAGGTACATTGGACCTTTTGAGATCCTCGAGAGGATAGGTCCAGTGGCATATAGACTGCAGCTGCCCTCTGAACTCAGCAGCGTGCACCCTACTTTTCACATTTCTAACTTAAAGAAATGTTTATCTGACGAGACACTTATTATACCCCTTGACGAAATTCGCATCAATGACAAACTTCATTTCGTTGAGGAACCCGTCGAAATTATGGACCGTGAGGTCAAACAACTGAAACAAAGTCGTATTCCAATCGTCAAAGTCAGGTGGAATTCGCGGCGCGGTCCAGAATTCACTTGGGAACGGGAAGACCAAATACGACTCAAGTATCCCCACTTATTCACCGATTCTACCCCTAACGTGACTTCGACTTAAATTTCGGGACGAAATTCTTTTAACAGGGGGAGAATGTAACAACCGGCAAATTAGGAATAGAATTAGTGCCTAATTCTTTTTTTTATACATGTAATTAGTTCTGTGTTAGGCTAATTAATGTATCGAATTATATATATTGTTGAATATATACGAAATGCGATTTGGTTAAATCGTACGCAATCTAAATCGAATGTATTTCGATTCAATTTAATACGGACGTTGGTGACCAATTTTAATAAATAACATTGTCATGTCAAAAGTATTATTATAATAATATTTCGTATTTAGTCGTATTGCACGATCAGAAAGTTACACAATTTAAAATGTTAAAACGCGCAACTAAATAAAATAACATACATTTTATAACTCAAATATAAATCGATTAGTAGAACATTTAAATAAAATACCGCGTAATAAATTGTATTTTTAAAACGCACCAGTAATATTTAAAATAGTTATTTAACGAAAAACGACGGAGAAAACGAACACCACCCGGAGCGCGGAGCGGAGACTGAAAGTGGGGGAGGTTCATCAAAACCCCCTCCTCTCTCTCTTTTTCCCTCATTCATCACCTATCTCTTTCTCTCTCTTACTCTCTCTTTCTTACTTTCTCTCTAAATCACCACCACCTCCACCATTCTCACTAATTCACAAAATACTACCACTAAACGCACTTGGATTTCATCGGCCCTTTGGAAATAAACGACCACCGCATCCCGATCTACAACGCTATCTTTCCGGAATTTCATTTCGGCGTTTTGTAAGTTTCCGACAAATCCCGACATCTCTCGTTTTTGATCATTTTTACTAGTTTATGGTTTCTATAGGCTTATTATGTTCATATAAGGGTTGGGTAAAAGAATCGGACCAAACGGAAACCCGAAAACATGTTTTTGGCTCAAAATCCGTCGATCAGACGTAAGTGACGCACTGATGAACCCAGATATGCGTCACTTCGTGCGACACTGACTAAGTGTCGCATAAGCCCTCTTTTCCCGTCACTACCTAAGTGACGCATTTTCAATATCCGTCACTACTAGCGTCACTTGCTTTAGTGACGCCTATGATCGAAACCAAACTTTTATACGACACTCTTGCCCGACACTACTCTAGTGACGCCTAGAACCTTAACCCGACACTTGTTACCGTCACTCCCTTAGTGACGCCTAAATCTCAGAATCTTCTATTTTACACGACACTTCTTGAGTGCCGCTATGTTACGGAACCCGTCACTTCATAAGTGACGCATAAGCTGATACACGACACTATCTCAGTGACGCATACTCTCAAACTGACACCAATACCCGACACTCCATAAGTGACGCATAGAACACATAAGTGACGCATAGAACACATAAGTGACGCATATAGTGTCGCATAAAACAGCAGGTTGTCTAACTAAAATTTCACTAAGTGTCCAACTTTTACAACTTCAAATCCTTATACGATACGACTTAGGAAACACTTTGGGACACTTTTGTAAGTGAAAAACATCGATAATTTGATAATAATACTTAAAGTTTATTATTGCAAACTCGTCACCAACGGGTCGTACACTTTTATACAAACGATAACGAACCAACATTCGGACACATTGGGTTGTATGAACAACTAGCCTAGATGATCGTGCGAGACATCTACTTACTTGACATTACGTGTTTAGGCATTTGGAGGTTACGGGTTCGGAGAACCAACTGTTGATATTACTTACTCGTTTATTGATATAAACGCACTTGCAAAGACTCAGGTGAGTCTTACGGCCCCACTTTTACTGTTTTAACTTATTGGGGGAGATACATGCTACTGATTTTTCTTGAACACAAGTGCTAAACTGTTTACTATACCAAACGGAATTGCATGAGTTACTTACTATTTACTGAAGTCTCTCCATCATATATCGTTAGTTATGTACTTAAGCGCGAACAGTAGTTAATGGATCCATTAGGGAAATGACCCTCCCCGCCCGGGGTAGTAGCGCTACCACGAACCGTTATGTATAAACGGGCGACTATTATTTCGTTTACTTATGCTTGCTCATTTATGAGCATGTCACGGGAGCAACTGATTATTTACGGGTTAAGCTTCGATTATGAGCCTCATGGCAATGGTATAACTTGATTACTTTACTTTTGCGAGATTTGCAAATACTTGATATACGCCTACGGGCACTACTGATGAAATCTTGTGTTCAAACTGATTATTTACTGATAAACCTGTGAGATTCACCAACCTTTTGGTTGACCCTTTTTAGCATGTATTCTCAGGTACACTTACGGAGTAGGATCACTCCAGGATTATTAGCTAGAGTCGCATGATTTCCAAACTGCATTTAACGGAGATTCTATGGCATTATCTTTTGTAACTATGGTTATGTAATAGAATCTCCCGTCACATACGCGGACTCTAGGCTTACATATTTTTGTAAAGAAAACTATATGTTTTCAAACGAATTAAATTATGAAATGTAATTATTTTACAAAACGTCTCATTTAGAGGTCGTTTGCTGTATATCTTGTGCTTTGTATATTGATTAGTAACACCCAAAGTATGCTTCCGCAAATCACTAAATTTGGGGGTGTTACAGTGTTCATGGCACAACCGGAAGGTTTTGAAGATGCAAAGTATCCTAATAGAGTGTGCAAGCTTCAAAAGGCTATTTATGGACTTAAACAAGCCTCTCGTAGCTGGAATCTTTGCTTCCATGAGAAAGTCACAGAGTTTGGATTTTCTAGAAGTGAAGATGAGTCCTGTATATATGTCAAGTTCAGTGGGAGTGTTGTAGTCTTCCTAGTATTATATGTGGATGATATACTACTCATAGGAAACGATATCCCAACATTACAAAGTGTAAAGGATTGGTTGGGAAAATGTTTCGCTATGAAAGACTTGGGAGATGCAGCATATATTCTTGGTATAAAAATTTATAGAGATAGGTCGAGACGTCTCATAGGACTTAGCCAGGACACATACTTAGATAAGTAAGGAGAATTCTAAGAAAGGGAATCTACCCTTACATCATGGCATAAAGATCAGTAAGGATCTTTGTCCGAAATCTAAGGAAGAATCGGGTCGAATGAGTCGAGTCCCATATGCTTCTGCTATAGGATCGATCATGTATGCCACGACGTGTACGAGGCCTGATGTCTCATTTGCTTTGAGCTTAGTGAGTCGACATCAGCAGAATCCTGGTGAAGGTCATTGGACAGCTGTAAAGAATATTCTTAAGTATTTGAGAAATACTAAAGACAGGTTCTTAGTTTATGGTGGAAAAGAGGAAGTTAGAGTGACGCAAGTTTCCAAACAGACAGAGATGATAGTCGTTCACAGTCTGGTTGGGTATTCCTACTGAATGGGGGAGCGGTGACATGGAAAAGTTCCAAGCAAGATACGGTGGCAGACTCAACGTGCGAGTCTGAGTACATAGCGGCTTGCGAGGCTTCAAAGGAAGCTATATGGATTAAGAATTTCATTGGAGATCTTGGAGTTGTACCAACGGTTCAAGACGCCATTGAAATATTATGTGATAACGAAAGTGCGGTCGCCTTGAGTAAAGAACCCAAAGATCACGGAAAGTCAAAGCACATTGAAAGAAAATACCATTTTGTTCGAAGAAAAGTCAAAGAAGGACACGTGATTGTGAAGAGTATAAGATCAGAAGATAATCCGGCTGATCCGTTCACAAAGCCACTTGGAAAGTCTAAACATGATGAGCATGCTAGGAGCATAGGCTTAAGAGATAATGTAAAGTTTTAGTTGTTAGTTTGATTTTGAAACATTGTAAACAATGATGGAAATTGATATAGACTTGGTGATTAAATAATGGAGATTTATTTATTGGAAGGAGTTCTACCATTTACTATTGTTTGTCATTGTGTTTCTGTTTTGCATGTTTAGACACCACTTCCCGAGTAAAACAGTTTTTATTCAAACCTCCTCAGTCGTTCACACCCCTGGAAGTAAGTGGTGAATCAAGACTGTCATGGAGTGTTAGTAGATTGTCTATGGAGATTAGACATTGCATGGAGATTGCTGCAACACTCATGGGTACTTAATGGGGATTTAAGTATAGGAGAGACCCGCACTCATGGAAGTTACTTCATGGATTGAAATCACGAGTAACTCTGAGATGATAATATCCCCTATTCTTAAAATGGAGATACATTGAGTTCCTAGTTTTTCAAGTCTGTTATACTTTAGCCTACTTAACCGCTGTGCGTAACTGCCAGTTATAAAGGGTATGCTAGGTATGACATGATGAGTTGACTAGTGCTATGTAGTCAAAATTTATTTGTTCCTTTTCGCCTAATGGGAAAAACGATATTTGGGCCCTCTGATGATTAAAGATTGACTATAAGTGATGGGCCTGGCCGAGACTAAGTTGATAGTTCAATAGTCTCATAAAGTCAATGTAATCGGAAATCAGAAAACTAATTATGAATCTTGAGATTGATTAAAATCCATGTCTCGATTCATACGATATCAGTAGAACAAAGGAATAGTTGATCACTTATCTAAAGGGCTAACTCTAAGATAAGAATCAGAGTTCGGCAGTTGCGTTGGATGACACTCTCTGCTTAGTTAATGGATAGGCTTAGACCAACAGTAGTTGATGAATTGTCCAAGTGGGAGACTGTTGGAATAGTGTCCAATATCATGACTAATTGGTAAGTACATCATTAAAAGTGGAGTCCTTTTTGGGTCGCCCTCAATGAACAGTAAGAGAAATAAACTAGAAATGATTAATTATTAGATTAATTAATAGAACATTCTGGAAAGTGAGTTTAACCGGCGGCTAAATGCTTTAGCCGGCGGCTAAAAGGATTAGGGTTTGAGGCGGTGCGACGTGAGTTTGATTTGGGTAACATTTCAGTTTAGCCGGCGGCTAAATGATTTAGCCGGCGGCTGAAGGCCAAAATCGGTTGTCCCACATCGGCTGGATGACCAATCTTTAGGTCTCCTCCTCCCCTATATAAAGGGGCCTAACCCTTAGGTTTTCCTTGTACCTTTTCTCTCTTTCTTATTCCTGCTCCTTGTAAGAGTATTACGACTAAGAGTCGTGACCATTGGAGACTTGGGAATTTCTCTTTGTTCGTGGGTGTGAAGCATTAGAGGTGTTCTAGTTTGGGCACTCGCCACCAAGCAAGAAGGTTCTGCCAGTTTTTCTACACGTGAGAAATTGTTTTCTCAAAGGTTAGTAATTTCTTATTTATCTTATTTATTTTATTGTTTTTATTTATTCAAGTTAAGATCCCTTAGGGTTTAGTTTCCTAATTGCCTTAGATTAATTTTGTTGTTATTCCGCTGTGTATATTAATCTAGTTAGGGAATAGAAAACCCAACAATATTATGTTTCACGGAAGCGTATACTTACTATACATAGTTTATTAGAATTCTTCTTGAAATTTTCGCAAACATTTATACAACATGTTTAACTACTAAACCAAACATAGTTAACTTGTTTACAAACCGGGGCATTATATATACGAAACATCATTTATTACAAACTGGATCAGAGTTGCAAGTTTCAAACATTCCCAGCATCAAAACGTCCCTTCCTGGCTACCCACATAATTAAACATAACCTGCAGGAAGTAAATTGAGGGATTAGCACGAAGCTAAGTGAATGAATAATCAACTACAATTCAATTTAGCTAGCAATTTGTTCACAACCAATAATGTAACAAATATCGTCAAGAGGAATGGTGGTTCCTAAGGACCCTGTTCCGGGTGGCCCCATCAGAACACTTAGATCAACTGTAGGCCAAAACAGTGATTAACCGCTAACTAAATGCTAATCTCCATCAACACATGTACGCAACCTTGTGTTGACCAACATTGGCAATCAAGTCCAACTGACAATCTAGTTGACCTCTGGATTCATCAATCAAGCTCACAGGCTAATCAAATCACCAATCAAATGGCATATCGTTTCAAAGTTAACATTCTATCAATAGTAATCCTATAATTACCGATTGAAATCAAACTGACACAACCAAATCAAACTATGAGTTTCAAATCCACTCACCTGATTGTTTTAGTTCACTTACTCAGCTGCCTTATCTCGCTGAGTTCTCTGAGGATCTGAGGATTAACAATCAAATATAAGTTAGTAATCACATTCGTAAAACCATAGCTTATATTCGAATATCACATATATTAATACATTTCAAAACATGTATTACACCATCATTATATGCATCCTAGTTTAGTATATCAAACTGGTTATCAATTAATCATATTACATTAAAGATTACAAGAAGTTTATTCAAAAATTACAATTCTCTGCATCAGGGTGGAATCCACTAGATTCCTATAGAATCCGCCGGATTCTAAGGAATTTCAGATACAACTTTGGGCCAGGGTTCTCAAAACGAATCCGGTAGATGAATCCGCCGGATTTAACCCCCTTGACCGGATTCCCAACCCGTTGAACGGATGAATCCGCCGGATTCAACAGGAATCCGCCGGATTCCTTGTGTTCGTCAGACCTGGGCAGTTTGTGCAGAGCTCAGCCCAGAAATTGAAACCCATAACTTAAATTACAACTATTTCGATTCCAGCAACATGTTTCAAATCATATATCATCATATATGCATACAATAACATGTTTAGTGCATCAATTCAACACCAATTCATACAAAACTTTGATTGATTATAATCATGAACTTAAATATGATCATAACTTACCAATTAGATGATGATGATGATTATATATGATTCAATACCACAGCTCAATCTTCAGTTTCAAGTGTTTGATTTGAGTTTTTAACTTTGGTTTAGATTTCTTAGGGTTTTAGGTTTCTAAAAAAGAAAAGTGAAGAACTTTCCTAAAAGGGAAGGTTTTATAATATGTCGGCTATGATTTTACACCAACCCGCATCCACTTAAAACTAGTCCACTTTCAATCTATTGCCTGGAACCTAAAAATCATTTGCAAGAAACTTATTTTATTGTACCGTCAACTATAGTAAATTACAACAAACAACAATTTACTAAGCACAATAAGTCCTAAGGCTTATTTAACTAAGTTTCGCAACAAACAAATAATATCAAATAATTTCTAATACAATTAAATATATCAATTTAAAATTAGAAATTACCAGACCCGAAGAGAGGATGTTACATTGAACCAATACAATGGTTCGGTTATAGGGTAGTTATACCCTTTCTAACAGATACGTACTAACAGATACATACTAACAGATGTACCGTTTCATTCCAACCATCACGACCTTAACTTAATAACTTCCTGTGTGGGTGTGTTTGTTGGCCTTCGGCCCAAACATGAAACCTTCAACGGGCTTTATTTTGACCCATCTATTAACCCTTATGTTAACCCAAAAGATTAATGGATTATAACTTCCAACATATTACATAAGAACCCATGCATTAATATTCATACACATAAGGTTACAAAATGCACATATATATTGAAAGAAAATATGATTGCGGAAGCAATAGGATAATCACTGAAAGCTAAAAGTATCCTTCCTACTTTGGCACTGTTTCATTAAGGATAACCATCAACAAATTAAATTTTAAATGACACTTCAGTAAAGCTGTATGTGTGACATCCGCCACTAAATGCTTCACTCATAGGTTCGTTCTCATAATTATTTCCTATTTTCATTGACTAGAGTGAAATTATTTGAGGAATTAATCAAGTACTTCATATTCTAAACTATGTGAGAAATTTAGTTCTCGTATATTGTTCAAAAACTCGAATCAATGTTTGTTCTTGATTATATTAAAAGCACTACTAGAAAAAATGCATATTCCAACGGGAAAATTCCGTTGGAGAACAAGTCAATTTCGTTGGTAATTTCAATCATCAACGGGTTTAGCAACGGAGAATGGGTGTGGCAAAAAGGCTCGTTGCTAATCGCATTTATCAACGGATTTCATTAGCCCGTTAGCAAACCACCAACGGATATACCGTGGATGATTGAAAATTATCCGTTGGTAATTCTATTAGCCAATACCTTGAGTTCCGTTGTTAAATTGGTAAACCACCAACGGATTTTCCATTGATGATTCAAAATTGACCGTTAGTAATTTTAATTGCCGAAAACTCAAGTTCCGTGGGTAAATCAATAACTACCAACGGATATGCCGTTGGTGAATATATAACCTTCTGTTGGTAATGTTATTGGCCAACCCTTCACTTCCGTTGGTAAATATATGAATTACCAACGAGACATTTGTTGATCTAACGACGGGTTTCAACTCCGTGGGTGTTTAGAAAACGGTATTAGCAACAGATGCTTCTGGTTGGTATTTCACACGCAAAGCCCTTGTTGTTTTTGACATACACCAACGACTTAAAACCTGTTGATAATATATATATATATATATATATATATATATATATATATATATATATATATATATATTGAATTTGATATAAACTTGTATACACACATTATTATAAATTAAACGCTCATAGATGCATATTAAAATGAATATCCAGTTTTTACAAAACAAAGCAAAATTACAACTAAACCATCATAGTTCAAACAAATTAGAAACATCAAACACCTATACTCAAAAAGTAGCAATAGTCTCGCAAGCATGTATCTAAACCAGTATCGCCATTTGTAGACCTTATTGTAGTTCGGTGATAATTATCGAGCATTTGTCTCATTTTCTCTTCCATCTCGGCACACATTTCTCTCTTCCTTTGCACTGCATTTTTCTTCCATCTCGACCCGTAATGAATCAACGTGAGAAGCAACTCTAGTTGTTACTTCTTGCACAATTTGTTCTTCGATATTTATGAGAGTGATAATTTGGCGAAGAGTTTTTTAACTAGACCCGAAGTTGCAACTTGATCAATTAAGCTTTCAAATTCTGCATATTTACACTGCCATACAGTTGAAACACTAGTCACTTCCAACTATACTTTAGGATCAAAAGGTATTTCTGAAGGTTGCTCCTCGACACCATCAGATTAAAGCTTTTGTTTCATTGTTTCCTCATACTTTTTAGCCACTTTTTCCGCCTTAACTTACCTTTATCCTTGTTCTTTATATGCATTATAGCAAAAATGTTTGTTGGGCGTGTGCCCCAATTCATTCTCCTGCTAAAGTACAATCAAAATCAACCATAAGAAGATAAACTCAATGCATATTAAAAAATAAATGAAACTATGAATGTATTGATCAACATCACACACTAATCAAACTTTTTTGAATTCAAACTAATTTATTGCTACTCAACAATGCAAATACAATCAGGGCTAGAAAACTTTGTTGCTGTCAACACTGTTTTTCATACAAAACACTCAGAAAATACATAAATCGATTTCAGAAAAATCCAGAAAAATTTGTGTATGTCTACTATGATATTATCTACCTAATCCCCAAAAATTGTGCAAAAATAAATTGTTTAAGTCCTCGAAACAGTGTCTGCAGGTGGCTGATCTGCTGTAGACAGCAGTCGTAAATCGCCATTGCAGACATGCTTTCACCTACTAATCATGCATAAATTGACTCTGATCTTACTGTATGACCTAGATAAATATACAATGAACAATTAACAAAAAATTTAATTAAACATACTACTGTTTGACAACTAAAACAACCATTGACCCATAACGTCGAAATTTAAGTAGCAATGTATATGTGAGCACAATAACAATGGGAGCACTTATGTGTAGGTTGATCACATTAACCAAACAACAAATAAAATTCAAACAAAGCATTGAAAATGTTTCGAGTGTTACATAAACTACATAAATAATATGCAACCAATGCAAAAACCACAAAGTAAGAATTTTAACGGTTAATCAATGTCGTGCGATAAATAATAATACACCTTGCCAATCATCATGGATTTAAAACATGTCAAATAGATATGTTTGAGTGGACATACCATTGTTCGAAGATGTATGGCAAAATAAACGGATCCTCTTGTGTGGCTAATAAACGAATCATTGAGTCTATCCAAGACTCAATGATCCCTTCCCAATAATCTTGGTGCACGAAGCAAGGACGAAACTATTTCCAATCAACTAGGTTAGTACTATTTGAGTTCTACTTGAATTTTTTTCTAAGCTAGTTCCATGTTTGTTGACACAATGCCTTTAATTTTTCTTCCCAAACGTGTCCTGCCCATTCTGGATTTAGACCCTCTTTGTATCGATATAAATCCTACATGAAACATCAAATATATAAAAAAGATACAATTTAAATATTGTTGGCGAATAAGATATAACAAGAATAATCACCCAAAACTTTTTGTACAAATGTTCTATACATATTCGGTATATAACGTATCATAATATATAGAACCTTACGAAATAAAATTATAACATAAAATGACAAGGATAATGGTAATGTACAAAAATATAGGAGACACACATTTTTCAAATATCATATAACTAAAACATAGTAATTTGATACTATAAACACAATAAAGGCTAAATAGCATAACTCACTATCACTTCAGGTATAAGTTTGGTTTTGGGTCATAACGACCCATGTCTACCAAATCAGATGGTCCACAATCCATATATTTAGTCATAGTTCAATTACTTAAACTCCAATAGATAACATTATAGTTCATCAAGTACAGAAAAAAATCAAGTTAGCATATATAATACTCCCTCCGTCCCAAAATTATTGTCCACCAACAAAAAACACACAGTTTAATAAAAATGGGACCACAACAGTTTTCAACCACTCAAATAGAATCTGCACCCACTAAACTCTCTTCTTATTGGTTGAAATGGGAAGTGGACAATTATTTTGGGACGTCCCAAAAAGGAAAGATGGACTATAATTTTGGGACGGAGGTAGTATATCATTATACGACAGCTGATCCAATGTGCAGTCAAACAAGCTACACCAAACCCCAAATTTACTATTTCTATTGACTTCATAAAATTTTGAACAACAAAATCTTTAAAGCACGACAAACATTTGTAGTTCAACAATCCAATTTTGGGATTATAAATCAAATCGCAAACCTTATTAGGGATGATTAACTAAATACATCTTAAAATTATTCGAATCCACAAAGTATGTTACAATCCTGTGTTTAGCTTATTGTGCACTACACATTACTGCATCAAATATATGTATATAACTATATATATATATATATATATATATATATATATATATATATATATATATATATATACACACACACACACACACATACACATATATACAACCAAAAGTCCAAAACCCATGTCATCGAAGCAAGCAAAAGGATAAAAAATTTAAATATCGAAAATCCCACCTGGTTCGATATTGAAAGAATCACCCTAAAAATATCTACATATACGAACTTAAGACTCAATAAGAATATTGTTTACCTCGATCGAAATCTAGTGTTTGAAAGGTTCGGCTGAGATTGGCGCTAGTGTGAGGGGGTGATGATGTACACTTTGATTTGGGGAAAAAATTGAGATAACTGATTATATGCGAGATTTAAGAGAAATCACCGCGAGTTTGTTTTGGGTGAAAAAAATATGGCGTTAAAATTTTTGTGGCTAGTATAAGCCTATAAGGAAATTGGGTAAACCATTGATGCTTATCTAGTTATCTTAGTGTACATTTATTCCATTCAATATTATTACTCTCAATTCTACGTTAAAAAATTAGGTGAAAAAATAGAACGAGCCTTTTCCTTTTTTTAATATACTAGACTTTAAACCCGTGTATACACACGGGCCGTTGATTTTTAATATGAAATTTCGTATTTAATATCTTGTTTCTAATAAGATAGTATACAAGTTAATATGTATATTAAACATTTAGTTGGATTCATGATAATATTACTTTATGTAATTAGATTTATATAAGTAGAGATTAAAAAATTAAAAGTTTTTTAAACCAAGTAAGTGAAATTTTTTTTTTTAGTAAAACCTTTTCAAGTTTAAATCATACTCGGTGAATTGAAAATAGATGCATTACAGATCGATTTGGATAATGTTTTAATTAATTAATTAAATTTCTTTTTTTATATGTGTGTAATTAATTATAAAAAATTCTTTTTTAATAAGTTAGGGATCTTATTTTAAAATTTACTAAAATTAAAGGACTTAATTGACAAATTAAAATTTAATTAGAATGATGACATCATAAAAGTGTTTCTTATATATAATTTAAGATAAGTTTAAAGTTTGATAAAATCATATTTTTTAATTTATGTTAATATAATTGGTTGTTATAATTAATACGGACTAATCTTTAATCTATACTTCTTATCTTATATCTTATATCTTATATAACATATATATAACATATCACTTAGCAGACCGGCCTTTATAACATTCATTTTCTTCTTTTGCATCAATTTTTGTATTTACAATTAAAATTTAGAATATTTGAATTTATAAAAGAAATTTAGACATTCTACTCTCATTAAATAAACTAGCAATGACTAATGCATTTAGGTAACTTACAAAATTTATATACACACATTTATTATTTTACTATTGCAAATATAAATAAATATAAAATTCAAAAAGTACTAAACTCAAATCACACATGTAAAATACACCATTGCTGGCCACCAATGTCGATCAACATTAGTAAAAAATACTAGTAATATCACTAACTCTTTCATTCACAAATCTACACAATTATGCTATGTATCACTTCAAGCTATCATTGTCATCCTCTCATTTGTTAACATATAATAGCACGGGCATATACTTTATCTATAATAAGATAAAAATTAACGATAATGACTTAATATGTCTTTATTGTTTATTAACCTCAAAACTAGTCATCCCTCCATCTCATCTCAAATGTCCTCCTTTCTATTTACAAGTTGTCCTATCACAAATGTTCATTTATTTCAGCCAATCAAGATAGGTTTTAGTGGGTACAAAGTTAGTGGAGAATCCTAAAATTTTGTGCCCATTCAAATGGGACACTTTGAGTGGGACCGGGGGGGGGGGGGGGGGGTGGTGGAGTAATTGTTTATCTTTTATGAACAATTATTGAATGAAACAAGTTTGATTATCATTATCAGTATGAGAAGACTTCGGCTGTAAATGAGACGAGCTACCCAGGTTCGAATTATTAAAAATTCAATTCGACCTGAGCTTAAACGAGCTTGAGCCTGAGCTTGAACTTGGTTTGGAGCTCGTTTTATAAACGAGCCCGAGCTTCTAGTATCGAGCTCGAATAAACTCGCTGGCCTAAACGAAATTTTCATTTAACTACATTAATTATTTTTTGTGAACAATAACTTAATAAGCTAGAAGGGCTGTTTTGTAATTAAAAATGTGACGCTACAATGAATCACCAAACTTATAATTTTTCATCTTTTATTTACTTATATTGAATTGAGTTATTGAATTATGTTATATCTAATAAAATTGTTAAAAATAAATCACTAAATTTTAATTAACCTATAAATACTAATTTGATTATATAAGATTATACAAAGAATAGACGTAAACCATTTTAAAATATAGATCCATTAGTAATTATTCAAAACAAAGGTTAATATTGCTCTGTGAATAAAAAAGAAAAGACAAAAAGCAATGAGAATCGAACCATCGCTTATTGTATTACGTATACACACTATACACCCAATTGAGCTAAATAAAGACCTTTTAGTAAAATCCTTATCAAACACATATGACATATATTCTTCTAGTTAGTGTCCATAAAACATAAACCTTATGCATTCTCGCGCAAATTGAAGAGCCTAGTAACTACACTCACCAAAGTATCGACTTTCACTATTATCTTTAGTAATTATCACATTCAATTTGAAACTTATATATTTATTATTATTAATTTTTAATTTTAGTTGTCTAAAGTTGAGAGTAAAACAAAAAACTCTCATTTAAAAAAAAAAGAATTATATAAAAATGTTACATTTCAGTTACATATGAAGTTTATGTTAAAATTAAAAAAAAAAATTAAAAATTTATAAAATTAAGAAATTAAGGGTAAATCATACAAAGTTATATTTTTATTTAAATTATAAATTGAATTCAAAGATAAAGTGTATAAACTTTTTTATTTTTTTCACAAATAACAAACTGTTGGTAATATAGGAGAAAAATTCATATTTCAAATAGTTTATGATTTTTCAATGGATATAATAAAATTTTGTTGGTAATGTAGTTGGAAAATTACCCTCCAAATAATCAACATTAGTAACAAAATTTAGAGATTTACTCGAGATCATATTATGTTGTTAATTTCATGTTTCTAATTTACCAATAGAAACTTCCCGTTGGTACTTATTATAACAATTTAGCAACTGTAAATCATTAAATGTTCGGTTGGTAGTTTTGGAGGGAAGGTTTCCCTCTAGATAAGCCACAATTTTCAATGGAAAAATGAAAAAATTCCGTTGCTAAATCGTGATTCAAAAATTCCTTCCTACAGAAAATTTGTTACCAACGAAAACTTCCCGTTGGTACTTATCATAACAATTTAGCAACTGTAAATCATTGAATGTTCAGTTGGTAGTTTGGGAAGGAAGTTTTCCATCTAGATAAGCCAAAATTATCAACGGAAAAATAAAAAAATCCCGTTGCTAAATCGTGATTCAAAAATTCCTTCCAATAGAAAATCCGTTACCAACAGAAAATTATAAAATTTTCGTTGCTAATATTAGCGCTAAAATTCCCTCCATAAAAGGGTATGTTACCAACGGAAACATCAACGGAAAGGTACAAAATTTCCGTTGCAAACACATGGCACCAAATTTCCCTCCAAAAACCTGAAATTTACAACGGAATCTTCAACAGAAATCAGTTGTTAAATTCTTAAAGTCTTTTTGGTGTTGTTCCGTTGTTAACCCCGTCGGTAATACCCAATATTACCAACGGATTATTTAGTCGTTGAAAAAATTCCGTTGGTGTTGGCCACTTTTCTAGTAGTGAAGTTAGTATGATAATAACAATAATAATAATAATAATAATAATAATAATAGTTGTAATATGATAATACATGTAAACGTATTATCACTTTGATGGTAGTATGATAACATAAATTACTTATTTGGTTATTCTTACTAACTCAAGTATTTGTTATTTTCATTTGGTTAAAATTTAAATCCTAATAAGTTGAATTGACTATTCAATTGAGAACTATATGAAGCCAAGATATCATTTATATCATTATGAATGTTAAATTTATTGGAAAAAATAAATTGTTATTAGAACTTCATTTTTATTTCGGTTTATTCTAAGTGACAACAGAGACACACTTTATTTTACGTATGCATTACAATTTTAGAGGGCAATCATCATTATCATTATTATTATTGTATATTAATTAAAATGATGACAGGACAAGAACCTTAGAGTAGGAAAAAGTCAACATGGAAAACTAAAAAGGGAAAAACGAGTAAACTACTTAGGAAAGGATACGTAGGTAATCGATCCATATCTTTACACAAAACTCGATAATTCCCTATTATATACGATGGCCTTTCTCGTTCTAATATCTATCACAAATTAACCTACAACAAAAATTAAAATAACACCTTAAGAGGAGAAGTGAATAAAGGAGATAGCCAGGATCGGTAGTCTTGCGTTGATTTTACGCGTAGGATTTTTGGTCTCATTTACGATCACGAATCAAGGTAACGATATAGCTATACTAAAATTTTTAATTCGTCAATAGAGTCACTTAAACATAACAATTGATTTGTAGGGTTTCCGCGTGTCATTCAAATTTGATATTGGCATTGTATTGATAACGATCGAGCTTGCGGTCATAGTCTCAATTTAAGGTAATACTATGGATCACTATACTTGGGTTTTAACGTGATGATATAATCGTATACACATAGCAGTCGATCGGTAGAAAGTTGTTATATGTTTCGTTGCCATGTTGATCATTGTAATAACTCTAATATGGTTATGAGAATGCTTCCTTAATGTTTGATTAAGAACTCGAGTTTTAGTACGTCAACGTCACCAAGTTTATGCTAAGAAGATAATTTATTTGGTTATCATTGTTACTAATCTCGAGATTTACCGAAGGTCATATGTAGTTTTAATGTACGTAATATTATCTGGTCTATACTCTATAATGTTACGAATGGAAGTTGTACTAATGTAGCTTTAAATTGATCATGGGTCTACTAACAAGAAGTTAATATAAGGTATCATCTTATTTATTAATATAAAATTAACAACAATGTCTAGAATTTTCGATTTTTTTATATAGCTTAGTTATTTGGGTCTCACAACAGAAGGTATAATAAAGTTATTAACTTGATTTAATTATTTGTTATGTCGAGTATAATATATTTTGCAAACCGAAAGTTTTGTATCGTTGAACTTAGAATCTGTCCCAATTTTTCAGTGGTAATCAACTGCCGATTTGACCCATTTACATTCGTTTTTAGGCTTCGGCCAAAACATGAAAGTTGTAGATCTCGAAATTTTACTTAAAATTGCGAGGTTTCGGCCTCCAAAAAGCAACGTATGATTTTATAAAAAATTATTTCGTAAACTGCAGTTAGGAGTGACGAATTTTGAGAAAACTTTTGTAAACTTAGTTCGGTTTGACCAAATTATTTCCTAATCATTTTGAGGATCGTAAAGAATGTTTAAGGATATATTTTTCTGTAAATAAACCACATTTAGAAAATTTTAAGATTTATATTTGATATAAAAAGAATGGGTTATGGTATTAAAATATGTATGTATCAGCAAATAAATACGTAATTAATCTATATGAATTTATTTGTAGATTGACGTACTATTTGGTGGGTTCATTTTGAGACGATACTTGCTTTGCTATTTAAGGTGAGTTTTCGTGGCCCCATTTTCCTTTACATATTTTTAAATTGGGGGAAAAGTATGCTCACATGTTTTATCAATTATTTTTCATGCTGTGAACTTGTTTACTTTTATTTTTCGGACATATGCTTGAAATGTGTTACATTATGTGGAATTATGTGCATTACTTGGAAACATTATTGGGGCTATTCGTCTTACTCCTTTGTGGGTATTGACAACACGCCAGTTGGATACATTGACATCTTTGAGGCTATTCGTCTTACTCCTTGGGGGTATTGACAACACGCCGACTTATATGCTATTCGTCTTACTCTGCGGTAATGACAACACGCATGATTGATTGGTTGAGATTTGTTCACTTACACTAATTTCATTTATATGTACCATTTCTACATGCATTGTTCCAACTTACCATTATCACAGCAAAATGTTTTATTTGTGATGTTTGGGTTCAAACCTACGAAACTCACCAACATTATTGTTGACGTTTTTGAGCATAACTTTTCAGGTAATACTAGCGGTTTGAAGTTAGAGGACAAGAATAATTAGTGGGCCTCTAGGTTGCATTGAGCTAAGATTGAGATTGCAGTTTGATATGGAACTTTGTTTTTAATAATTTGGGAAAAGTGTTTTGCCCTAACATTTGATTATGAGATTTAAGTTTGGTTGTAACTTTTTCATTGTTGATATGTGCATGTAGCTTGAGCTCCTACTCATGTTACTTGTGTCATAACACATTGAATATTTTATTTCATTTAGTATTCTTTATAATAATGTGTTGTGATCCTATCATGGTTATATTTCGTTGTTTCCGCTTTAGACGGGGTATGACAGTATGTAAGTGTTTAATCATGGACTGCACATAGGACCTAACATAATTACCGATATAGCTATCAATCTAAACACAAACCTACTGAAGTTTACCTTTCATTTGGATGCATGATGGTGACTACCATGTTTGACCTGAAATAGAATTAAGGTATAATAACTTGAGCAACATTTATAAATACATGATGGTGACTACCATGTTCAAGTTGACCAGATGTGGTCAGTACTATGTTCAAGCAATTTCATATCTTAATTTATATTTATTCCCACTTACAAAGTTGTTTGGTGCTGGCTAACCTGAGGTATAAGCTGCGGTAGGGACATCATTTGCTGTAGAAATTTATATTACAACAATATAAGGTCAACATCAAACTTTGTGAACAAATAATACATAAATAAATCCATAAGTTGTATACCCGCATCATTTGAGGAGAGGCTAATTGACGAAGGATTTCTAAATTTTGCAACAATTGATAGTGTGTTGCTTGGTGTTCATCTAGACATTTAATCAAACACTTGGTATGCATCATATGGGTGTTCAATAAACAAACATAATCTTTATATCAACAACATTTCATCATGAAACATAGATTAGTTAAATGAATCATGGCTATTGTAACTTCAACTAAAAATCAAGAATAAAGCATACCATTAATATAAATAAAAATTGCAGATTCACGTACCTTGTAATCCATTTCGAAGAATCTGCGGGAAGTTTCAATTTTTTACTCCCAAATTAGCACAGCTTGATACCAAAAACAAATAAAAACTTACGAAGAGAGTGAACAAATATATCAATTTTGGTTACGAAGAGAGTGAACAAATATATCAATTTTGGGCGATACTCATACCATTTAAAATTAGAGAAGAAACTTGAAGAACAAAAATACAGATAGTGGAGAGAGGGAGAGCCATAATGAATAATCAGATGGAGAAGAGAAGCATCATAAATGCAGTTTTATTTTTTTAACTTGGGTGGTGTCGCATGAAAAGAGGGTAGGCGTGACCAATCAAATTAAAACTTGTTAAATAAGCTTATTGAAAAGCTTATGAAGCGTGCAATAATAACCAGCAGCCATTGCAGAAACAATATGGAGCGTGCAATAATAATAATTATTAGGGTATCTTGGAATTCCCAGTAAAATCGAATCTCTAAGCTGGTTTAGTTAATAAATAATGCTGATTTAATTTTTTAAGAAACTCAAAATTAGGAGAAAAAAGCTTGCATATTACATCGCCACGTCATCAATGAGATTGCTTAAGAATGTGCCAAATCAGCTTGATGACATCAGCGTCATCCTCCTTTTATTAGATAGGAAAGATTAGATTAGATGCAGTATATATTATTCAAAAAGTAATAAAATAAGTAAAATGATTATTATTTAATTTTGAGCTTATTAAGTTTAAATAGGCTTAAGGAATTCAAGAGAGATGTGGGACTAATATCCATTGATTACCTAATCACTAATTCATGTTTAAATTAATAAAAAATGTCAAGGTTTTTGACTTGGTCCAAAACGCACGGCAGAAATTGGATGTAGTGATGCAGATCGCTGTCTCTTTGCTGAAAGGTTGAAATGTAAACGTGGTACGCTTCCTTTTACATACTTGGGATTGAAAGTTGGGGCGAAAATGAATCTGTTTAATAATTGGAAACCGGTAATAGATTTAATTGAATCTAGGCTTTCACTTTGGAAAGCTTCAACTTTATCAATTGGAGGGAGATTAACATTACTCCAATCAGTTTTTGAAAGTCTTCCTGTGTATTATTTTTCGCTTTTTAAAGCTCCAATCCGAGTAATTCAAAAGCTAGATGGTATACGTAGGAAATTCTTTTGGGGTGGTACGAAAGATTCAAAATCTATTAACTGGGTAAGCTGGGAAAGGGTGACAAAACCTAAGGATCAAGGGGGGTTGGGTCTTACTACTCTTCGTGCTTTAAATTTAAGCTTACTTGCCAAATGGCAATGGAGATTTAAAAACGAAGAAGGTAGACTTTGGAGAAAAACACTGTTGGCTTTGCATCATGGAAAGCATGAACAATTCATCAATGCAACGGGTGTTTGGAAATCAATATGTGAGCTTGACAAAGAATTTGTTAAGAAAGGTTTTGCACTTAAAGAGCTCATAAAATTAAAAACAACAGAAGGTAATGGCAACAAATGGACTTGGGTTCCTAATCCTCTCGGCAAATTTTCGGTTAAATCGGTTAGAGGGTTATGGCTTAAAAATGATCATATTTCGATGGATCAAGTCTATGTTTGGAATGACGTGGTCCCAAAGAAAGTGAATGTGTTTGGTTGGAGACTTTGGCTAGACAGATTACCTACCAAAAAAGCCTTAGAAAAACGTAACATCATTTTGGATAACAATCGTTGTGCTTGGTGCGAAGATGCTGAAGAGGATTCGTTTCATATCTTTAATGGATGTTTAGCTATAAATATTCTCTGGATGGAGATTGCAAAATGGTGTAATCTTCCACCAGTTTATGCATTTTCGGCTGGCGATCTGTTAAGATTTCACGAAGGGATACCTGGGCCTAATAACAAGAAAATAATAATTCAGGCAATAATGTTGATCTCTTGTTGGATTATATGGAAGTCGCGAAATACGCTTGTTTTTAACAAACGTAGAGTCTCGGTTGAAGAAATGGTGAGAGATGTGAAAGCTTTTTGTCTTCTCTGGATCAAGCATAGAGCTCCTACAAAATTAGAGATCGAAAGGAATTGGTGTGAATTTGATTTTGGTGATTAGTAGATTTTATTGTGATGATGTAATAGGTTTAAAGACCTAGCATCGTTTGGAGCTTTATGGATATTGTCTAGTCCTAAATCCTCACGGGGTTCTATCAAAAACGATTTAGGGTGAAAACCGGTGGCTCGGCCCCTATTATCGAGGATTTTTTTTCTGATTATGTCAGGTTTTTTTCATTCCTTTTAGAGCCCTTGCAGTTCGGTTTTAGTGCTAGGCATATCCAAAAACCTGGAGTGTTTTATTGGTGTATGTATTCCTTTGTCTATCTAGCGTCTTGCTAATAGACTTTTTATAATATATTTAGCCTTTAAAAAAAAGAAAAAGGGTTTGAGGTTTTCTTTTGCCTTGTGAGAATCGAAATAACAACAATTTTTTGGGTTTCGCTTTCTTTTTGACGGCTGCACATATCTTTAAGAAGATTAGAAAACCACTTATTTTCCGGCTACGGCTGAGATTAATACACACAAAAGTGATGTGTTTTATTTTCATCGTAATCACTCTTATTATATTACTTGAGCTTGGACTAGCATTCAATTGATGGTCTTTGAAGTGCTTGCGTGTGGATCAACCGTAAAAGTGTTCTATTTTGAACACTTATTTCTACTATTCAAATATCTTGCGTAAGAAAGGTATATCTAACTTCACCTTAGTTGATTCAACTTTTGATATATCATATGATACATATGGATTTGATTTGGTAATCATTTTATTTACATGCTTCCGCGCCCTTTGATGTTATATGCATGTTTCATATCACATTTCTTGTATAAAATAGTTTTAATGAATCCAAGATTACCAACAGAATGTATATTCATATTCCAAATAATTATGATCATGTAAAAATAAAATTTGACTTTATTTATAGTGGTCTTGATTTTGGGCTAATTCTTTAACTGTACGTCGTTATGAAAGTGACTTTTATCCGAATCTCTTAATATATATAGAAATTTATTTAGGCACCTTTCACGTTAAAGTCTAATTTGATTGGTTAAAATACAAAGTGGACACTTATTTTGGAACAATTCAAAATAGAATTGTGGACACTTATTATGGGACGGACGAAGTATTAATTTTGTTGTTTAGGTATAAGCAGCCAATTAGTTACTTTCGAAACTCACAAATTGAATATTTCTAGAAGTTAAGTACGTGTGCTACACGTTATCATTTGCAACCTTTTGTGATTATAAGTTGAAACACGCATATAAGATCTTGATCTTAACAACATTACTTATAAGTTTTACGTTACTAATACAACCCTCAAAGCATTTACAACACTTACTATGATACCACAAACTATCACAAACTAACGAACTATGATATCACTCAAAACATTAATTTGTTTTAAAAATTTTATAAATTATAACTGTATCCATTCCGATAACTATTAGTAAATTTAGAAGTTAATTTGAAGAACCAGATGATGTATCCCACATATCAAACAAAGAGAAAACAATATCTTTGATAAGTTCCAACGGAGTAATTTAAACAACGATGTGTACGATATCAATTACCAAAATAAAGTTATCTATAAGATTTGTCACTACGTGCTAACATATTTGGGTTTCAAAAAACTTATAAATAAACAACCCAAAATAGAAATGTGGTCACTTATTATGTCAGAGATGTGGTGGTAAATAAAGACATTCGTTTATAAGTTAAAAAATACATAGAACACACCATCCATTTATTTTGGATTTTGGGATATTCAAGAATAGGTCTTTTTGGATCTATGGTAGAAGAATAATTTTTTGAAAAAGGTTGAGAGCTTTGTGGGAGAGGATTAGAATGGGTATAAAAAACTATGAATAATGAGTGATATATATAAGTAGAGAAATAAATGATTTTAATTAAGAAATTTTTTTATTAATATCAAATTTTAAATAACAAAGACTTGAAAGATTTGATAATATTGGCCGGTGTGTTTAAAGTTCGGTGGAGTGTAATATTTAACAAATTGAATTAACTGATTTATTACGTTAACAAAAATAACATCGAAAATCTTGACTGATATAATAAACATTAAGGGGGTACATGTAATTATTAAAACTAAATATAGATCCTTGGATCAAACTGAAACCCCATTTAAGGGCCCAAATTCTTCTATGAGATTTTTGTTTAATTATTTATTGTAAGATAAGATAAGATGATAACGATATTATTAATCTAATTTAATTATTTTTTCTAATTGGAGACCGTTTAATATGTTAGACGGAAAATGGAGTATTAGTATGCCACGTGGCAAGCTTATGTTAATTATCCTCTTTACTAGTGTAAATACCCGTGTGATGCACGACAAAGTATATATATTACGAAATATTATATCCTTGATGATCTAAACAATAACTTGTTTTGGAAAAACATATATAACATGAAGATGTCTAGAATTTAAACCATATTCAATTATTATCATGCTTACATCAAAACGGCCTCACATACAAAGTAACAAATAGAACTAAGCAAACTGTCAAATTATTAGCGATTGGCTTGAACGTCGGCATAAAATAGTAATATAATCTTGAAAGCACTCACATCATGAAATGTAATGTGCAAAAAATGTAAATAAATAGTAATATAGTAAGTATGAGTTACCTCAATAGATAGCAACCTCTTTTAACTAAAATTTTCATGAATCTTTCGTATTCCCTTCTTTTATTCCCTACATGGCACATATAAATATACAAAATATCTAATCATAACTAACCATATCATGCATTAAGAAGTAAAAAATGATATTTTGTACTATAAGTGCTTACCCGGTTTTGTACAAGTACGTGATCGAGAACCTATCCAAGTGAATCTAAATAAAATCTTTTGATTGCTCAATGATTAGAGACACTAAGATGTAACTTGCATGTAAGTATGACAATGTCGTTCACAACTTCACATAATTATATAATTTGAAATATTATATGATAGTTCTCATCCTCACATATATTTGATCTTGTTCCCATCCAATGTAATCTCTTTAATATATTATAATAGAGTTATTAGAAATTTAAATAAGCAATGCCATAAACCACAATTATACATTATTATATAGTTCTCCGTTCCCCACTCACCTTGCATATTTTATAATCCATATAATATATACTAATTTACGTAGTATTATTAATTGGGAAGATTCAAGATATAACTGACCTTGTTCATACATGTTTCAAATTATGGAGGAAATTTGCAGTTTTGAAATGTGCAGGGATTTTGAGATCAACAACCTTCTATTAATGAACCCAATGTTAATGTAGTAGATTAAAGATTGATAAATGTGGTGGATGCTGGATAGGTCATAATATAAGTATCTATTGTTAAGTAACAAGCTACATCAAAGGTCCAAAGGTATTATTATTAGCTATAATCAAAGAAATTTTGAATGCATAATTGATAATCAATGTACACCAATGGCCAGTGATAAGGTTATAATTAACAAATGAATTGAAATTGAATTAATTGCACATAGTTTTGAGTTTTGACATACAAAATCTGAGGTGGAGGCTCTATTCCTTTTTTCCTTTTAAACACAAAATTCCTAGTAATTACACATATGATTGATTATGAGATAATGATCTGAGAAATCAACACCTAATCTAGTGGTTCTCACGGTTCTCGCAATTTTTTTGGTTCTCAATTGAACCGGATCCTATATATATATATATATATATATATATATATATATATATATATAGACTTGGGATCCTGTGAGAACAAGGAGATTCCGTGAGAACGGTGAGAACACATCTTGGAGGTGGCATTTTTGTAAATACTTTGAAGTTTGATTTTGAAGGGTTCACATAAGGATTGCTATGTGAAGTTTAATTTTTTTTGCTTCACAATAGTTTTAACATGGTGAAATTTTATTTAATTTTTGTTAATAAACATATTTGAAGTAGTGAATTGTTAAGTATAAAAATTAATCTTTTCAAAAACTAATGTTAACGAAAAATATTTACTTAATCTCATTAAAAATATGTGAATCTATAAAAATAAAAATTCATAGCATCGTAACCTTGTGTTAAAAAAAAAATATTAAACTTAACCTCACCAAAATGATGTGAAGCTAAAAAAAAAGAAGCTTCACGTGAGCAAAATGATGTGAAGCTAAATAAAAAAAATAGATTCACATGAGCAAAATGATGTGAAGCTTAAAAAAAAAAAACTTCACATGAGCAAAATGATGTGAAGTAAAAAAAAAAGCTTCACATGAGCAAATGTGATGTGAACCTTCCAAAATCAAACTTCAAAGTATTTACAAAATTGTCACATCCAAAATCAGGATTTTTGATCAAAAATGGATGGCTAAGATGTGTTCTCACCGTTCTCACGGAATCCCCTTGTTCTCACCAGAACCCAACCCTATATATATATATATATATATATATATATATATATATATAACTTGATTAAATTTTACTCTATTTCAAAATAATTGTCCACATTACTATTTATAATTATTGCAAAATAATTGTTTAATTGCAAAAAATAACTATTAAAAATCATTAAACCCCCAATTTTACTTTCATTTATTACTCTAAATCATTTATTTTTTGAAAAATTTGGTCAAACTTGTCTTGATTATAAGAGCAAAGTCGACATTTACTTAATCTATCTTTAATTCCAACAAAAATTGTTGGAGGAACAATATATGTGGAACAAAACGAGTATAATAGAGTAAAAATGTTCAATTTGCTCTTTTGCCTGTCAACGAATATATTGATTTGTCAAACATGAAACATGTAGTTATATTAAATGAATGATAAGCTCATGGTGATGTCAAACAATATTACATTTATAAAGAAATTGGGTAACGGTTTGGTTATCTAATTGTAGTTATTTAAAATACATGATTTCTTTATAAAACACGTGCAATATCAAACACACCTATATTCAATATAAAAATCATTTAACAAATCACACTTTCATAGTAATTTTTGTACAAGCATGTTAAAACAACGATTCTGATGTATGAAGTAGTTTTGTGATATCTATGATGTAAAGGTATATCTTATCGATAATCACTGATTAACTAAAAGGTTGTTAAAAATAAGGTGTGTTTGGCAAAACTAGCTGAAGATGTAGATAGAGCTGGAGATGTGTCGCACCCCCAAATTTACTGTGTGGAAGCGAATCAGGTAGGGGCGCGACTAATACAGTAATCACAGCACAAAGATATAATGAACGACCACTACATGCGTCTCTTTAACAAAATACATTGATTTATTAAAAGTTTACAATGTTGTAATAATTACAATAGCTCGGTATCCTGATCTGAAAGATTCTACGGTATAACTACTTTTACAAAATATAGTAATGCAGATAAATCTCTTGTTGTATGCATGCGACTCGAGCTAAGGTATCCAACGTGAGCAGACCTACTGCTGCTGAGAACCTGAGAATACATGCTAAAAGGTTAGCTAAAAGCTGGTGAGCTCACAGGTTTATGATAAAGTATAATGATAGAATATAGTGTGAACCACAAGATTAAAGTAATATTTGCAACCAAGCAAATAAATAGATGTATATCACCGCCATGAGCACATAGTCTGAGCTTAACTGAGGTGTCGAGATCACAATCAAGTGCCCGATCGAGGGTGTCTCCCTGCGAGTGCCTAATCTACACTCATATGAACAAATGATAATGCGTCCGTTTGACCAGTTGGGGCTTCCAACCCGGACGGGGATTGTCAATCCCATATGGTACCATACACTAATATTCACGCTACAAAAGTATTACCAAACTATGTTGTGGAGGGCTTTAAAGTGACTAGTGAAAATAACTCATGCAGCGTATATCGATGTTTTTGTACTTGTGTTCACAAGTAACACAAAATGAGCATGTATTCCCACCCCTGGAGTAAAAACAGTAAAAAGGCGGGGCTGTGAGACTTATCTGAGTCTGATGTGTTGCTAAGAGCAAGCAATGATGTAGCACAAGGTAAGATGTCGTCCAACGACGGTAACCTGTCAGGCATCCTAAACGCGCAAGGTTATAAATATGAGTAGATGTCTCAACAGATCATCTATGCTAGTTGTTCACTCAACTAGTTATGTCCAAATGTTTGATTGTTTATTTGTGTTTTGAAAACATATACGGCCCGTTGGTGAGTTTACATAATAATAATTTCAAAGTATTATTATTATAATGTTGTTACGTTACACTTGTAAAGTATGTTCCCAAGTCGTATCGTATAAATATTGATGTCACGCAAGTTTAACATTTAGTGTGAAAGACTAGTTGTGGACCCGCTATTTGAGACACTAGGGTAAGGGCGAAGCCTTTACATGGCAGGGGTCCGGGGGCAGCGCCCCTGGCAGCGGGGTCAAAGGGGTGGCAACCTCTGCTTATATTGCTTTAATAAAGAAAAATCGGAATTTAAATTCGGAGTATTGTCAAACGACAAAATCAAGTCTCGACACTTAGTGAAAATATGTGTTTTTAAGGTTTTGTGAATTGCGACAAGAGGTGCGACACTAGATGCGACATTGGTTTGGTGCAACACAATCAGTGTCGCAATATGCGACATTGGTAAATATTTAGCGACACAAGGTTAGTGTCGCAGAGCAACCGAGTTGTGCCTATTCGAAGTTAATACGCGATCGGGTGAAGTAAACCACACGATCGGGCGAAGTACACCACGCGATCGGGTGAAGTTCGTTTTTCCAGATTTTCAGCAAGTAAAACGAGATTTAAGTTTTCTAAATGGATTTCAACCTATTATTTGGACATATACGAGTGGTGTGGACATTATAAACATGAAAAAGAAAGTATTTCAAGTATTTAAATTTTAGGTTAAAATTTTCTTACAACGAAATGAAGAACCGTGAACCGGAAAGATGATGACAATGATGATGAGGTTTGAAGCTTGTTTTACCTCCTCCTTTGCAATATGATGATGATGATGATTCACGAAGTTGATGATGGTGGGGGTGGTTGTGTGTGTGAACCGAGAGGGAAAGAGATAGATGAAAAAGAACATGAAATGGGGAAATGGAGATAAGGTGTGTTTGATTTATTTATTTGTCAAAGGCAAGATCCACATTTTGTGGATCTTGGCCGGCTCATCCAAAAGGGTGGGTACCTGTTGGTAGTTTGTCTCCCGAATGGTAGTGTTAAAGCCCGTGTTTATTTACCCGATCGTTTAATAATGTAATATTTTAAATTAAAAATTTATTAATGTATATTCGAAATATTTTTGAGTCAAAGTGTGTTATCAAAATAATTTATTTGAGTTATAAAATATAACTTCGTTTTGAATTAGTTTGTCGGATATGTTTCGCGTGGTTTCTTCGAGTAGAATACGTTTTCAATAAAACGAAATATGTTTTTAAATGATTTAATATTATCCGGGTAAATAATGTTTATTTTTAAATGATAACACATTATTTATAAAAGTTTTGTCACGAACGTTTTGTTTTATACGATACAAAATACAATTTATATATTATCAAAATAATATATAATAAATAATGAGTTTATTAAATAATTTCATATTACTTAATACTTGTGTTCACCAATGTCCGTTTGATAATATGTCAGATTCCCTCCGATATGTAGATGCGCGATTTAAATAAATCGCGTACGTGTGTATATATTCCAATATATATAATGACACACATAATTAGCCTAATACATAACTAATTACATATATTAATACAATGATTAGGTACTAATTACTAGCCTTAATTTGTCGGGTGTCACAAGATGGAAGATAGAAGCTGGAGCTGGAGCTAGAGCTAGAGCTTTTATTTGGGGCTGGAGCTGGAGATTTTATATGTTAATAAGTATTTGGCAAACTAGCAAGGGCTAGAGCTTATTAATGTAAAATGACACAAAAGTACATGTAACACCCCAAAATCTAAAAGTATTATTATGATAAAAGCGAAATAAGTTGTTTTAATTATTATTATTTTATGTGAAATAAAATAATAATAATTGCATGTCGGTTTTAAGTTCCAGACTATGATAACTACGGGGAGTAAAAATTAAATGAAGCTTGTAGTATACACATACATATGTCGGTCTTTTACATATATATCTATATACACGTACGTATGATCAGAGACATATTGATATTCATTTTAAAAACACAGGAACAAGAATCAATCAACAAAATTAAGTTCTAACATAAAATTTAAGCTAGAGAATCCAAATTCATCAATGATTGATCGTTTCTAACATGAGGTAATTATGTGTTCTTGATTCTTTAAACCTAGAAAGTGGGTAAATGATGATTTTGAGAAATTGATGATTTCTAGGTTGAAATTAATGTGACACCCGACTAATTAGGACTAATTATTAGGTCCTAATCATGTTGTAATACGTGTAATTAGTGCTATATTAGGCTAATTGTATATATCATTATAATATTGTTATATATATATACTCGTACGCGATTGAAATTAAATCGTGCATTTTCATATCGGGCGGATCCCGATACATTAATACGGACGTTGGTGAAATCAATTTATTAAATAATGTAAAATTATTTGATAAACATAATTATTCCCAAATATTATTTTGATAATATTCCATAAGTAGTTCTTATCGTGCAAAATGCTAAGAAACGAAAAAAAACGCACGAGACGTGCCCGAGAATCAAATAAACGTCAAAATATATTTTTATATATTAAAATATATCATTTTGAATGGTAAGTATTTATTTGAAATATCGTATTTCAAACCGATAACAAAAACGTTGAATTTAAACGTTACACGATTAAACGATCGAAACACGAAACCACATATCATTACCGACACCAGGATCAAACATTTTATAAATGTTTCTCAAGTATTATTGAGTAATACTTCAAAGTAAATTATCGAAAATATATTTTTATATCAAACATGTACGTATATCACATAACGTCTAAATATACGTTTAAATGACCGGGGAAACGAACACCGCACGGAACACGAACACGGGAACAAAAGTTTGGAGACCCACACCCTTAGGTGGGGCCCCCTTGGGCCGGCTCTAGCCTCCCCCAAAAAGGGGATCTTGCCCCTTGTTGACCATAAACCCCATCCAAGACCCCCATAATCCTCATTCTTGTCACCCCACTCTCTCTCTAACTTCTCTCACTAAAAACTCATCCTCTCACACTCTCTCCACTCCATAATCTGCTCCACCACCATCCACCACACAACCACCATCATCTACCATCATCTTGGAGAAGAAAAAGCAAGAAGAAGAAGCAAGGAGAAGCAACAAACATCATCTCACCTTCCTCTCTCTCTAGCTCACGATTTTGGTATGAATCACCACTCTCTCTCTCTAGATTTTCGTGATTTTCATAGATCTACATGTTATTATATACATGCAACTTGTTGATGTCCAAATAAAAGCTCAAAAACGTTGTTATGAACACAAACATAAAACATATAAATCTGTCCCAGAAAATCGTCTCACCTTTTCGGCTATATCTTAAGTTCTAGAGTGAATCAACACATAAATCTTATACCAGAATCTCCGTATGGATGTCCTCTACAAAAAGTTCTTCTATGACCTTTTCCAGAAATTCACGCATTGTTGTGTAGAGCTCAATCTTTAGGCTGTAGCTGTTCTTGGACTTAATCCGTGTGACACCCCCAAATTTAATGATTTGCGGAAGCTTGATTTGGGTGCCACTAATCAATATACAAAGCACAAAGATAATAATGAACGACCACTATATGCGTCGTATTAAACTTGTATTAATAAAGTGAACGTTTACATCAAAAATAATATAGCACTAGCTCGGTTCCTGAAATTGAGAGATTACATGGCATAATTACTTTTACAAAATATAATAATGCAGTCCAATCTCTAATTGTATGTATGCTGACTCGAGCTAGAAATCCCTGCTTGTGCAGTCAACCTACTGCTGGGTACCTGTGATATATACTAAAATGGGTCAGCGAAAATGCTGGTGAGCTCACAGGTTTGTAAGTCAATGTATAGTTGTCAGAACCGCAAGATTTATAATGAATTTAAAATGCAATTAAGCAAAATAAAAGTTATACTGTCCATGAGCACATAGTCTGAGCTTAACTGATTTGTCAGGCCCAATTAAGGAAACCTAACATGATTTGCCTCCTACGAGTGCCTAATCAACACTCGTCTTCCCAAATGCTAATACATCCGTTTGACCGATTAGTGCGTGCTAACCCGGATGAGGATTGTCAATCCCATATGATATCATATACTAACATTCACGCTATAAAATACTAGAGACTATGCTTATGGAGGACTTTAAATTGATTAGCTTGAAACTCATGTAGTATTTGAAGTTTGGCACTTGCGTTCTACTTGTAAAACAAAATCGAGTAGTAATATCACACCCCTAGTTGTAAAGCAGTGAAAATGGGGCTATGAAACTCACCTGATTCCTGATGTGTTTAACTTAATAAACTTGAAGTAATTAGCAGTGTGTTGGTGTCCAAAGACTTGAAACCTGAATGTGTCCACGACACTTGAATTGTTATTAATTGTATTGGTATCTCGAAAGACTACCATTGAAATTGTTTGTCTAACTTAATGTCCAAATTTCCCCGATTTGGTTGATTGTATTGTTACAAGTTACTACGACTTGTTTGATTGAATTGATACAAGTTACAACGACTTGTTTGAATAAATTGATACAAGTTACAACGACTTGTTTGATTTTGAAGTATGTTTTGAAAACGCGTACGGCCCGTTGGTGACGGTTGTAACAATAGTTCAAAAGGTTATTATATTGTTGCTACAGTGAATTGCTACCGTAACTTTGACTTTGAAAATTTCGAGTTTTGAAGATTCTGTTTTTAGCGACGTAGCCTGCGACGTAGGCTGCGACGTAAGAGTTTTGCGACGTAAAGGGTTACGTCGCTAAGGTCAACAGTGCTAAGTCAATAGCGACGTAGGGTGCTACGTCGCTTATGCGACGTAGGTTCGTTTTTGCGACGTTAAGGTCTGCGTCGCTATGAGCGACGTTCGCAAGTCAATGCGACGTAGTAGGCTGCGTCGCTGTATGCGACGTTGGGGATATAATGCGACGTAGGTCGCTACGTCGCATCTGCTCCAGACCAAATGCGACGTACGGGGTCTGATCGGAGTTTCAACTCCAAAAACGTATTTTCCGACCATCGATCGGCCTAATATTTTTACCCAACCCATTTTAGGACATTACAAGGTTATACAAACAACTAGCAAGTTATAAAACTTAAAAACGAGAGTTTTCGGAGTTGTGTCGGAAACTTACAAATCGCCGAAATGAAATTCCGGAAAGATAGAAGTGTAGATCGTCTCGTGGTGGTCGTGAATCTCTAAAAATATTGTTGATACGGTTGCGTTTCGAGGTGTTTATTTGCGATTTTGAGAGAATTTGGTGGTGATGAGAGTTGAGAGAAAAAGATGAAGGAGAGAGAGAGATAGAAATGAGAATGAAAGAAAAAAGAAAAGGAGGTGGTTTTGGTGGGGATCCCCCACCACTTTCAGTCCACGCACCACGCTCCGTGTGGTGTTCGTTTACTCCGTCGTTAAAACGTTAAATAATTATTTTATATATTAGTTGTTACTTTTTAAAAATACAATTTATTACGTTATATTTTATTTAAATATTTTACAAACCACTTAATATTTGAATTATAAAAGGTAAGTTAATTTGTTTGCGCGTTTTACATTTTCAAGTTGTGTAACTTTCTGATTGTACGGTACGAACGAATATGAATTATTAAATTATCATACTTTCGACATAGAAGTGTTATTTAATAAAAGTTGATCACCAACGTCCGTATTTATTTAATCGAATTACATTTGATTTGAACTCGTACGATTTAAACAAATCGCATAATTGTAGATATATATTCAACAATATATATGAAAATTGATACATTAATTAGCCTATCACAGAACTAATTACATGTACTAAAACTTGATTAGGCACTAATTATAGTCCTAAATTGACGGTTGTCACATTCTCCCCCTGTTAGAAGAATTTCGTCCCGAAATTTAAGCCGAAGTTGTGTTTGACGTTGAATCAGAGAAGAGTTGAGGATACTTGAGTCGCATCTGGTCTTCCCGTTCCCAGGTAAATTCCGGACCGCGCCGCGAATTCCACCTAACCTTGACAATGGGAATACGACTTTGTTTAAGTTGTTTGACCTCACGGTCCATGATTTCAGCGGGTTCCTCAACAAAGTGGAGTTTCTCGTCAACTCGAATTTCATCGAGTGGAATGATAAGTGTCTCATCAGACAGACACTTCTTCAGATTCGAAACATGAAATGTGGGATGCACGCTGCTAAGTTCAGATGGCAGCTGCAATCGATAAGCCACTGGACCAATCCTTTCGAGGATCTCGAACGGTCCAATGTATCTGGGATTTAACTTCCCTCGTTTGCCAAACCGGATTACGCCTTTCCAAGGCGATACTTTGAGTAGAACTCGATCCCCAACCTGGAACTCGAGTGGCTTGCGTCTCACGTCAGCATAACTTTTCTGACGATCACGCGCGGCTTTGAGTTTGTTCTGAATTTCAACGATTCTCTCGGTTGTTTCGTGTATGATTTCTGGACCCGTGAGTTGGCTATCCCCAACTTCGGTCCAACAGATAGGTGAACGGCACTTACGACCGTACAGTGCCTCGAAGGGAGCAGCTTTGATGCTGGTATGATAACTGTTGTTGTACGAGAACTCGCACAATGGTAGATGTTTTTCCCAGTTTACACCGAAGTCTACTACGCAGGCCCGTAGCATGTCTTCCAGTGTTTGAATGGTTCGTTCACTTTGGCCGTCGGTTTGAGGATGGTATGCGGTACTCATATCAAGTCGAGTACCCAGAGATTTTTGAAGTGATTGCCAAAATTGTGAAGTGAAACGACTATCTCTATCGGAGATAATGGAGATTGGAACACCGTGTTTGGTCACGATTTCTTTCAGATAAATGTTGGTGAGGCGTTCCATTTTGTCGGATTCCTTGATTGCTAGGAAGTGAGCAGACTTGGTGAGACGATCCACGATCACCCAAATGGTATCGCAACCGTTCGAGGATCGAGGTAGTTTGGTTATGAAGTCCATGGCAATTTGTTCCCATTTCCATTCAGGAAGACTGGGTTGTTGAAGTAAACCAGAAGGTTTTTGATATTCGATTTTGACTTTGGAGCAAGTAAGGCACTTGCTGACATAGGTGGCGATTTCAGATTTCATGTTTGGCCACCAGTAAAAGTCCTTGATACCGTGGTACATTTTATCGGATCCCGGATGGATAGAGTATTTGGACTTGTGAGCTTCATCCATCACCAAGTCTCGTAGGTTCCCGAATTTAGGCAACCAGATTCGGTTTGAGAAATACCTAATCCCGTTAGGTCTGATTTCAAGCTGTTTATCCATGCCCCGCAAGGCTTCATCTTTGACATGTTCGGGTTTTAAGGCTTCGAGTTGAGCAGTGAGAATTTGAATGTTTAAATTGTTGTGAATGGTCATACTGAGGGCTCGAACCCGAAGTGGTTTCGCTCGCTCTTTTCGACTGAGGGCATCAGCAACAACATTTGCTTTGCCTGGATGATATTTGAGTTCGCAGTCGTAATCAGTAAGCAACTCGACCCATCGACGTTGCCTCATGTTGAGATCCTTCTGATCGAATATGTGTTGAAGGCTTTTATGGTCGGTGAAAATTGTACATCTGGTACCGTAAAGGTAATGTCTCCAGATTTTGAGGGCAAAAACGACAGCTCCTAGCTCGAGGTCGTGAGTGGTGTAATTCTTTTCATGAATCTTGAGCTGTCGGGAAGCATAAGCTATGACTTTGTCTCGTTGCATGAGCACACAACCGAGACCTTGATGAGAAGCATCGCAGTATACCACGAAATCATCGGTGCCTTCGGGTAATGATAGGATAGGATCACTGCAAAGTTTTTGTTTTAAGAGTTGGAATGCCGACTCTTGTTTCTCAGTCCAGTCAAACTTTTTGTCTTTCTGGGTCAGAGTCGTGAGTGGTATGGCTATCTTGGAGAAATTTTCAATGAAGCGTCGATAGTACCCGGCAAGTCCCAAAAACTGCCGTACTTCCGTCGGAGTGGTTGGCGATTGCCAATCTTTGATAGCTTCGATTTTTGATGGGTCAACGTGAATCCCCTGACTGTCAATCACGTGACCAAGGAATTGAACGGTTTTGATCCAGAACTCACACTTAGAGAACTTGGCATAGAGCTCCTCGTGTTTAAGCAGTTCAAGGATGGTTTTGAGGTGTTGCGCGTGTTCTTCTTTGTTTCGTGAATATATAAGGATGTCGTCGATGAAGACAATGACAAATTTGTCAAGATAAGGCTTGCACACCCGATTCATAAGATCCATGAATACCGCCGGTGCGTTGGTTAGGCCGAATGGCATCACTTGGAATTCGTAATGCCCGTAACGGGTTCTGAAAGCGGTTTTTGGAATATCGGCATCGCGAACACGCAATTGATGATAACCGGATCGGAGATCAATCTTTGAATAACAACTCGACCCTTGCAGTTGGTCGAACAAATCATCGATTCGAGGAAGTGGATACCGGTTCTTGACAGTTAACTTGTTCAACTCTCGATAGTCGATACACATTCGAAAGGAACCATCTTTCTTCTTAACGAATAGGACCGGAGCTCCCCAAGGTGAAGAACTCGGCCTGATAAACCCTCGTTCCAGGAGTTCCTGTAACTGGGTGGACAACTCCTGAAGTTCGGATGGAGCTAAACGGTATGGTGCTCGGGCCACAGGCGCAGCACCTGGTACAAGATCGATTGAGAACTCAACCTGTCTTGGTGGTGGTAGACCAGGTAGTTCTTCAGGAAAGACTTCTGGAAAGTCTCGAACAATTGGAACATCCTCAAGTCGCTTCTCCTCCGACTTTTTCTCCATGATGTGCACGAGGATTGCAGGATAACCCTTTCTCAGAAATTTTCGGGTTTTTAAACAAGATATGAGGTTGAGCCTCGTCCCTCCGGTCTCCCCCTGTATGACTAGGGTTCTACCGACAGTGAGAGGTATGCGAACAATTTTGTCATAGCAGATGATTTCGGCGCGATGTTTGGATAACCAGTCCATGCCTACGATGACATCGAAACTTCCTATCTCAATAGGCATAAGATCTATGGGGAAGGTTTCGTCGGCTAGATTTAAAGTGCAATTAGGTATCACACTATCGGTTTCTATCAGCTTGCCATTTGCTAGCTCTACGGTGTACTTAACGTCTAAAGCAACAGGTGTAATGTCAAGTAGAGGGCAAAATTCATCGGAAATAAAACTCCTATCGGCACCAGTATCAAACAGAATGGAAGCAGTTAAATTGTTGAGGAGGAACATACCCGTGACCACATTCGGGTCCAGACGGGCGTCCCCTGAGTTGATCACGAAAGCAGTACTTTTGGCGTTGTTGTTGTTGCGGGAGTTGTTGTTGTTGTTGCCCTTATTCTTCAACTTTGGGCAAGAATCCCTGAAGTGTCCTGGGTTTCCACATTCATAGCAGGACCTAGGTTGTCGGGTATTTCTGTCAGAGGGGTTGTTGTTGGATTTGGGGGATCGGCAATCCTTAGTCAAATGCCCTTGCCTCCTGCAGTTGTTGCAAGGAGTACCGCACTGACCAAAATGATGGTAGTTACACTTGGGACAATAAGGTCTGCCCCCGGTGTAGCTGTGGGTGGTTTCAGAGTTGGAGGTGTAGACTTGGATGGCGTTGTTTTTCTTGTTTGAGTTGTGGTGGTGTTCAGTGGATTTGCGTTTGTTGGAGGATGAGGTGTTGGAGGTCTCACGGCTGACAACTAGGGCCATGAGTTCATGGGCCAATCGAATGGCACTCTCAGTAGTGGTTGGTTTGGATGAGGCGACGTTTCCCTGGATGTTCTCAGGAAGTCCGCGGATGTACTTCTTGATGCCCTTACTTTCTGGTTCGACCAAACCCGGGCATAATAAGGCAAACTGCTGGAACTTGGTGGTATAATCAGCAACATCATTTCCCTGCACTTCCAGATGCCAGAATTCTTCCTCCAGCCTATGCAATTCTTCTTCAGGACAGTACTTCTCTGTCAGTTTCTTCTTCAGTTCGGCCCAAGGAAGTCGGTTTGCAACCTCAAGGCCTACAGAGTTTGCGTGGGTTTTCCACCACGTGGATGCACCTTCTTGAAAGGTGTAAACAGCGAATTTGACCTTGTTGTTCTCAGTGCAGTCGCAGAGACTGAAAACAGATTCCATGCGCTCAATCCAACGGATCAAACCAATGGCACCTTCCGTGCCCTTGAAGTATAGCGGTTTACAGCTAAGGAAGTCCTTATAGGAGCAGGGTTTGGGTGGTGGAGTATTGGTTGCGGTGTCCTCACTAGTGGGTGGTGTTCGGGTAGCCAAGGCTTCAGTCACACTGCGGGCAATTATTCCCGCGATCTCAGCTTCGCTAAGGGTAATTTGACGACGTGGAGGCATGATGCTGAGTAAGAAAGAACAAGGAAATGAAATAAGATACTAGTCCGAGTATGATGAACTAGTGGTGTGTTTGTCATTCCGAGACAAAACGTTTGAAAGATAGAGGCCTATATTCATATAATATAATATAATATAGCCTAAAGTTGTAATGAGGTCTATTCATGTAAATATATGTATATCACATAATAACCTATTGAGTGTCTAGCACAGAAGTGTTTTTGAGTCCCGTTTCTCTCGAGGTCAGAGTCAACTAATGCATTCCTGTTCAACATAACTCTTTCAGATTTCACATCATCTTTCTTTAATTGTACATAGTTGATCAGGCTATGTTAAATTAAAGTCGTATGATGTAATCCCTGAACTAGTCATAACTAATAAGGAATACTGCCTAACGGTCATAGTCTAGGCCCACTAAATGCAACCTAGTTCACTATAACCTTAGGCTCTGATACCAATCTGTGACACCCCCAAATTTAATGATTTGCGGAAGCTTGATTTGGGTGCCACTAATCAATATACAAAGCACAAAGATAATAATGAACGACCACTATATGCGTCGTATTAAACTTGTATTAATAAAGTGAACGTTTACATCAAAAATAATATAGCACTAGCTCGGTTCCTGAAATTGAGAGATTACATGGCATAATTACTTTTACAAAATATAATAATGCAGTCCAATCTCTAATTGTATGTATGCTGACTCGAGCTAGAAATCCCTGCTTGTGCAGTCAACCTACTGCTGGGTACCTGTGATATATACTAAAATGGGTCAGCGAAAACGCTGGTGAGCTCACAGGTTTGTAAGTCAATGTATAGTTGTCAGAACCGCAAGATTTATAATGAATTTAAAATGCAATTAAGCAAAATAAAAGTTATACTGTCCATGAGCACATAGTCTGAGCTTAACTGATTTGTCAGGCCCAATTAAGGAAACCTAACATGATTTGCCTCCTACGAGTGCCTAATCAACACTCGTCTTCCCAAATGCTAATACATCCGTTTGACCGATTAGTGCGTGCTAACCCGGATGAGGATTGTCAATCCCATATGATATCATATACTAACATTCACGCTATAAAATACTAGAGACTATGCTTATGGAGGACTTTAAATTGATTAGCTTGAAACTCATGTAGTATTTGAAGTTTGGCACTTGCGTTCTACTTGTAAAACAAAATCGAGTAGTAATATCACACCCCTAGTTGTAAAGCAGTGAAAATGGGGCTATGAAACTCACCTGATTCCTGATGTGTTTAACTTAATAAACTTGAAGTAATTAGCAGTGTGTTGGTGTCCAAAGACTTGAAACCTGAATGTGTCCACGACACTTGAATTGTTATTAATTGTATTGGTATCTCGAAAGACTACCATTGAAATTGTTTGTCTAACTTAATGTCCAAATTTCCCCGATTTGGTTGATTGTATTGTTACAAGTTACTACGACTTGTTTGATTGAATTGATACAAGTTACAACGACTTGTTTGAATAAATTGATACAAGTTACAACGACTTGTTTGATTTTGAAGTATGTTTTGAAAACGCGTACGGCCCGTTGGTGACGGTTGTAACAATAGTTCAAAAGGTTATTATATTGTTGCTACAGTGAATTGCTACCGTAACTTTGACTTTGAAAATTTCGAGTTTTGAAGATTCTGTTTTTAGCGACGTAGCCTGCGACGTAGGCTGCGACGTAAGAGTTTTGCGACGTAAAGGGTTACGTCGCTAAGGTCAACAGTGCTAAGTCAATAGCGACGTAGGGTGCTACGTCGCTTATGCGACGTAGGTTCGTTTTTGCGACGTTAAGGTCTGCGTCGCTATGTGCGACGTTCGCAAGTCAATGCGACGTAGTAGGCTGCGTCGCTGTATGCGACGTTGGGGATATAATGCGACGTAGGTCGCTACGTCGCATCTGCTCCAGACCAAATGCGACGTACGGGGTCTGATCGGAGTTTCAACTCCAAAAACGTATTTTCCGACCATCGATCGGCCTAATATTTTTACCCAACCCATTTTAGGACATTACAAGGTTATACAAACAACTAGCAAGTTATAAAACTTAAAAACGAGAGTTTTCGGAGTTGTGTCGGAAACTTACAAATCGCCGAAATGAAATTCCGGAAAGATAGAAGTGTAGATCGTCTCGTGGTGGTCGTGAATCTCTAAAAATATTGTTGATACGGTTGCGTTTCGAGGTGTTTATTTGCGATTTTGAGAGAATTTGGTGGTGATGAGAGTTGAGAGAAAAAGATGAAGGAGAGAGAGAGATAGAAATGAGAATGAAAGAAAAAAGAAAAGGAGGTGGTTTTGGTGGGGATCCCCCACCACTTTCAGTCCACGCACCACGCTCCGTGTGGTGTTCGTTTACTCCGTCGTTAAAACGTTAAATAATTATTTTATATATTAGTTGTTACTTTTTAAAAATACAATTTATTACGTTATATTTTATTTAAATATTTTACAAACCACTTAATATTTGAATTATAAAAGGTAAGTTAATTTGTTTGCGCGTTTTACATTTTCAAGTTGTGTAACTTTCTGATTGTACGGTACGAACGAATATGAATTATTAAATTATCATACTTTCGACATAGAAGTGTTATTTAATAAAAGTTGATCACCAACGTCCGTATTTATTTAATCGAATTACATTTGATTTGAACTCGTACGATTTAAACAAATCGCATAATTGTAGATATATATTCAACAATATATATGAAAATTGATACATTAATTAGCCTATCACAGAACTAATTACATGTACTAAAACTTGATTAGGCACTAATTATAGTCCTAAATTGACGGTTGTCACAATCCGACCACTCTTCGTATTTATTTTTGTTAAAAATAGTAAATGAATATATAAAAATACCATAAAGTGCAGAAATGAACTAGACATATATAAGACATGTGTGATTTTTTGTTAGGCTTGAATCGGACTAGAAATGGGTGAAATCACGAGTCGAAACCGAGTAAAAATCTGGAACTATTAAACTTAGGAACTGTTTTAGTCATTTTACAAAACTGACACTTCGGGTCAACCATAAAATGTAACGACAATTTTCTAAATTTTATTTAACATATTTAAGACTTCCCCTAAAAGTTTCGGGTCAAACCGAACACGTTTGACCAAGTCAACAAAAACGAACACTCAAACGAATTCGAAAATCTCAGACCTGCGACAATACCATTGTCGCATGAACAGTGATCCGTGAATTCGCATGAACAGTGTCCGACAATACCTCATTGTCGCATGAACAGTAACCGAAACCCTATTGTCGCATCACTATTATCGTATAAAACTCGATTGTCGTAGCATCATTGTCGCAAAAACTAACACTTTTATACTTGAAACAAACTCAAAATCCTTATTGTCTCATGAATAGTAATTCCCGACAATGCTATTGTCTCATGGATAGTAATTCCCGACAATGCTATTGTCTCATGAATAGTAATTCCCGACAATGCTATTGTCTCATGAATAGTAATTCCCGACAATCCTTATTGTCTCATAAATAGTGTTCAACGCTAACTTTGCGTAAACGACTTTTCAAACAAGACAATATCACAATATGCTTGATTTAACGTCAATACAATATTTGGAATAACTCGGAAACATATGACACATATACTTTTGTAAGTATACAACGAGACCAACATAATAATAATGCTTTTAATAATCATTATTACAAAACTCACCAACGGGCCGTACAGGTTTTCAAAACTCAAACTAATCAACTAACAACCAAATCATTTAGACATTACTAGTTGGATGAACAACTAGCATGGACGGTCTTTTGAGACGTCTACATATACTTATAACCTTGCGCGTTTTGAACACCCGGCAGGTTACAGTCTTCAAACAACATCACCTTGTGCAACATCATACTTGCTTGTTAGCAACATACCAGACTCAGGTGAGTCTCATAGCCCCGACTTTTTACAGTTTTTACTCCCGGGGTGGGAATATATACTCATTTTGTTTTACATGTGGACATGAGTACTAAACCTCGATATATACTGCATGAGTTGTTTTGTTAATCATTTTAAAGCCCTCCACTACATAGTTTGTTTATATGGATTTAGCACGATTATTAGTGTATGGTACCATATGGGATTGACAATCCCCGTCCGGGTTAGCACGCACTAATTGGTCAAACGGACGCATTAGCATTTGTTCATACGAGTGTAGATTAGGCACTCGCAGGGAGACACCCTCGCACAGGCACTTGGTTGTGATCCTGACACCTCAGTTAAGCTCAAACTATGGGCTCATGGCAGTGATATACATCTATTTTATTTGCTTGGTTGCAAATCATTGTACTAAATCTTATGGTTCACACAACTATTATTCATCATTATACAAACATGTGAGCTCACCAGCTTTTTAGCTGACCTTTTTAGTATGTATTCTCAGGTACTCAGCAGCAGTAGGTCTGCTCATATTCAGGATACTTAGCTCGAGTCGCATACAGACATCAGCAGATTCCCATGCATTACTATATTTTGTAACATAGTTATGCCATAGAATCTCTCATTTTGGCTTACGAGCTTTTGTAACTATTATTACATTGTAAACTTTTATTATATCAATGTAATCAGTAAACCACGCATATAGAGTCGTTCATTATACATCTTATGTGCTTGTGATATTGGATTAGTCGCGCTCCGACCCGATTCGCTTCCGCAACCTGAATTTAGGGGTGCGATATTAAAGTTGATTATGATGAATTAATGGTGTATAAGTATATATATGATGATGATTAACTCTAATTCAATCTAAAAGTGGATTATATAATTGTATGTTCAATGATCAAATTGGGTTTTGATCAAAGAAGTGTGTTTTGATGTTAATGCACCTTAATTAGTGATGATAAATGCTGTTAAAGCATGATTATGGAGAATTGAAGTATTGAATCAAGTGATTAAGTATTTGGTTATACTATGATTATGAGAATGATTATGATTAAGTGATAAGTTAATATAATGGAGTAAGAATTAAAGTAAACAAATGTTAAAAGTGATTATGGTAATGATTAGTGATGATATAATGATGATTGAAGTACTATACAAATGATTAAACCAGGTAAATGGTTATGAATTAATGAATGAAGTTATGAACTTAAGGAGTTAATATGAATTAATGATGTTTATGATGAATCTTCATAACCTTGGATTGGTTATTGTTGAATTATGATAATTATGATAATTATGATAAGTAGTGATAATTAAGTGATTAAGTAAGTAGTGAAAGTTATGAAACAAAGATAAACATATAGAGAGAGTTATGTATAGTTTGATCTAAAGTCAAACTTGGTCAACCCAAGAGGGTGATGGGTTGTTTATGTTGATTAGTTGATTATGATGATTATTGAATGCTAAATATGTTGTATGTTGATATGTTATGTGTTAGGTGATCAAGAATGGTGTCATCCATGTTCAAGTGTTAAATCATGTATTTTCTTAAAGAGCAAAGGTGAGTGATATGGGGGTTAAATGGGTAATGATTGTGTGTTCCAGATTGCTTCCAAGCAAGAAGTTCATACAATCAAGTGGATTATTATGGTTGTGTATTTTATATCTTGTTGATTATTCGTGTTGTTGTGATGGCATGTCCTGTTGTATTTGTACTAAGATGATTAGTTGTTGATAGAGTATGTTGGTAAGTGGAATAATATGATGATTATGTGGATTATGTGGAATGAGCGGTTTGTAAAGATTCAGAGTTTAGCTAACTACGGTTAGCATTATGATGTTGAGCTTGATATGCATATCATTGGGGCATGGTATTAAGCTAATATGATGTTAAGAGCCGTGGATCCACATAGAGTTTCAATCTCTACAATTGCTCAGTAGTTATTTGCCTACGCAAGTATATGTTGTTAATATTTGCTAAATGATGTCTCAGTGTTGTTTATGTGGATTATTCATTTAGTTGCTCGTACGCTCACTAAGCTTTATGCTTACCCCTTCCAGTTGTTTTATGTTGCATGTTTATGGTTCGGTTGAACAAAAAGTGCACCATGGCTGATTTTATGATGGTATTAAGATAACGTGGATGGGAGCTTGATTATGGTTAGACAAGCTTCTTTTCTTTTAAATTATCATTATGGTGACAATTGTGTAAATCGCCCAAGAAAGTATGATTTAGTGTCATGTGTCATACAAAAAGAGAAGTTTTATTAGTTGGAATTGTTGTATGTAATTGACTTTGTAAAGTCAAATGTTGATATCAGGTTGTTGTTGATTTTTATATGGGACCAAATGTAAAGGAACTGTATATCTTTGAACATTCTGATTTTTTGAATTGTAATGTATGAGATTTGTAAAAAAAAAAAAAACATTTGGGGCGTTTCAGTACATGATATGATACAACTCCAAATTTTTAATAACAGACGACTAACATTCTAATTTCATAATTAGGGGATGAAGATTATTTGAAGAAGCTAGTTTGAGGAGCTGCCAAATGAAGGGATTATTTTTCAAAAAACCCTATTATATTTTTTATGCCAAACAAGGATTGTGAAATTATAAGGGATTGAAATTCTTAAAATTAGAATCTCAAGCTCCTAGAATCCCCAATATTCTCCTAAAAAATGGTTGCCAAACACACCCATAGTCAGCTCGACTTTTGGTAAGACTGTTGGGTTTTCTATTCCCTAACTAGATTATTATACACGCAGCGAAATAACAAAACTTTAAATAATCTAAGACAATTAGGAAACTAAACCTAAGGGATCTTTAACTTTAACAACATAGTACAATAAACAAATTGGATAAAGAAAATAAGGAAAACACTAACTTTAGAGAAAACATATTTCTCGCGCACAGACCAACGAGCAGAGTTTTGTTACTTGGAAGCAAGTGCCCAAAGTAGAATACCTATAATGCTTCACACCCAAAAACCCAAGAGAAAGTCGAATTTTCGGAATCCTTGAAAATTCTCACTTGAAAACGTATGTTATGAAGGTATAGGATGCCCCTATTTATAGTTGTGGAAGAAACCCCAGATTCGACTCCCAACCGGTGGTTGGACCTTCCAACCGGCGGTTGGAGCTGTTAGACTTGTACTCCAAGTCTGCGACTTCCACCGCCTTAGAAACCCTAATCTCCAACCGGCGGTTGAACCTTCTAACCGGCGGTTGATTTAGTTTTTGGAATCTTTCGGCAAATTTAATTACTTTTAATTTCTAATTAATTTAACCATAAATTAATAAATTAACTAATTAAATATAACATTAATACTAATTAATATTATTCCTTTATCTTTCTCTTGACTGTTTATTGAGGGCAACTCAAAAAAGACTTTACCATTAATGATAGTCTCACCAATTAGTTATGATATTGGACACTGACGCGCCACCAGCGGTCGGTCAGGTTTTACCCTGTCGTTGGACCGGCCACCAGTGGCGTGTCGGTGGAGAGTTTTAAATTTGTAAATGCTGGGGCCTAAGTTTACTAGTGCTGGTGTAACCTAGAGGTGTATATCGACAAGTATGACCTAGGTTCGTTCTTTAAAATCAACTGTATTGTGAAATAAAGTAATCACGAAGTCCGATGCAAGCTAGCGAAGGGTTTTTAGAAAATAGTTGGGAATTTGTTTTTGTTGGTTTTCAAATTTATACTACTAAATTAAACTAGGCAATAAAGTAAAATAAATGGATAGCAGTCAGGATAAAGGGGGTGTTTGTTGTGACTTCGTTAGCCTTGCATTGGGATGATGTTTTAGTTAAGTTATGAAAACGTCTTTATAAAGATTTGTATTTTATTTGTCTTAAGTATTTATGGTGTAAGCATTAGCACCCTACTGATTGATTGCTCAATCAGCATGTCACTAAGTACTAAGTTGTTATGATTCTGATCGGAGGAGGCTGTTTGACTCTCAACATTGCCCTTGTGACGGAACAATGACCCTTTTCTGGAATACAAAGATTCCTGGGTGCATGAATAGAGTAACAGACCCACTAACTGTCCGATCATTCTTAACACCATAATAAAACTCAACTGAATAAAACATTTAAGATTAAGACATGGTTGGTGTTTGATTACTTTCCATCAATGGTTATGTAGAATCCAGAGGTGATAGACAAGGGTTAGAATACTTAATGATTCAACGTCTTCCTTTCTGGATTCATGAACTAAGTTTGTATTTTAAGAATAGAGTTTCTCCATTTATGACTTAAACCAACCCTCACTTGATATTAACCAATAAATCCCTAGTTTAGTTACAGTGTACAGTACTTGTTTAAAACAGTATTTCCACAGCTTCGAAACTAGACCATGTTATTTAAACTCAGATAATTAATCAAGAGTTCTTCACAGTGTACACTACTAGTTTAGTATTTGCACAGTTTTATAACAAAACACAGATAGTTAATTACCCCTGATATGACGTCTTATCAAAAAGGTTTTAACCACGTTTATCGGTGGAAGGGTATTAATTGATTTAAGATCAGGGATGGAACGTGTAATTAAAGCACTGAGTTTTCATTTAGAATATATAGTTGGGAACATTATTTCACAACGGATTGTGCCCACGACTTTCATAGCTTCGACGTTCCGTACTCCACACATTAGTGATGTTTCAGGCGCTATACAAATGAAAGCCGTATAACGTTACCTTCATTGTTTCATAATGACATCATCCCAATTAATGACTAACTACACCACAACAAACATACAATACAACTACTCACTAATCATGACAAAAAATCCTAAAGCTAGCATAATAACAATAATAACACGCATTATGATAGATAAGGAAATATATAACCGTAAGTAGCGCGTAGCTTGAATATATGTTGAAAGATTACAATGAGCGGAACTTTCGAATATTACAATAAGAGCCCCTCAAAGTATCTTCAACACTATTACAATATTACCCCTTCGTTAGTATTGGTTAAATATTAACCAAGATCTAACTAACTACTAACCTAAAGCTAACAAACTAATAACCTAGAGAGAAAAAGTAGAGAGAGAGAATTCTTGAGAGAGAATGAAGAATGAGGTGTGTGAAAATGAGGAATTGAGTTGGTTATTATAGGAGAAGGGAGGTAGTCATGGTACAAGCCTTTAAGCATCAAGAACAAGCACCAAAGCATCACACGGGGCGAGCAAGCAACCGGGGGGGGGGGGGGGGGGGGGGGGGTCAAATGGCACCTAGGTACCATTAATCAAGGCAAACAAGGGAGTAAATGGCACCTTAAGTGCAGTATACGTCACCTAAGGTGTAGTATATGACACCTATGGTGGAGGGGGGGGGGGGGGGGTTGGTGCTCCATTTGTCCTCCGCTGACTTCTCGGTTGCTTGGTTCGTCCGTATCTTCTTCGTTTTAAGTCCGTTTTGCTTGATTCTTGAACCGTTGGATTCATTTTTCCGTTACGATTCTAATGGTACCAATTTTTCCATATTTGGAGATGTTTAAGTTTTGCGTGTTCCGGATGACGATCGGCGGACTTTCAGACTGCACATCTTGTCCGTCTTTCGTCCGTTTCTTCTGATTCTTTCACCTCCGGTCTTGGATTTCCCTATGGAATCATAAAATATGAATTAAGATCTAATTTCATAAGAAATTTAAGAAGGGGATATTTAAGGTGACGTTATTTGTCTCGTTTTGCATGATTAACGGATGTTTTTAGTGATTTTAACAGCAACGCCCATAATTGGACCACTTTGGTGATTTTAAGTAAATAATAGATGTTTTAAGATGTTTTCACCAAAAATGAGTCCAATAAGTGTAGAATAATGTGTCTAAAAATATGACTTTTTAGGTCACATCAAGTATCCCACACTTAGACGTTGCTTGTCCTCAAGCAACACATCCATGCCCTTGTGAAATTTTTTTTTAAAACTTAGTTTTGGGGTGAGTCAGAACATTTCCAAAAGTTACCATTTTCTCATACTCATGTAATTGTTCTAAAAATATCAGGAAAGATAAGATAATTATTTCTGAAACAAGTAATGATTCTCTTTTAAGCATACTTCCAAATCTCGTGATCTTGGAGTATACATGACCAGACGATCTTACTAAAGTGGCCACTCAATTCACTCAAGAGTGTTTCGGGTTACCTAACATTCTAAACAAAAAAATCTGTAAGTCCCCTAGTTTTAGGATCGATAACTTTGTTATCTGTAGTATTAAGGTGCGGAATCCCTCAATACGGTGTTATCTTACTAACAACGAATGTGTTCGTATTGCGTTTAATAAGACTTAGCTTTAAACAATAAATTGTCAAAGCCTAGTCGTTAGGATTAAGTTTTCTCTGAGTTTGTCGAATTCGCAGATCAGAAAATATGGCAAAAGTTCTTATGTTTTTCACGTATAAAAAACAATTTATACGTCCAGCTTGTCTCGGCTCGCTTGGGCCTGCGAGTTCAGTCCAACTCGCAGCCCAAGCCCAACTCAGAGCTCGGCTCACCAGACTTAATCTACGCGAGTTCAGATATCACCTCACAGCTCGACTCGCTGCGACCTGAGATCTCGACTCGCTACGCATCAAACGTCTATTTATTTTGTATTTAATTATTCGTCTAACATAACAAAACAATATGTTTAACAAATATCACTAACAAAACAAATATTTATTTACAAATCTAAACCAATATACAAACATAATAATAATTACACTAGTCCTATTTCAAGCTAGATCTGTTGTCACAATCTATGTCCCAACAGACTCCCCCTTGACAATAGCTCTAGCGTCTTTATCTTCACGCTGTCTTTGGTCTTCATTTGTAAATTTTACTGCCTGCGTAAATCTTCATCTTGATACACGTCTTAACCATCATCTGATAATCTCGTCCTAAATCACCCCATGCGTCTGTCGTCAAGATTCTATTTTCATTCAATTTAATCAAATCTTTCTTCGACATGTTCATTAGGTGTCGATGGTCATAGACTCTGAAGATTTCTCTTTCACCACCGTCAACCTCATCATCAGCTTCAACCATAACAGCTTCTCCAGTTCCTGAATCTACATGCCATCTCTTCATATTACCCAGAATATCTTGTGGCATTGTCTTCAGTGGAATCTGCTGTATGCATCTAACAGCTGGATATATCTTCTTCCTTCTTCTTCTTCCTGTTCTTTGACTTCTCTCTTGTAATTTCACAGTTTTTCCCTTTCTTGGCTTAATCTGAACAAACTTATTTGTACCAACCTCATGTCTAATGATTCTTCCAACACGATCAGCATAATCATCACGACTTGGATTGTTAATCTCTAATCTAGCCAAATAACGTATTTCATAACGTGGTAGAGAACTAAAAACTGCAAGCTTTCTTTCAAAATATTGAACTCCGTCAAACCTTTTGATTGCAAAAAGCTTTAGTTCTGAGTGAAAGTACCAACCAATAATCCCTTTACGTGGTACACGCTTTTTCGTAACATCAACTTCAGAAATTCCAATCTTCTTCTTCTTTGGAAGTTTCCTAAGTATAACAGCAGGATTTTTGGTTTGAACAAGAACTTCTTCTTCTTCATCAGAGGTTGAATCATCAATATCTTCATCTATATCGACAATTGTTGGACCTTGTTCATTTTCAATAACAACTTCTGTCCTAGATGGGCTCACATGGTGTTCATCAATGTTTGCATCTAGATCTACACCCATTTCTTGCACATTCTCAGGTACAGCAGTCCAATCTGTAGGTGGTTGGAATTCTCCTTCCTCAAGATCATAATCAATATCTTCATCTATCTCATCAAAAATATCATCTTCCGAATCAGATAGATCAAGCATCTCTAACCCTAAGAGAAAGCCACAAATACAAATAAATATTAATAATTAAAATTCTCTTATCAATTTCCCTGAATCAACCTAAGAATTTCTTTATTAATTCTTTTGTATATTTTAACCTAAAATATAAACGCAATTTACATATAACTTATAAAATCTTTTATTGATTACCCTGAATCAATCCAAAATTTCTTAAGTCTACTTAACAAATATTAATTAATTTTAAATTCTAATGCATTGTGAATAATCACCAAACATTTAAATTTACTATTAATTAACTTATATAATTTCCAAGTGTTAATTGATCTAATTCATTATCAATTTAACCTTTAAATTATATATCATTTGTCTAGTTAATACGAATACATTTTTAACTTGTTAATTACTTATATACCTTACGGTCTTAAGTCCATAATCAAATCTAAAATGCATATGTTATCACAAATTTTTGACCGCCGATATTAATCGGAACACGCCGCTCGACTACTCAATGAGTCGGAAGTCTTTCGATCACTATTTTATCTTAACATAATTATATAAACTTAAATTACCAAACATATTTTACTTAAAATAATAATAACCCTAAGCCAAATATATTTACAAAATAAATTAAGTTTACATTTGTTCACTACAAACTATTACAAATATTACAGTACTATGATAATACTAAGCTATCTTACCAGCTTCAGTATCACCTGGTACAGTCTTATCTGCACTTGTATCCACTCCAGAACCACTAGCACCAGCACCAGACTCCCCCTGAATAGTAGCTTGCATACCAGTCTTTGAAGGACCAGTCTGCTCACCACTCGGTGCATTGGGATCATCGTCCTTGTCTTGATCTCTCTTCCTCTTCAACTCATTTTCTCTACAAGACTCCAGATATACCAATATCTCCCCCTGAGTAGACTGTCCTGAATGCGATCTCAAGACCAGACTCTCTAAAGAAGATAACTTCAGTCTCTGTACGTTGAAGTCCGCAAGCAAAGTCTCATGAGTCTTCATCAACAGATTGTAAGATTGACTCTGCTTGAGTATCTGCTGAGAAAGAAGAAGATTGCTCGACACCAGCTCTGGAATCTGAGAAGTAAGCTTCTCTAAATCCTTTACCCTAGACTCTAAGGATGTAATCCTTTCTGCATCAGTCGTCGGAGTAACATGTATCGTTCTTGGTCCAGGCGGTGTGAGAGACTCAATATGCCAGTCTCTGGTAAGCGGTGTATGAGGTTGAGACAAAGCTTGCGTAAGCAAATTTGTCGCAAATCTAGCTGTTTTGTTCGTCGGAAAATTAGCTCCACGAACTAGATCAGCAACCTCATGCTGTAAAGTTAAACACAATTAAAATCAGTTATTGTTACAGATTACTCTGTCTCAAACTCTAATTAATTGCATAACACTCATAGTTATAGAACTTATATCTCATACCTGAAGCGGTAAAGATATCGATTCAGTAACCACCGGTGCATCCATCTCCACCTGTGGTGTATCCTGAGCAACTGTATACAGAATTAACTGTCTCAGTTCAACTCCTGATAAACAACAAGTTAAGATTATTTAACTTTTATAATCAATACTAACCTTCTCGAATAATAAGCGTTCTCGGACGCTTCATCAAAGGAATCTCAACTTCCTCAGTACCTTCCTCCAGAATATCCTTTCCTTTTCTCTTCCTTTCAGAATCAGATGGAGGAGGAGAAGGTGTATTATCAGAATCTTCATCTGAAGCCGTCTCACCATCACGACCTCTAGATGATCTAACAGGATCCTAAAGTTTAAATATATTAAACATTTATGATTAGCGTAAGCTCTATCATACAAGTTCTGTATATTTAAGATTAATCAGATATAATACCTCAGTTGGTACTTCAACTGATCTATCAAGCTGTATCTGCTCATCCTCAAGTAATATAACTTCGGGATTTGCAGCCTCAGTTTCAGCTTCCTGTTCGGTTAATGATATTTATATTTTAAAACTAGAAATAATATCCAATTTACTAAATATCTAATATCATAATTAATATATAATAATATTATACATCTATGATTAATAAAAACAATCTATCAACTAAGCATCTATATTATCACATAAATAAAAGATTACCTCAGGTGGTGCTAAGTAACTCTCAATATCTTGAAGCAAAGGATTTGTCGCATCGTCATTCTGCTCCAAAACCTCTTGCACAACCTGTGCAGCAACCTCTTGGTTCACTTGCTGATCAACCTGACCAGCCTGAATAAGAACATCCTCCAGGAGCCCTTGTGGATCTTCAGGTTGAGCTTCCTCAGCTGCAAGTTCTGGTACAACATCAGCATCAGCAGGAGCAGCAACAGCAGCAGGAGCTACGTCTAACCACCCATGATTTGGCGGTGCAACGTAGTACGGATCAACAACATATCCGAAAAGTGGTCTAACTTCCGGTTTCACCACACCTTCCTTCCTAACTGTCTGCATAAACATGGCATTATACCCACGATGGTCAATCGTATTAACCACTAGATGTGGTTCAGGTATAGCCAAATCCGGTAGACGCGCACGGATAATCAGCATGCAAAATCGCGGATAAACCAAAAATCTTGATCTAACAGACCCCGATATCTGTTTCGCAATCTCACCAAAAAGATAATCACAAAAACTGTATGGTTTATTATAAACCAGTGACAGTGCAGCCGATAGAATCGCAGGGCTCAACTCATCAAAGCCACCTTTCTTCGCTGCGAAAACTATATTCATCACGTGCCAAAGAAACCTCCACTGACCAATGACCAGAGGCTTCTGGAACTGACGTCCACGTCTGTCTCCTGTATATCCCATACGTCCTATTGCACCCTCAATAAAATCCATAGGATACTCAATATCCCCATTTTCCTGTTCGACTGTACCAAGCTGCAAAATCTCACGGAGATTACCAGCCGAAAAGGTAACAGGTTGTCCACCAACCGTTGCTCGAATCTCAGGTGAGGTGACAGATTCGTCATATACTATATCTGTCCAAAAATCATTCAATATAGCCTGAGAGATCGGAGGATTGGCCGTAATGGCGTATCTAATCCTTGATCGTGCTAGAAAACGTAGAATATCAGCAACCCTGTCAGCCCGCTTGGCCTCAAGGTTCAGATCAACCAAAATGTTGTGACCCTTATCAAATGCTCTAGCCATATTTGTAAAATAAACACAAACAACAGATATAATTTAATGCACGATTAAAAATATTTAAACTATTACGTATTATGAATCGAGATTCATCAAACATCTTAGTTTAAAATTGAAATTATATATAACTTGTTACAAAAATAGTCTCAAGTCGTATATAAAAATTTAACTTATAACTAAAAGTCTTAAGTCTAATTTAAATTAATTATATAAAAGTTATTATTTAAAACCTTAACAATTATATAACTACGTAAAAATAAAATTTATCTAAGTCCTGGACTCGGATAAACTGGCCTAACGAGTTGAGGTCAACTCGTTTTGCTTATCAACTCGCTTTACTCATCAACTCGCTACATTGATCAACTCGCTAAACTTATGAACTCGCTAAACTTATCAAACAGCTATTGAAGTGAACTCGCTAATCTCATGAATTCGCTAGTCAACTCGCTGCGAGTTGATTTCACAATGTCAACTCGTTCGATGAACTGCCGTCGTGAATTTACACTTAAAATTGATTCATCTATTGATTTTAACATGATCTATCGATTGATTTACATTCATTAATGTTCGTTTAACATAAACCCTAAAGATCTATGTCCAATAACATCGTAATCGACTCAAATCAATTAAACTTTAAAACCGAAACCCTAAGTTTAAAAAAAACCTTCGATTTCGTGCAATTTAAACGGTGAAATCCGTGGATATATACCTCAAAATGTTAGTAAATTGAAGGTGTACAAAATCTACAGATTGAAAAACTCGTTCCCGTACTATAAAAATCGAAATCAAGCGAAAAGATAAAATCGCCTCGTTTCGCCTTTTGACGGATTCGCAAAGTGTAGTGAACTCGCGAGGTTTGTGTGGGTTCGGTGGGTTGGTTTGACTCGTTTGACCCCCTTTATACTATATATCCGATTCGCGAGATTTAAGTGGACTCGCAAGTTGATGCCAACTCGCAGAAACAATTAAAAACGCGAATTTAATGCTAAGTATAAATAAAAACCCGATATTTTACAAGTCTAAATTATAATTAATTTTCACTTGTATTTGTCACGTTTGTTCAACTAAAAAAATATTCAGTATAATTTAATTCCGAAGGGTAACACCTAATAAACACTTAAATTAAAAACAAATAAATAAAAATAAGATAAAAATACAACTATATAAACTTTGGTATCAAGTACCATTTTATTAATCACTTTGAAACAAAGTAAATATACAATGTAAATAAGATTTTATCTGCTTTGGGATCATATTAGAAAGAATAAGCAATTAATTATATATTTAAAAGTCTAAGCAGATTGGTAGTATACATACCTCATGAAATTCAAATAAATTACTGTAAAATTACAACTAAATTTATCATTTATACATTTATATTTATGAAACTATATCTTAGGTACCTTTATCCACATAGCATAATTAATAAATGCATTACTCACATAAAGTGAATATTTTAATTATAGATAGTTCAAGACGATTACCAGTATTATGATCCACATAAACAAATTAGACTCAATTTTCTAAGCAAACTCTTTATTGTTAGTATGAGTATTATCAAGTGCTTCCTATTATATGACATACTGAAGAATTCAAGTAAAACACATAACACTGCATCATTAAATTTTCAAGGTAGCGGTTACTAAATGATGTATCTTTTCGAAACATATAACATACACGTGAATTTTAAAGGTTAGACAAATATCAAACATACTTTGAATATGCTATGTTATCTAAGTCTGTACGTAGTACAACAGAAGATCCCTTCTAGCATAATTCAAAATATATTTGAGAATATTAATTTAATTAAAGGTTTCAGTTCTGTACTTAGTACAACAAAGTTACCAGTAATTAAGTTAATACCCATATTGCTACTATTTGTCAATTCAAATTAATATGTATGATAACAGTGTATGGCAATACCATCATTCAACATTTAAGACTTAATGTCATACATCATAGAATAGTAACACAAGATAATAAACAAGTAGTTAATTAACTTCTTAAGGCTTAGAAAATTTCATATAATTTGCCTACCATTATATCATATGATGAAGCCATCTAAAGTTTTAATAAAAATAAACAAATTATAACTTGTGGATATAGGTGTATAATCAAATAAATATAAACACATACCTGATAGAACCGCTGTAGTTCTAAAGCAACTTTATTTGAACCTACTACCATATCATACTTAGGACTTAAGCTTATTATTGTGAAGCTTATTCTCCTAATGTACTATCATTTCCCTTAGTTTTAGCAAATAAAAACTTAAATGAAGGCGATTCCCCTTAGGTAACAAGCAAATAAATGCCATACGCCTTTTTTTTTTTTTTTTTTTTTAATGAACATAGAAATACTAACTATTACAAAAATACCCTTGGAAGACTAATCACTCTGGATTTCTCATTCCGTTTAGTTGAACCAACGTCTCAAATCTTGCTCTGTCGAACGCCTTTGTGTATAAGTCTGCTAAGTTATCCAATGATGGAACCTTAACTAACTTTATCAACTTTTTCTCAGCACAATCTCTAATAAAATGATGTCGAATATCAATATGCTTAGTTTTACTGTGCTTCACCGGATTATTAATGATCGACATAGTAGATTCGTTATCAATCATCATAGGAGTATTGGTTATATTTAACCCGTAATCCCGCAGTTGCTGTTGAATCCAAAGTACTTGTGAGCAACAGCTGCCAGCTGCAACATACTCAGCTTCACATGTAGAAATGGCTACCGAGGTTTGCTTCTTGCACTGCCAGGATACTAATCTACCTCCTAGGAATTGACATCCTCCGGTCGTAGATTTCCTATTCTGATTGCATCCTCCATAATCCGAATCAGTATAAGCTACGAGATCTAAGTCTCCATCAATCGGATACCAAAGACCCAGCTTAGGTTTCCCTTTGAGGTAACGAAAGATCCGTTTAACAGCTTGCATGTGTGACTCTTTCGGATTAGCCTGATATCTTGCGCATAAACAAACAACAAACATTATGTCAGGCCTAGAGGCTGTAAGATACATTAGTGATCCGATCATGGCTCTATAAAGAGTTGGATCCACATCGCTATCACTCGATGTATCTGGACCTAGTCCATCATTGACTGGAATTGGAGTATTGTAGACCTTACTTTCATCCATCTTGAAGCGTTCTAATAGCTCATATGTATATTTAGATTGATGAATAAAGAATCCATCCTTCTTTTGATCAGCTTGTAATCCTAAGAAGAAATTCAACTCTCCCATCGCAGACATTTCAAACCTTTTCCTCATGACTTTCTCAAATTCTTGACACATCTTTTCATCAGACGATCCAAAAATAATGTCATCAACATAAACTTGCACGAGAAGAAAGTCTTTCTTTTTCCACTTCACAAACAGTGTACTATCAATCGATCCTCTTGTAAATCCATTATCAAGTAGATACGTTGATAGTGTTCCATACCACATCCTTGGTGCTTGATGTAATCCATATAGAGCCTTATTCAAACGATATACTCTATCTGGATACTCAGGATCAGCAAACCCTGGCGGTTGTGAAACATACACCAATTCTTCCACTTTGCCATACAAAAAGGCACTCTTAACATCCAATTGATAAACCTTTATACCATAATACGATGCGAATGCTAAGAATACTCTAATTGCTTCTAGCCTAGCAACTGGTGCAAACACTTCATTGTAGTCTATACATTCTTGTTGATTAAAACCTTGAACTACCAGATGAGCTTTATTGCGAGTAACAATTCCTTTATCATCTCTCTTGCACTTAAATACCCATCTAGTTCCAATTGGATATTCTCCCTTTGGTAGGTCAACCAACTCCCATACTTGTAATTTAGAGAACTGAGATAGTTCTTCTTGCATTGCTTCTACCCACGAACTTTCTTTTAAAGCCATTTGAACATTTTTAGGCTCGACTAGTGAGATAAAGCATGAATATAGACATTGATTAGGAATCCCTGTCTCTTTCATTGCAGTATACAAGCTTTGGTATTCTAAGTTCTCAGACGTGCTAGTTCTGGATTGATGCCTAGTTTGAACCGGAGTATTAATATCACCGATGATGTTTTCAACGGGATGATTCTTACTCGTTCTAGTTATAGTAACTGGTTCAACCGGTATATCATCTTCTAAATTAGTACCAATCTCTTCCAATTCAGGTACATCTTCTGTACGTGCTGAAGATATCCTTAAATGTTTCAAAGGAGTAAGTATATCATCAAACTTTGTAGAAAGATCATCAGGATCTTCTGTTTCTTGAAACTTATCCTCTGAAGGTTGTTGTGACTCACTTGTGGAAGCTTTATCTGAGTCAACATTAGTCTTAATTCCAGACTGCTTAACACTTGATGTTGAAGCGGGACCAATATTCTCATCTTCAAACAATAAATGTTCAGCTATCTCTGAATCACTGACATAGTCACTAATAGGAACTTTAAATGATACAAAAAGATCAGAATAATCAAATTGCCAATCTAAGCCCTTATGAACATCAGGTGAGTAGCTCGTAACCTCAATATTATAAACTACCTCCAAACGTCCTGTGACTTTATTAAAGACTCTCTTGTTTGGCGAATTGGGCATATAACCTAGGAAAAATCCTTCGTCAGCCTTCTCACCAAATTTTGCTTGATGTCCAGTCTTTAATATGGTGCATGAAACTCCAAAGGGTTCAAACCCTTTTAAGTTAGGTTTCTTATTGTTCAAAAGCTCATAACAAGTCTTGTTATGTCTCTTAACCGTAAGAACTCTATTAAGAACATAACATGCTGTATTTACTGCTTCTGCCCAAAAGATGACCGGAAGCTTTGAATCAGCAAGCATTGTTCTAGCAGCTTCAATCAACGTTCTATTCTTCCTTTCAGCTACACCATTCTGTTGAGGTTCATAAGGTGCACTGAATTGATGTAATATCCCTTTGCTTAAGCAATAGATATTCAACGTTGAATTCTTGAATTCTGTTCCATTGTCACTACGAATACGCTTAACTCTCTTTTTATAGACATTCTCTACTAGATCAAAGAACTCAATTAGAATTCCAGGAGTCTCATCCTTTGATCCCAAAAAGAATACCCATGAAAATCTAGAATAATCATCTGTGACAACCAAACAGTACCATTTGCCACCTATACTTCTCTTGCTTATAGGGCCGAAGAGATCCATATGTAGCAATTCAAATGGCGAAGAGATAGAGTTTTCAGTCTTAGGTCTGTGTGGTTTCTTGTGCTGCTTTCCTTTCATGCAAGGAACACACTTATCCTCAGACTCGAAATGTTTTTGTGGTACACCTAGAACCAAACCATTTTTGGTTATATAATTCATCTTTCTCCAGTTCAGGTGTGCCATTCTCCTATGCCATAATAATGCGTCTGTTTCTGAAGCCTTGGATAATAAGCATGTAGACACCATTGAAGAGTTAGGAACACCCATGTTGATAGCATAGATGTCCTTCTTCCTTGGCGCCCTCATCAATATCCATTCATCAGGAATTTTGAAACCTGGCTTCAGGACTAAGGCCTCCTTTTCATTAAAATAAACTGGGTGACCTTTATCACAGACTTGGGAAACACTCACTAGGTTGTGAGTTAGTTCTTCAACATAGTTCACATCCTCAAGAGTCAAAGTTCCATTTGAAACTTTTCCTTTTCCCGAAATTACTCCCCCTTTATCTCCTGCAAAATTGACTTTTTGCTTGAGACTCTCCTTGAAGTCCTTCAGTAGACTTCTTTCTCCGGTCATGTGCCTCGAGCATCCACTGTCTACATACCACCAGCTGTCCTTGTTCACAGCATGCTCCTGCACATAACACAACACACGATCAGTTATCAAGAGGGACCCAAGCCATTACGGTCTTGGTTTGTCCCTTATCATCAACAAACTTAAGCTCTTTAAAATAACCATCCTTCCCATCAGGAGCTTTGGTTACTTTCGAAGTAGCCTGAGTTTGTAGACGATCTGCCTTAAGAGGTGAATTTGAGGAGAACCTCTTAGGCACATAATTATGAGCTCTATTATGATAATTATAATTAAACTCATGTGATCGTGAAGTAGTACCATTCTCATAATGATTATGGCCTCTACTTCTAGTTCTAAACCTCGACGGTGTCACATCCCTAGACTTATAGACAGAATTATCACTTTGAGTATATGGCCGTTTAGGTTTAGGTGGGGAGACACTATGCTTACCATCTCTTTTAAGAATGTTAACAGGTTTATTACCCAACTTAGGTTTGGCATCTAACCCATCTACAGTCATACTAGAGTCGGTCTGTGTCTTTTCATCCATCACAAGCTTATGTGGTGTTTCAGGCTTTTTGTTAGGACAACACGAAGCCACGTGTCCCTTTTGATGACACTTGAAACATGACATCTGCTTGCGTGATTTACTCACTTTTGCTTTCTCATCCGGAGTCTTAGGCACTAAAGGTTTAAACTGTTCCTTATCAACTTTATCATTAATCTTAACATCGTTAATCACTCCACCCGATACAAACTGTATTTTGGTGAACTGAGAAGCCTTGCTATTATCTAATGATACGTTCTTAATAACATCTTTCTGTGCCTCTGACTGTTCAGGTTTATCAGCTACTGAAATCTCAGGATTAACTTCAGTCATCTCAGAATCTTCAGGAATAGGAGTGTAATTGGCATTAAAAGGTGGGGATACATCATTGTAACCTAACCCAGTCTTGTCCTTTACACTACGTTGAGCATCTAACATTTTATCCATTTGAGATGTCCTATAGTTCTCAAGTTTACGGTTTTGCTCAATTAACCTTAAATTAAGGTTCACTATTTCCTGATCCTTACTAGCAATCGTCTCATTTAAGTCTTTGATATTCATATAGAGACCATCTATGACAACAGATTTTTCACTTTTGGTATCTCTAAGTTTTGTTCTATCCGACGCATCAGACTTAATTTTATCTTTTAAGACCTGTTTATCATCACTTAATCTACGAATATCCATAATAGCTTGATCAAGTTCAGATCTAACAGTCTTATAGGATTCCTTATCCATATTTAATTGTGATGACAGGTTGCTATTTGACACAGTTAAGACACTATTCTGAGATTGTAAATCAGTAACTAAGTAACAAACATCAGCAAGATTAAGAATATCTAAACATACCTTCTTCTTGTCAGTTTGTAATTCAGCCATGTGTGCCACGAATTCCTCAGTACTCATATCTGGAGTTGAATCCATATATAGCACGTCATCATCACTTGCCCTCACTTCAGACTTAGGCACCTCTACTCTCTGTTCCATATCAGTGGGCATGTAGGAAACTGATCCAGCAGTTGTCTCTTCGATCTCGGCCATCAAAGCTTCCTCATAATGAGCTTGCCAATCATAAGAGCCATCTAACTGCTTCACCACTAAGGCTTTGGAAGCGAGAGTACTTCCCGAACCTTGTTTTCCTTGTGCTTCTACTTTAGGTCTTTGGCATTCTCTAGCAAAATGACCAATACCCTGACAGTTAAAGCATCTGACCTTGGTTTTGTCAAACCCTGATCTATTGCCCAACACTTTTCTACCAGTTTTTTTGAGGAAATTCTTCACCTTTCTAGATATCAACGCTAGTTGATCTTGAAGCTCCAGTTCCTCAAGATAATCAGTATCGATCTGTTCATAATCCTCATCAAACAGAATAGGATCATTTATCTTTCCCTCTATGTAATTCTCATATGATGCCACAAAGGAGGCAAGAACAGACAGTTGCTGTTCAGCAGATTTCACACTCATTGGCATCTTCTGATGCTCTTGAGGTGACTTCTCAGAATTCTTTCCCTTTGTCTCATCACCAGAGGAGGAAATAAAGCACAGATCTTCAGAAATCAGTTCTCCATTTTCACTAGTATCACCAACTAACAGTGCAGTGGTCGAACTAGATGACGCAGTCGAAAGACTTGACTTTCCATGATACAACCCAGGGTTCTGAACCTGATCAGAATCACTATCTCTTGACTTCTTGGAGAAATCATAACCTTTCAGCTTGTCAATGACTTGCTCTAAGGTCATAGTAGAATACCTAGTTTCGTTATCCTTAATCATAACACCATACATTTCCCATTTAGAAGGCAAACCCTCAAGAAACTTGTCGGTTTTAGATACTTCTTCTTCAACAATCTCATGGTATTCTAATTCACTTAGCAGATGGTAGAAACGCGTGACATAGGCATCAAGATCTTCTCCTTTTAAAGCTTTAAACATAGTAAACTGCTTTTTAAGAAGACTCCTCTTGCCAGCTCTCACCTGTGGACTTCCTTCACCTCTTTTCTCTAGAGCTTCCCAGAGCGTTCTAGCAGTATGAAAAGATTTCAGTTGATGAGCAATCTCTTTAGGAAGACACATCTTTATGCAAGAATGTGATTTATTTTCATTTCTGTAAGCTTCCTTCTCTTGATCACTCATGTTCGCATAGGTAAGAACCACAGTAGCATTTTGAACAGTTTGAGTAGGTGGCGTGTATCCACTCTTGATACACATCCAGATTGACAGGTCATGGAATCTACAGTAAGATTCAAATCTGTCCTTCCAATTGTAGTAATCCTCGATTCTTAACAACTTAGGTGAAACGTTTGACTTTCCCACCTCGTGGTCCATTTCGATCATTCTACTTAAGTCAGACATCTTAAAAACGTAAAATTAAACTGTTTCAGCGAATTCAGAAAACTCAACTCGCAAGACTCAGCTCAACTCGCAATCTCAGCTCGACTCGCAGAATTCGTCGATTCGCAAGCCTCAGTTCGGATTGCTAAAAGATGTCGATTCACAAGTGATATCGATTCGCGAAGGATCTCGGTTCGACTCGCAAGTCTCAGTTCGACTCGCTAGTTCAACTCGGTTCGCAGGCGAGGCTGGAACCCTAATCTCGACTCGCGAAACGGCTGTTAAACCCGAAAAAACGAATTTTTAAGGTATTTTTACGACCGAAACTTAAAATTTCGACCGTAAACAAACCCTAAAATGTTCAGAGAATGATTTTGATCGTTAGTATTGCAAGAATGCACGTAAAAACGACCCGAATCAAAAACGCAATAACACTAAAACTTATGAACACATCCGTATTTAGCCCGAAAGCTCTGATACCAGATGTAAGTCCCCTAGTTTTAGGATCGATAACTTTGTTATCTGTAGTATTAAGGTGCGGAATCCCTCAATACGGTGTTATCTTACTAACAACGAATGTGTTCGTATTGCGTTTAATAAGACTTAGCTTTAAACAATAAATTGTCAAAGCCTAGTCATTAGGATTAAGTTTTCTCTGAGTTTGTCGAATTCGCAGATCAGAAAATATGGCAAAAGTTCTTATGTTTTTCACGTATAAAAAACAATTTATACGTCCAGCTTGTCTCGGCTCGCTTGGGCCTGTGAGTTCAGTCCAACTCGCAGCCCAAGCCCAACTCAGAGCTCGGTTCGCCAGACTTAATCTACGCGAGTTCAGATATCACCTCACAGCTCGACTCGCTGCGACCTGAGATCTCGACTCGCTACGCATCAAACGTCTATTTATTTTGTATTTAATTATTCGTCTAACATAACAAAACAATATGTTTAACAAATATCACTAACAAAACAAATATTTATTTACAAATCTAAACCAATATACAAACATAATAATAATTACACTAGTCCTATTTCAAGCTAGATCTGTTGTCACAATCTATGTCCCAACAAAATCGCTCAAATAGCCAGTCATGCAGTACTCATCGTCATAAGCTTGATCGAGAATCGGATCTCCACCACTGATGCGTGTGAAAGCGCGTCTTGTTTTATTATTTAGAAATGGAAATACCTTATTAATACTTTTCACACAACCAGGCAAGGATACCTGATCGAATGTCAGTATAGACTTGGTAAGTCCGAGTCGAACACGAGGAACGGATGTCAATTAAAAATAAATTGGAAATTGTTACACATAATGAAAACAATGAATATTGGGGGGCGTTTTAGTTCCGATCGAACAATTGACTAACAATTATGTAATATAGTTTTAAATTAAAACTGAAATGAAATAAATAATAATTAAGAAAACAATTAATCGAATATAGATACTTGATTCAAACGGTAAGAAAGATGCATTCGCTTGGACTACTTTCCTTAGAATCCGATTATCACTTTATTGAATTGCTAACATACGGATTTTATTGTGATATGACAGTTGTACCAACCTTCCTTACAAGATAAGTTGATTAAACCCAATTAAGAAAGACATAAAGTTGTTTTCAACACGCTAACAGTTCAATTTAACGTTGCCCACCAAATTGTGTTCTAAATTAAACCTACACCGTTTATGTGATCTATTCTTATAACTTGAATCAACAAAGTTTATAACTAATAATAGTTATCTTGTTCATTAATGATTATTACCAATTATTAACCCTAACCTGTCAAACTCAATATATTCAGCAATAATCGTCAATCAAAATCAACAATTATCAATAATTCTATAATCAAAAGGAACTCAATCTCAATTAATCATAAAATCACGTTAGGTAATCACTAATAAACAATAAATAACCAAGGATCATCAAATAAACACATAAACATTCATAAAATGCGATATAATCCGCAATTCAATAATCAAATCATCATCTAAGTAATCATCATCCAAGCAAATACAATAAAGATTTAGCTACTCATAATGTTCCAGAAATTCAGAAACGAAAACATAACCGAAATCATAATCAAATGAAAAGGATTAAAGTATTCAAACCGAAAAATCGAAAGAATGATTGAACAATCGAAAGAGCTTCAAATCTTCTTGCTTTCTACCTTCAAAATGCTCCCGAAATGAGGGAAAAACCCCCTCTAATCGTCTCTGGTCGAATGGTTTTGGTTTGTGTGAAGTTATAAAGTGAAAACCCTAAAATCGGACTAAAATAGCTGAAAAAGTCATTCATATGGCGTATGGAATTCCATACGGCGTATGTATGCAAAAGCCCATAAGTCCAGCCCGCGATAACAAGTTTCAGCCCAGTTTTCAATCCATACGGCGTATGGACATCCATACGCCGTATGGATGCATTTTCAGAAAATGTGCTAAAAATGAAAGTTGTAGCCCTCTGAGTTAGCTAAATTCTTCAAGTTGAATCACCTGAATCGGAGTTCGTATGAAGAAGTTATGGCCAAAATACTAACGCATAGCCGAAAACTCAGCTTTTACATTCTTCCTCCATTTTCAGCTCATCTTTCATTCTTTTTCCGATTCGAGCTTCATTTACAGTTAAATCCAATCCAATCTTGCATATCTTCACTCTCTTAGCTTCTTTTCTTCGATCCAATCTTCTATTGTCCAATGTTTTATTCTTTTAGCAACTTTTCTTCCAAATAAGTTCGTTTTCCATTTCTTTTCAATCCAAGCTCCAAATAAACTCCTAAATGCAAATATGAACGAAATAAGTATCTTATTCACACAAAATGCATTAGAAACCTATTAAACGAAGGGGTAATTAGTACTATAATTTAGTACATTTTGGCGTTTATCAAACATCCCCCACTTGAATCCTACTTGTCCTCAAGTAGACTATCAGTTAAAATCATGAACAGGTAAAATATCAGAACATAGGTACTTACAAACTAGCCAGCATTTCACAACCCAAATTTTACTCTTAAAACTAATTTTTCATTAAATCTAGCAATCAAGAAACTCTATCAGGAAACCAAATTCTTCACTAATTATTATTCGGCATAAAAGATAAATCACACGGATTACCGATATTGTTGTCCACCTAAACAATCTATATTACAGCCATTGAGCTTAACTCTTATTATTCTAGTAGGCTTTACCTTCAAATCCCAATAGCAAGATATCCTCATAAAACTAACGCACCACAAGTTTCCTCAATAAAGAAAATCTAAATTAAATCAATCATTTTTCAGGCCAAGACATTGGTGACAGGTCTATACCTTAGTACAACAAAGCGACTTAACTTGGCCTTGGTTTATTCATTTATTCAATTTTTTTATTTTTTTTATTTTTCAACTAAATATACTAACGGAAACCAGGTCTGTACTTTCGTACAACAGAGGAGACAACACCCAGTATATTCCCAAATGATGACCATTAAGATTTCAGAATTGAGGGCTATAACATGCTACCATATAAGAATTAAGGCAACAGCCATACCTTACTAAAGATCCTCTCAGGCAAACCTACTTACTACATTAATTTATTCAATGGCTCAATAACTTTCATATAGATTGCCTATCGATACATCACATTATGAACTATCTCATATTTGCAATTTAAGATTTATTCATTCATTTGAATTCCCCAATTTTGTTACAAAATTAGCCAAACTTAAGAAAAATTAAAATTTTAAAAGAAAAATTTAGACTGAAAATGACTAATACAGAATGCCCTTGAAAATGATATCTACCATTAAATGCAATTTGATAACTTAGGACAAGTGAACTTCTTTTCCCCATCCCCCACTTTAAAATATGCAATGTCCTCATTGCAAAAAGAAACATAATATTAGGGAATAGAAAAGAAGTGAAACAGAAAAACTCCCCTGATTAAGAAGAAAAATTCCTGAATGAACTGGTTCTGAAATAAAATACAACGGCACACTTCCGTAGGCATCACGGTTGCATTTAGCGTATGCAACAAGCCTTTAAACCCCTCAGTATCCTGAGTGGACGAGTTGTAGTCTCGTGAGGGTTTCCAGGGAACACACACACAAAGTTCAAACCTGCAAACAAAAATAAGAAAACAAAATAACAAAATGACACAATAACGGGTTGTCTCCCGATAGCGCTTTTGTTTATCACGTCGGTAAGCTCGACATCTTGCTCCACAACTTAACTCAATTTCATCTCCAAATCACGCTTGGAGTCCCTTGCATCACCATCGTATCTCTTCAAACGACTTCCATTAACCTTGAAAGTTTTTCCAGAATGACCTTGCAGATCAACAGCACCAAAAGGATAAACCTTTTCAACTATAAAATGTCCTGTCCAACGAGTCTTCAACTTTCCAGGGAATAAATGCAGACGAGAACTGTATAGGAGAACCTTATCACCTTTTTCAAATAAACAATTTGATTTAAAGCGTGAATCATGCCATGTCTTGGTGCGCTCCATATATAGTCGAGCGTTAACATAAGCATTCACCCCTAACACTTTCTCCAATTGTGCATTCGTAAAATGTGTTTCACTGTCACTGATTAAAACCTTCGGCGTTCCAAATCGTGAAAACAATCACTTACGGAACTTCACCACAACCCGTGCATTTTTTTATAGGTAATGCCTTCGCTTTCAACATCTTTCGTGACGTGTAATTAGGTCCCTTATGCCCTCTATTAGGACCATTGTGACAATGACTTAGAATTCGCGTCTCCGTTTTGATCGAGATTCCATTTGTCAAGATTGACTCTTTACTCTCCTTTAGCTTGACGCCCTCATTCTCCAACTCCTCATTGCAAGTTGTCTCTATCTCCTCGATCAATTTATCAAATTCTTCGATGTCACGGATTTCCTCGAGGCTTCCCGTCCATCCTTCAAGAATCATTGGGTCTAAATCTTCGTCATCCTTCAAACTTTTTAAACTTTCATCATCCTCAGATAATTCTCTAATGCTAGCAAAGTAACAAGTCTCATCCACTGATTCCGGATATTGCATAGATTCATTCACATTGAATTCAACCTTCTCATCCCCTAATCTCATGGTTATTTTCCAATCGAAAACATCGATCAATGCTCTGGAAGTGGCTAGGAAGGGTCTACCTAAATATATAGGTACCTTGGGATCTTCTACCATGTCTAGAATCACGAAATCATAGGGAAACACAAACTTATCCACCTTTACTAAGACGTTCTCAACCATTCCCCTAGGGTATTGAACTGAGCGATCAGCTAACTCTATGCACATCCGGATAGACTTAGGCTCTCCTAACCCAAGTCTAGCGTACATAGTATAAGGCATAATGGATATGCTAGCTCCAAGATTCGCTAATGCATTCGCGACGTCTAACTTACCAATAAGACAGGGAATAGTGATTCTCCCTGGATCTTTCATTTTTGGTGGTAACTTGTTTTGCATCACGGCTGAGCATCGCTCATTCATCATCATCGTGGCTTCTTCTGCCAACTTGCTCTTATTAGTCAAGAGCTCCTTCAAGTATTTCACATACTTAGGCATTTGGGCAATGGCTTCCACAAACGGAATGTTGATATGAAGTTGCTTCAGATTCTCTAGAAATTGGTGATAATGAGCTTCATCTTTTCCTCTCCTCAAAGCTGCTGGGTAAGGTGGAAGTGGCGCATGATCCTTCGCATATTGTTTATCCCTATCAATTTGATCATCTTTTGTGTCTACCCTTAACTTTTTGGCAACCTCAGCTTCCTTATCCTTTTCAGGCAAAAGCTTCGACACATGATTCTTTTGAAACTTAGGGTTTTCATGAACCCTTCCACTTCTGGTAGTCACAACCTTTGCGTGATCTCGTGGGTTGGTTTCGGTGCATCCTGGTAAAGTTCCCGGGACTCTCTGTTGGAGAACCTTAGCTATGTTGGAAATGGTTCCCTCAATTTGCTTGATCGTCGCTCCTTGATTCCGAACTAATGCTTCAATGGCGTCCATCCGCTGTCCAGACCTAGCAATAAATTTCTCGTTAGCAGTCAAAAACTTCCCCATCATTTCTTCCAAATTGGATTTCTTCTCGGGGGAGGTTGCTGAGGGTTGTTCCTTAGTGAAAAGACCTGGCTGAGTCTGGCGAAACTGGCGACCTCCGTCCTGGTATGGTCTTAGGAAAAATTCCCCACTACCTTGGCAGTAAGCTCCATGAGTTTCCACACATTTGACTTCCCCTCTCACTTCTACAGAATTCATTTCGGGACAATCCTTGACTAAATGCGTTCCTCCACAGTTGTCACACCCTACTTGGATTGCGTGGACAGTCTCAGTCACCTTTTTTATGTCTCTTCCCATGCTGTCCAGCTTAGCAGTTATGACGGCTAGTCCATCGTCATTGCTAATTGACCTCTTTCTCCTAGAGGAACCATCATCCCATAACCGAGAATGCTTTGCTTGGTCATGAATAGCTGCTAAGGCGTCCCTAGGAATCTTCTTCGGGATATGTCCTTGAGCATCTGATTGCTGTCTTGTAGCACGATCCACTCCCCTGTAGAATACCATTATAATTTGCTGGTCGTTTAGGTCAAGCTGTGGACATTTATGCATCAAGTCCTGGTACCTTTCCCACACTTGGTGTAGCGACTCATCAATGTCTTGCTTGAAGTTTCGAATCTCGTTGATCATCTTCGACGTTTTGGATGGCGGGCAGTACATCATTAGAAACTTTGTGCGGAGATCTTCCCACGTGGTGATGGATCCAGCTAGTTCATTAGTAATCCATCTTTTTGCGGCTCCCTTGAGTGTTCTTGGAAACACTCGGTGTAACACCCCCGAAATTTACTGTTTTGCGGAAGCATAGTTTGGGGTGTTACTAATCAAATATCACAGCACAAAGATAAAGCAAACGACATCTATATGCAACGTTTGTAAATTAGTTACATTCCATAGATATAATGTTTGAAAACTTAGTGTTTTCGTATACAAAATGTAGTTTCCCCTAGAGTCCGCGCGTATAGCGGGAGATTCTATTACATAATCGTAATGTACAAAAGATAATGCTAAGAATCTCCGTTAATGCAGTTGTGTTGAAATCATGCGACTCTAGCTAAAATCCTGGAGTAATCCTACTCCATCCGGGTACCTGAGAAAACATGCTAAAAAGTGTCAACCAAAAGGTTGGTGAATCTTACAGGTTTGTAAGTAATATCGGCTTTGAACACGAGATTTCATTAGTAATGCCCGTAGGCGTAAAAATCAGCCATTGCAATCCAGCAATCGTAAAATCAGTATTTGCAGTCCAGCAAATGTAAATAAGTAAGTTTATACCGTTGCCATGAGGCTCATAATCGAAGCTTAACCCGTAAGTAATAATTTTGCTCCCGTGACATGCTCGTAAATGAGCAAGCATTAGTAACGAATAATTAGTCACCCGTTTCTACGTGTAAATCAGTACGTGGCAGCGCTACTGCCCCGGGCGGGGAGGGTCATTTCCCTAATGGATCCATTAACTAGTGTTCGTGCTTAAGTCCATAACTAACGATATATGATGGAGAGACTTCTGTTTGTAAGTAAACTCATGCAATTCCGTTTGGTATAGTAAACAGTTTAGTACTTGTGTTCAAGGAAAAGTAGTAGCATGTTTCTCCCCCAATAAGATAAAACAGTAAAAGTGGGGCCGTAAGACTCACCTGAGTCTTGTAGTAATCAGTTGCAATTAGCAAGTAGTAAGTAAAGCAAGTAGGTTCTCTGAACCCGTAACCTTCAAATGCCTAATCATATGAAGTTATGTAAGTATGCGTCTCACGAGACGTTTCGTTTAGTTGTACACAACTAGTATATCCAGTGTTTGTCCGTATGTTTGTAATTGTTTGTTTGTTGGAAAACATGTTTGGCCCGTTGGTGACGGTTTGTAGCAAAAATTCTAAAATGTTGACTTTGCTACAGTAGATTTGCTACAGTACTGCTACAGTAAAATTTGACTTTTTTTTGTACAGTAACTTTGACTTTTTCTATAGTGAAAATCCTTTAAAATTTCCAAGTTTTCTGTTTTCTGCGACATAATATGCGACACAAGGGTTTATATGCGACACAAGGGTTGTGTCGCATGAAGGATGCGACACAAGATCTCTGCGACACAGTGGTTGTGTCGCAAAAGCTTGCGATGCTAATTCAATAGCGACATAAGGGTTGTGTCGTATAAAAATACGACATAAATTCGACATAGAGTGCGACACAATATTGTGTCTCAAAGATTACGACACTAAAGGATCAGTACGACACAAGGTGCGACACTAATGGGTTTATGCGACACAGTGTGCGACACAAGGCTTGTGTCGCACGTATGAACACCAGCCCAGAAAACTTACGGGTTTCAAGAATTTTCGACCAAAAACGCAAATCTAACCCATTTTTGAGCTATAAAATCGTGTATTATTCATGTATTAGGTTATATCTAAGTTATGTACACCATATTACATCAAAATAATACCTCAAAATGAGTAAATCTAAGTTTTTAGAGAAATCCTTACAATTGCAAATCGAGGCCGAAAAAGGAAGAAAACGAGTATGTTGCCTTTGTAAATCTTGTTCCTCTCTTGGTGGTGATTCCGAAAATGTGAATCTTGTGGGTTGCTTTGATGATTCCGAAAGTTTGTAAGAAATGGGTGGAGAGAGTTTAGAATGTGTGTGTGTGTTTTGTATAAGTGAAAATGAAAGAAGAAGATTGAGAGGTGGTGGGGTGTTGGCTGATCCCAAAAGGGAAGGAGGGAAAAACACTCCTCAAAACCCAGTGTTTACTCCGTGTCCTAATCGTTTAATCGTTCGTTTTTAGTATTTAACCAAATAGTTATGTTTTAAAATGTAACTGGAGTATTTAAATAAAAATACATTGAAATTAATAATAAAAACATTTGTCGCAATATTTTAATTATTAAGTCGCGTTTATTACGTTTTGTTGCGTTAGTTAAAATGTCGTCGCGATGATATATAAATAATGCTCGTTCGGTTGCGTATTTTATATAACAAAATACGTTCTCATTATTTAAGTAAATTTTTGTCACCAACGTCCAAGTAAACTGTGTCGGACTCCGTCCGGTTAATTCGTACGATTTATCCAAATCGCGTAAGTACACACACATATATATAAATCACCTTATATATATATAAATAGAGCCTGTAATTAGTCCTATTACATACTAATTACAACTAGTTAAAAACAATTAGGCATAATTAATTATCCTAATTATGCAGGTGTTACATTCTCCCCTTGTTAAAGAAATTTCGTCCCGAAATTAGCTTGGGTGCACGGACGGTGCGTTATCTGGGAAGAGATGTGGGTATTTCTGTCGTATTTGGTCTTCCCGTTCCCAGGTGAACTCAGGGCCGCGCCTAGAATTCCACCTGACCTTTACGATGGGAATACGACTCTGTTTCAATCGTTTGACCTCACGGTCCATGATTTCCATAGGTTCCTCGACAAAATGAAGTTTATCATCGATGTGGATTTCGTCGAGCGGTATAATCAGTGTCTCGTCAGACAGACATTTCTTCAAGTTAGAAATGTGGAATGTGTTGTGTACGCTGCTAAGTTCAGCAGGAAGTTGCAGGCGGTATGCCACTGGGCCAATCCTTTCCAGGATTTCGAATGGTCCGATGTATCTAGGATTTAGTTTGCCTCGCTTTCCGAATCGAATGACACCCTTCCACGGTGCCACTTTGAGAAGTACCTTGTCCCCTACCTGGAACTCAAGGTGTTTGCGTCTCACGTCAGCATAGCTTTTCTGACGATCACGTGCGGCTTTCAGCCGGTTTTGGATACCGATGATTTTCTCAGTAGTTTCCTGAATGATTTCCGGACCCGTGAGTTGGGAATCTCCTAACTCAGTCCAACAGATAGGTGATCGGCACTTACGTCCGTAAAGTGCCTCGAAGGGTGCAGCCTTTATGCTGGTATGGTAACTGTTGTTGTACGAAAACTCGCACAACGGTAAGTGATTTTCCCAAGAAGTACCGAAGTCAACTACGCAGGCTCGTAGCATATCCTCCAGTGTTTGAATAGTTCGCTCGCTTTGGCCATCGGTTTGCGGGTGATAAGCAGTACTCATATCCAGACGAGTACCAAGAGATTTCTGTAGTGATTGCCAAAAGTTAGAAGTGAAACGGCTGTCCCTATCCGAGATGATCGAGATAGGTACACCGTGTCGCGAGATGATTTCTTTGACATAGATGCGAGTCAGACGCTCCATCTTGTCGGTTTCCTTGATGGCCAGAAAATGAGCAGATTTCGTGAGACGGTCCACGATCACCCAAATGGTATCGCAACCACTCGAAGTTTTCGGTAGTTTGGTGATGAAGTCCATGGAAATCTGTTCCCATTTCCATTGAGGAATTTCAGGTTGTTGGAGCAACCCCGAGGGTCTTTGGTGTTCGGCCTTGACTTTGGAACAGGTTAGGCATTTACTGACGTACAAGGCAATGTCAGCTTTCATGTTAGGCCACCAATACAACCCTTTGACGTCATGATACATCTTATCAGAACCAGGATGTATAGAGTATCGAGATTTGTGAGCTTCAGCCATCACTAAATCTCGCAAGTTTCCGAATTTGGGTAACCACACCCGGTTAGAGAAGTATCGAGTTCCATCGGGTTTGATTTCGAATTGTTTATCCAAGCCTCGCAAGGCTTCATTTTTCAAGTTTTCATCGTTGAGTGCTTCAAGTTGAGCGGTAAGGATTTGAGCAGGAAGCTCGTTATGAATTGTCATAGAAAGTGCTCGGACTCGAAGGGGTTTCACTCGTTCTTTTCGGCTTAAGGCATCGGCAACTACGTTAGCCTTGCCCGGATGGTATTTGATCTCGCAGTCGTTGTCACTAAGTAACTCAACCCAGCGACGTTGCCTCATGTTTAGATCCTTCTGATCGAATTTGTGTTGGAGACTTTTGTGATCAGTGAAGATAGTGCTTTTCGTACCGTAGAGATAATGTCTCCAGATTTTCAATGCGAATACCACAGCACCTAACTCGAGGTCGTGGGTCGTATAGTTTTTCTCGTGAATTTTTAGTTGTCGTGAGGCATAGGCAATGACTTTTTCTCGTTGCATCAACACACAACCAAGTCCTTGGTGTGAGGCATCGCAGTAAACTACGAAGTCGTCGGTGCCCTCGGGTAAGGACAAGATTGGTGCACTGCAAAGTTTGTTTTTCAATAGCTGGAAGGCTGACTCTTGTTTATCAGTCCAATCGAACTTCTTATCTTTCTGAGTCAGTGTGGTTAGGGGAACAGCTATTCTTGAAAAGTTTTCGATGAATCGGCGGTAGTAACCAGCAAGACCTAAGAATTGTCTCACTTCGGTTGGAGTGGTCGGTGACTCCCAGCCCTTGATTGCTTCAATCTTGGCGGGATCAACATGAATTCCTTGGCTGTCAATCACGTGCCCGAGGAATTGAACGGTTCGAATCCAGAACTCACACTTAGAGAATTTGGCATATAACTCTTCGTGTTTCAGAAGTCCAAGAATGGTTTTCAGATGTTGAGCATGTTCCTGCTCGTTGCGCGAGTAAATAAGTATATCGTCGATGAACACAATGACGAATTTGTCAAGATATGGTTTGCACACCCGATTCATAAGGTCCATGAATACGGCCGGTGCGTTGGTCAACCCGAATGGCATCACTTGGAATTCGTAATGCCCATAACGAGTTCGGAAGGCTGTCTTTGGGATATCATTGTCACGGACTCGGAGTTGATGATAACCCGACCGTAGATCAATCTTTGAGTAAACACTCGATCCCTGGAGTTGGTCAAACAGGTCATCGATTCTAGGAAGTGGGTACCGATTCTTTATGGTTAGCTTATTCAGCTCTCGGTAGTCGATACACATGCGGAAAGATCCATCTTTCTTTTTCACGAATAAGACCGGAGCTCCCCAAGGTGAGGAACTTGGTCGAATGAATCCTCTGTCCAAGAGTTCCTGTAGTTGGTTAGACAACTCCTGCATTTCGGATGGTGCTAAACGGTAAGGGGCTCGTGCCACGGGTGCAGCTCCGGGCACGAGTTCGATTTGGAATTCAACTTGTCTAGGTGGCGGAAGTCCGGGCAAGTCTTCAGGAAAGACTTCCGGGAAATCCCGCACGATCGGAACATCCTCAAGTCGCTTCTCCTCCGACTTCTTCTCCGTTACATGTGCGAGGATGGCTTGATACCCTTTTCGTAGATATTTTCTCGTTTTCAGACAGGATACAATATTTAAATTCCGTCTACCGGTCTCCCCTTGTAGGACTAAGGTTCCACCGGAGACAAGAGGTATGCGAACGAGTTTGTCATGACAGATGATTTCAGCTCGGTGCTTGGATAACCAATCCATACCGACAATAATATCGAAGCTGCCGATCTCGACAGGGATTAAATCAATGGAAAACGTTTCGTTCGTGAGGTTAAGTGTACAGTTGTGTATGATGCTATCAGTCTCAATCAGTTTGCCGTTAGCTAATTCTACAATGTATTTAGCACCTAAGGCAGTGGGAGTTATATCAAGTAAAGGGCTAAATTTCTCAGAAATGAAGCTTCTATCGGCACCGGTATCAAATAATACAGAAGCAGTAAGGTCGTTGAGAAGGAACGTACCCGTCACGACGTTCGGGTCTTGTCTGGCTTCCCCAGCCTTGATAACGAATGCTCTACCACGAGCAGGGTTGTTGTTGTTTTTCAGCTTTGGGCAATCTTTCTTGAAGTGCCCTGAATTTCCGCACCCAAAGCAGGCCTTTGGTGCATTGGTGTTGGGGGTAGAAATGTTGGTTCGGCAATCCTTGGCTAGATGCCCGAACCGTTTGCAGTTGGAGCAAGGGCAAGAACCGTCATGGTGGCGGTTGCATTTGGGACAGTAGGGTCTGCTCCCGCTGTACCCTTTCTTCTCCGAAGTTCCAGATGTATAAGCCTTAATGTACTCAGGCTTTTTGTTGGAGGTTTGGTTGGATGAGTTGGGGTTACCTTCCCACTTGCGTTTGTTGTTTGCAGATGGGGTTGAAGTTGTACCACGGCGGACAGAATTTGCCGTTAGTTCATGAGCCATACGGATGGCGCTCTGAATAGTACCCGGTTTGGATGAAGTCACCAGGTCCTGTAGTCTCTCGGGAAGTCCATCAACGAATTTCTCGATCCTCTTGTACTCAGGATCGACCATGGTTGGGCACAGAAGTGCCAGTTGGTGGAAACGGTTGGTGTATCCGGTGATGTCATCACCCTGCATCTTATGGTTCCAGAATTCCACTTCTAGTTGTTTCAATTCATCCCTGGGGCAATACTCGCCCCTCAACATCTTCTTCAACTCCTCTCACGGGAGTTGGTAAGCAGTAGCAACACTCACAGTCTGGGCATAAGTGTTCCACCAGGTGAGTGCGGTGTCAGTAAAAGTACTAACGGAGAACTTAACCTTATCTCCCTCCGCACAGTTGCAGATAAGAAATACAGACTCAACTTTCTCGATCCAGCGTACTAGACCGATAGCTCCCTCGGTACCTGCAAAGTTTAGAGGTTTGCAGTTCTGGAAGTCCTTGTAAGAACAAGGTTTAGCAGCAGAGGTTTCAGCGGCATCGCTGTTTCTCGAAGAATTTGGTGGAGTATTCCGAGCCAAGGCTTCAGTAACAGCCTGGGTTATAAGGGAGGTAATCTGGGCATCGGTGTATGGTCTTGTCTTTGGCGGCATGATTCTTCAATAAAAGAAATGAAGATACATGAGATTTTGTAGGAACTTGTAATTGTCACAGATGTACATGTATAAAAGCAGTAATACATAACATCAACATGGAAAAATGACAATTATTATGAGTTGAAATATCAAGGGAAGTTTGATAGATAATGTGAGTTCAAAGGTTACATCCTACAGAGATATTACAAAAGGTGTCGGGAATTGTTACATCCGACTAGTTTATAGAATAGCGCTAGATAGTCATTAGGTTACGAGGTAGATTACAAGACAAAGACTACACTAGTCTTAATGTAGATTAATCTGTTCCATCAGCGCGACAAGGCGGTCCATGGTTTCTGCTAGTCTGTTAGTTTGCCTGGCGTTGTCTTCCACCAAGGCCAGTCGTTGGGTTAGTGCTCGAGAGTGATCCTCAGTCTCCTGTGAACGCTGTTCACATTCCTCTAGTCGGTTTCGTACAAGTTCATCCGCACCTAATTCGGCGGTCATTGACTCCTGAATTATGCTTACAGAGAGGTTGGTATCCTCTTGTTCTCGCTGGAGTTGGGATATGTGATCAAGTGCCTGGCGAAGCAGGTAGGTCATTCGGAGTTGTTCCCGTTCAAGACTTTCGAGTCTTTGCTCTTGACGGCGGAATTGGGTAGCCAATACTGGCAACGTGAGATGTGCCGAGTTCTGAGAGTTATGTACAGGATAAGGACTATTTCGAGGCGACCTTGTGTTCCTCCTGGCTACTCGTGGGTTCCGTGACCCATGTGAGTGAGAGTGTGACGGATTAGGTGGTGTGTTTGCCATTCCTGTGGCAGAATGTAAGTAAGACGAGGCCAATATATATACATATATCATATCCAGCCTATTGTGTCGCACCCCCAAAACACGTGGCAGCGGATGTATGAGGTGTCATGGGAGCGCCGACCAAATTACATATCACAACACAAAGATTGAAGCAAACGACCTCTACATGAGACGTTTGAAAATATTACATTCCATAAATTCAAATTGTTCACCACCGTTAAACAAAACATTTAAAGTTCGCATTATGTAAGTAGAATTACAAAGTTACTAAACATAGTAAGATGCAATCTAGATCCTGAGTGTTTGAAAACAATGCGACTCAAGCTATCCAATAGCTTCCTACTGCGGCGGGTTACCTGAGAAATACATACTAAAAAGGTCAACAGAAAGTTGGTGAGTTCATAGGTTTTAACAGTTACAGAAGTTATGGTATGAATCACAAGATTTGTATGTTTGTTAAACAATGTTAAGTAAAATTATACTAATGCCATGAGCCCATAGTCGAAGCTTAACCGTGAGTGAGTAGTGTATAATCAAATACAAACTCGTGCCTCCGCGAGTGCCTAATCCGGTACACTCGTTAAGTTCAAATACTGATGCGTCCGTTTGACCAGTTAGTGCTTCTAACCCGGACGGGGATGGTCAATCCCAAATAGATCTATTCATTAATATTTGCGCTAAATCCATACTAACGAAACTATGATGTAAGAGGACTTCTGTTCTGTGGATTAGATAGTGAAACAACTCATGCAATCCGTTTGGGTTTTCCGTTACTTGTGATCATAAAAATAGTTGTATATAAGCAATTTTATAAAGCAGTTGTAGTATGTATTCTCCCCAAAAGTAGTTATAAAACAAGTAAAAAGAGGGGCTATGAAACTCACCTGAGTTCTAGCAAATAGTAAGCAAGCAATATCAATTAGCAAGCAAAGTGTGATCCAATGTGCAACCTTCTAACGTCCTAAACGTATAAGGTTGTATGAGTAGATGTCTTGAAAGATCATCTATGTAAGTGGAGGGTTAATGTCCACCAATAGCTAGCTCATTCAACTAGTTATGTCCAAATAAGTTGTTCAAGTTCGTTTATCGAAGACGCGTATGACCCGTTGGTGAAAGTTTGTAATAATAATTCATTTAGACATCAATGTCAAGTTTGTTTTGTTGTATACTATTCCTTAGTACATATCGTGTGTTGCAAATAGATTATTTTAGTTTGTATAAGTCTTAAACCATAGGTCAAAGTTGGTCAACTCGTTGGTCAAAGCTGGTCAAACTAGTCAAAGCTGGTCAAAGTTGGTCAAACTGAGTCAAAGCTGATCAAAGTCATTTATTTAGTCACCCAAACCCATTTTCGTTGTTACATTCCAAAAATAACAAGTTTTGTCATTTTTAGAAACCGAGCCGCTTTTGTTGACTTGGTCAAACCTTCTCGGTTTGACCCGAAATTTTTACCCAAGTCTTAAAATAGTTTATTAAGCCTTAGAAAACTGTTGGTACACTTTATAGTCGGTCCGAAGTGTCGGTTTTACACTTGGTACAAAATCAGTCCAAAAAGAGGGTTGTTTCGGTTTTGTCGGTTTGTTTCACCAATTATTTTCTACACTTTCTGGTCAAAATCAGTTCTCACAAGAATTACTCATTAATCCTCTATGTTTCTAGTATCTAACATAATTTTTCTAACCATTACAAGGGTCATCTAAGTGGGTAAATAAAATGCACAAAAGTTCCTATCTCAGATTCTGATTTCATGCAGATCAGTCCCACAAATCAGATTATATAGAAAAACGTGTACGGATCTGGTAAAAACGTAAAACATGAAAGTTGTAGATCTTTTAAATACGCAAATTTGAAAAAAAAATGCATCTTCTAAATCCTCCTAGAACTCCAGATATGACCATTTTACTAAACTGACTTTTTGTTAACAGATTATACATCTTTTAGGAATAAATTATAAAAACGTAATTTAACAATTATTTTGGACACAATCTTGTTGATAGAGCTTTATAACATCAAAAACAGTAACATGCAAGTAAAATCTAGTAAATGGTTTATGGATTCTTACAAGAAATTGATGAAGAACAAGAGATGAAGATGAGGATAATGATCTTGAGCTTGAGTTTGGTGTTCCTTTTCTTGATGATGATAATAAATGACGATTTTGATGATGATTTGGGAGAGTTTCTTAGCAAGTTTTCTGGAAATGAAGGGAGAGATTGAGAGGATTTTTGGTTAAAGGAAATAAGAAAAATGAAAATGAGAAAGGGGAGGTGGAGTGTAGGAGGTTTTGTTTTTACCAATATTTTGCATGGTTCCCTATTGGGCAATTTGGGTGGTGGTCACATGATGGGGAAGAGGGAGGCTGACCAAGGGGTCCCACAAAGGTCAAAAATCAGTTTACTTTTCATCTTTTAAGTTTAGGTAACGTATTGTGTTCGTTAATTCGTTATTCGGGTTTAAACGTTAAATCGCCTAACGTTATTTTGCGTTGTTTAAATTAACGATATATTTGGGATAACTTTTCATGGAAGTATTATTTAAAATACTTAATTTGAGTTGTCAAATTAATTTTTGACGTTCGTTCGGTTGCCGAATTCAATTCGCGCGTTATCGTTGCGTTTGAGACGTTTTAATCGAAACGTCTGGGTTTTTCGTATATTATTTTAACAAAATAATAATAAATGATAATTAACTTCTAAAAATAGATTTAAGTTATTTATAGAAAGATTTTTACCAACGTCGTATAGTTTCTCGGACTCCGTCCGATTGTTTCGCATAATTTCAACTAATTACGTAAGCGTAATATGAAAAAAAATTACAGGAGCGTATATTCACATAAATATACAAATAGTTACAAGTAATTGCAAGTATTTAGCCTAATACTAAACTAAACACACGTAATTAGGGTATCAAGTAGGTTTAACAGTAACCTTAAATCGCCGGGTGTCACATTCTCCCCCTGTTAGGAGAATTTCGTCCCGAAATTTGTTTTCAGTTACGGTCTGTGTGGGTTATGTGAGAGAGTTAGTGTGTGTTTCTATCGTATCTGAGTTTCTTGTCCACGAGTGAATCCAGACTTCGTCCTGAGATTCACCGGGCCTGGAATGATGGGTAAGCCATCATGGTCTAAGTTCTCGGTTTTCTGTTTTAATGTTTCTTAGTGAGATGATTCCTGTTTCACCTTTTCTCCCCTTGTTAGATCAATGTTCCACTAGTAACAGTAAAAATACTATAGGTTTCTCATGGCAACGATTTGGATGGGATTCTAAGATGGCATCGAGAAGAGAAACAGAAAGAAGGATTTCAATTTTGATGGTTTTTTTTTACGTCTAGGGAGAAATGTTTCGTCTGCTTATGTCGAAGTGAGATTCTGAATTAAGCTTAGCTTCTAAGTCGGTGGGAATGATAATCGTGAAGTGGACCAAACTAATCCGGTATCGTATCAGGCTGCAATAATTACATCATTGATTTCTTTAGTTTTATCCTCCAATAGTTTTGTATTAGTCGTTGTCACCTTCATCATTAACGTCACAGTTTGTCTCTATAGGAATTAACTTCAACCGATATTGCAAGATCGAGTATAGTTACTATAAAACCGACTAATGAGAGAATCTTACTTCATACTAGTCTATCGCATCTATACCTTTCTTTGAAAACCTCTATATAACATCTTATCTTAGAATTTCCCTAGTAATGTTTCAGGTGTAATCGGTATTCTAGTTTCAAAATGGGATTAAAGGTTAGATCATAGAGAAAGATTGAGTGAAAATCAAGTGTTTGTTGATATATATGATTTTCTTTTGCCAAAAACATCATTGTAATTTTTGATAACTTTGTTACACTTAATTTATAAATTTTGAAAATTCTGTAAAAACATTTTGTGGCAAAATTTGTTTAAAATCGCTGCTGATGTGAACCTGTTGAGAACTCTTGTCATTAACAAAACGGGGAAAAATTTTTGATTAACAAAAATCCATTGAAAAATTGAAGTTGTGGGAAATTTCGAGTGACCGTTTGATGAAAATTCGTTAAAGGCTCAAATAGATGAAAATACGTTGAAAACTCTGGTCATTGAAAAGTGTTGAAAATTCTGTTTGTCAAAAATCTGTTGGAAGATTCATGTTTGTGAATAATTCGTGAAAAATGTCTGAAGAAAGATTTATTTGAAAATTTGTTTCCTACACACAATACATGTTTAGTGGAATTTCTACTAGTCCTAAGCGAGTTCTATTTTGCACAATAGTCTTAATCGCAAGGCAGCGACTTCATCTCTAGTCTCCATCACCTGGAGGTGGATAGTTTCTATGGTTTCGCTAAGATTCTGTCGATCCTCAAGGATCTGTGCAACTCGCCCCTGTGCCAGGTGCATCCAACCTAAATGGATTTCGTGTTGTTCTAACTCCATAGTGTCTATTCTATTTTCGTGACGGCGTAGCCTAGAAGCTAGGATAAAAACGGTATGGTAAGTGGGTTTGTGTGAGTATAGAGATGTGTACGAACGATTTCCTCGTCGTAGACATTGTAGGTGCGAATTTTAAAGGTGCTAAATGATGGCAATGATGTTTTCAAGAAGAGAAATGAGGGAGAAAGATTTCAATTTCAATGGGTATTAAGTCTCGTGTTTTGAATGTATTGTTAACGCACAAGTCAAAGTAGTAGTTAATCAAGGTCAAGAAATTAGTTTCATAAAAGAATGGTGGAAAAACATTCCAGCCATAAGTTCGTGTAGATGTGAGTAAGTCGTTGGGTTGCACCTAATATAGGTCGTTGAAACGCGCTTCCGATGAGTGGATCGTTAGAAATCCGCAGGTGTTCAAGAGCATGAGTTGTTATCGTACGTTTGGAAATCTAGATTGAAGTCTAAAAGCTTGTGTAGGGGAAGTTTGTTTTGCTAAAACGCAATTCCAAGGTTTTCTGTTGCCTCAAATCAGTTTGGTCAGTTCTGAGTTACACTCAGTGTCCATGCTGGTTGGGTGCTATCGTGTAAAAGGACTAATTTAATTGGTACCGTATGAGGTTGAAAACGTTAAGTCATTGAAAGCAATGTACCCATATCAAAGTTAGGGTTCATCACAGAGTTGGTTGTAATTAGACACGTGTTGATCTATAGAGGGACTTGTCATTTCCTACGAGAAAAGTGTTTTATCAAAATAGTGTATTTGTAATAGAGAGTTTAGCCTCTAAAGCTACAGTATATGAAAAGAGTCGTAACTATCTCACGTATTAACCCAAACCTACCGATACCATTTCTGGTTAAATTAACACTGCGATCTGTCTTTTTTTAAAAATACTGAGTGAAAAGCAAGTGTTTGTTCTTACGTAAAATTTTCGCCTGATAAAATGTCAGTAAAAATCCTTGCTAAGAATTTCAAGATTTGGACTTTGTACAAATGCTTAGATAAGTAGCTTACAAGCTTTTTGGAAAATTTCTATGAAGTATTTTGTGGAAGAGCTGATGAAAAATTTGCAAAAAATTTCTATGATGAAAATTGTGTGAAAGTTTAATGTCCGTTGAAAACTTCTAGTTGATTGACTATGTTGGAAATACTTCTGTCTAATATTATCAGTTGAAATATAGAAGTTGTAAATAAATTTCTGGGTAGATGTTCGGTGAAATTTCTTTGAAAATTTAGGTTGGTAGAAATCCATTGAAAACTTCTTGTTATTGTAAAGTGTCGAGAAATTATGTTGTTTCTCGTAGTGGCGTATCCTTGAATGAGAAGGGGTTATAAGTATGAATTGGGTCTCTGCATGAGAATTAAGATTATCGTAGGCGTTTTTGGAAGTAAATCGCAGTACAACAATAATATGAAATGGTTTAAAGTCAATCAAGGAAAAATTTAATAGATTACATGATTGGTGTTTGTAAGATATGTTGGGCATAGCTACATCCGGACGAATACATAGGTCTTATACAAAATGTGATGTGGTTTTCATACACCCATCAGGATAGAAGTTTCTGTTATAACGTGAGGTAAACACAGTTTCGCCATCTTTATCGCTGGGGAGTTCTTTTGAAACATTGAATTTAGCAATAAGATTTAGAAGTAGTCATAATATAGACCGAGTAATGTCCTCAAGGTAGTCAGCCATGACTATGTTAATGGTTCGAAATGAACGAATGTTTGATAAATGTGTTCGGATTAGTCAAAGTCACGAATCAAGTTATGGGTAAATCGTTTGACGAACGTGTCAGAATAGTGGCCAAACATGATCAAGTAGTAAGTCTCGGGTTTTGAACGAATTGTTGACATACAAGCAAAAAAGGTGATCAATCGTGATTCAGGTAAAGAGTTGAGTGAGTCATCGAAATCCATTCGATTATTGGAGATATTAATTCCAATAGGTAGGTGTCGTGGTTGACCACGTTCACTGGCAGACTCTTGTATGACAATGGGTCCTAGTGGCGGGAGTATCCATAGTAGTGGTATGAATAGGATAAGGTCTAGTTCGAATTGGTGTGTTTGTCCTTCTAGTCGTGTGTAGCACGCGCGCTCCATGGGTCTACGATAAAGGTGGGAATGAGGAGTGCGAAGTGATGGGATTAGGTGTAGTTCTTATAGGTGACGAGGTATCATGCAGTTTAAGTTCTATATGTGTTCTCAAGTGATTCGGTTGCGAGCAGAAAGAAGAGGGTGAAGTAGGTGTCACTTAATTGGGTGGCGAATCCTTTGGTGGATTCTCCTAAAGTGAGTCCTATTCGATTATATCATTGCCCGGTGCGGTTGGACGAGCGGTATCGTGGATATCTCTATAGTAGTAAGGGAGGTTTGTGTTTCGTGTTCAATGTCATGTGACATAGTTGTGGGTGTGGTTGCCATGTAGAGTGGCAAAGGGTTTAGTATACGTAAGGTTATATATAAAATTTAAATAACCTAGCACATAAGCACGTATAAAGGTTGGTCTCGTTTCTATCCTTGGTCAAGTCTTCTAATGTATTCCTATTCACTATAACCATTTCAGGTCTTGCATCAAATCGCCAAAAATTGTACATAGTTGATCAGGCTATGTTAAATTAAATTCGAATGATGCAATTGCTGAACCAGTCAAACCAAATGAGGAATACTAACCTAAAAGTTATAGTCTAGGTCACTAATGCAATCCTAGTTCGCTATAACCTTAGGCTCTGATACCAATCTGTCGCACCCCCAAAACACGTGGCAGCGGATGTATGAGGTGTCATGGGAGCGCTGACCAAATTACATATCACAACACAAAGATTGAAGCAAACGACCTCTACATGAGACGTTTGAAAATATTACATTCCATAAATTCAAATTGTTCACCACCGTTAAACAAAACATTTAAAGTTCGCATTATGTAAGTAGAATTACAAAGTTACTAAACATAGTAAGATGCAATCTAGATCCTGAGTGTTTGAAAACAATGCGACTCAAGCTATCCAATAGCTTCCTACTGCGGCGGGTTACCTGAGAAATACATACTAAAAAGGTCAACAGAAAGTTGGTGAGTTCATAGGTTTTAACAGTTACAGAAGTTATGGTATGAATCACAAGATTTGTATGTTTGTTAAACAATGTTAAGTAAAATTATACTAATGCCATGAGCCCATAGTCGAAGCTTAACCGTGAGTGAGTAGTGTATAATCAAATACAAACTCGTGCCTCCGCGAGTGCCTAATCCGGTACACTCGTTAAGTTCAAATACTGATGCGTCCGTTTGACCAGTTAGTGCTTCTAACCCGGACGGGGATGGTCAATCCCAAATAGATCTATTCATTAATATTTGCGCTAAATCCATACTAACGAAACTATGATGTAAGAGGACTTCTGTTCTGTGGATTAGATAGTGAAACAACTCATGCAATCCGTTTGGGTTTTCCGTTACTTGTGATCATAAAAATAGTTGTATATAAGCAATTTTATAAAGCAGTTGTAGTATGTATTCTCCCCAAAAGTAGTTATAAAACAAGTAAAAAGAGGGGCTATGAAACTCACCTGAGTTCTAGCAAATAGTAAGCAAGCAATATCAATTAGCAAGCAAAGTGTGATCCAATGTGCAACCTTCTAACGTCCTAAACGTATAAGGTTGTATGAGTAGATGTCTTGAAAGATCATCTATGTAAGTGGAGGGTTAATGTCCACCAATAGCTAGCTCATTCAACTAGTTATGTCCAAATAAGTTGTTCAAGTTCGTTTATCGAAGACGCGTATGACCCGTTGGTGAAAGTTTGTAATAATAATTCATTTAGACATCAATGTCAAGTTTGTTTTGTTGTATACTATTCCTTAGTACATATCGTGTGTTGCAAATAGATTATTTTAGTTTGTATAAGTCTTAAACCATAGGTCAAAGTTGGTCAACTCGTTGGTCAAAGCTGGTCAAACTAGTCAAAGCTGGTCAAAGTTGGTCAAACTGAGTCAAAGCTGATCAAAGTCATTTATTTAGTCACCCAAACCCATTTTCGTTGTTACATTCCAAAAATAACAAGTTTTGTCATTTTTAGAAACCGAGCCGCTTTTGTTGACTTGGTCAAACCTTCTCGGTTTGACCCGAAATTTTTACCCAAGTCTTAAAATAGTTTATTAAGCCTTAGAAAACTGTTGGTACACTTTATAGTCGGTCCGAAGTGTCGGTTTTACACTTGGTACAAAATCAGTCCAAAAAGAGGGTTGTTTCGGTTTTGTCGGTTTGTTTCACCAATTATTTTCTACACTTTCTGGTCAAAATCAGTTCTCACAAGAATTACTCATTAATCCTCTATGTTTCTAGTATCTAACATAATTTTTCTAACCATTACAAGGGTCATCTAAGTGGGTAAATAAAATGCACAAAAGTTCCTATCTCAGATTCTGATTTCATGCAGATCAGTCCCACAAATCAGATTATATAGAAAAACGTGTACGGATCTGGTAAAAACGTAAAACATGAAAGTTGTAGATCTTTTAAATACGCAAATTTGAAAAAAAAATGCATCTTCTAAATCCTCCTATAACTCCAGATATGACCATTTTACTAAACTGACTTTTTGTTAACAGATTATACATCTTTTAGGAATAAATTATAAAAACGTAATTTAACAATTATTTTGGACACAATCTTGTTGATAGAGCTTTATAACATCAAAAACAGTAACATGCAAGTAAAATCTAGTAAATGGTTTATGGATTCTTACAAGAAATTGATGAAGAACAAGAGATGAAGATGAGGATAATGATCTTGAGCTTGAGTTTGGTGTTCCTTTTCTTGATGATGATAATAAATGACGATTTTGATGATGATTTGGGAGAGTTTCTTAGCAAGTTTTCTGGAAATGAAGGGAGAGATTGAGAGGATTTTTGGTTAAAGGAAATAAGAAAAATGAAAATGAGAAAGGGGAGGTGGAGTGTAGGAGGTTTTGTTTTTACCAATATTTTGCATGGTTCCCTATTGGGCAATTTGGGTGGTGGTCACATGATGGGGAAGAGGGAGGCTGACCAAGGGGTCCCACAAAGGTCAAAAATCAGTTTACTTTTCATCTTTTAAGTTTAGGTAACGTATTGTGTTCGTTAATTCGTTATTCGGGTTTAAACGTTAAATCGCCTAACGTTATTTTGCGTTGTTTAAATTAACGATATATTTGGGATAACTTTTCATGGAAGTATTATTTAAAATACTTAATTTGAGTTGTCAAATTAATTTTTGACGTTCGTTCGGTTGCCGAATTCAATTCGCGCGTTATCGTTGCGTTTGAGACGTTTTAATCGAAACGTCTGGGTTTTTCGTATATTATTTTAACAAAATAATAATAAATGATAATTAACTTCTAAAAATAGATTTAAGTTATTTATAGAAAGATTTTTACCAACGTCGTATAGTTTCTCGGACTCCGTCCGATTGTTTCGCATAATTTCAACTAATTACGTAAGCGTAATATGAAAAAAAATTACAGGAGCGTATATTCACATAAATATACAAATAGTTACAAGTAATTGCAAGTATTTAGCCTAATACTAAACTAAACACACGTAATTAGGGTATCAAGTAGGTTTAACAGTAACCTTAAATCGCCGGGTGTCACATATTGTCTAGCACGTATCAAGTAATGGTCCGGTTCTCTCGTGGTCAGAGTCAACTAACGTATCCCCGTTCAACATAATTATTTCAGACCTTACATCATCTTTCCTTAATTGTACATAGTTGATCAGGCTATGTTAAATTAAAGTCGTATGCTGTAATTCCTGAACCAGTCATGTCTAATAAGAGAATACTGCCTAACGGTCATAGTCTAGGCCCACTAAATGCAACCTAGTTCACTATAACCTCAGGCTCTGATACCAATCTGTAACACCCCCGAAATTTACTGTTTTGCGGAAGCATAGTTTGGGGTGTTACTAATCAAATATCACAGCACAAAGATAAAGCAAACGACATCTATATGCAACGTTTGTAAATTAGTTACATTCCATAGATATAATGTTTGAAAACTTAGTGTTTTCGTATACAAAATGTAGTTTCCCCTAGAGTCCGCGCGTATAGCGGGAGATTCTATTACATAATCGTAATGTACAAAAGATAATGCTAAGAATCTCCGTTAATGCAGTTGTGTTGAAATCATGCGACTCTAGCTAAAATCCTGGAGTAATCCTACTCCATCCGGGTACCTGAGAAAACATGCTAAAAAGTGTCAACCAAAAGGTTGGTGAATCTTACAGGTTTGTAAGTAATATCGGCTTTGAACACGAGATTTCATTAGTAATGCCCGTAGGCGTAAAAATCAGCCATTGCAATCCAGCAATCGTAAAATCAGTATTTGCAGTCCAGCAAATGTAAATAAGTAAGTTTATACCGTTGCCATGAGGCTCATAATCGAAGCTTAACCCGTAAGTAATAATTTTGCTCCCGTGACATGCTCGTAAATGAGCAAGCATTAGTAACGAATAATTAGTCACCCGTTTCTACGTGTAAATCAGTACGTGGCAGCGCTACTGCCCCGGGCGGGGAGGGTCATTTCCCTAATGGATCCATTAACTAGTGTTCGCGCTTAAGTCCATAACTAACGATATATGATGGAGAGACTTCTGTTTGTAAGTAAACTCATGCAATTCCGTTTGGTATAGTAAACAGTTTAGTACTTGTGTTCAAGGAAAAGTAGTAGCATGTTTCTCCCCCAATAAGATAAAACAGTAAAAGTGGGGCCGTAAGACTCACCTGAGTCTTGTAGTAATCAGTTGCAATTAGCAAGTAGTAAGTAAAGCAAGTAGGTTCTCTGAACCCGTAACCTTCAAATGCCTAATCATATGAAGTTATGTAAGTATGCGTCTCACGAAACGTTTCGTTTAGTTGTACACAACTAGTATATCCAGTGTTTGTCCGTATGTTTGTAATTGTTTGTTTGTTGGAAAACATGTTTGGCCCGTTGGTGACGGTTTGTAGCAAAAATTCTAAAATGTTGACTTTGCTACAGTAGATTTGCTACAGTACTGCTACAGTAAAATTTGACTTTTTTTTGTACAGTAACTTTGACTTTTTCTATAGTGAAAATCCTTTAAAATTTCCAAGTTTTCTGTTTTCTGCGACATAATATGCGACACAAGGGTTTATATGCGACACAAGGGTTGTGTCGCATGAAGGATGCGACACAAGATCTCTGCGACACAGTGGTTGTGTCGCAAAAGCTTGTGATGCTAATTCAATAACGACATAAGGGTTGTGTCGTATAAAAATACGACATAATATGCGACATAGAGTGCGACACAATATTGTGTCGCAAAGATTACGACACTAAAGGATCAGTACGACACAAGGTGCGACACTAATGGGTTTATGCGACACAGTGTGCGACACAAGGCTTGTGTCGCACGTATGAACACCAGCCCAGAAAACTTACGGGTTTCAAGAATTTTCGACCAAAAACGCAAATCTAACCCATTTTTGAGCTATAAAATCGTGTATTATTCATGTATTAGGTTATATCTAAGTTATGTACACCATATTACATCAAAATAATACCTCAAAATGAGTAAATCTAAGTTTTTAGAGAAATCCTTACAATTGCAAATCGAGGCCGAAAAAGGAAGAAAACGAGTATGTTGCCTTTGTAAATCTTGTTCCTCTCTTGGTGGTGATTCCGAAAATGTGAATCTTGTGGGTTGCTTTGATGATTCCGAAAGTTTGTAAGAAATGGGTGGAGAGAGTTTAGAATGTGTGTGTGTGTTTTGTATAAGTGAAAATGAAAGAAGAAGAATGAGAGGTGGTGGGGTGTTGGCTGATCCCAAAAGGGAAGGAGGGAAAAACACTCCTCAAAACCCAGTGTTTACTCCGTGTCCTAATCGTTTAATCGTTCGTTTTTAGTATTTAACCAAATAGTTATGTTTTAAAATGTAACTGGAGTATTTAAATAAAAATACATTGAAATTAATAATAAAAACATTTGTCGCAATATTTTAATTATTAAGTCGCGTTTATTACGTTTTGTTGCGTTAGTTAAAATGTCGTCGCGATGATATATAAATAATGCTCGTTCGGTTGCGTATTTTATATAACAAAATACGTTCTCATTATTTAAGTAAATTTTTGTCACCAACGTCCAAGTAAACTGTGTCGGACTCCGTCCGGTTAATTCGTACGATTTATCCAAATCGCGTAAGTACACACACATATATATAAATCACCTTATATATATATATATAAATAGAGCCTGTAATTAGTCCTATTACATACTAATTACAACTAGTTAAAAACAATTAGGCATAATTAATTATCCTAATTATGCAGGTGTTACACTCGGAGCATGACTTGATCGCATGTAACGTTAGGGATGCTGAACATATCGACGATCTCCACTATTCTCTCCACGTGCTCGTTAGCATCTTCATTCTCATCTCCTCGAAACGGGTTTTCCCTAAGCTCCTTTAGGAATTGTCCCTTTATCTCGAACTCAACGTTTTCTGCAATCGCAGGCCTCACTACTCCTGGGCCAAGGTCACTACGCCTTCTGCTAGAATATTCCTCAACAGTCATGTTGGCGATGTCGTCTGCCATTTCTAAATCTGGTTCCGATTGATCGATGAGTGGTTCAAAGATAGATTGTAAATATTCTCCGAAATCGTCCTCCAAATACGAAGGGTAGAATAAGACTCTTAAATATAAAACAACTTATCAACTAATCTCTAGCACAAAATAATACAAATAAACACGAAAACAAAACTAAATTCAAACAAATAATATACAGAAAACAAATTCCAATTTATCAAATTGAATCAAACCGTTCCCCGGCAGCGGCGCCAAAAACTTGATGCGTGTGAAAGCGCGTCTTGTTTTATTATTTAGAAATGGAAATACCTTATTAATACTTTTCACACAACCAGGCAAGAATACCTGATCGAATGTCAGTATAGACTTGGTAAGTCCGAGTCGAACACGAGGAACGGATGTCAATTACAAATAAATTGGAAATTGTTACACATAATGAAAACAATGAATATTGGGGGGCGTTTTAGTTCCGATCGAACAATTGACTAACAATTATGTAATATAGTTTTAAATTAAAACTGAAATGAAATAAATAATAATTAAGAAAACAATTAATCGAATATAGATACTTGATTCAAACGGTAAGAAAGATGCATTCGCTTGGACTACTTTCCTTAGAATCCGATTATCACTTTATTGAATTGCTAACATATGGATTTTATTGTGATATGACAGTTGTACCAACCCTCCTTACAGGATAAGTTGATTAAACCCAATTAAGAAAGACATAAAGTTGTTTTCAACACGCTAACAGTTCAATTTAACGTTGCCCACCAAATTGTGTTCTAAATTAAACCTACACCGTTTATGTGATCTATTCTTATAACTTGAATCAAAAAAGTTTATAACTAATAATAGTTATATTGTTCATTAATGATTATTACCAATTATTAACCCTAACCTGTCAAACTCAATATATTCAGCAATAATCGTCAATCAAAATCAACAATTATCAATAATTCTATAATCAAAAGGAACTCAATCTCAATTAATCATAAAATCACGTTAGGTAATCACTAATAATCAATAAATAACTAAGGATCATCAAATAAACACATAAACATTCATAAAATCCGATATAATCCGCAATTCAATAATCAAATCATCATCTAAGTAATCATCATCCAAGCAAATACAATAAAGATTTAGCTACTCATAATGTTCCAGAAAATCAGAAACGAAAACATAACCGAAATCATAATCAAATGAAAAGGATTAAAGTATTCGAACCGAAAAATCGAAAGAATGATTGAACAATCGAAAGAGCTTCAAATCTTCTTGCTTTCTACCTTCAAAATGCTCCCGAAATGAGGGAAAAACCCCCTCTAATCGTCTCTGGTCGAATGGTTTTAGTTTGTGTGAAGTTATAAAGTGAAAACCCTAAAATCGGACTAAAATAGCTGAAAAAGTCATCCATACGGCGTATGGAATTCCATACGGCGTATGGATGCAAAAGCCCATAAGTCCAGCCCGCGATAACAAGTTTCAGCCTAGTTTTCAATCCATACGGTGTATGGACATCCATACGCCGTATGGATGCATTTTCAGAAAAAGTGCTAAAAACGAAAGTTGTAGCCCTCTGAGTTAGCTAAATTCTCCAAGTTGAATCACCTGAATCGGAGTTCGTATGAAGAAGTTATGGCCAAAATACTAATGTATAGCCGAAAACTCAGCTTTTACATTCTTCCTCCATTTTCAGCTCATCTTTCATTCTTTTTCCGATTCGAGCTTCATTTACACTTAAATCCAATCCAATCTTGCATATCTTCACTCTCTTAGCTTCTTTTCTTCGATCCAATCTTCTATTGTCCAATGTTTTATTCTTTTAGCAACTTTTCTTCCAAATAAGCTCGTTTCCGTTTCTTTTCAATCCAAGCTCCAAATAAACTCCTAAATGCAAATATGAACGAAATAAGTATCTTATTCACACAAAATGCATTAGAAACCTATTAAACGAAGGGGTAATTAGTACTATAATTTAGTACATTTTGGCGTTTATCAACCACTTAGGTCAGAACGATGCTAATTATCCCAAGACATTCAGGGGTTGTAATGTTTGTGAGGGTTAATGGGTATTGATAGTGGAAATTTTGGTTGTAAGGTGTTGCTTATCTTAGGAATCCTAAGGTCACGGAAAACTTTTTATTTAGAAACGGATGAAAGGACAGTAGCTTTTCGTCTTCTATCGGATCTTCTTCTTTTAGGGGGATACTTCGAAGCACTAAGCTTTATTTTTCTGAACTATATTTTTTTTTCTTTTTTTTTTCTATTTTTTTTTCTTCTTTTCTTTTTCTAATTTCTCTTTTTCTTTCAGAATTTCTTTGCCAGAGAATTTCCAAGAATTATTAAATGCAAAAATCCTTCTTCTCATCTTTCTTCTTCGAGTCTTCTCATGGTGCCCATTTTTCACACCAAGGATATTTCTTTTTCGGAGTACACGAGAGAGTGGGACAATTTGAAGGGATATTCCAAAAATCGTTTTCCACAACCTTAGAAATTCTAAGATAAGTTTTAGGGATATTTGGGAAAGTAGGGATTTAAACATGTGGGTTTTATGAAACGAAAAGGTTTAGGCTCAACAAGGTTTACCAAGTGGATTATCGATACTAAAAATGAGCATCGGACAGGGCTTTGGGCATGAAAGAGAAGGCTGAAAAGTGGGTTAAATCCTAAAGAATGTCAAGGTCATCTAATTGCACCTATACCGCGTACGGTACTTACCAATGTGGTCTCGAAGTGTATGTCAAGAGCAAATTCTAATTCAGATATACATGCATCGGCACACACAAGAAATGAGCAATGTAGCATTAAAAATGAATGCTTTTAAGGCACAAGTCCTCACTGCAAATGGGTTGCATGTGCCTAGTCATGTTCTTATTAGATTATCATTTCTTGCTTAAGCAATTATTAACATATTTTCCTTAGACTTTAGAAACAACTTATTTATATTTTGAAAATGATTTCTCTTAAAAACATCAAGACTCAAAAATTCAGAGTTAATCAGGTGATTAAACTCGTTTTTCTTTGAAAAAGTTTTTGAAATTTAAAAATTTTGAAAAATTTAGAGGAACATTTTATGTATTAACTATTTTTGGACTAAAATCATAAAAACAAACCAAGGTATTCTATACCTGCTATCCCACACTTAGAGGAACATTGTCCCTAATGTTCTCTTGAGTTGAGATTGTATAATCCCACACTTAGAGTTTGAACATGTAAAAAAATGTTTCTCAAGTGTTTTATTTTGGGCTGGAATCCCACACTTAGTGATAAGTTTAGGATAGAGTATAGACTACTTTTATTAACACATTAACAAAACAAATAAATATGAATCATGATAAAACAGATAAAAGAGGAAAGGATCCGATACTCCCCAGATAGCGAGTTGCATAGGAGCTGAGAATCTGAATTTGCTAAAAGAAAGACGTTGCCAGGATCTTCCTCTGCATTCCTCGGCTTCAAGCAGCTTGCTATTATTCCTTCATTTCTTCAACTCATCCATCCATGTGAATAGATCTTGTAAGTTTGAACACATTGGATGAAACCCTTTTACAAACTCGGTGTTGTTTTTAGAAATGAAAAAGTGAAATCACCGTCTCAGAGTTTTGAAAAGATGTTTTCTACTACAAATCAATTTTTATAAAACATGTGTTTTTAAACGAGTTCGAGCATAATGCATAGAAGTAGTATGCAAGTACCTCAAATGCTCGAAACATATGAATTATTTGTTAAAAAGTGATTTCCTATTTTCTGAGACGAGTGGTTTATTTGCAAAACGAGTTGTATTTCAGAATATGTTTTGAAAACATTTGGGTTCATCCAAGTGTGAAGGATAGTCAGAGATTTTCTTCACTTATCAATAATCTACTTTCTTCTACTTCTTATTCCATGGGTTGCCTCCCAAGAAGCGCTGCTTTTAAAGTCGAGAGCCTGACTTTATTACATGGGTTGCCTCTCGAGAAGCGCTGCTGTTATAGTCGAGAGCTCGACTTTACTCCTTTGAGATTAGGTGTTGGGGAAGGAGTTCCCAGGGCGAGTGATGGTGCTATTATGAGCCCTGGGTTGAGGGAATGTGTAGCGCGGAGGGTAGATCCTTTGGAAGTGGCATGCCATGGTTGAGATTAGATCTGGTGGTTCCATGGCATCCACTTTGAAGCTTCGAAAGTGGTCTGAGGCAGCTCTGGATAGACCTAGCAATCCTTCTATGATGTAGTCAACCGACTTAGTGACTAGGCCGTTAGGATCAATCATTGTGGTTGTCCTTGTCTCGATATTTTCCCTCATCGGATGCTTGAGTTTGATGGAGTCCATAAATACCAAAAATTTCCCCTTCAGCTCTTCGAATTTTTTAGTGTAAGGATCTCCTCTGAATGTGCTTATAGACTGGCACATGCTATTGATTTGGTGTTGCTGATAAAGGGTGAAAGGAAAGCCAGAGTTTTTGAAAATATGAATCAATTTGTTGAATATCTCGTGATATCCAGCATGAAAGATAAGCTCCGCTTTCTTGGCGTCTTCTGCAGTCAATATCTCATGTAATCGATTTATCACAAAAGTGACAACATCGAGTAGAGACATATTTTTAACAGTGATAAGATGATTACGCCTGCTTTCGTCCCTAGTGATGTACCGAAGCTCTTCGATTATCAATTTGAGATGATGCTCCATAGTAGACTTGATGATAAATCGATTGCTTTCTTGGGTATTCAGGTGATCTTTGTTGGTACATCAATGTGTGTCTGTCAGTTGGTCTCAGTCTGTAATCGTGTCGAAATTGTAATTACGTATTGAATTGTTTAAGTTCTAGTTTATTTACAGTTTCTGTCATCATGCGACACAAGCACTGTGTCGCAGAAGCATTCTATGCGACACAAGGATTGTGTCGCAGAATCATCTGATGCGACACAATGCTTATGTCGCATAAGCCTTCATGCGACACAAAGCTTGTGTCGCATACAGTTTGGTCCATGCTATAAATAGAGGCTCGCCAGTTTCTGTTTAATAAGCCTCAACACAAAACACACACATAACACCTCCAAACTCAGAGAGAAAAATACTAGTTTGTGTTATTTTGATTATTGTGTGTTTGTCAAAGTGTATGTATTGTTACCATCTCTTTATATATAAAGTTATACACTTGTGTTTTGGTCATTGGTTGTGTTAATCTAGCATATATTTGTGTATTTGATTTCCGCTTTGATACCAATTGTAGGTTCCATATACGGACCAAATCGAGTAGTTATTCGACAATCGGATTCGCTACAATCCAGGAAACGAGTTCAACTCTGTTTTAGCGAAACGATTTCAGAAAATTGTTGATATATGCTTCACCTACGGCATACACGCTGGTGGAAACTTTCCACCAGGATGGGTTTGAAGACTGAAGAAAATTGAAGAATTTTTCGAAGACCAAGCTGAAGACACGGGGGAGTTTGTTGGTACATCAATGTGTGTCTGTCAGTTGGTCTCAGTCTGTAATCGTGTCGAAATTGTAATTACGTATTGAATTGTTTAAGTTCTAGTTTATTTACAGTTTCTGTCATCATGCGACACAAGCACTGTGTCGCAGAAGCATTCTATGCGACACAAGGATTGTGTCGCAGAATCATCTGATGCGACACAATGCTTATGTCGCATAAGCCTTCATGCGACACAAAGCTTGTGTCGCATACAGTTTGGTCCAGGCTATAAATAGAGGCTCGCCAGTTTCTGTTTAATAAGCCTCAACACAAAACACACACATAACACCTCCAAACTCAGAGAGAAAAATACTAGTTTGTGTTATTTTGATTATTGTGTGTTTGTCAAAGTGTATGTATTGTTACCATCTCTTTATATATAAAGTTATACACTTGTGTTTTGGTCATTGGTTGTGTTAATCTAGCATATATTTGTGTATTTGATTTCCGCTTTGAATACGCAAGTAAAACTACTCGATTTGGTCCGTATATGGAACCTACAATCTTTCTCAGCTAGTAGGTCAAGGAATGCCCGCAGATTTCTCATTACCATGTAGTCAGCGTAGTTATTGGGGTCTCCATTAGCATCTTCGATATTTCTTCTGATATTACCCAACATCTCCCTCTGTTTTGAGGAATAAGGAAACGCTGAACCCATGAGAACATCATATACCTTGCGGTATATTTGTCTCCGTTCAATGTAGAAGAGTAGTTTGCTCGCGTTATTTCTTTCCTTTTTGAGCTGAGATTTGAGTGCACCGGCGAATGTTCTGATGCAGTGTCTAAGTTTGAGCGGATCTTTGATTCCATTGCTAGCGAGATTGATATCAGATGCTGCTTCAATAACTGCCATTAGCCATATTTGATGTAGAGAGTAATCAACGGTTGACTTTTGAATAGCTGCTATTATGAGGTGAGGGTCGTGATCGTATTCGTCTATCAAGGAAATCATCTGTTCATGTGTAGAGATGATTGGGACGCAGATGATTTTTGGAGAATCAAGAGGATAAATATCCTCATTGGCAAGAGCCTCCTTTTCTTCTTTTATCTCTTCTTCCTGCTCAGCGGGTAGTTCAGAGATCTCTTCATCTGATGTGACTTGGCTAATAGAGACAACATATAGCTCATTATTCTCAATCGAAGCACAGTCGGTCTTATCGATCTTGAATGCGATGCTTTCTCCGTGAGCGTGCAAGGTGATCGTATGAGAGTGCACGTCGATGACTGCTCTGGCTGTGTTCATAAAAGGTCTACATAGGATTATAGGGATGTTTACATCTTCCTGAATATCCATAACCACAAAGTCAGTTGGGAAAAAGAACTTGTCGACCTTAACCATGATGTTCGCAGCTATTCCCTTAGGATATCTAATGGATTGGTCAGCTGGATGGACACTCATTTTAGTGGGTTTTAAGTCTCCTAATTCTAGTCTTTTATAGAGTGAATATGGCATAAGGTTAATACTTGCTCCAAGATCGGCTAGAGAGCGATTATCACCAGATTCTTTGATAGAGCAAGGAAGGGTAAAACGTCCGGTATCTCCTAGTATTTCCGGTAGACGATTTTGGAGGATTGCTGAACATTCTGCATTCAGCGGGAGATTAGGCACTTCGGGTACCTTGTCTCTGGTCGACATGAGTCTCCTAACGTATTTGGCATATTTGAAAGCTTTGAATTTGTAAGTCCCTAGTTCTTAGGATCGATAACTTCGTTATCTGTAGTATTAAGGTGCGGAATCCCTCAATACGATGTTATCTTACTAACAACGAATAAGTTCGCCTTTTAGGTTTACTAATACTTTGCTTAAACGTATAAACGTCAAAGCCTAGCCGTTAGGTTATTTTTCTCTGGGTATATTGAATTCGCAGGTCTTGAAAGAAACGAGAGTAGCAAAAGTGTTATGTTTTTCACGGCTTGAAAAACATCTTATACGTCCAGCTCATCTCGGCTCGCATGGGCCTCGCGAGTCCAGTCCAACTCACCTTGCAGCCCAAGCCCAACAATACTCGACTCGCCACAGACTCAATACGTTATGATCCTTATGATCCTCGCGAGTTCAGTTCTCATCTCGCTGCTCAACTTGCAGCGACTTGAGAACTCGACTCGCAGCAAACGTTTATTTATTTATTTCGTTTACGATATTCGTCTAACACTTTAACATACTAAAATATTAAACAAATATTACTAACAAAACAAATATCCATTTACAAATCTAAACCAATGTACAAACATGATAATAATTACACTAGTCCTATTTCAAGCTAGATCTGTTGTCACAAACTATGTTCCAACAGACTCCCCCTTGACAATAGCTCTAGCGTCTTTATCTTCACGCTGTCTTTGATATTCAAGAGTAAATCTTACTACCTGCAAAAATTTTAAGCTTGATGCATGTTTTAACCATCCTGTGATAATCTCGTGCTAAATCACCCCAACCAATAGTAGATATGATCTTGTTCTTGTACAACATAATCAGATCTTCCTTTGATAAATTCATAAGATGTCGGTGATCATAAACACGAAGGATCTCTCTTTCGCCATCAGGATAATCATCATCAGCTTCAATCATAAAGGCTTCTCCTGATCCAGCATCTACCCCCCAATATTTCAACTTTCCCAAAATATTCTGAGGCATAGTCTTCATAGGTATTTACTTAATGCATTTGACCGCTGGATAAACCTTCTTCCTTCTTCTTCTTCCTGTCCTCTGACTGAGTTCGTTCAGCTTTATCGTTTTTCCTTTCCTTGGCTTAATCTTTGAGAACTTCATAGATAATCCCTCAGTCCTAATGATACGCTCAACATACTTAGCATAGTCATCATCACTTGGATTTATCATATCTAATCTAGCCAAGTCTCGAATCTCATATCGAGGCAACGAACTAAACACTGCAAGCTTCTTCTCAAAATATTGAACCCCGTCAAACCTTTTGATCGCGAAGAGCTTCAGGTCAGAGTCATAATACCATCTAATGATGCCAGTTTTAAGGACACGCTTTCCAGTAATATCAACTTCTTTCAAAATGCGTGGCTTATTTTCCTTTTTCTTCTTTAGCATTTCTTGGATAAACATAGAATTACCAAACATATGTTTGTATTTATCCTCTATTTCTTCAACTTCAGTATCTGAATCTTCAGAAGCATTCTCAAAAGCTTCTAATCAATAACTGATTCTCCTTGTTCATTTACAAAAACAAATTCAGTCGTTGATGGATTCACAACATGTTCATCTACATTTGCATCCAGATCAACACCTTCATCTATCACAGATTCAAATACCGCAGTCCAGTCTTCAGGAAGTTTGAACTCTCCTTCTTCAATATCATAATCAATATCTTCATCTATCTCATCCAAAATATCATCTTCCGAATATGATAGATCTAGCATTTCCATTCCTAGAGAAAAATATAAATACAAATATGTTAATAATTCAAATTCTTCATTGATTTCCCTGAACCAATCTAGGAATTTCTTTATTAATCCTTTTCTATCATTAAACCTAATAAAAACGCATTCCATATAACTCTTTAAATCTTTTATTGATTACCCTGAATCAAACTAAGATTTCTAAAGTCTTATCTCAAACACTTAGTAAATATTAATTAAATTTAAACTCTAATGTCTTGTGAACAATCACCAAACATTTATGTTTACAATTAATTAACTTATATAATTTCCAAGATTTAATTGAACTGTTATATTTTCCAAAAACTTAACTTTCAACTATATCTTTAAATTATATATCATTTACCTAGTTATTACATTTTTTAACTTGTCAGTTATACAAACTCTCAAGTCTAAAATACATATGTCATATAAAAAACTTTGACCGCCGATATTAATCGGAACATGCCGCTCGACTACTCAATGAGTCGGAAGACTTTCGATCACTATTTTATCTTAACATATATCAAATTATATAAACTTAAATTACATAAAACATATTTTACTTAAAATAATAATAACTTTAAGCCGAATATATTTACACAATAATATTAAGTTTTACAATTGTTCACAAATACTAACTACAGTCTATACTAAAGTCAAGCTAATGTCTCACCAGCTTCATCTTCAGTCAGATCTGTACCAGTACCAGAACCGCTTGCACCAGCATTACCACCAGACTCCCCCTGAATCGTAGCTTGCTCACCAGTCTTTGAAGGACCGGTCTGCTCACCACTCGGTGCATTGGGATCATCGTCTTTGTCAGAGTCTCTTTTCCTTCTCTGCTCATCTTGCTTGCAAGACTCCAGATATACCAATACCTCCCCCTGAGCAGACTGTCCTGAATTAACTCTTAACACCAAACGTTCTAAGTTATCAAGCTTCAGTCGCTGAGCAGTAAAATCATCAAGGAGTGTATTGTGAGTCTTCAGCAATGTAGTATAAGCTTGACTCTGTTCAAGCACTTGCTGGCCTAGAGTAAGATTGTTTACAGCCAACTCTGGAACCCTAGCAACAACCTTCTCTAATTCCTTCACTTTCAACTCCAAGGATGTAATCCTTTCAGCATCAGTCATAGGAGTGATAGGAATGATCGTCGGTCCAGGTGGTGTCAGCGAAGCAACATGTGACTCAAATGTACGCGGTGGAAGTGGCTGAGTCAAAGCTGTCTTCAGAAGATCAGCTGTAAATGTGCTTGCTGTAGTAGTCGGAATCGGCTCCGAACGTACTAAGTCAACAACCTCCTAAAATATTAGACAAAAATTAAATAAGTAATTGTTACAGATTGCTCTGTCTCAATCTCTAATTAATTTTGGAATACTTGTAGTACTAAACTTAAATCTCATACCTTAGCAGGTACAGACATCGGTTCAGACTCTACCGATATCACTGTCTCGACCTGCGGTGTATCTTGAGCAACTATCACAGAATTAACTGTCTCAGTTCAACTCCTGATAAACAACAAGTTAAGATTATCTAATTTTGTATAATACTAACCTTCTCTTATAGTCAAATTTCTCGACCTCTTCCTCAAAGGAGTTTCAACCTCCTCAGGATTTTCCTCCATAATACTCTTACCCTTCCTCTTCTTTTCAGAAATAGACGGAGGAGAAGAAGGTGTATTCTCAGAGTCATCATCTGAAGCCGTCTCACCATCACGACCTCCAGATGATCCAACAGGATCCTAAATGTTGAATATATTAAACATTTATGATTAGCATAAAGCTCTATCATACAAGTTCTATATATTTAAGATTAATCAGATATAATACCTTAACTGGTACAACAACTGATCTATCTTGCTGTCTCTGCTCCCCCTCAGGTATTGCAACCTCTGGGTTCACAGCCTCAGCTTCAGCTACCTGTTTGTATAATGATATTTATATTTTATAATCAGAAACATTATCCAATTAACTAAATATCTATAACACTATCTTTATATAATAACATTATAACGAAATTGAATATCATAAATATCTATATTATTATATAATTAATATAATACCTGTTCCGGTGTAATCTCAAAGAACAGATCAATATCCCTCAACTCGGGATCTTGTGCCTCATCATTATGATCTAGCACTTCCTGCACTACCTGTGCAGCAACCTCAGCATCAACTTGTTGACCTGGTTGATCAGCTTGTATCAACACATCCTCAAGCAATGCCTGTGGCTCAGGTTGTGGAACCACAGCAGCAGCAGGCTCTGGAACAGCAGCAGCAGGAGCAACCACATCCAACCAACCATGATTTGGTGGTGCAATATAGTTTGGGTCGACAATATACCCAAAAAGTTCTCGCTCCTCAGGCTTAACAAGCCCTTCTTTCCTCACAGTCTGCATAAACATAGCATTATATCCTCTGAGCCCAATAGTATCTACACGCAAGTGTGGCTCAGGAATAACAAGCTCTGGCAGACGAGCTCTAATAATCAGCATACAAAAACGCGGGTAAACCATAAATCGTGATCGGACAGAACCCGATATCTGTCTCACAATCTCTCCAAAAATGTAATCACAGAAACTGTATGGTTTATTGTAAACCAGGGACAGTGCAGCCGATAATATAGCAGGGCTTAACTCATCAAAACCGCCCTTCTTTGGTGCAAAAACGGTATTCATCACATGCCACAGAAACCTCCACTGACCAATAACCAGAGGCTTCTGGAATTAACGTCCGCGTCTATCACCCGTATAACCCATACGTCCGATAGCTCCCTCTATAAATCCATGGGGTACTCCAAATCCCCATTCTCCTGTTCCTCTGTACCAAGCTGCAAAATCTCACGGAGATTTCCAGCGGTAAACACAACAGGTTGGCCGCTAACTGTTGCTCGGATCTATGGTGGATTGACCGATCGATCATATTGAATATCGGTCCAAAAATCGTTCAGTATTGCTTGAGAAATAGGAGGATTTGCCGTGATAGCATATCTAATACGTGATCGTGCCAAAAATGTAAGCACCTGAGCTACTTTGCTAGCTCCCTTTGCACGTACATCCAGATCAACAAGGATGTTGTGACCTTTGTCGAATTGTCGTGCCATATCTGTAAAAACACAAATGACAACAACAATTTAAAGCACATTTACAAATTTTAAACTATAACATATTATGAAAATGTAATCATCAAATGTCTTAGTTTTATATATATAACTTGTAACTTAATTGTCTCAAGTCGTATATATAATTATCTAACATACATAACTTATACCTAATAAGTCGTAAGCCCAATATGTAATTTCCATTAATTACTTGTAACTTTAAAAATCTAAAGTCGTTAATGTTATATAAATCAATATATATAATATACCGCTAATATAAAATTAGAACACGCCACTCGATTACGTTTTGAATCGGTAGACTTTTGATATATATATATATATATATATATATATATATATATATATATATATATATATATATATATATATACATTGTCATAGGAATCCAAAAATATACTAGTTATTACTTAAAAAAGTCGTAACTCTTACAAAAAAACCTTTTTAAAAAAAATATTTCTAAGTTCTGGACTCGCAAAAGACACCTGAGCGAATCGAGTTCAACTCGTTTCGCATATCAACTCGCAATTGGATCTGCAGCCAAGTGAACTCGCTAATCATGTCGATCCGCAGGTCAACTCGTTGGTCGATCCACTAATCAACTCGATCCGCTAGTCAACTCGCTGCGAGTTGAATCGAAGGCTCAACTCGTTCGATGAACGTCCGTCGCGAGTTTGAGTTCAAAATCAATTAATCGGTTGATTTGAACCTGATCTATTGATTGATTTACGTTTATCAAGGTCCGTTTAACATTAATCCTAAGGATTCTTGTTCTAACAAGCCTTTAATCTACATGAATCGATCAAAAATTAAACCGAGGCCCTAAGTTCATAAAAACTTCGATTTCTCGTTAATTATACGGTGAAATCCGTTGTTATATACCTCAAAATGTTCGCAAAGTGAAGATGTATAATAGCTACGGATCAAAAACTCGTTCCTCGTACACGTAAAATCGAAATCAAACGAAAATATCGTTTTCGCCTCGTTTCGCCAGATCGCGGATTCGCACAGAATAAGTGAACTCGCGAGATAAGAGTGGATTCGGTGGTCTGTTGACTCGTTTGACCTCCCATTTTATACTCTGTATCCGATTCGCGAGATTTCAAGTGGATCCGCAAGTTTGACTAGTCAAACTCGCAGAATGAAATAAAAACACGAATTAAATGCTAAGTATAAATTAAAAATCCATCATTTGAACAAGTTTAAAATAAAATTATTTTTCACTTGTATTTGTTACGTTTGTTCAACTCAAAAAATATTCAGTATAATTTAATTTCGAAGGGTAAATTCTATTAAATACAAAAACTTTAATTAAGCATAAAGACAAAAATAAAATAAAATAAGATAAAAACACAATTATATAAACATTGGTATCAAGTACCATTTTATTAATTACTTGAGCAAAACAAAATACATAAACAAAATAAATAAGATTTTATCTGCTTAGGGATCATATTAGTAAGAATAAACAATTAATTATATATTTAAAAGTCTAAGCAGATTGGTAATATACATACCTCATGAAATTCAAGTAAATTACTATAAAATTACAACTAAATTTATCATTTATACATTTATATTTATAAAACTATATCTTAGGTACCTTTATCCACATAGCATAATTAATAAATGCATTACTCACATAAAGTGAATATTTTAATTATAGACGGTTCAAGACGATTACCGGTATTATGATCCACATAAACAAATTATACTCAATTTTCTAAGCAAGCAGTTTATTGTTAGTATGAATATTATCAAGTGCTTCCTATTATATGACATACTGAAGAATTTCAAGTAAAACTCATAACACTGCATCATTAAATTTTCAAGGTAGTGGTTACTAAATGATGTATCTTTTCGAAACATATAACATACACTTGAATTTTAAGGTTAGACAAATATCAGACATACCTTGAATATGCTATGTTATCCAAGTCTGTACTTAGTACAACAGAGGATCCCTTCTAGCATAATTCAAAATATATTTGAGAATATTAATTTAATTAAAGGCTTCAGATCTGTACTTAGTACAACAAAGTTACCAGTAATTAAGTTAATACCCATATTGCTACTATTTGTCAATCAAATTAAAATGCATGATAACAGTGTATGGCAATACCATCATTCAACAATTAAGACTAATGTCATACATCATAGAATAGTAACACAAGATAATAAACAAGTAGTTAATTAACTTCTTAAGGCGTAGAAAATGTCATATAATTTGCCTACCAGTACATCATATAATGAAGCCATCTAAGGTTTTCAAAAATAAAAATAGACAAATTATAACTTGTGGATATAGGTGTATAATTAAATAAATATAAACACATACCTGATAGAACCGCTGTAGTTCTAAAGTAACTTTATTTGAACATACTACCATATCATACTTAGGACTCAAGCTTATTATTGTGAAGCTTATTCTCCTAATGTACTATCATTTCCCTTAGTTTTTACAGATAAAAACTTAAAATATTTTAAAGAATATTATGTTTATATTCTTTAATGAAGGCGATTCCCCTTAGGTAACAAGCAAATGAATGCCATACGCTTTTTTTTTTAACACATAGAAATACTCACTATTACAAAAATACCCTTGGAAGATTAATCACTCTAGATTTCTCATTCCGTTTAGTTGAACCAACGTCTCAAATCTTGCTCTGTCAAACGCCTTTGTGTAGAGGTCTGCTAAGTTATCGGCAGTCGGAACCTTAACTAACCTTATCATTTTCTTTTCAGCACAATCTCTAATAAAATGATGTCGAATATCAATATGCTTAGTTTTACTATGCTTCACCTGATTATTGGTGATCGACATAGTAGATTCGTTATCAATCATCATAGGAGTATTGGTTATATTTAACCCGTAATCCCGCAGTTGCTGTTGAATCCAAAGCACTTGAGAGCAACAGCTGCCAGCTGCAACATACTCAGCTTCACATGTAGAAATGGCTACCGAGGTTTGCTTCTTGCACTGCCAGGATACTAATCTACCTCCTAGGAATTGACATCCTCCGGTTGTAGATTTCCTATTCTGATTGCATCCTCCATAATCCGAATCAGTATAAGCTACGAGATCTAAGTTTCCATCAATCGGATACCAAAGACCCAGCTTAGGTTTCCCTTTGAGGTAACGAAAGATTCGTTTAACAGCTTGCATATGTGACTCTTTCGGATTAGCCTGATATCTTGCACATAAACAAACAGTAAACATTATGTCAGGCCTAGAGACTGTGAGATAAATTAGTGATCCGATCATGGCTCTATAAAGAGTTGGATCCACATCTCTATCACTCGATGTATCTGGACCTAGTCCATGATTGACTGGAATTGGAGTATTGTAGACCTTACATTCATCCATCTTAAAGCGTTCTAATAGCTCATATGTATATTTAGATTGATGAATAAAGAATCCATCATTCTTTTGATCAACTTGTAATCCTAAGAAGAAATTCAACTCTCCTATTGCAGACATTTCAAACCTTTTTCTCATAACTTGTTCGAATTCTTGTCACATCTTTTCATCAGATGATCCAAAGATAATGTCATCAACATAAACTTGCACGAGAAGAAAGTCTTTCTTTTTCCACTTCACAAACAGTGTACTATCAATCGATCCTCTTGTAATTCCATTCTCAAGTAGATACGTTGATAGTGTTCCATACCATGCCCTAGGTGCTTGATGTAATCCATATAGAGCCTTATTCAAATGATATACTCTATCTGGATACTCAGGATTAGCAAACCCTGGCGGTTGTGAAACATACACCAATTCTTCCACTTTGCCATACAAAAAGGCACTCTTAACATCCAACTGATACACTTTTATACTAAAATATGATGCGAATGCTAAGAATACTCTAATTGCTTCTAGCCTAGCAACTAGTGCAAACACTTTATTGTAATCTATACCTTCTTGTTGATTAAAACCTTGAACCACCAGACGAGCTTTATTTCGAGTAACGATTCCCTTATCATCTCTGTCGCGGTCCCAGCGGTCGATCGGGTTTTAGAATCCGAGTCATTGCACCGACGGCCACCGAGACGCGCGAGCGGTTGAAAGTTTTAAAATTTTATATTTGCTGGGCTCAAACTATGCAAGCTACCTACCTTGTGGGTAAGGCGGCAAGTATAACTCGAGTGTCGTCCAAAATTGGAACGAATTGAATTGAATTGGAACCTACCAAAGATAACTTGACAATAGGATGGATTTAAAACAAGGTAGGTATGGGTTTTGGTTTTATCTAATCTAATCTAAAGACAGAAATTAAAGTGCAGAAAAGTAAACGAGAATATAAGCAGCAGGTAGAGAGTGATTGCTGAAACTTCGACGATTAGGGTTTCGGGATGATATTATATTGATGATAGGTGATTACTCTGGTTAAGAATCTTTTAAATAGTTGGTGTAAACACTAGGACCCTACGTCTAGGTGTAACCCTAAAGCATATGTCACTGAATCCTAGGCTATCCTGATTCTGGTCAGATGGGACTGTCTTCAGACCCACCTCACCGTCTCTTTCGGAGACCAAGTGACCCTCTGAATGGGGTTAAGGAATAAGGCAACAGTCCACAACACTGACTTTTCTTAACACCTATGTCAATCCAATTTTAACAGAGTAATACTGGTTGTATGCTGAATAAGTTAAACTATCGGTTAAGTAGAGTTTAGGGGTTTTAAGCATCTGGGAACACAGCCGGCATCCTTACTTTCATTTCCTAACTCATGTTTTATCTGTTTAAGTTCTAATACTTCCGTCATGGATTAGACCCTCCATTGCCATCGGTCGTTCATCCCTAGGCATGCGTACAGTGTATAGTGACCTTATTTTCCACAATACTCTAACCCTAGGTATATCTACGGTGTTTTAAAGACCAATTATATCTTTACACAGCTTTATAACCAGAGGTAGTTTAACGGTGTACTATAGCATTTTCACGGCTTAACAAGACCTAGACCCGTGTCTTGCTTCTAGGTAATCCACGGTGAGATAGGCCATCGGCATTTCCTTGGCTTCCACGTATTTGTACTCTACCAGCGGTATTTCCAACGCTATACCAAGTATTCTGACGTGTTATGGCGATCTCACAGTTTCATACAAACAGGAGATAACTGTGTATTCGTAGTTAGGGTTGATCAGATCCTATCCTAAGGCAACAGTCACGTGAGAGACCAAAAAGGGTGATTAATTAAGTCTACATCCAGGATAAGTCTAAACATGTATGCAGCATAACAACTACCGATCATATATAAGATATATTAATTAAACATCATCCCTAATCCTAACATCTACATTTCAACAATCACATATTAATCTAACTAATCAGCATGGCAACAATCATAGATCGTACTGAAATAATATGCAAAGTAAACATTATAACAGTAAGAAAGTAAGATAATATCACCGGATTAGAAGAGTAATACTGAGGATTACAACAGTCTGACTTGAATAACCTTGTTACAGCTTGATTACCCAATTACAACTTTCCTCTAGCTCTAACCGCTAACTTATATCTCTCTAGTTCTCCTCTAACTCCTAAGAGTAGTGCTAGAGAGAGAAACTAGAGAGAGAACTAACTACAAGAATAATTCTCCTCTAACTCCTAAGAGTAGTGCTAGAGAGAGAATTCTAGAGAGAGAAAGAGAAGTGTGTGAAATGAAAGGTGTAAGGTGTGTTTGAAATGGTGAAATGAGTGAGGTATTTATAGGAGAAGCTAGTTGATCATGGTACAAGTCTTGAAACATGAAATACAAGCATCCAAGCTGCATACGGGACCATCGGACCATGGGGGGGGGGGGGGGGGGGGGGGCAAACGGCACCTCACAAGCCACCAGACCCCGTATATGGCACCCCAAGGGCCGTATACGGCACCTAGGGTACCATATACGGTACCTAGGGCCAAGGGGGGGGGGGGGGGTTGGTGCTTGGTTTGGCCTCCGCTTGTTTCTCGGTTGCTTGGTTCGTCCGTATCTTCTTCGTTTGAGCTCCGATTTGCTTGATTCTTGCGCCGTTGGCTTCGTTTTTCCGTTACGCTTCTAATGACACTGATTTTGCCAAATTTGGAAGTGTTTGACTTTTCGTGTTCCGGATGACGATCGGCGGGCTTCTAGACTGCACATCTTCTTCATTTTTCACCCGTTTTTCTTGATTCTTTCACCACCGATCTTGGATTTTCCTATTGAATCATAAAATATGCATTAAGATCTACTTTGATAGGATAATAAAGAATGGATTTTTAAGGTGATTGTTTTTGCCTCGGTTTGCGTGCAAAATGGATGTTTTTACTAATTTTTGTAGCAACTCCCGTTTTTAGACTGCCTTGGTGATCTTTGATGATAAATGATTGTTTTAAAATGTTTTCAACAAAGAATAGTCCAAAATGTGCGGAAATAAGTACTTAAAAACAAGACTTTTTGGGTCACATCAAGTATCCCACACTTAAGCGTTGCTTGTCCTCAAGCAACACTCAGTTGTGTCCCTGTGAAAACATTTTAAAGATTTTAGGTGAGTTAGAGCCCCTCCAAAAAGTTACCACTTTGTCATATGGGAAAATTATTTAGAGAACATAGGGAAAGCTAAGATGATCCTTTTAAAAATAAGTATTGACTTTCCCAGGCATACTTTCCAAATCTCGTGATCTTGGAGTATACATGACTAGGCGATCTCACTAAAGGTGGTCACTCACTTCACTCAGAGTGTATCGGGTTTCCTATCAATCTAGCACAATCGAAATCGCTCAAATAGCCAGTCATGCAGCACTCATCATCATAAGCTTGGTCGAGAATCGGATCTCCACCACTTAGGAAGAGGACGGCGCTAATTATCCCAAGACATTCGAGTGGGTTGTAGTGTTTGTGAGGGTTAAGGGGTATGGATAGTGGTGATTTTTGGTTATAAGGGGTTGCTTATCTTAGGCATTCTAAGAATCATGAAAAACTTATTGTAGAACGGAGAAGATAGCTACTCGTATTTCATTGAATCTTTTCTTTGAAAGATTGATACTCTGAAGCACTTTAGCTTTATTTTATTTTCTTTCTTTTTCTGCTTTTTATTTTCTTTTCTTTCTTCAGAACTTCTTTGCCAGAGAACTTCCAAGGATATTTTTGATTTTCTTTCGGAAATCTCTTCTTTCTTATCACGGACTTCTTCGAGTCTTTTCTTCTGGTGTCAATTTTTCGCACCCTTGATTTTCTAATTTTGGTGAACACGGAGGAGTTGATCAATTCAGAAAGAGATTCTTCAAGATGTTTTTCATAACCTTAGAAATTCCAAGATAAGTTGTTGGGAATTTGGGAAAAGTGGTTAAAGATATAGGGTTTTGAAGAAATGAAAGGTTTAGGCTCAAAAGGGTTTTTCTAGGTGGATCATCGATACTAAAAATGAGTATCGGAAGGGTTTTGGGCTTGAAAAGGCATGCAAGAATGGGTTTAATCCTAAGGAATGTCGAGATCATCTAATTGCACCTATACCGCGTACGGTACTCTCCAATGTGGTCTCGAAACGTATGTGTGGCAACCGTCAATTTAGGACTATAATTTAGTGCCTAATCAAGTTTAATACATGTAATTAGTTTCTGTGTTAGGCTAATTAATGTATCAATTATTATATATATTGTTGAATATATATCTACAATTTTGCGATTTGTTTAAATCGTACGAGTTTCAAATCGAATGAATTTCGATACCATAAATACGGACGTTGGTGAAAAATTTTATTAGGTAATATAAATATTATTTAATAACCCAATTTTATTTAGAATATTATTTGTTATGATATTTCGTATACAAGCTTTATTACACGATTTATATAAACGCGAATCAAATGTAACTTCGCAAACAAAACGATACAAAACACCTTTTATAACATAAATTCTAGATATTTAGTAAAAACACTTCAACAAAATATTGGAATAAACTTTTGTAAAGTAAAACGAAAAGTTAAATTTATAAAATAAATATTTAACATTTAAATAATCGGGAAAACGAACACTGCACGGGGCACTTCGCGGAGACTGAAAAAGGTGGGGATTCCACCTTAATCACCTCCCTTTTCTCTCTTTTCTTTCATTTCTCATTCCTATCTCTCTCTCCTCTCTTATTTCTCTCAAACAAAACCACAAACCAAAATCAACAAAAATCGCAAAATAAACATACCAAACGACCTCGGATCTTCAAGCCCCTTTGGAAATAAACGACCCCCTCGCGACGATCTACCCTTCTACCTTTCCGGAATTTCATTTCGGCGATTTGTAAGTTTCCGACACAACTCCGAAAACTCTCGTTTTTAAGTTTTATAACTTGCTAGTTGTTTGTATAACCTTGTAATGTCCTAAAATTGGTTGGGTAAAAATATTATGCCGATCGATGGCCGGAAAATGCGTTTTTGAGGTTGAAAATCCGATCAGACCCCGTACGTCGCATTTGGCCTGGAGCAAATGCGACGCAGCGACCTACGTCGCACTATATCCCGAACGTCGCATATAGCGACGCAGCGACCTACGTCGCACTATATCCCCAACGTCGCATATAGCGACGCAGCCTATTACGTCGCATTGACTTGCGAACGTCGCACATAGCGACGCAGACCTTAACGTCGCAAACCGAACCTATGTCGCATAAGCGACGTAGCACCCTACGTCGCTATTGACCTAGCACTGTTGACTTTAGCGACGCAACCCTTTTCGTCGCAAAACTCTTACGTCGCAGCCCACGTCGCAGGCTACGTCGCAGGCTACGTCGCACAAAACAGAATCTTCAAAACTAAAAATTTTCGAAGTCAAAGTACTGTAGCAATTTGCTGTAGCGATTCACTGTAGCAACAATATAATAACATTTTAGAACTATCGATACAACCGTCACCAACGGGCCGTACACCCTTTCAAATACACAATTAAATCAACTAAGTCGTTGAAACTTAGATAATTCAATCAAACAAGTCGTTGTAACTTGTACCCATTTATTCAAACAAGTCGTAGTAACTTGTAACAAAACAATCAACCAAATCGGGGTAATTTGGACATTAAGTTAGACAAACAATTCAAATGGTAGTCTTTCGGGATACCAATACAATTAATGACAATTTAAGTGTCGTGGACACATTCAGGTTTCAAGCCTTTGGACACCAACTCACAGCTAATTACTCCAAGTTCATTAAGATAAACACTTCAAGAACCAGGTGAGTTTCATAGCCCCATTTTCACTGCTTTACAACTAGGGGTGTGATATTACTACTCGATTTTGTTTTACAAGTAGAACGCAAGTGCCAAACTTCAAATACTACATGAGTTTCAAGCTAATCAATTTAAAGTCCTCCATAAGCATAGTCTCTAGTATTTTATAGCGTGAATGTTAGTATATGATATCATATGGGATTGACAATCCTCATCCGGGTTAGCACGCACTAACCGGTCAAACGGATGTATTAGCATTTGGGAAGACGAGTGTTGATTAGGCACTCGTAGGAGGCATTTCAAGTTAGGTTTCCTTAATTGGGCCTGACAAATCAAGTTAAGCTCAGACTATGTGCTCATGGACAGTATAACTTTTATTTTGCTTAATTGCATTTTAAATTCAATATAAATCTTGCGGTTCTTACAACTATACATTGGCATACAAACCTGTGAGCTCACCAGCGTTTTCGCTGACCCATTTTAGTATTTATCACAGGTACCCAGCAGTAGTTTGGCTGCACAAGCAGGAATTATTAGCTCGAGTCAGCATACATACAACTAGAGATTGGACTGCATTATTATATTTTGTAAAAGTAATTATGCTATGTAATCTCTCGATTTCAGGAACCGAGCTAATGTAACTATATTTTGATGTAAACATTTACTTTATTTATACAAGTTTAAAACGACGCATATAGTGGTCGTTCATTATATCTTATGTGCTTTGTATATTGATTAGTGACACCCAAATCAAGCTTCCGCAAATCATCAAATTTGGGGGTGTCACATATTGGTATCAGAGCCTAAGGTTATAGTGAACTAGGTTGCATTTAGTGGGCCTAGACTATGACCGTTAGGCAGTATTCCTTATTAGTTATGACTAGTTCAGGGATTACATCATACGACTTTAATTTAACATAGCCTGATCAACTATGTACAATTAGAGAAAGATGATGTGAAATCTGAAAGAGTTATGTTGAACAGGAATACATTAGTTGACTCTGACCTCGAGAGAAACGGGACTCAAAACAAGTCTGTGCTAGACACTCAATAGGTTATTATGTGATATACATATATATATACATAAGTAGACCTCATTACAACTTTAGGCTATATTATATTATGTGAATATAGGCCTCTTTCTTTCTAACGCTTTGTCTCGAATTGACAAACACACCACTAGTTCATCATACTCGGACTAGTATCTTATTTCATTTCCTTGTTCTTTCTTACTCCGCATCATGCCTCCTCGTCGTCAAATTACCCTTAGCGAAGCTAAGATCGCGGGAATAATTGCCCGCAGTGTGACCGAAGCCTTGGCTACCCGAACACCACCCGGTAGCGAGGACACAGCAACCAATACTCCACCACCCAAACCCTGCTCCTATAAGGACTTTCTTAGCTGTAAACCGCTATACTTCAAGGGCACGGAAGGTGCCATTGGCTTGATCCGTTGGATTGAGCGTATGGAATCTGTTTTCAGTCTCTGCGACTGCACTGAGAACAACAAGGTCAAATTCGCTGCTTACACCTTTCAAGAAGGTGCACTCACGTGGTGGAAAACCCACGCAAACTCCGTAGGCCTTGAGGTTGCAACCCGACTTCCTTGGGCTGAACTGAAAAAGAAACTGACAGAAAAATACTGTCCTGAAGAGGAATTGCACAGGCTGGAAGAAGAATTCTGGCACCTGGAGGTGCAGGGAAATGATGTTGCTGAATATACCACCAAGTTTCAGCAGTTTGCCTTATTATGCCCGGGTTTGGTCGAACCAGAAAGTAAGGGCATTAAGAAATACATTCGTGGACTTCCCGAGAACATTCAGGGAAACGTCGCCTTATCCAAACCAACTACTACTGAAAGTGCCATTCGATTGGCCCACGAACTCATGGCTCTAGTTGTCAGCCGTGAGACCTCCAACACCTCATCCTCTAACAACAACAAACGCAAATCCACTGAACACCACCACCACTCAAACAAGAAAAACAACGCCATCCAAGTCTACAACACCAACTCTGAATCCAACCGCAGTTACACCGGGGACAGACCTTATTGTCCCAAGTGCAACTACCACCACTTTGGCCAGTGCAACCCCCCCTTGCAACAACTGCAGGAGGTACGGGCATTTGACCAAGGATTGCCGAGCCCCCAAATCCAACAACAACCCCTCTGACAAAAATACCCGACAACCTAAGTCCTGCTATAAATGTGGAAACCCAGGACACTTCAGGGATTCTTGCCCAAAATTGAAGAATAAGGGCAACAACAACAACAACCACCGCAACAACAACAACGCCAAAAGTACCGCCTTTGTGATCAACTCAGGGGACGCCCGTCAGGACCCGAATGTGGTCACGGGTATGTTCCTCCTCAACAATTTAAATGCTTCCATACTGTTTGATACTGGTGCCGATAGGAGTTTTATTTCCGATGAATTTTGCCCTCTACTTGACATTACACCTGTTGCTTTAGACGTTAAATACACCGTAGAGCTAGCAAATGGCAAATTGATAGAAACAAATAGTGTGATACCTAATTGCACCTTAAATCTAGCCGACGAAACCTTCTCCATAGATCTTATGCCTATTGAGATAGGGAGTTTCGATGTCATCGTAGGCATGGACTGGTTATCCAAACATCGCGCCGAAATCATTTGCTATGATAAAATTGTTCGCATACCTCTCACTGTCGGTAGAACCCTAGTCATACAGGGGGAGACCGGAGGGACGAGGCTTAACATCATCTCTTGTCTTAAAACCCGAAAACTTCTGAGAAAGGGTTATCCAGCAATCCTCGCGCACATCATGGAGAAAAAGTCGGAGGAGAAGCGACTTGAGGATGTTCCAATTGTTCGAGACTTTCTAGAAGTCTTTCCTGAAGAACTACCTGGTCTACCACCACCAAGACAGGTTGAGTTCTCAATCGATCTTGTACCAGGTGCTGCGCCTGTGGCTCGAGCACCATACCGTTTAGCTCCATCAGAACTTCAGGAGCTGTCCACCCAGTTACAGGAACTCCTGGAACGAGGGTTTATCAGGCCGAGTTCTTCACCTTGGGGAGCTCCGGTCCTATTTGTTAAGAAGAAAGATGGTTCTTTTCGAATGTGTATCGACTATCGAGAGATGAACAAGTTAACTGTCAAGAACCGGTATCCACTCCCTCGAATTGATGACCTGTTCGACCAACTTCAAGGGTCGAGTTGTTATTCAAAGATTGATCTCCGATCCGGTTATCACCAATTGCGTGTTCGCGATGCCGATATTCCAAAAACCGCTTTCAGAACCCGTTACGGGCATTACGAATTCCAAGTGATGCCATTCGGCCTAACCAATGCACCGGCTGTATTCATGGACCTTATGAATCGGGTGTGTAAACCTTACCTTGATAAGTTTGTCATTGTCTTCATCGATGACATCCTCATATATTCACGAAGCAAAGAAGAGCATGCGCAACACCTCAGAACCATCCTTGAACTACTTAAACACGAGGAGCTCTATGCCAAGTTCTCTAAGTGTGAGTTCTGGATCAAAACCGTTCAATTCCTTGGTCACGTGATTGACAGTCAGGGAATTCACGTTGACCCATCAAAAATCGAGGCTATCAAAGACTGGCAATCGCCAACCACTCCGACCGAAGTACGGCAGTTTTTAGGACTGGCCGGATACTATCGACGATTCATTGAAAATTTCTCCAAGATAGCCATACCACTTACAACGCTGACCCAGAAAGACAAAAAGTTTGACTGGACTGATAAACAAGAGTCGGCATTCCAACTCTTAAAAAAAAAGCTTTGCAGTTCTCCTATCCTCTCATTACCCGAAGGCACCGATGACTTCGTGGTATACTGCGATGCTTCACATCAAGGTCTCGGTTGTGTGCTCATGCAACGAGACAAAGTCATAGCTTATGCTTCCCGACAGCTCAAGATTCACGAAAAGAATTACACCACCCACGACCTCGAGCTAGGAGCTGTCGTTTTTGCCCTCAAAATCTGGAGACATTACCTTTACAGTACTAGATGCACAATCTTTACCGACCATAAAAGCCTTCAACACATATTCGATCAGAAGGATCTCAACATGAGGCAACGTCGATGGGTCGAGTTGCTTACCGATTACGACTGCGAACTCAAATATCATCCAGGCAAAGCAAATGTTGTTGCTGACGCCCTCAGTCGAAAAGAGCGAGTAAAACCACTTCGGGTTCGAGCCCTCAGTATGACCATTCACAACAATTTAAACATTCAAATCCTCACTGCTCAACTCGAAGCCTTAAAACCCGAAAATGTCAAAGATGAAGCCTCGCGGGGCATGGATCAACAATTCGAAATCAGACCTAACGGGATTAGGTATTTCTCAAACCGAATCTGGTTGCCTAAATTTGGGAACCTACGAGACTTGGTAATGGATGAAGCTCACAAGTCCAAATATTCTATCCATCCGGGATCCGATAAAATGTACCACGGTATCAAGGACTTCTATTGGTGGCCGAACATGAAATCTGAAATCGCCACCTATGTCAGCAAATGCCTTACTTGCTCCAAAGTCAAAATCGAATATCAAAAACCTTCCGGTTTACTCCAACAACCCAGTCTTCCTGAATGGAAATGGGAACAAATTGCCATGGATTTCATAACCAAACTACCCAAGTCATCGAGCGGTTGCGATACCATTTAGGTGATCGTGGATCGTCTCACAAAGTCTGCTCACTTCCTGGCAATCAAGGAATCCGACAAAATGGAACGCCTCACCAGAATCTACCTGAAGGAAATCGTGACCAAACACGGCGTTCTAATCTCAATTATCTCCGATAGAGATAGTCGTTTCACTTCACAATTTTGGCAATCACTTCAAAAATCCCTGGGTACTCGACTTGATATGAGTACCGCATACCATCCTCAAACAGACGGTCAAAGTGAACGAACCATTCAAACACTTGAAGACATGCTACGGGCCTGCGTAGTAGACTTCGGTGTAAACTGGGAAAAACATCTACCATTGTGCGAATTCTCGTACAACAACAGTTATCATACCAGCATCAAAGCTGCACCCTTCGAGGCACTGTACGGTCGTAAGTGCCGGTCACCTATCTGTTGGACCGAAGTTGGGGATAGCCAACTCACAGGTCCAGAAATCATACACGAGACGACCGAAAGAATTGTCGAAATCCAAAACAAGCTCAAGGCCGCGAATGATCGTCAGAAAAGTTATGCTGACGTGAGGCGCAAACCACTCGAGTTCCAAGTTGGGGATCGAGTTCTACTCAAAGTATCGCCTTGGAAAGGCGTCATCCGATTCGGCAAACGAGGGAAGTTGAATCCCAGATACATTGGACCATTCGAGATCCTCGAAAGGATTGGTCCAGTGGCTTATCGATTGCAGCTGCCATCTGAACTCAGCAGCGTGCATCCCACATTTCATGTTTCAAATCTGAAGAAGTGTCTGTCTGATGAGACACTTATCATTCCACTCGATGAAATTCGAGTTGACGAGAAACTTCACTTTGTTGAGGAACCCGCTGAAATCATGGACCGTGAGGTCAAACAACTTAAACAGAGTCGTATTCCCATCGTCAAGGTTAGGTGGAATTCGCGGCGCGGTCCGGAATTCACCTAGGAACGGGAAGACCAAATCCGACTCAAGTATCCTCAACTCTTCACTGATTCAACGTCAAACACGACTTCAACTTAAATTTCGGGACGAAATTCTACTAACGGGGGGAGAATGTGACAACCGTCAATTTAGGACTATAATTTAGTGCCTAATCAAGTTTAATACATGTAATTAGTTTCTGTGTTAGGCTAATTAATGTATCAATTATTATATATATTGTTGAATATATATCTACAATTTTGCGATTTGTTTAAATCGTACGAGTTTCAAATCGAATGAATTTCGATACCATAAATACGGACGTTGGTGAAAAATTTTATTAGGTAATATAAATATTATTTAATAACCCAATTTTATTTAGAATATTATTTGTTATGATATTTCGTATACAAGCTTTATTACACGATTTATATAAACGCGAATCAAATGTAACTTCGCAAACAAAACGATACAAAACACCTTTTATAACATAAATTCTAGATATTTAGTAAAAACACTTCAACAAAATATTGGAATAAACTTTTGTAAAGTAAAACGAAAAGTTAAATTTATAAAATAAATATTTAACATTTAAATAATCAGGAAAACGAACACTGCACGGGGCACTTCGCGGAGACTGAAAAAGGTGGGGATTCCACCTTAATCACCTCCCTTTTCTCTCTTTTCTTTCATTTCTCATTCCTATCTCTCTCTCCTCTCTTATTTCTCTCAAACAAAACCACAAACCAAAATCAACAAAAATCGCAAAATAAACATACCAAACGACCACGGATCTTCAAGCCCCTTTGGAAATAAACGACCCCCTCGCGACGATCTACCCTTCTACCTTTCCGGAATTTCAATTCGGCGATTTGTAAGTTTCCGACACAACTCCGAAAACTCTCGTTTTTAAGTTTTATAACTTGCTAGTTGTTTGTATAACCTTGTAATGTCCTAAAATGGGTTGGGTAAAAATATTATGCCGACCGATGGCCGGAAAATGCGTTTTTGAGGTTGAAAATCCGATCAGACCCCGTACGTCGCATTTGGCCTGGAGCAAATGCGACGCAGCGACCTACGTCGCACTATATCCCCAACGTCGCATATAGCGACGCAGCGACCTACGTCGCACTATATCCCCAACGTCGCATATAGCGACGCAGCCTATTACGTCGCATTGACTTGCGAACGTCGCACATAGCGACGCAGACCTTAACGTCGCAAACCGAACCTACGTCGCATAAGCGACGTAGCACCCTACGTCGCTATTGACTTAGCACTGTTGACTTTAGCGACGCAACCCTTTTCGTCGCAAAACTCTTACGTCGCAGCCCACGTCGCAGGCTACGTCGCAGGCTACGTCGCACAAAACAGAATCTTCAAAACTAAAAATTTTCGAAGTCAAAGTTACTGTAGCAATTTGCTGTAGCGATTCACTGTAGCAACAATATAATAACATTTTAGAACTATCGATACAACCGTCACCAACGGGCCGTACACCCTTTCAAATACACAATTAAATCAACTAAGTCGTTGAAACTTAGATAATTAAATCAAACAAGTCGTTGTAACTTGTACCCATTTATTCAAACAAGTCGTAGTAACTTGTAACAAAACAATCAACCAAATCGGGGTAATTTGGACATTAAGTTAGACAAACAATTCAAATGGTAGTCTTTCGGGATACCAATACAATTAATGACAATTTAAGTGTCGTGGACACATTCAGGTTTCAAGCCTTTGGACACCAACTCACAGCTAATTACTCCAAGTTCATTAAGATAAACACTTCAAGAACCAGGTGAGTTTCATAGCCCCATTTTCACTGCTTTACAACTAGGGGTGTGATATTACTACTCGATTTTGTTTTACAAGTAGAACGCAAGTGCCAAACTTCAAATACTACATGAGTTTCAAGCTAATCAATTTAAAGTCCTCCATAAGCATAGTCTCTAGTATTTTATAGCGTGAATGTTAGTATATGATATCATATGGGATTGACAATCCTCATCCGGGTTAGCACGCACTAACCGGTCAAACGGATGTATTAGCATTTGGGAAGACGAGTGTTGATTAGGCACTCGTAGGAGGCATTTCAAGTTAGGTTTCCTTAATTGGGCCTGACAAATCAAGTTAAGCTCAGACTATGTGCTCATGGACAGTATAACTTTTATTTTGCTTAATTGCATTTTAAATTCAATATAAATCTTGCGGTTCTTACAACTATACATTGGCATACAAACCTGTGAGCTCACCAGCGTTTTCGCTGACCCATTTTAGTATTTATCACAGGTACCCAGCAGTAGTTTGGCTGCACAAGCAGGAATTATTAGCTCGAGTCAGCATACATACAACTAGAGATTGGACTGCATTATTATATTTTGTAAAAGTAATTATGCTATGTAATCTCTCGATTTCAGGAACCGAGCTAATGTAACTATATTTTGATGTAAACATTTACTTTATTTATACAAGTTTAAAACGACGCATATAGTGGTCGTTCATTATATCTTATGTGCTTTGTATATTGATTAGTGACACCCAAATCAAGCTTCCGCAAATCATCAAATTTGGGGGTGTCACAGTATGTCAGGAACAAGTTCTAATTTAGAGATACTAGCATGGGCACACACAAGAAATGAACAATGTAGCATTTAAAATGAATGCTTTTAAGCCTCAAAACCTCACTGCAAATTTGGGTTTGTATGTGCCTAGCCATGCTCCTTAGATTGTTAATATTTATTTAAGAAATTTCTACCTTAATTTCCTAATATTCTTGAATAACTAACTCATATTAGAAATGGTTCCTCTTTGAAAGAAATCGTAACTCAAAAATAGTAGAGCTAATCAGACGATTTGGCTCATACTTTATTATTTTTGTTTAAAAAGTTTTGAAAATTTTGAAAATTTGAGGAACATTTTCTGAGTAAAGCTATTTGGACATTAAAATCTGTAAAACATCTAATTCAAGGTATTCTATACCTGCTATCCCACACTTAGAGGAACATTGTCCCTAATGTTCTCTTGAGTTGAGATTATATTTGAAAATATAATCCCACACTTAGAGTTTGAACATATAGAAAATGTTTCTCAAGTGTTTGGTTTGGGTTAGAATCCCACACTTAGTAATACGTTTAGGATAGAGTATAGATTACTTTGCATTCCTACGCTAACAAAATGAATCAATGTAAACGAGGTGAAAGGTAAGAAACTCCCCAGATGACGATTAGATGTTTAGAGGCGAAAGCTAAGAATTCGAAGATCTTCATTAAGAGTGATTCAGCTCCGCATGTCCTATTCTGGTGCACAGCGCTTCTCGTTCATGCTTAGCTAAGAGTCGATCCTTAATGTAAGTGGAAATTCTTATTAGTGAATTTCACACTTTTGTGATTTAAGATTTGGAGACGATTTTGGCTAAGATGTCTTGGAGTGTGGGTTGAGATCCCACACTTAGATCTTTGAAGAGTCTGCGGTGCATGTGCGAGTTTCAGAAAAAGATAGACCAAAGCTCCTCTCCTGAGATGTGTGTAAGTTCCGTGGTCTGCAGTTGTGAATTCCTTGGTTGTCTGCCTTTTGACATCACGGTTCTTTCTTGAACGCTCGTCATCTCGTGCGGTTATTTCTCATTTATCACACATTCAATCACTTATTCTAAAATAAAGAAACAAACATAATAAGTAACTACGATAAACGAAATATAAAGTTTCAACCAAAAAGGTCGAAAAATATCCCAAAAGTTTAACCAAGTGCAAGATAGAGATCACTGTAATCAATATAATACAAAAGTCAGTGATATGAAATATGAATCATAAGATAAGTAGTCTAGAATGGAGGATCCTCTGCTGGTATGTCATCAGGCTAAGCTGGAGGTCCTGCAACTGACTGCTGTCCGCTAGATACCCTCTGCTCATCTGGAGGTAGTAGTCCTCTCTGAATCAATATCTGCCTGAGAGTCATCGCTGGAAGTGCCCTCATATCATCATAACCCTGTGCGAGCATGTCCGCAGTGGTAACACCTGCCGTCTGTAACATATCAAGGTAAAGCTGCCTGAGAGTGCTCTTAGTAGGAACCTGATCTGAGAAGATGGGGCCCAAATCCAAGTAAGGGCCGATGCTACCAGTGAACAATGCATCGGTGCCAATATAGAGCAGATCTGGTCTGTATGATGTGCTAGCCTCTGGATGCTGGTCATGGGTCGGAATGGGTACAGTCGGATGAGGCAATGATGCCTGCTGACGGGCTGGTGATGGTATGTGTACTGAGTAGACTCTGGCTATATCAGTTGTGGATCTGTGAGTGGGTAATGGTGCGGAGTAGAAGGTAGGTGTGCGTGGGCGTCTATATGTATGTGGTGGCTGAGTGGAGGTATGTGGATGTGGTGGAGGGAATGTGGTGTATGGGCGAGTGGCGGTATATGGGTGAGTGGCGGTATGGGTAGTGGGTGGAGGTGGTGGTCCACATCTGTATAAGAAGTGATCAGGCTCAGGAGTACCATGTGTCCTAGCTGTCAGAACCTGCTGATCACGGATAACCTGTAAAGCATGTAACAGATAGTACTGAGTAAGAGGAGTGACCGGATCTGTGTGATGCACAACGGCCTGTGTAGGCAGTACTGATGTGTCTGCTCCTCGTGATGTCTCAGGTATCTCTGCTGCAACTGGTCTCTGTGGCTGGGGACCAACATCTCTATCCTCTGTAGTCACGCGCTTCCTGGTCATGAAGCATCCAGGAATGGGCTGCCGAGTCTGATACCATAAGCACTGTCTCTCAGGTCCCTCATCAATGATCCTGATCAACTTACAATACTCTAGATCAAACGGCTGCGAACTAGCATGATGGGTGTAATCCTCACGGTGACGGTCAGTGAGAATCCCCATGCCGACTAACAATCTCGTGATAATGGCTCCCATGAATACGTGGCGTCTATCCTCTCTCTTCTCCTTCCACAATCTATCCGCGATGATGTATGCGGCATCCAGGTTCTGCTTCCTTATGATCGCATCCATGAACTTAAGCTCCTCTGATGTAGCAGGTCCAGCGTCTCTCTTCCCAAAGATAGTACAGCACATGAGCTTGTGAAGAATGTGATGAACTGGTCGGGTCATGAGTGAAGCTTTCACTCCACTCCTGAAGGTTGTCCCCGTCAATCCTCTCCATATCTCCTTGTGATCCCGTGACGGTAAACTGGAGATAGACTGGAAACTGCTGGTGAACCAATCAGAACTGGCCTGAGACTGTGTGTAAAGGCCAAGGTATACTCCGAAATCTCCAACTGTCATATGATATTTCTTCCCACGATACCGAAAAGTGATCTTCTTTTTATCAGTGATCTCCAATCTCTCTCGGAACTCGTAAGTCATCATAAACTCAGTGACGACCTCTCGGTATATAGCCTCATCAATGGAGAAAATATGGAAGAACGCAGCATGTTCCTCGCCATCTTTATCATACTTAATCAAATCTTCCAACTCATCCCTAATACCCAAGCGTCTCATATCTGGCCACATGATGACTCTGTTTGACCCTAAGTATCGTCCCATCCATTTCTCAATATCGTCCATATTCTCGGGGGATGAAGCAAGCTTCCTCAACGAAGGGTTTGATAGATCCATCCGTTGACAAGAAAATGAGATGCATAAGTAATAACAAATTGCTAAGTTCATTTCCAAATTTTAAACAAAAATTGGAAATGTAGGCTTTAAAATATGAATAAATCCGCAATTTATTTTAAACTAAACCTAGGCCTAACCAATCCTCAATCCGCAATTTTCGCAACCATAAGTGTCTAACCTATTCCAAGGGTATTAAAGCAACAATAATACTAGTGTTTAATCCAAGTAAGCTCGTCATTTCAAACAACTAGCTAATATTTTTACTTTCATTCATGGCAACTTAATCTAAGTGAGCTTAACCATGTAATTACCTCAAATATATCAAGTGAACCAAAAAGAGCATAAACTAATTTATTCATGCAAATACCATATGGTTAAAGACACGTGTTAACTTGTTCGGTTAATTTTGCAAGATTTAAAGGTTTTGATAAATGAATGACGGTAGCTTACGTGTGATGGTCATATTAAAAATATTCAACACTTTATTAATTAAGGTGGTGAATAATTAAAATATTCAAGGACCAAAAGTTAACTAATGATTTATTGAAAATCTAAGAAACTTGCCATGATTTAATTAACACAAGTACCATTTAAAAATTGAATATTTAAAATAAAGTATGATAATTGGTTAATTTTTAATCACAACATGCTTACTTTAACTTTCAATAATCCTAAAGATCATTCAAAATAAACTAGCAATTATGTAAACATGTTTATCAAATCATACTAAGCATGAATTAATCAAAACAAGTCAAAACAATTTACTAGTTATCAAAAGTCAACAAATCTAGCAACTTTGACAACTTAAAGTCAACACTTTAAGATCAAAGTAGCAAATTATCAAGTAATCTACTCAATCAAGCATGTAATCATGTTAAGCAACTATGCAAGAACACTTTTGAACCATAAAACACAAGATTTCACCATGGATTTCATAGATCAAAAGTTGAAACCCTAACTTTTAAAAAGTTAATGAAATTTAAAGATTTGAGTTAGGAATTACCTTGCAAGTGATGAAATGATGTTATGTATGCAAGAGAGATGATAAAATGAAGAACTTGAAGCTTTAAATCATCAAAAATGGTGGAAAAATGAGGGTTTCGTGATGGTGATGGGGGGGGGGGGGGGGGGGCGACGGTTTGGGGAAGAAGGGGGAGAGAAATTTGACCAAAATTTGACTTTTTATTTGGTAGTGAGTCCCTTCCTCTTGGTTTAAATACGTTTTAATTTAAAACGCGAAAGATACGATACGTACGATTGGTTTTCAAAAGGTTTTAAAATTTTTAATAAAGTAACCAAAAGTAAATACGAATCTTTATAAAAAGTCTTCGCGAATTAAAACTGTGTTTTAAATTGCGTGCGAAAAGTTCTTTGCGTTTAAACAGAAACGAGTTTATTTAAAAACGAAACGATATTTTTGTGTACTTTAAACTTTAAAACAAATCATAATTAATTTACCAAAATTTTAAAATTAAAACTTTGTTAAATTTTTCTGAAAAGTTCGAACTTACGCAAATTTCGCGAGTTTAAAGTTTAAAGGACGTTTTCTTGATTTTTAAACGAAAGCTTTTAAAACGAAAAAATTAATTCAAACTAAAATTAATACTAACTAATATTAATTATCCTAGATAGGCTTGGGGTGCCTCCCAAGAGCGCTTTGTTTAAAGACGAAAGCTCGTACATACCAGACTTACTGTTTTACCGGATAGTGTCCGAGATGACACCGTTGGGTACAGTTGATGCTTTGGATAGAGACAAGGTATAGCGGGAAATAAACGTACCTCGGAGAGCTCGGATGACATAGTAAACTAAATCAGTAGGATTTATGAAATACCGTTCAAATTCTGTTAAGAATTCTCGTTCTTCCTGACTGAGTTGTAACAATGCATCGACAAAACGGTTGAATTCCCGTTTCACCTTTTTCTGGATTGAAATGCCATCCCTAAATCCTGTATCTAGATAAGATAGATCATAGAGCAGTTTTGAAAGTAAATCCACAAATTCCGTTTCCTTAGAAGAATCGGGATTTCCGTAAGTAGTGTGAACTGCTTGCGAAAGCTCTTCGATATAAATCTTCTATTGGTTAGTAAACGGGAATTTGGTTTTTTGGAATAATTGGATTAGCTGGATATGGATCTGTTTCCTTTTTTCAAAGAAAACAGCGTCCATAGCTTCCTTAGTTGATTCGGGAAAAATAGCTCTAAGCTCATTAATTAAATAAGTAGCAGGATCAACAAAGAATGGAATATCTGCAAGAATCATGTCAGACTTGATAGGGCTTCTTTCTATCCAAAATTCAAGCTCGTCAATCAGGAACGCAACATAACGATTAATCCTAGGTTGTGAATCAAAGGGATAATCGGTGCTGGCAAGTAAATCCATTAAAAGATCTAATTCTGATTTTAACAATAGCTCGTCTTTTCTACTGTGTTTAGCACGAAGAAGTCTAATTATTCTATCAATCTCAACAAAGGTCTTTCTCTGCTCAATTGTAAATGGAAAATCAGATATCTTAAGATATTTCAGAAAGTTGGCATGGATATCTATCCTCCTATTGGGCTTGAGAGAATTTCCTAAGTGATGGTCTGTTTCTGATTCGGGTAGATGATTCCTAGATTCAATGTTTAATCGGGTTGGTGTTTCTATCCTAAGTTCATTCTCAACCTGATATTTGAGACACTCTTCCTCAACAATGCTTGAATAAAGTGTAGTGGGGTGGGCTCGCAAAATATCTGGGAGATCGTACTCAAAGTATTCATCTAAACAATGAAGACGTTCATTCAAATCCATCCAAGGCATGGGTGGATAGAAGAACACTTCGATTCCAAATGGTTCATCATCAGGTAAAGTAGTAGGTCTAATATAGTGTGGATACCTAGACAAGATTGACAGAATCTCAGGGTCAAGTGTGGGTTGACCACTTAAAGCAATAGTAACAGAAGCTGGAATCTTCTGCTGAGATTCATCAAAACTTAAGTCTAAGCTCGATATTTTTGGGTTCTCAACTTCATGGTTAACACAGATCTCTCTAACGTCAGAGGAGTTTGACTCATATTCTAGACAATCAAAGAATTCCGCATCTTCCAAAACCCTCATTTCATCCGTCATCATTTGATTGAGAGGAGAGATGGGGTTTGAAGGAGAATTAGGATTTTTCATTTTCTAATTTTTATGTATTTTCTAGGGTTTAAGAACTAAGTTATCTAACTAATAAAGCAGTTAACTTCCTAAGTAATGATAATCTTAAGGAAGGATCTCCTAAAGTTAATTATCTAGGGCAGAATTCAATTCTTGACGAAACCGATCCCCGGTAGCGGCGCTAAAAACTTGTCGCAGTCCCAGCGGTCGATCGGGTTTTAGAATCCGAGTCGTTGCACCGACGGCCACCGAGACGCGCGAGCGGTTTAAAGTTTTAAAAATTTATATTTGCTGGGCTCAAACTATGCAAGCTACCTACCTTGTGGGTAAGGCGGCAAGTATAACTCGAGTGTCGTCCAAAATCGGAACGAATTGAATTGAATTGGAACCTACCAAAGATAACTTGACAATAGGATGGATTTAAAACAAGGTAGGTATGGGTTTTGGTTTTATCTAATCTAATCTAAAGACAGAAATTAAAGTGCAGAAAAGTAAACGAGAATATAAGCAGCAGGTAGAGAGTGATTGCTGAAACTTCGACGATTAGGGTTTCGGGATGATATTATATTGATGATAGGTGATTATTCTGGTTAAGAATCTTCTAAATAGTTGGTGTAAACACTAGGACCCTACGTCTAGGTGTAACCCTAAAGCATATGTCACTGAATCCTAGGCTATCCTGATTCTGGTCAGATGGGACTGTCTTCAGACCCACCTCACCGTCTCTTTCAGAGACCAAGTGACCCTCTGAATGGGGTTAAGGAATAAGGCGACAGTCCACAACACTGACTTTTCTTAACACCTATGTCTATCCAATTTAAACAGAGTAATACTGGTTGTATGCTGAATAAGTTAAACTATCGGTTAAGTAGAGTTTAGGGGTTTTAAGCATCTGGGAACACAGCTGGCATCCTTGCTTTCATTTCCTAACTCATGTTTTATCTGTTTAAGTTCTAATACTTCCGTCATGGATTAGACCCTCCTTTGCCATCGGTCGTTCATCCCTAGGCATGCGTACAGTGTATAGTGACCTTATTTTCCACAGTACTCTAACCCTAGGTATATCTACGGTGTTTTAAAGACCTATTATATCTTTACACAACTTTATAACCAGAGGTAGTTTAACGGTGTACTATAGCATTTTCATGGCTTAACAAGACCTAGACCCGTGTCTGGAAGGGTTGCTTCTAGGTAATCCACGGTGAGATAGGCCACCGGCATTTCCTTGGCTTCCACGTATTTGTACTCTACCAGCGGTATTTCCAACGCTATACCAAGTATTCTGACGTGTTATGGCGATCTCACAGTTTCATACAAACAGGAGATAACTGTGTATTCGTAGTTAGGGTTGATCAGATCCTATCCTAAGGCAACAGTCACGTGAGAGACCAGAAAGGGTGATTAATTAAGTCTACATCCAGGATAAGTCTAAATATGTATGCAGCATAACAACTACCGATCATATATAAGATATATTAATTAAACATCATCCCTAATCCTAACATCTACATTTCAACAATCACATATTAATCTAGCTAATCAGCATGGCAACAATCATAGATCGTACTGAAATAATATGCAAAGTAAACATTATAACAGTAAGAAAGTAAGATAATATCACCGGATTAAAAGAGTAATACTGAGGATTGCAACAGTCTGACTTGAATAACCTTGCTACAGCTTGATTACCCAATTACAACTTTCCTCTAGCTCTAACCGCTAACTTATATCTCTCTAGTTCTCCTCTAACTCCTAAGAGTAGTGCTAGAGAGAGAAACTAGAGAGAGAACTTACTACAAGAATAATTCTCCTCTAACTCCTAAGAGTAGTGCTAGAGAGAGAAAGAGAAGTGTGTGAAATGAAAGGTGTAAGGTGTGTTTGAAATGGTGAAATGAGTGAGGTATTTATAGGAGAAGCTAGTTGATCTTGGTACAAGTCTTGAAGCATGAAATACAAGCATCCAAGCTGCATACGGGACCATCGGACCAAGGGGGGCAAACGGCACCTCACAAGCCACCAGACCCCGTATACGGCACCCCAAGGGCCGTATACGGCACCTAGAGTACCATATACGGTACCTAGGGCCAAGGGGGGGGGGGGGGGGTTGGTGCTTGGTTTGGCCTCCGCTTGTTTCTCGGTTGCTTGGTTCGTCCGTATCTTCTTAGTTTGAGCTCCGATTTGCTTGATTCTTGCGCCGTTGGCTTCGTTTTTCTGTTACGCTTCTAATGACACTGATTTTGCCAAATTTGGAAGTGTTTGAATTTTGCGTGTTCCGGATGACGATCGGCGGGCTTCTAGACTGCACATCTTCTTCGTTCTTCACCCGTTTTTCTTGATTCTTTCACCACCGATCTTGGATTTTCCTATTGAATCGAAAAATATGCATTAAGATCTACTTTGATAGGATAATCAAGAATGGATTTTTAAGGTGATTGTTTTTGCCTCGGTTTGCGTGCAAAATGGATGTTTTTACTAATTTTTGTAGCAACTCCCGTTTTTAGACTACCTTGGTGATCTTTGATGATAAATGATTGTTTTGAAATGTTTTCACCAAAGAATAGTCCAAAAAGTGCGGAAATAAGTACTTAAAAATATGACTTTTTGGGTCACATCAATCTCTCTTGCACTTAAATACCCATCTAGTTCCAATTGGATATTCTCCCTTTGGTAGGTCAACCAACTCCCATACTTGTAATTTAGTGAACTGTGATAGTTCCTCTTGCATTGCTTCTACCCACGAGCTTTCTTTTAAAGTCATTTGAACATTTTTAGGCTCGACTTGTGAGATAAAGCATGAATATAGACATTGATTAGGAATCCATGTCTCTTTCATTGCAGTATACAAGCTTTGGTATTCTAAATTTTCAGACGTACTAGCTTTTGATTGAGTCCTTGTTTGAACCGGAGTATTAATATCACCGATGATGTTTTCAACGGGATGATTCTTACTCGTTCTAGTTGAAGCAACAGGCTCAACTGGAATCTCATCTCCTAAGTTAGTACCGATTTCTTCAAGAATACTGTGTTGTTCAGGAATGTCTTCCAAATCTGTAACACCCCCAAATTTAACAGTTTGCGGAAGCGACGTTTTGGGTGTTACTAATCAATAATCACAAGCACAAAGGATACAGTGAACGACTCTAAATGAGACGTTCGAAAAGTTATTACATTAATACATAAGTAGTTTCAAAATACAAGCTCGAGTTCAAGTAAATTCCTAGAGATTCTAATACATAACAGTAAGTACAAAAGTAATATAATAAAATCTCCAAGCTTGTAAATGCATGCAACTCGAGCTAAGTAAGCTTATCCTGCTGGGCATCCCTACTAATGCTGTGTACCTGAGAAGCATTACTAAAACGGTCAACCAAAAAGGTTGGTGAATCTCACAGGTTTGTAAGTAAGTAAACAGTTTGAACACACAAGTAGTATTTGTAAATCATAGCCAGCCAGTAAGTAACGATCACAGGTTATGCTCATCGTTCACTTAAGTTTTAATAAGTGGTGGTTGCAGGTTATGCTAACCGTTTGATACAATTGCCATGAGCCACCATAGTTGAAGCTTAACGTACAGTAAATATAGGTACCCCCTCATGAATGTAATCCAAAACATTCATACGGAACGAGTAAGAAACGCCCGTTTCTACAGGAACGGTTCGTGGTAGTGCTTGCTACCCCGGGCGGGGATTGTCAGTCCCATATAGATCCATATACTAAAACTCGCGCTTATCACATAACTAACAACTATGGTTCAGGAGGATTTCATTGGATTAGTCGTAAACTCATGCAGTTGGCGTATTCGTAATCTCGTACAGTAAGTAGATCATGGCAGCAAGTAAGTTTTTGTGTGTTCATGTAAAACAGTAATGCATCTCACCCCTGAGTATAAAACAGTAAAGTAGGGGCTGTGAGACTCACCTGAGTCTGGCAGACAATGCAGTAAGTAAGCAAGTAGTATCCCGAACTAGCAACCCTTAGCGTCCTAATACGCATAAGGTTTAGTAAGTAAATGGAATACTTGTAAAGTATCCATGCTAGTTGTTCCCAAACTAGTTAATGTCCGTTAGTTTGTTTGTACGTTTGTATTCGTTTGTAAATCGTAGTTTATATAAAAGTTGTACAGTCCGTTTGTTATCGGTGTATAATAATAATTACATCCATTATTATTATGTATTCATAGTAGTGGTACAGTTGTAAAGTATACTTGTATGATCGTTTGTTTGTATTACAACCTGTATCGTTTGTGTACGTTCCAATGGGCTTAGACCCCAAAGGGTACGAGTGAAACCTCGTAAGTATTCGTATGTATGTTCGTATCAGTTAACGTGTAATCCAGCACGTAACTAGTGAGTGAACTTGTAAGTTTGTATCGGATGTAATCCCGTGTAATGTACAAGTGTAAGTTCGTTGGAGTGTAATCTCCTAAGTATTTCCAAGTGTAATCTCGTGTACGTGTGTGAGTGAAATCTCACGTTAGTTTAGCATAGTCTTGTACGTATTCAAGTGTTGTTGTATACTCTCAAAAGTATAGTAATTTCATGTATAAGCAGCATCGTATTTGATTTAGTAGTTGAAAAGTGATTTCAACACTTAGAATGTATTTTGTTTTCTGATCTGGGCTTTCTGCGACACAAGGCTTGTGTCGCAGACCGTATGCGACATAAGGTCTGTGTCGTATGGATTTGTTTCCGATTTCGTGTTTATGCGACACAATGGTTGTGTCGCAGACAAGGGTACGACACAACGATACGACATAGTCGTTGTGTCGCAATCAAGCGATAGGTAAACTTTGTGTCGTAGATGGTACGACATATAATGCGACATAAGCGTTGTGTCGCATACATTGCGACATAACGTGCGACATAGCGTGCGACATAGTGTTGTGTCGCATGAAGTTTTGGTCCGATGCGACACAAGAGGTCTGTTCGGAAATTTAGTTTCCGAAAACGTATTTTCCGGTTTCCGTTGGGTCTATAACTTTTATACCAGCTTTAATATGTTATAATAAGTTCATAATAACCATTGTTAGTCGTTTTTAATGTTTGTGGTGTCGTTTTCTTTAAAATGACCAAAACCGACATTTTCGTAAAAGTGTTCAAAAACGAGTTTAGATTACGTATTTGGACATTACTAAGTTAGGGAAACAATAATCTAGCAAAATAAATGTAATCGGAAAAGTTTCGGGTCGCCGGAAAACTTACAAAGTTGTCGAAACGAAAATCCGAAAAGATACGATTGTAGCCCTCGTTCTCGTGATCGCTTTTCTCCAAACGGGTATGGACCTCCGAGGTGTTTTAATGGTGTTTTTATGGCGTTTTGTAATCGGTTTTAGAGAGAGAGAGAAACCATAGAGAGAGAGAGAGAGAATGGTTGAGGTGTGGGTGTGGTTTGTGTGTGTAAGTGGAGAAAGAGGTGAGGGCTTAAGGCCCCCTCACCTTGGCCGGTTTTGGGTGGGGCCACATGATGTGGTCTCACCAACTTTTCGTTCCCTCACGTTTGCGCTCCGTGCGGTGTTCGTTTCCCCGGTCGTTTAAACGTAAAAATAATTTTATAGGCGATTAAATATACGTTTAAAAATACGAAATAATATCCGATTATTAAGTTGAAGTATTTCATCAAAATACTAGTTTTCAAGTTATAAAACATAACTTAGTTTTGTTTTGTCGGTTGGTCGAGTTTTCGTGGAGTTCGGTAATGTTTTAATCAAAACGTACGTTTTCCGTCATATTATAAACATAATTTAGAGTAGTAGTCAAAGTAATTAAAAAATCTCACATTATTTAATAATTGTTTTACCAATGTCCGCAAGTTTGTACAATTGTTGTTTTATACGATATGTACGAATCGTATGTGCGTATATATACATATATTCCATCCATATACATATATATAAGTAAGTGATGTATATAATCCTATTTCATATTATATACAAGTAATAAACACGTAATTAGGAAAATTTTAAATTTACCCTAAATTTGGGGTTGTTACATTTTCCCCTTGTTAATTAAATTTCGTCCCGAAATTTGTTCGAAGTAGTAATCGGTAGTTTGATATTCGTCAGGTAGCTACAATACGTACTAGCAGCCTACGGTAGTAGGGTAGATCCTACAGTGCTTGAAATCAAGTAATCGTCAAGTGGTAACGTACCCTAAATTTTGTTGCCTGATGGTAGTGGGCATTGGGCCTTGAGATGGCCAGCACTCCCACAGTTGAAGCAGAGTTTCACCTTAGGAGGATTCGTACTTTTAGGGTAGGATTTGCATCGACCGGTGGGTATGGTACACGGTCCTTCATGATGCCGAGTGCATCGGGAACAGAAAGGTTTCTTTCCCAAGTAATTTCCTGAAGAGTTGGAGGGAGTAATCTTCACCCTTTTTGCTGGGGGTGACGTACAGTCAGTGTCGGTATCCTCTTCAGTAGGAGTACTTTGTGAAGTTGGTGGTGAAGTAGGGTTTTCTAAATCTATCAAACGTAGCTCGTACTCACGCATACGTATGTCATTTTGGAAAGCAATTCGTCGTAGGTCATCAATGTCTTCCCGTGCTTCAGTCAGTTGTTTTCGCAGCGATTCAATAGTTTGGTTAAGGTGGTTGACTGATTCAGTAGTCAAGGTTACATCAACTGGTGCCTTTGCAGCAGTTAGAGCAGCAGGGACAGCAGGTGCCATTGCTGATTCAGCGGAGTGTTCTGTATCACACTCGAGTTCGAGGAGGTAAGGAAACATCTTCGGTTCCTCACTGAGCAGTTCATTTTGCAGTGTAGGGTTGTTGACAGAGTGAGTTGTCATTTCCTACGAAATAAGTGTTCTATTTAAGAATTTGCCTCAAGTAAGTGAAGTTATATTAATTTATCTGTTTAAAGTAACGAATAGTATACGAGTTCCCGGTCTCAACCAGTGTGAGATAATTGGGAAGGGAGTTTGGGTTACTGTATCTAAAGTGTAAGGCAAATTGTGCTGTCGGGATTTAAGTAGTCGGTCGTTTCCTAATCCTATTGTGTACTTAGGATCAAAGAAAACACACAGAATAAAATACAGTTATACATAAGTCATTAAGCGAGAGATTTATGAGAAAGCAGATTCGGGTGGTCAAAGAATAAGCGTACCCGGGTTGATTAAATCACAGAGTCTCGGATTTGGGTCATCCTCCCTAGCATTGATTACATAAGCTCTACTCCTTGTATTGTTGGTTCGGGGTTTCAGTTTAGGGCAATCCTTCCTGAAGTGCCCAGTACCGTTGCACTCATAGCAGGTTTTGGGTGCAGAAGTATCAGTACCAGTGGGGTTGGTTCGGCAGTCTTGGGCCAGGTGCCCGAATTTCTTGCACTTAGTGCAGGGACAGGAGCCGTTATGATGACGACTACAGTTGGAGCAGTAAGGCTTGCTCCCCTTGTAAGCCCTTGAGTCATTGGCATTGACTGTTGCAGGCTTTTTGTCAGAAGTCGGGTTGGATGAGTGGGGACTTACTTCCCATTTACGTTTGTTATTCGTAGACGGGGTTGAAGTCGAGCCACGGCGGACAGAATTGGCCGTTAGTTCATGAGCCATACGAATGGCGCTCTGAATAGTTCCCGGTTTGGACGAAGTTACTAAATCTTGAAGTCGCTCGGGAAGTCCATCAACGTACTTTTCGATCCTTTTGTATTCAGGATCAACCATGGATGGGCACAAAAGTGCCAGCTGGTGAAAGCGGTTGGTGTATCCGGTGATGTCATCACCCTGCATCTTGTGATTCCAGAATTCTAACTCTAGTTGCTTCAGCTCATCTCTTGGGCAGTACTCGCCCCTCAGCATATTCTTTAGTTCATCCCATTGTAGTTTGTAAGCATCGGCAATGCTCACCGTTTGCGCATAAGTGTTCCACCAAGTAAGGGCGGTGTCAGAAAAAGTGCTGGCGGCGAATTTAACTTTATCCTCTTCCTTGCAGTTGTAGATGAGGAACACTGATTCGATTTTCTCGGTCCAACGAATCAGACCGATTGCTCCTTCAGTACCTTGAAAGGTCAAGGGTTTGCAGTTATGGAAATCCTTGTAGGTGCAGGTTTTGGGTTGTGGTCCATTAGTAGCTGTATCTTCGCTACCAGGGTTTGCTGTTCGGGTAGCTAGGGCTTGAGCCACACTACGGGCAATTATACCCGCTACTTCGGCTTCAGTAAGCATGATTTGACGTCGAGGAGGCATGTTCCTTGAAACAATAATAAAGAACATGTGAGGATTTGAATAAGAATTATGACGGTGATGATTTAGTACGTTTAAAGAAATTTCGTCAACGGTTGAAATTGGTTCAAAGTTTGTGGGTTATAAATAAGTTTATACAGTTTCGAAATTTTTGAAAATTTTATAAAACATTTTGTAAGAAATTTTGTAACATGTTTGACGAAAATACATTTGTTATAAAATTTTGATGTTAAAAATCGGTTGTATAATTTGAAGTCTGACTGAGACTTGAGTTGACAATGATTTTATTGGGATACATATAACGGTACGGTGGGGTACGTTGTAGAATGGTATAAACGTCGAATTATAGGAATAGCAATTGAAAACAAGGTCTCGATCTTCATATCGAAGGATGTTCGAGTAACTATGGTTATCGGTTATAACGGTGTGGAAGTCTTCGGACGTAAGCCGGTAGTCGTGAATTCATAAAAGTTAAATAAAGATAGAATGACGAGAATCGAGTCGTCGTTTGTTCGATGAAATGTTAAGGAATATTAATTTCGTAGTAGTCGAGAGAGTATCGTATCGGGGAAAAAGGCCTATGTATATATATATATATATATATATATATATATATCACATAACCGCCTAGTTCGTGTCTAGCACAATCACGTAAAAGTCCCGGTTCTCTCGAGGTCAGAGTCAGCTATTGCATTCCTGTTCAACATAACCCCTTTCAGAACTCACATCATCTTCATTTAATTGTACATAGTTGATCAGGCTATGTTAAATTAAACTTGTATGCTGTAATTCCTAAACCAGTTATACCTAATGAGGAATACTGCCTAACGGTCATAGTCTAGGCCCACTAAATGCAACCTAGTTCACTATAACCTTAGGCTCTGATACCAATCTGTAACACCCCCAAATTTAACAGTTTGCGGAAGCGACGTTTTGGGTGTTACTAATCAATAATCACAAGCACAAAGGATACAGTGAACGACTCTAAATGAGACGTTCGAAAAGTTATTACATTAATACATAAGTAGTTTCAAAATACAAGTTCGAGTTCAAGTAAATTCCTAGAGATTCTAATACATAACAGTAAGTACAAAAGTAATATAATAAAATCTCCAAGCTTGTAAATGCATGCAACTCGAGCTAAGTAAGCTTATCCTGCTGGGCATCCCTACTGATGCTGTGCACCTGAGAAGCATTACTAAAACGGTCAACCAAAAAGGTTGGTGAATCTCACATGTTTGTAAGTAAGTAAACAGTTTGAACACACAAGTAGTATTTGTAAATCATAGCCAGTCAGTAAGTAACGATCACAGGTTATGCTCATCGTTCACTTAAGTTTTAATAAGTGGTGGTTGCAGGTTATGCTAACCGTTTGATACAATTGCCATGAGCCACCATAGTTGAAGCTTAACGTACAGTAAATATAGGTACCCCCTCATGAATGTAATCCAAAACATTCATACGGAACGAGTAAGAAACGCCCGTTTCTACAGGAACGGTTCATGGTAGTGCTTGCTACCCCGGGCGGGGATTGTCAGTCCCATATGGATCCATATACTAAAACTCGCGCTTATCACATAACTAACAACTATGGTTCAGGAGGATTTCATTGGATTAGTCGTAAACTCATGCAGTTGGCGTATTCGTAATCTCGTACAGTAAGTAGATCATGGCAGCAAGTAAGTTTTTGTGTGTTCATGTAAAACAGTAATGCATCTCACCCCTGAGTATAAAACAGTAAAGTAGGGGCTATGAGACTCACCTGAGTCTGGCAGACAATGCAGTAAGTAAGCAAGTAGTATCCCGAACTAGCAACCCTTAGCGTCCTAATACGCATAAGGTTTAGTAAGTAAATGGAATACTTGTAAAGTATCCATGCTAGTTGTTCCCAAACTAGTTAATGTCCGTTAGTTTGTTTGTACGTTTGTATTCGTTTGTAAATCGTAGTTTATATAAAAGTTGTACAGTCCGTTTGTTATCGGTGTATAATAATAATTACATCCATTATTAATATGTATTCATAGTAGTGGTACAGTTGTAAAGTATACTTGTATGATCGTTTGTTTGTATTACAACCTGTATCGTTTGTGTACGTTCCAATGGGCTTAGACCCCAAAGGGTACGAGTGAAACCTCGTAAGTATTCGTATGTATGTTCGTATCAGTTAACGTGTAATCCAGCACGTAACTAGTGAGTGAACTTGTAAGTTTGTATCGGATGTAATCCCGTGTAATGTACAAGTGTAAGTTCGTTGGAGTGTAATCTCCTAAGTATTTCCAAGTGTAATCTCGTGTACGTGTGTGAGTGAAATCTCACGTTAGTTTAGCATAGTCTTGTACGTATTCAAGTGTTGTTGTATACTCTCAAAAGTATAGTAATTTCATGTATAAGCAGCATCGTATTTGATTTAGTAGTTGAAAAGTGATTTCAACACTTAGAATGTATTTTGTTTTCTGATCTGGGCTTTCTGCGACACAAGGCTTGTGTCGCAGACCGTATGCGACATAAGGTCTGTGTCGTATGGATTTGTTTCCGATTTCGTGTTTATGCGACACAATGGTTGTGTCGCAGACAAGGGTACGACACAACGATACGACATAGTCGTTGTGTCGCAATCAAGCGATAGGTAAACTTTGTGTCGTAGATGGTACGACATATAATGCGACATAAGCGTTGTGTCGCATACATTGCGACATAACGTGCGACATAGCGTGCGACATAGTGTTGTGTCGCATGAAGTTTTGGTCCGATGCGACACAAGAGGTCTGTTCGGAAATTTAGTTTCCGAAAACGTATTTTCCGGTTTCCGTTGGGTCTAGAACTTTTATACCAGCTTTAATATGTTATAATAAGTTCATAATAACCATTGTTAGTCGTTTTTAATGTTTGTGGTGTCGTTTTCTTTAAAATGACCAAAACCGACATTTTCGTAAAAGTGTTCAAAAACGAGTTTAGATTACGTATTTGGACATTACTAAGTTAGGGAAACAATAATCTAGCAAAATAAATGTAATCGGAAAAGTTTCGGGTCGCCGGAAAACTTACAAAGTTGTCGAAACGAAAATCCGAAAAGATACGATTGTAGCCCTCGTTCTCGTGATCGCTTTTCTCCAAACGGGTATGGACCTCCGAGTTGTTTTAATGGTGTTTTTATGGTGTTTTGTAATCGGTTTTAGAGAGAGAGAGAAACCGTAGAGAGAGAGAGAGAGAGAATGGTTGAGGTGTGGGTGTGGTTTGTGTGTGTAAGTGGAGAAAGAGGTGAGGGCTTAAGGCCCCCTCACCTTGGCCGGTTTTGGGTGGGGCCACATGATGTGGTCTCACCAACTTTTCGTTCCCTCGCGTTTGCGCTCCGTGCGGTGTTCGTTTCCCCGGTCGTTTAAACGTAAAAATAATTTTATAGGCGATTAAATATACGTTTAAAAATACGAAATAATATCCGATTATTAAGTTGAAGTATTTCATCAAAATACTAGTTTTCAAGTTATAAAACATAACTTAGTTTTGTTTTGTCGGTTGGTCGAGTTTTCGTGGAGTTCGGTAATGTTTTAATCAAAACGTACGTTTTCCGTCATATTATAAACATAATTTAGAGTAGTAGTCAAAGTAATTAAATAATCTCACATTATTTAATAATTGTTTTACCAATGTCCGCAAGTTTGTACAATTGTTGTTTTATACGATATGTACGAATCGTATGTGCGTATATATACATATATTCCATCCATATACATATATATAAGTAAGTGATGTATATAATCCTATTTCATATTATTTACAAGTAATAAACACGTAATTAGGAAAATTTTAAATTTACCCTAAATTTGGGGTTGTTACAAAATCTGGTACACCCTCTCTAGATAGCTGTGAGTTATCAATACCCATAGATATTCTTAACTCTCTCAGTGGTGTGAGAATTTCGTCCACTAATTTGTCAGTCAGCTCTTCTTCATTTAGAGGTGTATTTACTTTGGATTTTTGAGATCCACTAGTAGATGTTTGATTTGGATCAACATTTGTCTTGATTCCAGAATTCGGAACACTCGATGTTGAAGTATGACCAGTATCCACATCTTCAGACACTAAATGTTTAGCAATCTCTGAATCACTGACATAGTCACTAATAGGAACTTTAAATAATGCAAAAAGATCAGAATAATCAATTTGCCAATCTAAACCCTTATGAACATCCGGTGAATAACTCGTAACTTCAATGTTATAAACTACTTCCAAACGTCCTGTGACTTTATTAAAGACTCTCTTGTTTGGCGAATTGGGCATATAACCTAGAAAAAATCCTTCGTCAGCCTTTTCACCAAATTTTGCTTGATGTCCAGTCTTTAATATGGTACATGAAACTCCAAAAGGTTCAAACCCTTTTAAGTTTGGTTTCTTATTGTTTAAAAGCTCATAACAAGTCTTGTTATGTCTTTTAACCGTAAGAACTCTATTGAGAATATAACATGCTGTATTCACTGCTTCTGCCCAAAAAATGACCGGAAGCTTTGAATCAGCAAGCATTGTTCTTGCAGCTTCAATCAACGTCCTATTTTTCCTTTCAGCAACACCATTCTGTTGAGGTTCATAAGGTGCACTGAATTGATGTAATATCCCTTTGCTTAAGCAATAGATATTAAACGTTGAATTCTTAAATTCTGTTCCATTGTCACTACGAATACGCTTCACTCTCTTTTTATAGACATTCTCTACTAGATCAAAGAACTCAATTAGAATTCCTGGAGTTTCATCCTTTGATCCCAAAAAGAATACCCACGAGAATCTAGAATAATCATCTGTGACAACCAAACAGTACCATTTGCCACCTAGACTTCTCTTGCTTATAGGGCCGAAGAGATCCATATGTAGCAATTCAAATGGCAAGGAGATTGAGTTTTCAGTCTTAGATCTGTGTGGTTTCTTATGCTGCTTTCCTTTCATGCAAGGAACACACTTATCTTCAGACTCGAAACGTTTTTGTGGTACACGTAGAACCAAACCATTTTTGATTATATAATTCATCTTTCTCCAGTTCAGGTGTGACACCCGTCAAATTTAGGACTAGTGATTAGTGCCTAATCAAGTTTTAATACATGTAATATGTTATGTAATAGGCTAATTAATGTATCGATTAATATATATATTGTTGAATATATACAAGTATACGATTTGATTAAATCGTACAAGTTTCAAATCGAATGGATTTCGATTCAATTAAATACGGACGTTGGTGAACGATTATATTAAATAAAATGATATTATTTAATAACGCTATTATATCCAAAATATCATTTTAATAACATTTCATACACAATTCGTATCGTATGAACCATGGCTTCGCGACGGAAATGTTAAACGCACAAACACAACGAAACAAGTTAAAGTTATATTTTATAACTCAATTATTAAGTATTTGATGAAATACTTCAACGAAAATATCGAGTAATTATTTGCATTTTAAAACGCATAATTTAACGTATAAAATAATTATTTAACGTTTAAACAATGGGGAAAACGAACATTGCACGGAGCGCGAACGTAGGAGACGAAAAATCGGAGCCAACCACACATGGGTGGGGCCATGTGGGCCGGCCCCCATGCCACAAAATGGGGATTTCCCCCATTTCCCTTCCCACTTCTCATTTTCATCATCCATCTTCACCATTCTCTCTCTCTTTTCTCTCTAAACATTTCACCACCACCACCTCGCTAAATCACCAAATAACAACCTTAAACGACCTCGGATCATCAAGATTTTTAGAGAACAGGAACCACCACGCAACGATCTACAACCTCATCTTTTCGGATTTTCGATTCGACACCGCGTAAGTTTCCGACAAAAACCCGAAACTCTCCGTTTTTACTCATTTTTACATGTTTATTGTTTATATAAGCTTATAACGTCCATATATGGGTTGGGTAAAAGTTTTGGATCAAACGGAAACCGGAAAACTCATTTTCGACACATTTTCCGGCCATCAGACCGTAACGTCGCTTTTGGACCCAGATTTATGCGACGTCAGCTTCAACGTCGCAAAACCCCTCGTGGCGTCGCATGGTGCGACATCAGTCACAAAGTCGCATTAAATTGCGACGTCGCATATAGCGACATCAGCCTTAACGTCGCTAATACCTCACAACGTCGCACTTAGCGACGCAAGCCCTTGCGTCGCAGAAATCAACAACGTCGCATATAGCGACGCCACGCACAATGTCGCATTAAATTGCGAAAGTCGCACATAGCGACGCCATGCTCAATGTCACAGTCAGGACCTGCGACGTCGCACCCAACGTCGCACAAACCAGAAAACACAGATTTTCACTAAGTGTCGAGACCCTAAATTTTATCACTTGATTTCACCCAATTTCAAGTCCAGATGCGTTTTTCACCAAAGCAATATAGTAGGGATCTGCCCCTTGGACCCCGCCAGGGGCTCTGCCCCTTGGACCCCGCCAGGGGCTGCCGCCCCTTGGACCCCGCTACCAGGGGCGCTGCCCCCGGACCCCCGTACTTAGATTCCGTAAGCATATTTCTCACCAAGTGTTGAACTCGCACAATTTCAAATACTCGTGTGATACGACTTCTAAAACACATTAAAACATACTATTCAAGTATAACGTTTCGAGACAAAAATTATAATGATGGGATTATTATTACAAACAATCACCAACGGGCCGTACACGTTTCAAATACTCAAATCAATCAACCAAATCTTAGTAATTTGGACAAGTCAATCAACCAAATCGGGGTAATTTGGACAAACATCTACAAAGGTAGTCTTTCGAGATGCCTGACCAATTAATAACCATCGCGTGTCATGGACACCCTCAGGTTACAAGTCTTCGGACATCAATACAAGTCAATCCAAATCAAGTTTATTTGTTTAAACGCTTCAAGACTCAGGTGAGTCTCATGGCCCCTATTTTACTGCTTTTCAATCAGGGGTGTGATATTATTGCTCGTTTTGTTTTACAAGTTGAACTCAAGTACAAATCAAATCAAATACTACATGAGTTTCAAGCTAATCAATTTAAAGCCCTCCATAGCATAGTCTGGTAATACGTAGTAGCGTGAATGTTAGTATATGATATCATATAGGATTGACAATCCTCGTCCGGGTTAGCACGCACTAACTGGTCAAACGGACATATTAGCATTTGGGAAGATGAGTGTGGATTAGGCACTCGTAGGAGGCATTTCAAGTTGGGTTTCCTTAATTGGACCTGACACTCAAGTTAAGCTCAGACTATGTGCTCATGGCTGTATAACTTTTATTTTGCTTAATTGCATTTTAAATTCAATTATAAATCTTGCGGTTCATACAAATATGCGTTGACATACAAATCTGTGAGCTCACCAGCTTTTAGCTGACCCATTTTAGCATGTATCACAGGTAACCAGCAGTAGGTTGGACTGCTCAATCAAGGCGAATTAGCTCGAGTCAGCATGCAAACAATCAGAGTTAGCTGCATTATTATATTTTGTATAGATTAATTATGTACTTAAATCTCTCAACTTCAAACCGAGCTAATGTTAAACAATATTTTGATGTAAACTTTTTTTTTATCAATACAATGTAAAACGACGCATATAGTGGTCGTTCATTATATCTTATGTGCTTTGTATATTGATTAGTAACACCCAATACGTGCTTCCGCTAAACAGTAAATTTGGGGGTGTTACATCAGGTGTGCCATTCTCCTATGCCATAACAAAGCGTCTGTTTCCGAAGCCTTGGATAATAAACAAGTAGACACCATTGAAGAGTTAGGAACACCCATGTTGATAGCATAGATGCCCTTCTTCCTTGGCGCCCTCATTAATATCCATTCATCGGGAATTTTGAAACCTGGCTTCAGGACTAAGGCCTCCTTTTCATTAAAATAAACTGGATGACCTTTATCACAGACTTGGGAAACACTCACTAGGTTGTGAGTTAGTTCTTCAACATAGTTCACATCCTCAAGAGTCAAAGTTCCATTTGAAACTTTTCCTTTTCCCGAAATTACTCCTCCTTTATCTCCTGCAAAATTGACTTTTTGCTTGAGACTCTCCTTGAAGTCCTTCAGTAGACTTCGTTCTCCTGTCATGTGTCTTGAGCATCCACTGTCTACATACCACCAGCTATCCTTGTTCACAGCATGCTCCTGCACATAACACAAAACACGATCAGTTATCAAGAGGGACCCAAGCCATTACGGTATTGGTTTGTCCCTTATCATCAACAAACTTAAGCTCTTTAAAATAACCATCCTTCCCATCAGGAGCTTTGGTTACTTTTGAAGTAGCTTGAGTATGTGGACGATCAGCCTTAAGAGGTGTATTTGAGGATAACCTCTTGGGCACATAATTATGAGCTCTATTATAATTAAACTCATGTGATCGCGAAGTAGTACCATTCTCATAATGACTATGGCTTCTATTTGGAGTTCTAAACCTCGACGGTGTCACATCCTTAGACTTATAGACAGAATTATCACTTTGTGTATATGGCCGTTTAGGTTTAGGTGGGGAGACACTATGTTTACCGTCTCTTTTAAGAATGTTAACAGGTTTATTACCTAACTTAGGTTTGGTATCTAACCTATCTACAGTCGTACTAGAGTTAGTCGGTGTCTTTTCATCAATCACTAACTTATGTGATGCTTCCGGCTTCTTGTTTGGACAACACGAAGCAACATGTCCTTTTTGGCGACATTTAAAGCAAGACATCTGTTTTCGTGATTTACTAACTTTTGCTTTCTCATCCGGAGTGTTAGGCACTAAAGGTTTAGATTTTTGTTCCTTATTAACCTTATCATCAGTCTTAGTATCATTAATCACTCCACCCGATACAAACTGTATTTTGGTGAAATGAGCAACCTTACTATTATCTGGTGATAGGTTCTTAACAACATCCTTCTGTGTCTCTAACTTTTCAGGGTCATTAGTTACTAAAATCTCAGGATTAGCATCTATCATTTCAGAATCTATCGAGTTACTAGTGTAATTGGCATTAAAAGGATGAGGTACATCATTGTATCCTATCCCAGTCTTGTCCTTTACACTACGTTAAGTATCTAGCATTTTATCCATTTCTAAAGTTCTGTAGGACTCAATCTTACGATTTTGTTCTACTAACTTATGCTTAAGCTCAGCTAACTCTCTATCCCTATCAGCTATTGTTCGATTTAAGTCATAAATGTTCATATAGAGACCATATATGATTATTGCCTTTTCATTTATGGTATCTCTAAGTGCAATCTTATCAGAACTATCAGACTTAATCTTATTCTTAAGATCTACCTTATCTGTACTTAACCTAAGGACATCACTTTTAGCTTGTTCAAGTTCAGATATTATAGTCTTATTAGAATCATTAAAAGTGCTAACTTGGGATGACAAATTCTAATTAGACACACTTAAGACACTTAATTGAGATTGTAGATCAGTAACTAGATAACAAACATCAGCAAGAGTAAGAATATCCAAACATACCCTTTTTTTGTCAGTTTGTACTTCAGCCATGCGTGCTACAAAGTCATCTGGACTCATATCAGCAGTTGAATCCATATACAGCACGTCATCATCACTTGCTTTCTCATGAATCTCAGGCACCTTTATTTCAACATCAATAGGCATAAAGCTATTGGACTCAACATCTATCTCTTGATCTTCAATCTCAGCCATGAGAGCTTCCTCAGACTGAGCTTGCCAATCATAAGATCCATCCAACTGTTTCACAACTAAGGCTTTGGAAGCTAAGGTACTTCCCGAACCTTGTTTGCTATTGCCAGTTTCAACCTTAGGTCTTTGACACTCACGAGCAAAGTGTCCATAACCTTGACAGTTGAAACACTTGATCTTGGTTTTATCAAACCCTGATCGATTTCCCACCACTTTTCTACCAGTTATCTTCAAGAAATTTTTAACTCTCCTTGATAACATTGCAAGTTGATCCTGGAGATCTATTTCCTCAAGATAATCAGGGTCTATCTGATCATAGTCTTCATCAAACATAATTGGATCATTGATTTTACCCTGAATGTAGTTTTCATAAGAAGCAACAAAGGATGCAAGGACAGATAACTGTTGCTCAGCAGATTTCACACTCATTGGCATCTTTTGATGTCCTTGAGTTGACTTCTCAGCATGTGTACCTTTAGTTTCATTACCTGATGAGGTAAGAAGGCACACGTCATCCGTTATCATTTCACCATTTTCATCAGTATTACCCACTAAAATTGCAGTGGTCGAACTAGATGAAGAAGTTGAGAGATTTGTTTTCCCATGATATAGCCCAGGATTCTGAACCTGATCAGAATCAGTTTCTCTCGATTTCTTTGTGAAATCATAACCTTTTAGCTTGTCAATGACCTGCTCTAAGGTCATGGTTGCATACCTTTCATCGTTGTCTTTAAGCATTACACCATACATTTCCCACTTAGACGGCAAACCCTCAATAAACTTGTCGGTTCTTTCAGTCTCAGTAGTAACAATATCATGGTTATCAAGCTCACTTAACAAGTGGTAGAATCTAGTGATATAAGCATCTAGATCTTCTCCTTTTAAAGCTTTTATAACAGTAAACTGTTTCTTAAGAAGATTCTTCCTGCTTGCCTTCACTTGAGGACTTCCCTCACATCTTTTCTCTAACGCTTCCCAGAGCGTTCTAGCTGTTTGAAAAGACTTGGGTTGATGGTTTATTTCCTTTGGTAAACTCATCTTAATTGCAGAATGGGATTTATTCTCTAATTCATAATCCTTCTTTTGTTGATCGCTCATCCGGTTATAAGCAAGAGTAACAGTTGCATTATTAACCGTTTGAGTAGGTGCAGTGTATCCATTCTTGATACACATCCAGATCGACAAATCATGGAATCTACAGTAAGATTCAAATCTGTCCTTCCAGTTATAGTAATCTTCGATCTTCAACAACTTAGGTGGAACATTTGATTTTCCCACCTCATGTTCTATCTCGATCATTCTACTAAGATCAGACATCTTAAAAACGTAAAGTAAAAACTGTTTCGAGAATTCAGAAGTACTCGATTCGCAAGACTCAGTTCAACTCGCAATCTCAGCTCGACTCGCAAGTCTCATTTCGGATTGCTGTGATGTCGATTCGCAAGTGATTTCGATTCGTGAGAGATCTCGGTTCGACTCGCAAGTCTCAGTTCGACTCGCAAGGTCAACTCGGTTCGCAGGCTACGCTGAAACCCTAATCTCGACTCGCGAAACGGCTGAAAAACCCGAAAACGAAAATTTAAGGTATTTTTACGATTGAAACAGGAAATTTTGGCTGTGAACTAACCCTAAATCGTCCAGAGAATGATTTTGATCGTTAATATGTACTTATGCACACAAAAACAATCCGAATCAAACGCGATTATCCTAAAACTTCAAACTTTACTCGTATTTAGCCCGAAAGCTCTGATACCAGATGTAAGTCCCTAGTTCTTAGGATCGATAATTTCGTTATCTGTAGTATTAAGGTGCGGAATCCCTCAATACGATGTTATCTTACTAACAACGAATAAGTTCGCGTTTTAGGTTTACTAATACTTTGCTTAAACGTATAAACCTCAAAGCCTAGCCGTTAGGTTATTTTTCTCTGGGTATATTGAATTCGCAGGTCTTGAAAGAAACGAGAGTAGCAAAAGTGTTATGTTTTTCACGGCTTGAAAAACATCTTATACGTCCAGCTCGTCTCGGCTCGCATGGGCCTCGCGAGTCCAGTCCAACTCACCTTGCAGCCCAAGCCCAACAATACTCGACTCGCCACAGACTCAATACGTTATGATCCTTATGATCCTCGCGAGTTCAGTTCTCATCTCGCTGCTCAACTCGCAGCGACTTGAGAACTCGACTCGCAGCAAACGTTTATTTATTTATTTCGTTTACGATATTCGTCTAACACTTTAACATACTAAAATATTTAACGAATATTACTAACAAAACAAATATCCATTTACAAATCTAAACCAATGTACAAACATGATAATAATTACACTAGTCCTATTTCAAGCTAGATCTGTTGTCACAAACTATGTTCCAACAGAATTCATTAGGATGTTGCTTGAGACGTTCTGGAAATGGAATGCGCACCTTGTTAGGAGTAGACTTTTTCTCAACTGTCTGTGTGACATGAGATTGTTCTTTCACCGGAGAAAGAACTAAAGGTTGGCTCGGTGCCACCTTGAAGTCTTGGTTGGTCATTTGGTTGGCTTTTTCGGTAAAGGTGTTACTAGGAAGACTACCCTGTTGTCTAGTGTCGATACGTTCGGCTAGTCGACCTACTTGGATCACAAGATTATTCAGTAAGGTTAGCTGTTCTCTTAAGAAGAGATCAACCTGGTCTTGTCTAGCCGTAATCGATTGGATGATTTGTGTGAGGGTGTCGTCTAGGCTAGTAATTGGTCTAGTAGGTTCAGAAGGTTGGGCCATCTCAGGTGCGGATCCAGATTGCAATGGTGGTTGGTTATGACCGAGTTGAGATGGTTGTGGGTAGGCTAGGTTGGCTTGAGGAGGAGAGGTTTGAGTATAATCAGGTGGACGTGGATGAGTTCGGAACTGGTCATAGTAGGCTGTGTCATCAACATGGTTCGTAGCTTGTAGATTAGTACAGTTCCGGCAGGACTGAATATGGTAGACCTGTTGAGGAGGTTTGTTCAGCTTTCCTATTTCCTCGGTCAGCGTTCTGATGTGTTTTGTGAGAGATTTGACCGCCTCAGTTTGCACGGGATTGGGAAGGGCAAGCGGTGCTGTTGATGAAGAATGCTCATCAGTGTTCCAATCGTTGTGTTTCATGGTCATGCTCTCAATCAGGTTCCAAGCTTCGTCGTCCGTACAACGCGTGAAGTTGCCTCGAGCAGCGGTATCGAGTATTGGCTTATGGTGTGGTGCAAGACCATTGTAGAATGTGCATAACTGGGTTGATCGTTCGATTTGATGGTTAGGACATCTTTTAAGCAACCTCTGAAATCTATCCCACGCACTATAGATTTATTCAGCTTGAAACTGTCGGAAGTTTAAGATGTCTTTCTTCAACTTGATTCGTTTGGATGGGGGAAAGTATTTTGTTAAGAACTCAGTTTTCATTTCCGCCCATGAGGAGATAGAGTTGATTTCTAATTCCTCGAACCATGTATGTGCGTGTGTAGAAAGAGCGTAGGGGAACAGATATAGTCGAATTATATCTTACTCAACCCCATTTTGCTTGAAAGAGTCGGATAGGGTGATGAATTTTTTTAGATGGGAGTAAGGGTCATCGTTTGGTTGTCCGTGGAATTTGCAACGATTCGAGATCAGCTGCACTACGTCATGTTTGAGTTCGAATGATGCTCCTTCAATCTCCGGGTAGCGTATGGGTCCTCCTTGAACATCAGTCGAGGGTTTGCTGTAGTCGGCGAGAGTGATGCGTGTGGTCGTTGTAGTATAGTGGGAAGTATTCCCGCCTGTCACACAGGTGACCCGGGTTCGATCCCCGGCAGCGGCGCCAAAAACTTGACGCGCCATCAGCGGTCGGTCAGGTTTTGCCCTGTCGTTGGACCGGCCACCAGTGGCGTGTCGGTGGAGAGTTTTTAATTTGTAAATGTTGGGGCCTAAGTTTACTAGTGCTGGTGTAACCTAGAGGTGTATAGCGACAAGTATGACCTAGGGTCGTTCTTTAAAATCAACTGTATTGTGAAACAAAGTAATCACGATGTCCGATTCAAGCTAGCGAAGGGTTATTAGAAAATAGTTGGGAATTTGTTTTTGTTGGTTTTCAAATTTATACTACTAAATTAAACTAGGCAATAAAGTAAAATAAATGGAAAGCAGTCAGGATAAATGGGGTGTTTATTGTGACTTCGTTAGCCTTGCATTGGGATGATGTTTTAGTTAAGTTATGAAAACGTCTTTATAAAGATTTGTATTTTATTTGTCTTAAGTATTTATGGTGTAAGCATTAGCACCCAACTGATTGATTGCTCAATCAGCATGTCACTAAGTACTAAGTTGTTATGATTCTGATCGGAGGAGGCTGTTTGACTCTCAACATTGCCCTTGTGACGGAACAATGACCCTTTTCTGGAATACAAAGATTCCTGGGTGCATGAATAGAGTAACAGACCCACTAACTGTCCGATCGTTCTTAACACCATAATAAAACTCAACTGAATAAAACATTTAAGATTAAGACATGGTTGGTGTTTGATTACTTTCCATCAATGGTTATGTAGAATCCAGAGGTGATAGACAAGGGTTAGAATACTTAATGATTCAACGTCTTCCTTTCTGGATTCATGAACCAAGTTTGTATTTTCAGAATAGAGTTTCTCCATTTATGACTTAAACCAACCCTCACTTGATATTAACCAATAAATCCCTAGTTTAGTTACAGTGTACAGTACCTGTTTAAAACAGTATTTCCACAGCTTCAAAACTAGACCATGTTATTTAAACTCAGATATTTAATCAAGAGTTCTTCACAGTGTACACTACTAGTTTAGTATTTTCATAGCTTTATAACAAAACACAGATAGTTAATTACCCATGATATGACGTCTTATCAAAAAGGTTTTAATCACGTTTATCGGTGGAAGGGTATTAATTGATTTAAGATCATGGATGGAACGTGTAATCAAAGCACCGAGTTTTCATTTATAATATATAGTTGGGAACATTATTCCACAACGGATTGTGCCCACGACTTTCAAAGCTTCCACGTTCCGTACTCCACACATTAGTGATGTTTCCGGCGCTATACAAATGAAAGCCGTATAACGTTACCTCCGTTGTTTCATAATGAGATCATCCCAATTAATGACTAACTACATCACAACAAACACACAATACAACTACTCACTAATCATGACAAGTAATCCTAAAGCTAGCATAATAACAATAATAGCATGCATTATGATAGATAAGGAAAGATATAACCGTAAGTAGCGCGTAGCTTGAATATATGCTGAAAGATTACAACGAGCGGAACTTCCGAATATTACAATAAGAGCCCCTCAAAGTATCTTCAACACTATTACAATATTATTCCTTCGTTAGTCTTGGTTAAATATTAACCAAGATCTAACTAACTACTAACCTAAAGCTAACAAACTAACAAACTAATAACCTAGAGAGAGAAAGTAGAGAGAGAGTTCTTGAGAGAGAATGAAGAATGAGGTGTGTGAAAATGAGGAATTGAGTTGGGTATTTATAGGAGAAGGGAGGTAGTCATGGTACAAGCCTTTAAGCATCAAGAACAAGCACCAAAGCATCACACGGGGCGAGCAAGCAACCGGGGGGGGGGGGGGGGGGGGGGGGGTCAAATGGCACCTAGGTACCATTTATCAAGGCAAACAAGGGAGTAAATGGCACCTTAAGTGCAGTATACGGAACCTAAGGTGTAGTATACGGCACCTATGGTGGGGGGGGGGGGGGGGGGGTTGGTGCTCCATTTGTCCTCCGCTGACTTCTCGGTTGCTTGTTTCGTCCGTATCTTCTTCGTTTTAAGTCCGTTTTGCTTGATTCTTGCGCCGTTGGATTCGTTTTTCCGTTACGCTTCTAATGGTACCAATTTTTTCATATTTGGAGATGTTTAACTTTTGCGTGTTCCGGATGACGATCGGCGGACTTTCAGACTGCACATCTTGTCCGTCTTTCCTCCGTTTCTTCTGATTCTTTCACCTCCGGTCTTGGATTTCCCTATGGAATCATAATATGAATTAAGATCCAATTCCATAAGTAATTTAAGAAGGGGATATTTAAGGTGATGTTATTTGTCTCGTTTTGCGTGATTAACGGATGTTTTTAGTGATTTTAACAGCAATGCCCATAATTGGCCCACCTTGGTGATTTTAAGTAAATAATAGATGTTTTAAGATGTTTTCACCAAAAACGAGTCCAATAAGTGTAGAATAATGTGCCTAAAATATGACTTTTTAGGTCACATCAGACACTATTCCAACAGTCTCCCACTTGGACAAATCATCAACTATTATTGGTCTAAGTCTCTATCCTATTAACTAAGTAAAGAGTGCCATCCAACGCAACTGCCGAACTCTGAATATCAATCTTAGAGTCAGTCCTTTAGATAAGTGATCAACCATTCCTTTGTTTCACGATATCTTATGAACCGAGACATGGATTATAATCAATCTCAAGATTCATATACGTTTTCTGATTTCCGATTATATTGACTATATGAGACTACTGAACTATCAACTTAGTCTCGTTTAGGCCTATCACTTTAGAGTCAAACTTTAATTATCAGATGGCCCATGATATCTCTTTTTCATTTTAGGCAAAAGGAACAAATAAATATCGACTACATAGCACTAGTCAACTCATCATGTCATACCTAGCATACCCTTTATAACTAGCATTTATGCACAGCGTTTGAATAGACTAAAGTATAACAGACTTGAAGAACTAGATACTTATGTATCTCCATTTCAAGAATAGAAGATATTATCATCTTAAAATCACTTGTGATTTAATCCGTAAAGTGATCTCTTTAAGTGCGGGTTTCTCCTATACTTAAATCCCTATTAAGTACCCATGAGTGCTGCAGCAATCTCCATGCCATGTCTAATCTCCATAGACATCTACTAACACTCCATAACAGTCTTATTCACCACATACTTCCTATAGTGTGATCGACTGAGGAGTTTTGAGTAAGAACTTATTACTCTGGAAGTGGTGTCTAAACATGCAAAACTGAAACACAATAACAAACAATAGTAAATGGTAGAACTCCTTCTAATTAAAAATCTCTATTATTTAATCACCAAGTCTATTACAGTTTCCATCATTGTTTATAACGTTTCAAATTCAAACTAACAACTAAAACTTTACATTATCTCTTAAACCTATGCTCCTAGCATGTTCATCTTGTTTGGACTTTCCTAATGGCTTTGTGAATGGATCAGCTGGATTTTCTTCTGATCTTATGCTCTTCACAATCACATGTCCTTCTTCGACTTTTCTTCAAATAAAATGGTATTTCCTTTCAATGTGCTTTGACTTTTTGTGATCCTTGAGTTCTCTACTCAAGGCGACTGCACTTTCATTATCACAGAATATAGCAATAGGATCTTGTACTGTTGGAACAACTCCAAGATCTTCAATGAAATTCCTCATCCAGATAGCTTTCTTTGCCACTTCACTAGCCGCAATGTACTCAGACTCGCATGTAGAGTCTGTTACTGTATCTTGCTTAGAACTTTTCCATGTCACCGCTCCCCCATTCAGTAGGAATACTCAACCAGACTGTGAATGACAATCATCTCTATCTGTTTGGAAACTGGCATCACTATAACCCGTTACTCTAAGTTCCTCTTCTCCACCATAAACTAAGAACATGTCTTTAGTATTTCTCAAATACTTGAGAATGTTCTTTACAGCTGTCCAATGACCTTCACCAGGATTCTGCTGATGTCGACTCACTAAGCTCAAAGCAAATGAGACATCAGGCCTTGTACACGTCATGGCATACATGATCGATCTTATAGCCGAAGCATATGGGATTCGACTCATTCTGTCCAATTCTTGCTCAGACTTTGGACACAGATCCTTACTGATCTTAATGCCATGATTCAAGGGTAAGTTCCCTTTCTTAGAATTTTCCATATTGAATCTTTTCAATATTTATCTATGTACATATCCTGGCTGAGTCCTATGAGACGTTTTGACCTATCTTGATAAATCTTTATACCAAGAATATATGCTGCATCTCCAAGATCTTTCATAGCGAAACACTTTCACAACCAGACTTTTACACTTTGTAAATTTGGGATATCATTTCCTATGAGCAGTATATCATCCACATATAACACTAAGAATACTACAATACTCCCACTGAATTTGACATTTATACAGGACTCATCTTCACTTCTAGAAAATTCAAACTCTGTGACTTTCTCATGGAAGCAGAGATTCTAGCTACGAGAGACTTGTTTAATTCAATAAATGGCCTTTCCAAGCTTGCACACTCTATTAGGATACTTTGCATTTTCAAAACCTTCCGGTTGTGCCATGAACACATTCTTTGTCAGTTTCCCGTTAAGGAAAGCGGTTTTAACATCCATCTGCCAAATTTCATAATCATGAAACGCAGCTATGGCTAGCATAATCCTAATTGACTTAATGTTAGCTACTGGTGAGAAGGTTTCCCCATAATCAATCCCATAGGTTTGAGTATAGCCCTTTGCTACCAACCTAGCTTTATAAGTGTGTACTTTCCATCCATGTCTGTCTTCTTCTTGAAGATCCACTTACAACCCACCGTCTTAAGACCGGGTGTAGTGTCAACCAAATTCCAAACTTGGTTGTCATACATGGACTGAAGTTCACTTTTCATAGCTTCCTTCCACTTAACAGCCTCAGGGCCTGCCATCGCTTCTTTGTAGTTAGCAGGCTCATCTAATTCAGCCAGTGTACTATCACTTATCTTATCATCTTCTTCTATTTGGTAACCATAATAGAACTCAGAAGGATTGCTAACTCTACTGGATCTACGAACGGGTAAGGTTATGTCTTCAGGTTCAACAGGTGTATCCACCTCTTGTTGAACGTCAGTGTTTATTATAGGTTCTTCATCGGTAGATTCTTGAATTTCTTCAAGATCAATTTTACTCCCACTGTCCTCTTTAGATATCATTTCTCTCTCAAGGAACACTCTTCTTCAAGCTACAAAGACCACATTTTCCTTGGGTCTGTAGAACAAATATCCAAATGAATCTTGTGGATAACCGATGAAAAGACACTTTTCAGATCTGGAATCTAGTTTGTCTTAAGTTTCCCGTCTAACGTAAACTTCACAACCCCAGATTTTTATGTGACCAAGAGAAGGTCTTTTTCCCTTCCACATTTCATACAGTGTCTTTGAAACTTTCTTAGTGGGTATTTGATTTAAGATATGGGCGGCTGTTTCTAATGCATAACCCCAGAAACTTATCGGAAGTGTTGCTCGACTCATCATAGATCGAACCATGTCTAACAAGGTTCTATTTCTCCTCTCAGCAACACCATTAAGCTGCGGTGTTCTAGGAGGAGTCAACTGTGAAACTATTCCACAGTCTCTAAGACGATCGAGAAACTCGATACTAAGGTATTCTCCTCCCCTATTGGATCGGAGAAACTAGACCAGTAATTACTCTCTTCACATCTTCACATGATGACTCAGACTTAGGTGATTCAGATTTTACACTCTTTTCACTCTCAGATGTACTATCACTCTGATCATCTTCTTCAGTCCAATCACTAACTTCAACTTTATCAAAATTCACATCAGCAGATAAGTTTTTTATTGGATCAGCCTTTTTAACATCATCATTCATTCCTTCTTTAAGTGAATTGATATCAATTTCAGTTTTAGAAGGAAAGTAGTTGTTGTTATAAGGTGGAGGTACATTATTGTACCCTAAGCCAGTCTTAAGCTTATCATGAATATAGTGGTCGTTCATTATATATCTTTGTGCTGTGATTATTGATTCGTAACACCCAAAACGTGCTTCCGCTAAACAATAAATTTGGGGGTGTTACAGATTGGTATCAGAGCCTAAGGTTATATAGTGAACTAGGTTGCATTTAGTGGGCCTAGACTATGACCGTTAGGCAGTATTTCCTTAATAGGCATGACTGGTTCAGGAATTACAACATTCGACTTTAATTTAACATAGCCTGATCAACTATGTACAATTAAGGAAATATGATGTAAGGTCTGAAACGATTATGTTGAATAGGAATACACTAGTTGACTCTGACCTCGAGAGAAACCGGGACTCAAACAAGTCTGTGCTAGACACCCAATAAGCTATTATGTGATACTAAGTATACATAGATAGGCCTCGTTACAATCTTAGGCTATATTACATAAGTTATTATATGGATATAGGCCTCATTCTTCCTAACGCTTTGTCTTAGAATGGCAAACACACCACCAAGTTCGTCACGCTCTTATCCACATGGATCACGAAACCCAAGAGTGGCTAGGAGGGATGCCGGGTCGCCTCGGACTAGCCCATATCCAACTCATCCCACCCTACTGGACTTAGCCGCTAGGGTACATCACCACGAACAACGACTTGACGCTATGGATGTCGAACTCCAAGAAACTCGCGAGAACTGGAGACTCACAGCTATGGAACGAATCGAGCAAGTCTTTGAATATCACGAGCACACTGTCAACACCATGAACACTCTTCACAATCAAGTGGAAGAAACAATCGAAACCATGGAGGTTGTCCACAACCAGGTGATTGGCAACCGAAATGAAATCTCGGTCCTACAATCAAGGCTACATCAGTGTGAGACACGTCTAAGGGAAACCGAAATGAAATCTCGGTCCTACCAACAGACTCGCAGAGTCTGTGAATCATCTCACTGCACTGCTGCCACAACTCAACTTATGTCAGAATTAGCTTAGGCTGAATCTGTACCCTAATATGCTTTCGTAGGACCTGTGTAATTCAACCAGAAGTAACAATTTCCGGTACTTTTGTAAAACATCTAATCCCGTAACTTTTGGAACTCGTAATTTGGAATTGTCTATCATCTTTTGAACTCGTAATATCAATTGACAATTCCCCTCAATTATTCTATATTATTGATTTTACATTGTGATGTCGTATGTTACCGCTTTTACATATATGCATCTATTGTAATTTTCATTCTGGTACAATTTCTTATGTACATTTTGTTTCTTTCTTTCTTGAAGAATCATGCCGCCCAAGAAGAAAAGTTACAGTGATGCGGAAATCAATGCTATCGTTTCTCGAGCTGTGGCCGATGCCTTGGCTGCTCGGGACTCGCCTAGAAACTCCCGAAATACTGGTGAAGCTCCCAGTAATACCCCTGTCATCAAGCCTTGTTCTTACAAGGATTTTCTCAGTTGTAACTCTACTTCAAGGGCACGGAAGGTGCCATTGGACTGGTCCGTTGGATAGAACGGATGGAATCTGTTTTCAACCTCTGCAACTGTGCGGAGGATAACAAGGTCAAATTCTCTGCTTACACCTTTCAAGAAGGTGCACTTACGTGGTGGAATACCCACGCCAACTCCGTAGGTCTTGAGATAGCTAATCAGCTACCTTGGGATGAGCTGAAGAAGAAGTTGAGGGAGAAGTACTGTCCCGAAGAAGAACTGCACCGTCTAGAGGAAGAGTTCTGGCATTTGACGGTGCAGGGAACTGACATTGCTGGGTATACCACCAAATTCAAGCAGTTTGCTTTGTTATGCCCGGGACTGGTTGATCCGGAGGAGAAAAGCATCAAGAGATACATTCGCGGTCTCCCGGAGAATATCCAGGGGAACGTTGCTTCATCTAAGCCAACCACTACTGAAAGTGCTATTCGGCTAGCACACGAGCTTATGGCTCTAGTTGTCAGCCGTGGAACACCAAACACCTCCTCCAACAACAAACGCAAATCCTCCGAACACCACGACAACCACCAGAACAAAAAGCCCAACGCCATCCAAGTTTACAATACCAACTCTGAACCCAAACGCGCCTACACTGGGGACAGACCATACTGTTCCAAGTGTAACTACCACCACAACGGTCCTTGCAGTACCCCCTGCAACAACTGCAGAAGGTACGGACATTTGACCAAAGACTGCCGAGCCCCCAAGTCCAACAACAACGTCTCCAACAACAATACCCAACAACACAAATCCTGCTATGGATGAGGAGAAACGGGACATTTCAGAGATGCATGTCCCAAACGAAAGAACAAGGGCAACAACAACAACAATGCCAAGGGAAGAGCATTCGTTCTCAACTCCGGGGATGCCCGTCAGGACCCGAACGTGGTCACGGGTATGTTCCTCCTCAACAACTTAACTGCTTCTGTTCTTTTTGATACTGGTGCTGATAGAAGCTTTATATCTGATGAGTTTTGCCCACTACTTGACATCACTCCCGTTGCCTTAGATGTTAAGTACATCGTAGAACTTGCAAATGGTAAACTCATAGAAACCGATAGTGTGATACCTAATTGCACTCTAAACCTAGCCGATGAAATCTTCTCAATTGATCTAATGCCCGTTAAAATAGGAAGTTTTGATGTCATTATCGGTTTGGACTGGTTGTCTAAACATCGCGCTGAAATCGTTTGCTACGACAAGGTCGTTCGAATTCCTCTCGCCGCCGATAGAACTTTGGTCATACAAGGGGAGACCGGTGGGACGAGACTCAATATCATGTCATGTTTGAAAACCCGAAAATTTCTGAGAAAGGGTTATCCAGCAATCCTCGCACACATCATGGAGAAAAAGTCGGAGGAGAAGCGACTTGAGGATGTGCCAATCGTTCGAGACTTTCCGGAAGTCTTTCCCGAAGAACTACCTGGTCTACCACCACCAAGACAGGTCGAGTTCTCAATCGATCTCGTGCCAGGTGCTGCACCTGTGGCCCGAGCACCATACCGTTTAGCTCCATCCGAACTTCAGGAGTTGTCCACCCAGTTACAGGAGCTCCTGGAAGGAGGATTCATTAGGCCGAGTTCATCACCTTGGGGAGCGCCGGTCCTATTTGTCAAAAAGAAAGATGGTTCTTTCAGAATGTGCATCGACTATCGAGAGTTAAACAAATTGACCGTCAAGAACCGTTATCCACTTCCTCGAATCGATGACTTGTTTGACCAACTTCAAGGGTCGAGTTTCTATTCCAAGATTGATCTTCGATCAGGTTATAATCAATTGCGTGTTCGCGACACCGATATCCCGAAAACCGCTTTCAGAACCCGTTATGGGCATTACGAATTCCAGGTAATGCCAATCGGTCTAACCAACGCACCGGCCGTATTCATGGACCTCATGAATCGGGTGTGCAAACCTTACCTTGACAAGTTTGTCATTGTATTCATCGATGACATCCTCATATATTCGCGAAACGAACAAGATCACGCACAACATCTTCAAACCGTCCTTGAACTACTTAAGCACGAGGAGCTGTACGCCAAATTCTCTAAGTGTGAGTTCTGGATGCAAACCGTTCAATTCCTTGGGCACGTTATCGATAATCAAGGAATTCATGTTGATCCATCGAAAATCGAGGCTATCAAAGACTGGCAATCGCCAACTACTCCAACCGAGATACGTCAATTCTTGGGATTGGCGGGGTATTATCGTCGGTTCATCAAAAATTTCTCAAAAATAGCCTTACCACTCACTACACTGACTCAGAAAGACAAAAAGTTCGACTGGACTGAAAAACAAGAGTCAGCATTCCAACTTCTGAAACAAAAGCTTTGCAGTGCTCCAATCTTATCTTTACCCGAAGGCACCGATGACTTCGTGGTATACTGCGATGCTTCTCATCAAGGTCTCGGTTGTGTGTTGATGCAACGAGACAAGGTCATTGCTTACGCCTCACGACAACTCAAAATCCACGAAAAGAACTACACTACGCATGACCTCGAACTTGGAGCAGTCGTTTTTGCTCTCAAAATCTGGAGACATTATCTTTACGTCACTAAGTGCACAATCTTCACCGACCACAAAAGTCTCCAACACATATTCGATCAAAAGGATCTCAACATGAGGCAACGTCGCTGGGTCGAGTTGCTTACCGATTACGACTGCGAAATCAAATACCATCCAGGGAAGACAAATGTTGTTGCTGATGCCCTCAGTCGAAAAGAGCGATCTAAACCACTTCGAGTTCGAGCCCTCAGTATGACTATTCACAATGATCTAAACATTCAGATTCTCACTGCTCAACTCGAAGCCTTGAAACCCGATAACATCAAAAACGAAGCCTTGAGAGGCATGGACAAACAATTCGAAATCAAACCTAACAGGATTAGGTATTTCTCAAACCGAATCTGGTTGCCTAGTTTTGGGAACCTGCGAGACCTGGTGATGGATGAAGCTCATAAGTCTAAATATTCTATCCATCCGGGATCCGACAAAATGTATCATGGTATCAAGGATTTTTATTGATGGCCGAACATAAAAGCCGAAATCGCCACATACGTCAGCAAGTGCCTTACTTGCTCGATGGTCAAAGCCGAATATCAAAAGCCTTCTGGCTTACTACAACAACCCGACATCCCTGAATGGAATGGGAACAAATCGCCATGGATTTCATAACCAAATTACCCAAGTCATCGAGCGGTTGCGATACCATTTGGGTGATCGTCGATCGTCTCACGAAATCTGCTCATTTCCTGGCGATCAAGGAAACCGATAAAATGGAACGCCTCACCCGAATTTACATCAAGGAAATTATTTCTCGACACGGTGTTCCAATCTCGATTATCTCCGATAGGGATAGTCGTTTCACATCTCACTTCTGGCAATCACTTCAAAAATCACTGGGTACCCGTCTTGACATGAGTACCGCATACCATCCTCAAACCGACGGCCAAAGTGAACGAACAATTCAAACACTTGAAGACATGCTACGTGCCTGCGTAGTTGACTTCGGTGTAAACTGGGAACAACATCTACCGTTGTGCGAGTTCTCGTACAACAACAGTTATCACTCTAGCATCAAGGCTGCACCATTTTTAGGCACTGTACGGTCGTAAGTGCCGGTCACCTATCTGTTGGACCGAAGTTGGGGATAGCCAACTCACGGGTCCGGAAATCATTCACGAAACAACCGAGAAAATCTTCGAGATTCAAAACAAGCTTAAAGCCACGCGTGATCGTCAGAAAAGTTATGCTGACGTAAGACGTAAACCACTCGAGTTCCAGGTTGGGGATCGAGTACTACTCAAAGTATCGCCTTGGAAAGGCGTAATTCGATTTGGCAAACGAGGGAAGTTAAATCCCAGATACATTGGACCATTTGAGATCCTCGAGAGGATAGGTCCAGTGGCATATCGATTGCAACTGCCAGCCGAGCTTAGCAGTGTGCATCCCACTTTTCATATCTCAAATCTGAAGAAGTGTCTGTCTGATGAGACACTTATCATTCCACTCGATGAGATTCGAGTTGACGACAAGCTTCACTTTGTTGAAGAAACCGCCGAAATCATGGACCGTGAGGTCAAACAACTCAAACAAAGTCGTATTCCCATTGTCAAAGTCAGGTGGAATTCGCGGCGTGGTCCGGAATTCACCTGGGAACGGGAGGACCAGATGAAACTCAAGTATCCTCAGTTATTCGCTGATGCTACCTCAAACACGACTTCAAGCTAAATTTCGGGATGAAATTCTTCTAACAGGGGGAGAATGTGACACCCGTCAAATTAGGACTAGTGATTAGTACCTAATCAGGTTTTAATACATGTAATTAGTTCTGTGTTAGGCTAATTTGTGTATCAAATAATATATTGTTAAATATATACAAGTAAGCGATTTGATTAAATCGTACAAGTTTTAAATCGAATGTAATTCGGTTCCAAATAAATACGGACGTTGGTGAACAATCTAATTAAATAATATAATGTTATTTAATAACACAATTACATCCAAAATATTATTTTATTTAATAATATTTCGTACACAATTCGTATCGTACAATCAAGGGCTACGCGATTAAATTATTAAACGCGCAAACAAACAAAACAAGTTAACGTTATATTTTATAACGCAATTATTAAGTATTTAGTAAAATACTTCAACAAAAATATTGAATAATATTTCGTATTTCAAAACGCATTTAAATACTAATTAACGTTAAAACAATCGAGAAAACGAACACCGCACGGAGCGCTTTGCGTGGACTGAAAATGGAGGAACTTCCACCAAAACCACCTCCTTTTCTTCTTCTTTCTCCATTTCCCTTTTCCATCTTCTCTCTCTCTCTCTTTCTTTTTCTCTCTAAATCGAAAACCCACAACAACTCACAAATCATCAAAATAAATATACAAAACGACCTCGGATCATCAAGATTTTTAGAGATTAACGATCACCACGCTACGATCTACAATCCTACCTTTCCGGATTTTCATTCCGACACTTTGTAAGTTTCCGACAAAATCCCGAAACCTCTCGTATTAGCTTATTTTTACATGTTTACGGGTTATTTGGGTTTATATATGTCCATTACAAAAGGTAAAACACGATTTTATAGCTTAAAATGGGTTAGAATTGAGTTTTGGGTCGGAAATTATCGACAGTCGCTGGGTTCTGTTTTGATGTTCATCTTTGCGAAACAAGCCTTGTGTCGCAGGTTGTGTCGTATAAAAGCCCCTATGTCGTATTTTGTGTCGTATAAACCCAATTATGTCGGATCCTCTGCGACACAATATTATGTCGCACTTTATGTCGCAAATCCCATGCGACACAATCACTATGTCGCTGTTAAATCAGCATCGTACGCTTATGCGACACAATCCTTGTGTCGCTAAGCTCTTGTGTCGCACTTCTATGCGACACAACCCTTGTGTCGCATGACAAATTATTGTGTCGCATAAAACAGAATGTGAAAACTCGGATTTTTACTAAGTGTCGAGACCTAGAATTTGTCACTTGATTTAACCTAAATTCAAATCCCAGATGCGTTTTTCACCAAAGCAATATAGTAGAAATAAAAATTTTCCAAGCTGACTTGGCAGCTCGACCCCAACCAGGGGCTCTGCCCCTTGGACCCCGCTACCAGGGGCGCTGCCCCCGGACCCCCGTACTTAAATTCTGTAAGCACATTTCTCACCAAGTGTCAAACTTGTACAACTTCAAAACGCTTATGCGATACAACTTTTCAAACATAATGGAATTTGCTTTTCAAGTATAACGCTTTGAAATCAATGTGATAACATCAAAACTATTATTACAATTAATCACCAACGGGCCGTACACGTTTTCAAACATACAATTCAATCGACCAAATCGTAGTAATTTGGACAAGTCAATCAACCAAATCGGGGTAATTTGGACAAACAACTACAAAGGTAGTCTTTCGAGATGACTAAACAATTAATAACCATTGCGTGTCATGGACACCTTCAGGTTACAAGTCTTCGGACCACACTTCAAGGCAAATCAATCCAAGTTATTAATTCAAACTTTCAAGACTCAGGTGAGTCTCATAGCCCCTATTTTACTGCTTTTCAATCAGGGGTGTGATATTATTGCTCGTTTTGTTTTACAAGTTGAACGCAAGTACAAATCAAATCAAATACTACATGAGTTTCAAGCTAATAAATTTAAAGCCCTCCATAGCATAGTCTGGTAATACGTAGTAGCGTGAATGTTAGTATATGATATGATATAGGATTGACAATCCTCGTCCGGGTTAGCACGCACTAACTGGTCAAACGGACGTATTAGCATTTGGGAAGACGAGTGTGGATTAGGCACTCGTAGGAGGCATTTCAAGTTAGGTTTCCTTAAGTGGGCCTGACAACTCAAGTTAAGCTCAGACTATGTGCTCATGGCTGTATAACTTTTATTTTGCTTAATTGCTTTATAAATTCAATTATAAATCTTGCGGTTCATACAAATATGTGTTGACATACAAACCTGTGAGCTCACCAGCGTTTCGCTGACCCATTTTAGCATATATCACAGGTGACCAGCAGTAGGTTGGATTGCTCAAGTAAGGATCAATTAGCTCGAGTCATCATGCAACAATCAGAGATTTAGCTGCATTATTATATTTTGTATAGATTAATTTTGTACTTAAATCTCTCAATTTCAAGCTGAGCTAATGTAAACAATATTTTTGATGTAAACTTTTGTTTTATCAATACAAGTCCAAAACGACGCATATAGTGGTCGTTCATTATATATCTTTGTGCTGTGATTATTGATTCGTAACACCCAAAACGTGCTTCCGCTAAACAATAAATTTGGGGGTGTTACAAAAGAAGACTTGTGTTGCTTGCCTTTTTGACAGGCAACACAATGATCATCACATGAATAGACCTTTTCAGGTAAACCTCTAACAAGCTTGTTTTTGACAAGTTTATTAATGGTTTTATAATTCACGTGACACATCCTTCTATGCTACAATTCAGATTCATTGACACTAGCTTTGGAAATAAGACAGTTTAAATCAGGTTGAGGTGATATATTTGCTAAGTCACACTTATATACATTATCTTGCCTTGGAATTCTCATTAAAATCATTTTCTCTGAAATTAAAAATTCCTTAGACAAAATAAGGCATTCAGTGTCAGTAAAATGAACTAGGTTCTTTTTATCTATGATCTGACTCACACTTAGCAAATTGTACCTCAATTGTTCCGCAAAATAAACATTATCAAAACTTATCTTATCACTATTGATTGTTCCTTTCCCTGTAATCTTTCCCCCTCTTGGATTGCTTCCAAATGCTACATATCCACCATCAAATGACTTGAAGTCATGTAGCTTTCCTTTATCTCCAGTCATGTACCTTGAACAACCACTATCCACATGCTATAAGCTCCTTGGTTTGTTCTGCACACAAAAACAGAAAGAGAAAAGTTAATTTCTCTTGGGAACCCAAACCAATTTGGATTTGGGTTTCCCATGTGCATTCACATAATCAACTTTCTTGTAGATTATTGATTGTGATGCACTATTGGTATTTGGACTCAAAGTTTTATCAGACTGAAATGGTGTCCAAATCCAACTAATATTAGACTTAGCAGCTTTAACTGGTATATTATGCTTGACAGACATAAACTTGTTATAACTGTTAGAATGCCTAGCAGTAATAACTTTAATATGTCTGCCAGTCATAACAGTTTTAGCTGCTTGAGTCTTTTGACTGTTGGCTTTCTTTCCAGTTATAACTGCTTCAGTAGTTTTAGCTGTAGTAGTTTTAACTTGATTAGCCTTTGAGTGCATCTTCTGAACTTTGGCAATATGATGAACTTTAGATTGAAAATTTTGTTTGTTAATCATATTTGCTTTTATCCATGGTTGTTTTCTAGTCCTTTGAACATTCTTAGGATTATGATAATAATCATATTTAAGATGACCCATTTTACCACAGATAAAGCAAGCCTTTTCTTTTATCACTGTTACATTGTTACCTAGTTTTTGTGAAATCATTTGATTCCAATTTCTTTGATTACCTCTGGGTTTCTATTTTTGAAAATTTTGTGAGAAAGAAGTACTTGCTTCACAGTTGCAATCAACACAGTTATTCACATAAGATTTATCAACAGATTTATTAACTGATTTAACTGCATTACTAACATATCCTAGCCATGTTTGGATTTGTTAGTATTCATGCTCACATTTTCTAAGGCCTGTTTAGCCTTTTCCCTAAACATTTACTTACCCTCTTCTAGTTTATCAGTTTTAAGCTCAGAAACTAGACCAGTAATTACTCTCTTCACATCTTCACATGATGACTCAGACTTAGGTGATTCAGATTTTACACTCTTTTCACTCTCAGATGTACTATCACTCTGATCATCTTCTTCAGTCCAATCACTAACTTCAACTTTATCAAAATTCACATCAGCAGATGAGTTTTTTATTGGATCAGCCTTTTTAACATCATCATTCATTCCTTCTTTAAGTGAATTGATATCAATTTCAGTTTTAGAAGGAAAGTAGTTGTTGTTATAAGGTGGAGGTACATTATTGTACCCTAAGCCAGTCTTAAGCTTATCATGAATATAGTGGTCGTTCATTATATATCTTTGTGCTGTGATTATTGATTCGTAACACCCAAAACGTGCTTCCGCTAAACAATAAATTTGGGGGTGTTACAGATTGGTATCAGAGCCTAAGGTTATATAGTGAACTAGGTTGCATTTAGTGGGCCTAGACTATGACCGTTAGGCAGTATTTCCTTAATAGGCATGACTGGTTCAGGAATTACAACATTCGACTTTAATTTAACATAGCCTGATCAACTATGTACAATTAAGGAAATATGATGTAAGGTCTGAAACGATTATGTTGAATAGGAATACACTAGTTGACTCTGACCTCGAGAGAAACCGGGACTCAAACAAGTCTGTGCTAGACACCCAATAAGCTATTATGTGATACTAAGTATACATAGATAGGCCTCGTTACAATCTTAGGCTATATTACATAAGTTATTATATGGATATAGGCCTCATTCTTCCTAACGCTTTGTCTTAGAATGGCAAACACACCACCAAGTTCATCACGCTCTTATCCACATGGATCACGAAACCCAAGAGTGGCTAGGAGGGACTCCGGATAGCCTCGGACTAGCCCATATCCAACTCATCCCACCCTACCGGACTTAGCCGCTAGGGTACATCACCACGAACAACGACTTTACGCTATGGATGTCGAACTCCAAGAAACTCGCGAGAACTGGAGACTCACAACTATGGAACAAATCGAGCAAGTCTTTGAATATCACGAGCACACTGTCAACACCATGAACACTCTTCACAATCAAGTGGAAGAAACAATTGAAACCATGGAGGTTGTCCACAACCAGGTGATTGGCAACCGAAATGAAATCTCGGTCCTACAATCAAGGCTACATCAGTGTGAGACACGTCTAAGGGAAACCGAGGATGCCCTCCGAACTACCAACAGACTCGCAGAGTCTGTGAATCATCTCATTGCACTGCTGCCACAACTCAACTTATGTCAGAATTAGCTTAGGCTGAATCTGTACCCTAATATGCTTTCGTAGGACCTATGTAATTCAACCGGAAGTAACAATTTCCGGTACTTTTGTAAAACATCTAATCCCGTAACTTTTGGAACTCGTAATTTGGAATTGTCTATCATCTTTTGAACTCGTAATATCAATTGACAATTCCCCTCAATTATTCTATATTATTGATTTTACATTGTGATGTCGTATGTTACCGCTTTTACATATATGCATCTATTGTAATTTTCGTTCTGGTACAATTTCTTATGTACCTTTTGTTTCTTTCTTTCTTGAAGAATCATGCCGCCCAAGAAGAAAAGTTACAGTGATGCGGAAATCAATGCTATCGTTTCTCGGGTTGTGGCCGATGCCTTGGCTGCTCGGGACTCGCCTAGAAACTCCCGAAATACTGGTGATTCTCCCAGTAATACCCCTGTCATCAAGCCTTGTTCTTACAAGGATTTTCTCAGCTGTAAACCACTCTACTTCAAGGGCACGGAAGGTGCCATTGGACTGGTCCGTTGGATAGAACGGATGGAATCTGTTTTCAACCTCTGCAACTGTGCGGAGGATAACAAGGTCAAATTCTCTGCTTACACCTTTCAAGAAGGTGCACTTACGTGGTGGAATACCCACGCCAACTCCGTAGGTCTTGAGATAGCTAATCAGCTACCTTGGGACGAGCTGAAGAAGAAGTTGAGGGAGAAGTACTGTCCCGAAGAAGAACTGCACCGTCTAGAGGAAGAGTTCTGGCATTTGACGGTGCAGGGAACTGACATTGCTGGGTATACCACCAAATTCCAGCAGTTTGCTTTGTTATGCCCGGGACTGGTTGATCCGGAGGAGAAAAGCATCAAGAGATACATTCGCGGTCTCCCGGAGAATATCCAGGGGAACGTTGCTTCATCTAAGCCAACCACTACTGAAAGTGCTATTCGGCTAGCACACGAGCTTATGGCTCTAGTTGTCAGCCGTGGAACACCAAACACCTCCTCCAACAACAAACGCAAATCCTCCGAACACCACGACAACCACCAGAACAAAAAGCCCAACGCCATCCAAGTTTACAATACCAACTCTGAACCCAAACGCGCCTACACTGGGGACAGACCATACTGTTCCAAGTGTAACTACCACCACAACGGTCCATGCAGTACCCCCTGCAACAACTGCAGGAGGTACGGACTTTTGACCAAAGACTGCCGAGCCCCCAAGTCCAACAACAACGTCTCCAAAAACAATACCCAACAACACAAATCCTGCTATGGATGCGGAGAAATGGGACATTTCAGAGATGCATGTCCCAAACGAAAGAACAAAGGCAACAACAACAACAATGCCAAGGGAAGAGCATTCGTTCTCAACTCCGGGGATGCCCGTCAGGACCCGAACGTGGTCACGGGTATGTTCCTCCTCAACAACTTAACTGCTTATGTTCTTTTTGATACTGGTGCTGATAGAAGCTTTATATCTGATGAGTTTTGCCCATTACTTGACATCACTCCCGTTGCCTTAGATGTTAAGTACATCGTAGAACTTGCAAATGGTAAACTCATAGAAACCGATAGTGTGATACCTAATTGTACTCTAAACCTAGCCGATGAAATCTTCTCAATTGATCTAATGCCCGTTAAAATAGGAAGTTTTGATGTCATTATCGGTTTGGACTGGTTGTCCAAACATCGCGCTGAAATTGTTTGCTACGACAAGGTCGTTCGAATTCCTCTCGCCGCCGATAGAACTTTGGTCATACAAGGGGAGACCGGTGGGACGAGACTCAATATCATGTCATGTTTGAAAACCCGAAAATTTCTGAGAAAGGGTTATCCAGCAATCCTCGCACACATCATGGAGAAAAAGTCGGAGGAGAAGCGACTTGAGGATGTGCCAATCGTTCGAGACTTTCCGGAAGTCTTTCCCGAAGAACTACCTGGTCTACCACCACCAAGACAGGTCGAGTTCTCAATCGATCTCGTGCCAGGTGCTGCACCTGTGGCCCGAGCACCATACCGTTTAGCTCCATCCGAACTTCAGGAGTTGTTCACCCAGTTACAGGAGCTCCTGGAAAGAGGATTCATTAGGCCGAGTTCATCACCTTGGGGAGCTCCGGTCCTATTTGTCAAAAAGAAAGATGGTTCTTTCAGAATGTGCATCAACTATCGAGAGTTAAACAAATTGACCGTCAAGAACCGTTATCCACTTCCTCGAATCGATGACTTGTTTGACCAACTTCAAGGGTCGAGTTTCTATTCCAAGATTGATCTTCGATCAGGTTATAATCAATTGCGTGTTCGCGACACCGATATCCCGAAAACTGCTTTCAGAACCCGTTATGGGCATTACGAATTCCAGGTAATGCCAATCGGTCTAACCAACGCACCGGCCGTATTCATGGACCTCATGAATCGGGTGTGCAAACCTTACCTTGACAAGTTTGTCATTGTATTCATCGATGACATCCTCATATATTCGCGAAACGAACAAGATCACGCACAACATCTTCAAACCGTCCTTGAACTACTTAAGCACGAGGAGCTGTACGCCAAATTCTCTAAGTGTGAGTTCTGGATGCAAACCGTTCAATTCCTTGGGCACGTTATCGATAATCAAGGAATTCATGTTGATCCATCGAAAATCGAGGCTATCAAAGACTGGCAATCGCCAACTACTCCAACCGAGATACGTCAATTCTTGGGATTGGCGGGGTATTATCGTCGGTTCATCAAAAATTTCTCGAAAATAGCCTTACCACTCACTACACTGACTCAGAAAGACAAAAAGTTCGACTGGACTGAAAAACAAGAGTCAGCATTCCAACTTCTGAAACAAAAGCTTTGCAGTGCTCCAATCTTATCTTTACCCGAAGGCACCGATGACTTCGTGGTATACTGCGATGCTTCTCATCAAGGTCTCGGTTGTGTGTTGATGCAACGAGACAAGGTCATTGCTTACGCCTCACGACAACTCAAAATCCACGAAAAGAACTACACTACGCATGACCTCGAACTTGGAGCAGTCGTTTTTGCTCTCAAAATCTGGAGACATTATCTTTACGTCACTAAGTGCATAATCTTCACCGACCACAAAAGTCTCCAACACATATTCGATCAAAAGGATCTCAACATGAGGCAACGTCGCTGGGTCGAGTTGCTTACCGATTACGACTGCGAAATCAAATACCATCCAGGGAAGGCAAATGTTGTTGCTGATGCCCTCAGTCGAAAAGAGCGATCTAAACCACTTCGAGTTCGAGCCCTCAGTATGACTATTCACAATGATCTAAACATTCAGATTCTCACTGCTCAACTCGAAGCCTTGAAACCCGATAACATCAAAAATGAAGCCTTGAGAGGCATGGACAAACAATTCGAAATCAAACCTAACGGGATTAGGTATTGTTGGTGCATTTTGTGTGTCAGTCAGTTGGTCAAACGTTTGTACTTATCAAAGTCAATAGTCTTAGTATGTGACGTGTTTAGTGTGTATATTCTAGTATGTAAACGAAATGTAATATACATAGATTTGGGCCTACGACATTGGTTATGTCGCATTGGGCCTGGCCTGCGACGTTGGGCCTAACGTCGCAGGGCCCGGTATGGTGTTATAAATAGAAGAGTTAAACTCAGATTTAGGGTTGGACGTGTGAGATATAGGGTCAGCCGTTTTTGTGGTGAGAGAGATAGAGAAAACGAGTTTGAGTTTGTATTGGTGATTGTAATCTTTATACGTTCAATTGTGAATATATACAAGATTATAGAGAATCGTTTGTGTGTTCGTGAATCATTATCGTTTGTTATTCATTTATTAAGCGATCCGATCAGATCCGAAGTATACGGGACTATCAACTGGTATCAGAGCCGTAGAATCAAGGATTCGTCGGTTTCGGATCGTGCTTTAGAACGTTTTCGGTTTGATTCGCGAAGGTTTTATTGATTAATCTTCGTTTCTGGGTTAGGTTGCTTGAAGATTTCGATTTCTGAAGGTGTTTTCTGGGTTTGTTCGTCGATTTTCGTTTGAAATTCGTTAGGGTTTCGAAAATTTTCGATTTTTGGGGTTTTGGTCGCTGCAGTCACGTTTTGCGACGTTAGCTGCGACGTCGCTAAGTTCTGCGACGTTACTAGCGACGTTAATTGCGACGTTGTGTGCGACGTCTCACTTTTGACCTTAATTGGTCACTGCGACCTTAGCCGCGACGTCAGGTGCGACGTCTCTTGATTTTGCGACATCACCTGCGACGTCGCTTGCGACGTTATTGATTTTGACCTTAAGTGGTCTTGCGACGTAGTTAGCGACGTCGTTATTTTGACCTTAAGTGGTCCTTGCGACATTGCGTGCGACGTCGCTAGCTTCTGCGACTTCGAGTGCGACGTTGAGTGCGACATCACCTCCTACTAGATTCGTAAAAAAAAAAAAAAAAAAAGTTTTTTGGCGGGAAACTCCGAAAAATTTTTGCGTTTCCAAAATTTTTCCGTGGGCTTAAAAGTGTTTGATTTTAGCCTGGAAAAAATTTCATTTTACCCGGCCATTTTTTTGACGTTTTCGGACGAAATTTTGGCGGGAAAAACGCGAAAAATTTTGTAATTTCAAATTTTGTTTATAAGCTTAAAATAGCTTAATTTTAGTGTCGGAAAAGTTTCGCTATCCTCGGATATTTTTTTAAAATTTTTGAATCCGATTTTGGAGGGAAAATTCGTAAATGGCTTTTGGTAACAAAGTGCCTCCTTCTACATCTTTGTTCTATAGTGATTTTGCGAGTTGGAAGATTAAGTTATGCAATTTCATTGAATACAAAGATCCAAATCTGTGGAATTGGTTTAACACCATTGATCGATATGAGCCACCAAGACTCGATGGGGTGCTTAAGTCAAGAGCACAAATGTCAGTCAAGGAACGAGCAGAGTTTGATAAAGACAATAGAGTGTATGAGATGATTACCAAGTGCTTGCCAGAAGTTGTGATTAATAAATTTAAAGATCAAGCAACTTCTATAGGATTATGGGATGCTCTTATAGCGGCTTACGATCAAAAGGAAAAGAAGTCAGAGGATAATATTCAAATTCCTAGTCTAAATGATACTTCCAGATCTACTTCCAACTCAGCAGCATCTACTTCTACTAGCACTTCATATGCTTCCTATACTTCTCATACAGATCATACAGCTCCTTCAAAGGCTACTGAGGATCATGCTACAATCTTTGCAGCTTTCCTCAACTCTTATGAGAATTTTCTTTCCAAGAAGGCTAGTACTCTACAGCTTACTGAAGAAGACTTTGAACCGATCGATTCTGACGATCTCGAGCAAATGGACATCAAATGGAGCATGGCCATGATAACCCAAAGGACTAAGAAATTTCTTCAGAGAACGGGCAAAAAGGACCTGGATGACGATGGTGATACAGGTCTTGGTTTTAATAAAAGCAAAGTGAAATGCAAGAACTGTCAGATTCATGGGCACTTTGCTAAGGAGTGTGAGAAAGAAAAATATCATTCATCTGGATTCACTACTCCTACAGCTCCAACGACTCCAGAGAAGAACACAACATCACAGGCTATGACGGTGTATTCTCAGGGAATGTTTGATTTTAGTGCACTTCAAGGAGAGGTTCAACACAGTGCGCTTTTGGCAAAAATACATGAGGTACATGATGAACCTGAGGTACCCATAAACTGTGTTTCCTGTTTAACATTGACTGAATCTCTTGAGAATTATCAATATGACAATTTAGAGTTGCGACAAAAGGTTGTCAAACTTACTGAATCAAACAATTTTCTTAAAGCTAATGAGAAACTTTATGATAACAAAATTGAGGCATATAAGTTAGACACACAAACTTATAAAGCAAAAGTCTTTAGTCAACAAGATGCAATTAATAGTTATCTTGCTGAAATTGAATTGTTGAATAAAGAGCTTTTTGATTTAAAAAGTGAGTACGATAACCATAAAAGCAAAATTTTAGGTTCTTCATCCGCAACTTTTGTCTTTAATGAAATCGTTAATAAGCAAGGGACAGGAGGTAAAAAGAAGGCAGGACTTGGTTATAATCAAGTACCACCACCTTCCCACGTCGAATACTGTCCTACGCCTGTTAAGGAAGGTCTTGAAGAGATTCCAGTTGATTATATGAAGCTTTATGGTATTAAAGCTAAAGAAGCTAAGCAAAACAAACAGGCAAAGGAGAAAACCATAAGGCCAGAGTATCCTTTACCTAAGTTTGTTAAGTCTGATAGTGCACCTCCAGTTCGTGTTGAGGAGGTCGTTGAGGTAGAAGATATACCTGAAGAGTCTACCATTAAGGTTGAGAAAATAAATGTCAAACCTGAAAATTTCATCATTACAACTGAAAATGATGATTATTTTAAATGCAAAGGCAAAGCTAAGGTTGACAATGAATCCTCAAAAGTTGTAGTTGATAAATCTGAAAAGAATAAACCTTCAAAATCAACTAACTCAACCTCAGGAACATCTACTTCAACATGTCCACCTAAGAGTGCATGTTCAACAAATGTTCTTGGTCATAGACCTTCTGTGTATTGTCCTCCACCGAAACGATTTGAGGGAACTCATTGGAATAAATCTTATGTTGAGAGACGTTCTTGTTTCCATTGTGGACAACAAGGACATATAATTAGGGATTGTAGGTTATTATCCCTAGATAGGTTTGGTAGAGGTATGCCAAGAACTTTCTCTTTCAGGAATTCTTTTTCAAAATCTTTTTCAAGGCGTCGTTCGTATTCGCCTGTATCTAGTTGTGCATCAAACTCTCCAAAACCTATGGCAAGAGTAAACAAAGTTGTGCCCAGTAGACCTCAAGTTCAACAGCACAACATTGTTGAAAACAGATCATCTGAACCTAAACAGGTTTGGAAACCAAAATCCACAAACAACACATCAATGAAATCTTCTGAGTTTTTAAAATATCATAAACTCATTGATGTGATGATTATGGATGACCATGGACAACCCAAGTCAATTAAGGCTTGGGTGTCCCATAAGTACTAACGTTTAATTGTTTGTGGTGGTGCAGTCAGGTTATTGAAAGCTAATATTTTTAGTGACTGCATGGATGTGGATATTGTTGGAAGAATGCGATGATGATTTGTGATTGGATGGATGAGATCATTGATGTTACGAGGTGGTAAAATTGCTAAAAGGCATTTGACTTGACTTGATATGTGATTTTGATACTTTTCTTTAAATTTTGTTTAGTGCAACAGCCATTCTTTATACTTTTTAGTATTAAAGAAATGCAATGTTGCGAAATTTATTCAATTAAAAAATACAAAAATATGTTTAATGTTTAAGGGGAGTATTTTTGGATTGGATATAAGAATTAGCTGTTCAGGGGGAGTATTTCTGAATATTAAAAATTCTGATTATTTAATTCAGAAATGTGAACAGCAAGATTCTTAATTCTTGAAAAGATGTTGGATTGTGTGTCTGTAAAACAACTTGGGATATGATAGTACATCGGGGAACATGCACAAAATGGAAATTTTAAGGTTTATCCTTGATGTATCAGTAGGTTTATCTAGCATACTTAATACAGTTTCTATGAAAATTATCTTCATCATATGATGTATTGGTAGGCATGATACATACCGGTCTCTGGGTTATTAAGAAGTAAGTCTAATACGTGTCTATGATCTTGTGGTAAACACCTTGTGATGTACGACACTAAGTCTTAATTCCTTAGCGTAGCTTGACATACTTCTAATTTTTGGATCGTATATCTGAGATCTCTTGGGGGAGTTTGCTGATTGGTTCCTCTGTTGTACGTAAGTGCAGACCTGGTCTCAATTCATCTTACTCTCAAAACTAAGCAAACGTGAGTCAATGTACTTGCAAAGTCTTATATTTAAGGTACTTGTCAAGGTCGCCAATTGAATAAATCAAGTTTGGTTTGACTGCGATCGGTTTTGCTTAAACCTGAATCAAGTGTATGTCGCTCTGTTGTACACAAGTACAGACCTGTCACCGCTGGCTTGATTCTTAAAATTGATTCTCTTATATTCTTTCTAAATTTGGAAACTATGTTCTTGTCTTGGCTAAAGGGGTATGTTTATGGTGGGGACCATGGTGAAATATTCATACTAACAATAAAAGGTTAGCTCGCAGACACGGATGTAACATGTTTAAGTGGAAAAACAATACCAGTAATCGTCTTGAAATAATTTTTATACTAGGTGTATTAAATGTGCTAAGTAAATTTAAAGTGGACAAATATACTGATAATCGAGATAACACTTACTATTTGCTAATAATTGCATGTTGGCCTGATATGATCCCTAAGCAGACTTAAAACAATTCTATCCCCAATTTATTTTAATCTTCGTTCTTTACTTTTCATTTATAAAGAAAAATTCAAAAAGATTTTATTTCTATGTTATTTTCTTCAATATCACATATCTTGTTAAAGTCAAATATTGAAGATGTAAAGGATGTCGGTTATTCTCCAAAGTTTGTGAAGATAATTCTATTGGAGAAGCTGCTGATGATTGAGAGATGGTCACTGAGTTTGAAGATCTTATTGTATGATAAATTTGTGTCAGTCACATGAATTTGGACACCAAGATTTCTTTGAAGATCATGCTATCTCAAAGGGGGAGTTTCTGATTGTTGAAGACATGAAAGAGTTTGTTGATGAAGACTAATTGAAGACTTATTTGACCAAGCTGCTGACAAGGGGGAGTTTGTTGGTGCATTTTGTGTGTCAGTCAGTTGGTCAAACGTTTGTACTTATCAAAGTCAATAGTCTTAGTATGTGACGTGTTTAGTGTGTATATTCTAGTATGTAAACGAAATGTAATATACATAGATTTGGGCCTACGACATTGGTTATGTCGCATTGGGCCTGGCCTGCGACGTTGGGCCTAACGTCGCAGGGCCCGGTATGGTGTTATAAATAGAAGAGTTAAACTCAGATTTAGGGTTGGACGTGTGAGATATAGGGTCAGCCGTTTTTGTGGTGAGAGAGACAGAGAAAACGAGTTTGAGTTTGTATTGGTGATTGTAATCTTTATACGTTCAATTGTGAATATATACAAGATTATAGAGAATCGTTTGTGTGTTCGTGAATCATTATCGTTTGTTATTCATTGATTAAGCGATCCGATCAGATCCGAAGTATACGGGACTATCAGGTATTTCTCAAACCGAATCTGGTTGCCTAGTTTTGGGAACCTGCGAGACCTGGTGATGGATGAAGCTCATAAGTCTAAATATTCTATCCATCCGGGATCCGAAAAAATGTATCACGGTATCAAGGATTTTTATTGATGGCCGAACATAAAAGCTGAAATCGATACATACGTCAGCAAGTGCCTTACTTGCTCGAAGGTCAAAGCCATTCATCAAAAGCCTTCTGGCTTACTACAACAACCCGACATCCCTGAATGGAAATGGGAACAAATCGCCATGGATTTCATAACCAAATTACCCAAGTCATCGAGCGGTTGCGATACCATTTGGGTGATCGTCGATCGTCTCACGAAATCTGCTCATTTCCTGGCGATCAAGGAAACCGATAAAATGTAACGCCTCACCCGAATTTACATCAAGGAAATTATTTCTCGACACGGTGTTCCAATCTCGATTATCTCCGATAGGGATAGTCGTTTCACATCTCACTTCTGGCAATCATTTCAAAAATCACTGGGTACCCGTCTTGACATGAGTACCGCATACCATCCTCAAACTGACGGCCAAAGTGAACGAACAATTCAAACACTTGAAGACATGCTACGTGCCTGCATAGTTGACTTCGGTGTAAACTGGGAACAACATCTACCGTTGTGCGAGTTCTCGTACAACAACAGTTATCACTCTAGCATCAAGGCTGCACCATTGGAGGCATTGTACGGTCGTAAGTGCCGGTCACCTATCTGTTGGACCAAAGTTGGGGATAGCCAACTCACGGGTCCGGAAATCATTCACGAAACAACCAAGAAAATCTTCGAGATTCAAAACAAGCTCAAAGCCACGCGTGATCGTCAGAAAAGTTATGCTGACGTAAGACGTAAACCACTCGAGTTCCAGGTTGGGGATCGAGTACTACTCAAAGTATCGCCTTGGAAAGGCGTAATTCGATTTGGCAAACGAGGGAAGTTAAATCCCAGATACATTGGACCATTTGAGATCCTCGAGAGGATAGGTCCAGTGGCATATCGATTGCAACTGCCAGCCGAGCTTAGCAGTGTGCATCCCACTTTTCATATCTCAAATCTGAAGAAGTGTCTGTCTGATGAGACACTTATCATTCCACTCGATGAGATTCGAGTTGACGACAAGCTTCACTTTGTTGAAGAACCCGCCGAAATCATGGACCGTGAGGTCAAACAAGTCAAACAAAGTCGTATTCCCATTGTCAAAGTCAGGTGGAATTCGCGGCGTGGTCCGGAATTCACCTGGGAACGGGAGGACCAGATGAAACTCAAGTATCCTCAGTTATTCGTTGATGCTACCTCAAACACGACTTCAAGCTAAATTTCGGGACGAAATTCTTCTAACAGGGGGAGAATGTGACACCCGTCAAATTAGGAATAGTGATTAGTACCTAATCAGGTTTTAATACATGTAATTAGTTCTGTGTTAGGCTAATTTGTGTATCAAATAATATATTGTTAAATATATACAAGTAAGCGATTTGATTAAATCGTACAAGTTTTAAATCGAATGTAATTCGGTTCCAAATAAATACGGACGTTGGTGAACAATCTAATTAAATAATATAATGTTATTTAATATCACAATTACATCCAAAATATTATTTTATTTAATAATATTTCGTACACAATTCGTATCGTACAATCAAGGGCTACGCGATTAAATTATTAAACGCGCAAACAAACAAAACAAGTTAACGTTATATTTTATAACGCAATTATTAAGTATTTGGTAAAATACTTCAACAAAAATATTGAATATTATTTCGTATTTCAAAACGCATTTAAATACTAATTAACGTTAAAACAATCGAGAAAACGAACACCGCACGGAGCGCTTTGCGTGGACTGAAAATGGAGGAACTTCCACCAAAACCACCTCCTTTTCTTCTTCTTTCTCCATTTCCCTTTTCCATCTTCTCTCTCTCTCTTTCTTTTTCTCTCTAAATCGAAAACCCACACCAACTCACAAATCATCAAAATAAATATACAAAACGACCTCGGATCATCAAGATTTTTAGAGATTAACGATCACCACGCTACGATCTACAATCCTACCTTTCCGGATTTTCATTCCGACACTTTGTAAGTTTCCAACAAAATCCTGAAACCTCTCGTATTAGCTTATTTCTACATGTTTACGGGTTATTTGGGTTTATATATGTCCATTACAAAAGGTAAAACACGATTTTATAGCTTAAAATGGGTTAGAATTGAGTTTTGGGTCGAAAATTATCGACAGTCGTTGGGTTCTGTTTTGATGTTCATCTTTGCGACACAAGCTTTGTGTCGCAGGTTGTGTCGTATAAAAGCCCCTATGTCGTATTTTGTGTCATATAAACCCAGTTATGTCAGATCCTCTGCGACACAATATTATGTCGCAACTTATGTTGCAAATCCCATGCGACACAATCACTATGTCGCTGTTAAATCAGCATCGTACGCTTATGCGACACAATCCTTGTGTCGCTAAGCTCTTGTGTCGCACTTCTATGCGACACAACCCTTGTGTCGCATGACAAATTATTGTGTCGCATATTGTGTCGCATAAAACAGAATGTTGAAAACTCAGATTTTTACTAAGTGTCGAGACCTGGAATTTGTCACTTGATTTAACCTAAATTCAAATCCCAGATGCGTTTTTCACCAAAGCAATATAGTAGAAAAAAAAAATTTCCAAGCTGACTTGGCAGCTCGACCCCAACCAGGGGCTCTGCCCCTTGGACCCCGCTACCAGGGGCGCTGCCCCCGGACCCCCATACTTAAATTCTGTAAGCACATTTCTCACCAAGTGTCAAACTTGTACAACTTCAAAACGCTTATGCGATACAACTTTTCAAACATAATGGAATTTGCTTTTCAAGTATAACGCTTCGAAATCAATGTGATAACATCAAAACTATTATTACAATTAATCACCAACGGGCCGTACACGTTTTCAAACATACAATTCAATCGACCAAATCGTAGTAATTTGGACAAGTCAATCAACCAAATCGGGGTAATTTGGACAAACAACTACAAAGGTAGTCTTTCGAGATGCCTAAACAATTAATAACCATTGCGTGTCATGGACACCTTCAGGTTACAAGTCTTCAGACCACACTTCAAGGCAAATCAATCCAAGTTATTAATTCAAACTTTCAAGACTCAGGTGAGTCTCATGGCCCCTATTTTACTGCTTTTCAATCAGGGATGTGATATTATTGCTCGTTTTGTTTTACAAGTTGAACGCAAGTACAAATCAAATCAAATACTACATGAGTTTCAAGCTAATCAATTTAAAGCCCTCCATAGCATAGTCTGGTAATACGTAGTAGCGTGAATGTTAGTATATGATATCATATAGGATTGACAATCCTCGTCCGGGTTAGCACGCACTAACTTGTCAAACGGACGTATTAGCATTTGGGAAGACGAGTGTGGATTAGGCACTCGTAGGAGGCATTTCAAGTTAGGTTTCCTTAAGTGGGCCTGACAACTCAAGTTAAGCTCAAACTATGTGCTCATGGCTGTATAACTTTTATTTTGCTTAATTGCTTTATAAATTCAATTATAAATCTTGCGGTTCATACAAATATGTGTTGATATACAAACCTGTGAGCTCACCAGCGTTTCGCTGACCCATTTTAGCATGTATCACAGGTGACCAGCAGTAGGTTGGACTGCTCAAGTAAGGATCAATTAGCTCGAGTCATCATGCAACAATCAGAGATTTAGCTGCATTATTATATTTTGTATAGATTAATTATGTACTTAAATCTCTCAATTTCAAGCTGAGCTAATGTAAACAATATTTTTTATGTAAACTTTTTTTTTATCAATACAAGTCCAAAACGACGCATATAGTGGTCGTTCATTATATATCTTTGTGCTGTGATTATTGATTCGTAACACCCAAAACGTGCTTCCGCTAAACAATAAATTTGGGGGTGTTACAAAAGAAGACTTGTGTTGCTTGCCTTTTTGACAGGCAACACAATGATCATCACATGAATAGACCTTTTCAGGTAAACCTCTAACAAGCTTGTTTTTGACAAGTTTATTAATGGTTTTATAATTCATGTGACACATCCTTCTATGCCACAATTCAGATTCATTGACACTAGCTTTGGAAATAAGACAGTTTAAATCAGGTTGAGGTGACATATTTGCTAAGTCACACTTATATACATTATCTTGCCTTGGAATTCTCATTAAAATCATATTCTCTTAAATTAAAAATTCCTTAGACAAAATAAGGCATTCAGTGTCAGTAAAATGAACTAGGTTCTTTTTATCTGTGATCTGACTCACACTTAGCAAATTGTACCTCAATTGTTCCACAAAATAAACATTATCAAAACTTATCTTATCACTATTGATTGTTCCTTTCCCTGTAATCTTTCCCCCTCTTGGATTGCTTCCAAATGCTACATATCCACCATCAAATGACTTGAAGTCCTGTAGCTTTCCTTTATCTCCAGTCATGTACCTTGAACAACCACTATCCACATGCTATAAGCTCCTTGGTTTGTTCTGCACACAAAAACAGAAAGAGAAAAGTTAATTTCTCTTGGGAACCCAAACCAATTTGGATTTGGGTTTCCCATGTGCATTCACATAATCAACTTTCTTGTAGATTATTGATTGTGATGCACTATTGGTATTTGGACTCAAAGTTTTATCAGACTGAAATGGTGTCCAAATCCAACTAATATTAGACTTAGCAGCTTTAACTGGTATATTATGCTTGACAGTCATAAACTTGTTATAACTGTTAGAATGCCTAGCGGTAATAACTTTAATATGTTTGCCAGTCATAACAGTTTTAGCTGCTTAAGTCTTTTGACTGTTGGCTTTCTTTCCAGTTATAACTGCTTCAGTAGTTTTAGCTGTAGTAGTTTTAACTTGATTAGCCTTTGAGTGCATCTTCTGAACTTTGGCAATATGATGAACTTTACATTGAAAATTTTGTTTGTTAATCATATTTGCTTTTATCCATGGTTGTTTTCTAGTCCTTTGAACATTCTTAGGATTATGATAACAATCATATTTAAGATGACCCATTTTACCACAGATAAAGCAAGCCTTTTCTTTTATCACTGTTACATTGTTACCCAGTTTTTGTGAAATCATTTGATTCCAATTTCTTTGATTACCTCTGGGTTTCTGTTTTTGAAAATTTTGTGAGAAAGAAGTACTTGCTTCACAGTTGCAATCAACACAGTTATTCACATTAGATTTATCAACAGATTTATTAACTGATTTAACTGCATTACTAACATATCCTAGCCATGTTTGGATTTGTTAGTATTCATGCTCACATTTTCTAAGGCCTGTTTAGCCTTTTCCCTAAACATTTACTTACTCTCTTCTAGTTTATCAGTTTTAAGCTCAGAAACTAGACCAGTAATTACTCTCTTCACATCTTCACATGATGACTCAGACTTAGGTGATTCAGATTTTACACTCTTTTCACTCTCAGATGTACTATCACTCTGATCATCTTCTTCAGTCCAATCACTAACTTCAACTTTATCAAAATTCACATCAGCAGATTTCAGTTTTAGAAGGAAAGTAGTTGTTGTTATAAGGTGGAGGTACATTATTGTACCCTAAGCCAGTCTTAAGCTTATCATGAATATGTAAATTGATAATCCTATTAACACTTTTAGATGCATGTTCTAAGTTACTTACATTCAGTCTAATGTTATCTCTCTCACATGTGACCTCAGCAAGTTTCTTAGTTAACAATTCTACTTTATCTTTCAAAGTGTCTCTTTCCCATCTAGCATATGCAATGTCATATTTATACTGTGTGGCATTGATTTCATATGCTTTTATTTGTTTTTCAAGATTTTCAATGGCTGCTATGGTGTGCTTACTTTTAATGTCCCATTCTTTTAGTTCCTCACACACTTTCAAATTATTATCCCTGTAATGTTTAACAGTTTGTTTACACACAGCAGTACATAATTTTGCTTGTACCTCATATGGAACTTCTGACTGTTTGTCAGATTCAGCAATAGCCATCAATGAATGATTCTGAACCTCATTCTCTTCCTGATCACTCCAATCAAATCAAAGGCCATCTTGAGATACCAATGCATTTGATGTACCATTCTGAATTTGCATACTCCTTCTTTGATTTCCATTAAAGCTACCAGATCTTTGCCCACTCTGTTCTTGCTTTGGACTTCTGCACTCCCTAGCAAAGTGTCCCATCTTGTGACAATTTAAACATTCCACCTTGCTTTTGTCAAACCAGTTAGCATCATTCCTCTTATTGGCAAAATTGTTTCTTCCGGTTCTTTGCATGAATCTTTTTGCCCTTTGAGTAATTAATGCTATTTGTTACTTTATGTCCATCTCTTCAAGATCATCTCCATCAATCTGTTCCAAATCTTCATTAGTAAGTGAAGAGTTCACATTACTAGCAAAGAATGATTCCAACATATCATTATTAGATCTAGTTTGAGATGTACTAGAACTAGATCCTCCTGCATGAGTAGTTCCTTGTGTTGAATTACCCTTGGATCTACTCACAGACATAAAAGAAGCATTATGAGTATTTCCAGATTACTGTTTCCTGCTCTCTACTCTTGTTCAATGTTGGAACATAGTTTATGACAACAGATCTAGCTTGAAATAGGACTAGTGTAATTATTATCATGTTTGTACATTGGTTTAGATTTGTAAATGGATATTTGTTTTGTTAGTAATATTCGTTAAATATTTTAGTATGTTAAAGTGTTAGAAGAATATCGTAAACGAAATAAATAAATAAACGTTTGCTACGAGTCGAGTTCTCAAGTCGCTGCGAGTTGAGCAGCGAGATGAGAACTGAACTCGCGAGGATCATAAGGATCATAACGTATTGAGTCTGTGGCGAGTCGAGTATTGTTGGGCTTAGGCTACAAGGTGAGTTGGACTGGACTCGCGAGGCCCATGCGAGCTGAGACGAGCTGGACGTATAAGATGTTTTTCAAGCCGTGAAAAACATAACACTTTTGCTACTCTAGTTTCTTTCAAGACCTGCGAATTCAATATACCCAGAGAAAAATAACCTAACGGCTAGGCTTTGACGTTTATACGTTGAAGCAAAGTATTAGTAAACCTAAAACGCGAACATATTCGTTGTTAGTAAGATAACATCGTATTGAGGGATTCCGCACCTTAATACTACAGATAACGAAGTTATCGATCCTAAGAACTAGGGACTTACATCTGGTATCAGAGCTTTCGGGCTAAATACGAGTAAAGTTTGAAGTTTTAGGATAATCGCGTTTGATTCGGATTGTTTTTGTGTGGATAAGTACATATTAACGATCAAAATCATTCTCTGAACGATTTAGGGTTAGTTCACGGTCGAAATTACCTGTTTCAATCGTAAAAATACCTTAAATTTTCGTTTTCGGGTTTTTTCAGCCGTTTCGCGAGTCGAGATTAGGGTTTCAGCGTAGCCTGCGAACCGAGTTGACCTTGCGAGTCGAACTGAGACTTGCGAGTCGAACCGAGATCTCTCGTGAATCGAAATTGCTTGCGAATCGACATCACAGCAATCCGAACTGAGACTTGCGAGTCGAGCTGAAATTGCGAGTTGAACTGAGTCTTGCGAATCGAGTACTTCTGAATTCGCGAAACAGTTTTTACTTTACGTTTTTAAGATGTCTGATCTTAGTAGAATGATCGAGATGGAACATGAGGTGGGAAAATCAAATGTTCCACCTAAGTTGTTGAAGATCGAAGATTACTATATCTGGAAGGACATATTTGAATCTTACTGTAGATTCCATGATTTGTCGATCTGGATGTGTATCAAGAATGGATACACTGCACCTACTCAAACGGTTAATAATGCAACTATTACTCTTGCTTATAACCGGATGAGCGATCAACAAAAGAAGGATTATGAATTGGAGAACAAATCCCATTCTGCAATTAAGATGAGTTTACCAAAGGAAATAAACCATCAACTCAAGTCTTTTCAAACTGCTAGAACGCTCTGGGAAGCGTTAGAGAAAAGATGTGAGGGAAGTCCTCAAGTGAAGGCAAGCAGGAAGAATCTTCTTAAGAAACAGTTTACTGTTATAAAAGCTTTAAAAGGAGAAGATCTAGATGCTTATATCACTAGATTCTACCACTTGTTAAGTGAGCTTGATAACCATGATATTGTTACTACTAAGACTGAAAGAACCGACAAGTTTATTGAGGGTTTGCCGTCTAAGTGGGAAATGTATGGTGTAATGCTCAAAGACAACGATGAAAGGTATGCAACCATGACCTTAGAGCAGGTCATTGACAAGCTAAAAGGTTATGATTTCACAAAGAAATCGAGAGAAACTGATTCTGGTCAGGTTCAGAATCCTGGGCTATATCATGGGAAAACAAATCTCTCAACTTCTTCATCTAGTTCGACCACTGCACTTTTAGTGGGTAATACTGATGAAAATGGTGAAATGATAACGGATGACGTGTGCCTTCTTACCTCATCAGGTAATGAAACTAAAGGTACACCTGCTGAGAAGTCAACTCAAGGACATCAAAAGATGCCAATGAGTGTGAAATCTGCTGAGCAACAGTTATCTGTCCTTTCATCCTTTGTTGCTTCTTATGAAAACTACATTCAGGGTAAAATCAATGATCCGATTATGTTTGATGAAGACTATGATCAGATAGACCCTGATTATCTTGAGGAAATAGATCTCCAGGATCAACTTGCAATGTTATCAAGGAGAGTTAAAAATTTCTTGAAGAGAACTGGTAGAAAAGTGGTGGGAAATCGATCAGGGTTTGATAAAACCAAGATCAAGTGTTTCAACTGTCAAGGTTATGGACACTTTGCTCGTGAGTGTCAAAGACCTAAGGTTGAAACTGGCAATAGCAAACAAGGTTCGGGAAGTACCTTAGCTTCCAAAGCCTTAGTTGTGAAACAGTTGGATGGATCTTATGATTGGCAAGCTCAGTCTGAGGAAGCTCTCATGGCTGAGATTGAAGATCAAGAGATAGCTGCTGAGTCTAATAGCTATATGCCTATTGATGTTGAAATAAAGGTGCCGGAGATTCATGAGAAAGCAAGTGATGATGACGTGCTGTATATGGATTCAACTACTGATATGAGTCCAGATGACTTTGTAGCACGCATGGCTGAAGTACAAACTGACAAGAAAAGGGTATGTTTGGATATTCTTACTCTTGCTGATGTTTGTTATCTAGTTACTGATCTACAATCTCAATTAAGTGTCTTAAGTGTGTCTAATTAGAATTTGTCATCCCAAGTTAGCACTTTTAATGATTCTAATAAGACTATAATATCTGAACTTGAACAAGCTAAAAGTGATGTCCTTAGGTTAAGTACAGATAAGGTAGATCTTAAGAATAAGATTAAGTCTGATAGTTCTGATAAGATTGCACTTAGAGATACCATAAATGAAAAGGCAATAATCATAGATGGGTCCTATATGAACATTGATGACTTAAATCGAACAATAGCTGATAGGGATAGAGAGTTAGCTGAGCTTAAGCATAAGTTAGTAGAACAAAATCGTAAGATTGAGTCCTACAGAACTTTAGAAATGGATAAAATGCTAGATGCTCAACGTAGTGTAAAGGACAAGACTGGGATAGGATACAATGATGTACCACATCCTTTTAATGCCAATTACACTAGTAACTCGATAGATTCTGAAATGACAGATGCTAATCTTGAGATTTTAGTAACTAATGACCCTGAAAAGTTTGAGGCACAGAAGGATGTTGTTAAGAACCTATCACCAGATAATATTAAGGTTGCTCATTTCACCAAAATACAGTTTGTATCGGGTGGAGTGATTAATGATACTAAGACTGATGATAAGGTTAATAAGGAACAAAAATCTAAACCTTTAGTGCCTAACACTCCGGATGAGAAAGCAAATGTTAGTAAATCACGAAAACAGATGTCTTGCTTTAAATGTCGCCAAAAGGGACATGTTGCTTCGTGTTGTCCAAACAAGAAGCCGGAAGCATCACATAAATTAGTGATTGATGAAAAGACACCGACTAACTCTAGTACGACTGTAGATAGGTTAGATACCAAACCTAAGTTAGGTAATAAACCTGTTAACATTCTTAAAAGAGACGGTAAACATAGTGTCTCCCCACTTAAACCTAAACGGTCATATACTCAAAGTGATAATTCTGTCTATAAGTCTAGGGATGTGACACCGTCGAGGTTTAGAACTCCAAATAGAGGCCATAGTCATTATGAGAATGGTACTACTTCGCGATCACATGAGTTTAATTATAATAGAGCTCATAATTATGTGCCCAAGAGGTTATCCTCAAATTCACCTCTTAAGGCTGATCGTCCACAAACTCAAGCTACTTCGAAAGTAACCAAAGCTCCTGATGGGAAGGATGGTTATTTTAAAGAGCTTAAGTTTGTTGATGATAAGGGACAAACCAAGACCGTAATGGCTTGGGTCCCTCTTGATAACTGATCGTGTTTTGTGTTATGTGCAGGAGCATGCTGTGAACAAGGATAGCTGGTGGTATGTAGACAGTGGATGCTCAAGACACATGACAGGAGAACGAAGTCTACTGAAGGACTTCAAGGAGAGTCTCAAGCAAAAAGTCAATTTTGTAGGAGATAAAGGAGGAGTAATTTCGGGAAAAGGAAAAGTTTCAAATGAAACTTTGACTCTTGAGGATGTGAACTATGTTGAAGAACTAACTCACAACCTAGTGAGTGTTTCCCAAGTCTATGATAAAGGTCATCCAGTTTATTTTAATGAAAAGGAGGCCTTAGTCCTGAAGCCAGGTTTCAAAATTCCTGATGAATGGATATTAATGAGGGCGCCAAGGAAGAAGGACATCTATGCTATCAACATGGGTGTTCCTAACTCTTCAATGGTGTCTACTTGTTTATTATCCAAGGCTTCGGAAACAGACGCTTTGTTATGGCATAGGAGAATGGCACACCTGAACTGGAGAAAGATGAATTATATAATCAAAAATGGTTTGGTTCTAGGTGTACCACAAAAACGTTTCGAGTCTGAAGATAAGTGTGTTCCTTGCATGAAAGGAAAGCAGCATAAGAAACCACACAGATCTAAGACTGAAAACTCAATCTCCTCGCCATTTGAATTGCTACATATGGATCTCTTCGGCCCTATAAGCAAGAGAAGTCTAGGTGGCAAATGGTACTGTTTGGTTGTCACAGATGATTATTCTAGATTCTCGTGGGTATTCTTTTTGGGATCAAAGGATGAAACTCCAGGAATTCTAATTGAGTTCTTTGATCTAGTAGAGAATGTCTATAAAAAGAGAGTGAAGCGTATTCGTAGTGACAATGGAACATAATTTAAGAATTCAACGTTGAATATCTATTGCTTAAGCAAAGGGATATTACATCAATTCAGTGCACCTTATGAACCTCAACAGAATGGTGTTGCTGAAAGGAAAAATAGGACGTTGATTGAAGCTGCAAGAACAATGCTTGCTGATTCAAAGCTTCCGGTCATTTTTTGGGCAGAAGCAGTGAATACAGCATGTTATATTCTCAATAGAGTTCTTACGGTTAAAAGACATAACAAGAATTGTTATGAGCTTTTAAACAATAAGAAACCAAACCTAAAAGGGTTTGAACCTTTTGGAGTTTCATGCACCTTATTAAAGACTGGACATCAAGCAAAATTTGGTGAAAAGGCTGACAAAGGATTTTTTTCTAGGTTATACGCCCAATTCGCCAAACAAGAGAGTCTTTAATAAAGTCACAGGACGTTTGGAAGTAGTTTATAACATTGAAGTTACGAGTTATTCACCGGATGTTCATAAGGGTTTAGATTGGCAATTTGATTATTCTGATCTTTTTGCATCATTTAAAGTTCCTATTAATGACTATGTCAGTGATTCAGAGATTGCTGAACATTTAGTGTCTGAAGATGTGGATACTGGTCATACTTCAACATCGAGTGTTCCGAATTCTGGAATCAAGACAAATGTTGATCCAAATCAAACATCTACTAGTGGATCTCAAAAATCCAAAGTAAATACACCTCTAAATGAAGAAGAGCTGACTGACAAATTAGTGGACGAAATTCTCACACCACTGAGAGAGTTAAGAATATGTATGGGTATTGATAACTCACAGCTATCTAGAGAGGGTGTTCCAGATTTGGAAGACATTCCTGAACAACACAGTATTCTTGAAGAAATCGGTACTAACTTAGGAGATGAGATTCCAGTTGAGCCTGTTGCTTCAACTAGAACGAGTAAGAATCATCCCGTTGAAAACATCATCGGTGATATTAATACTCCGGTTCAAACAAGGACTCAATCAAAAGCTAGTACGTCTGAAAATTTAGAATACCAAAGCTTGTATACTGCAATGAAAGAGACAGGGATTCCTAATCAATGTCTATCTTCATGCTTTATCTCACAAGTCGAGCCTAAAAATGTTCAAATGGCTTTAAAAGAAAGCTCGTGGGTAGAAGCAATGCAAGAAGAACTATCTCAGTTCTCTAAATTACAAGTATGGGAGTTGGTTGATCTACCAAAGGGAGAATATCCAATTGGAAGTAGATGGTTATTTAAGTGCAAGAGAGATGATAAGGGAATCGTTACTCGCAATAAAACTCGTCTAGTGGTTCAAGGTTTTAATCAACAAGAAGGTATAGATTACAGTGAAGTGTTTGCACCAGTTGCTAGGCTAGAAGCAATTAGAGTATTCTTAGCCTTCGCATCATATTTTGGTATAAAAGTGTATCAGTTGGATGTTAAGAGTGCCTTTTTGTATGGCAAGTGGAAGAATTGGTGTATGTTTCACAACAGCCAGGGTTTGCTGATCCTAAGTATCCAGATAGAGTATATCGTTTGAATAAGGCTCTATATGGATTACATCAAGCACCTAGGGCATGGTATGGAACACTATCAACGTATCTACTTGAGAATGGATTTACAAGAGGATCGATTGATTGTACACTGTTTGTGAAGTGGAAAAAGAAAGACTTTCTTCTCGTGCAAGTTTATGTTGATGACATTATCTTTGGATCATCTGATGAAAAGATGTGTCAAGAATTCGAACAAGTTATGAGAAAAAGGTTTGAAATGTCTGCAATGGGAGAGTTGAATTTCTTCTTAGGATTACAAGTTGATCAAAAGAAGGATGGATTCTTTATTCATCAATCTAAATATACATATGAGCTATTAGAACGCTTTAAGATGGATGAATGTAAGGTCTACAATACTCCAATTCCAGTCAATCATGGACTAGGTCCAGATACATCGAGTGATAGAGATGTGGATCCAACTCTTTATAGAGCATGATCGGATCACTAATGTATCTCACAGCCTCTAGGCCTGACATAATGTTTGCTGTTTGTTTATGTGCAAGATATCAGGCTAATCCGAAAGAGTCACATATGCAAGCTGTTAAACGAATCTTTCGTTACCTCAAAGGGAAACCTAAGCTGGGTCTTTGGTATCCGATTGATGGAAACTTAGATCTCGTAGCTTATACTAATTCGGATTATGGAGGATGCAATCAGAATAGGAAATCTACAACCGGAGGATGTCAATTCCTAGGAGGTAGATTAGTATCCTGGCAGTGCAAGAAGCAAACCTCGGTAGCCATTTCTGCATGTGAAGCTGAGTATGTTGCAACTGGCAGCTGTTGCTCTTAAGTGCTTTGGATTCAACAGCAACTGCGGGATTACGGGTTAAATATAACCAATACTCCTATGATGATTGATAACGAATCTACTATGTCGATCACCCATAATCCGGTGAAGCACAGTAAAACTAAGCATATTGATATTCGACATCATTTTATCAGAGATTGTGCTGAAAAGAAAATGATAAGGTTAGTTAAGGTTCCGACTGTGGATAACTTAGCAGACCTCTACACAAAGGCGTTCGACAGAGCAAGATTTGAGATGTTGGTTCAACTAAACCGAATGAGAAATCCAGAGTGATTAGTCTTCCAAGGGTATTTTTGTAATAGTTAGTATTTCTATGTGTTAAAAAAAAAAAGGTTTTTTTATAAGAGTTACGACTTTTTTAAGTAATAACTAGTATATTTTTGGATTTCTATGACAATGTATATATATATATATATATCAAAAGTCTACCGATTCAAAACGTAATCGAGTGGCGTGTTCTAATCTTATATTAGCGGTATATTATATATATTGATTTATATAACATTAACGACTTGAGATTTTTAAAGTTACAAGTAATTAATGGAAATTACATATTGGACTTACGACTTATTAGGTATAAGTAATGTATGTTAGATAATTATATATACGACTTGAGACAATTAAGTTGCAAGTTATATATATAAAACTAAGACATTTGATGATTACATTTTCATAATATGTTATAGTTTAAAATTTGTTAATGTGCTTTAAATTGTTGTTGTCATTTGTCTTTTTACAGATATGGCACGACAATTCGACAAAGGTCACAACATCCTTGTTGATCTGGATATATGTGCAAAGGGATCTAGCAAAGTAGCTCAGGTGCTTACTTTTTTGGCACGATCACGTATTAGATATGCTATCACGGCAAATCCTCCTATCTTTCAGGCGATACTGAACGATTTTTGGACCGATATTCAGTATGATCGATCAGTCAATCCACCAGAGATCCGAGCAACAGTTAGCGGCCAACCTGTTGTGTTTACCGCTGGAAATATCCGTGAGATTTTGCAGCTTGGTACAGAGGAACAGGAGAATGGGGATTTGGAGTACCCCATGGATTTTATAGAGGGAGCTATCGGACGTATGGGTTATACGGGTGATAGACGTGGACGTCAATTCCAGAAGCCTCTGGTTATTGGTCAGTGGAGGTTTCTATGGCATGTGATGAATACCGTTTTTGCACCAAAGAAGGGCGGTTTTGATGAGTTAAGCCCTGCTATATTATCGGCTGCACTGTCCCTAGTTTACAATAAACCATACAGTTTCTGTGATTTCATTTTTGGAGAGATTGTGATTCAGATATCGGGTTCTGTCCGATCACGATTTATGGTTTACCCGCATTTTTGTATGCTGATTATTAGAGCTCGTCTACCAGAGCTTGTTATTCCTGAGCCACACTTGCGTGTAGATACTATTGGGCTCAGAGGATATAATGCTATGTTTATGCAGACTGTGAGGAAAGAAGGGCTTGTTAAGCCTGAGGAGCGAGAACTTTTTGGGTATATTGTCGACCCAAACTATATTGCACCACCAAATCATGGTTGGTTGGATGTGGTTGCTCCTGCTGCTGCTGTGGTTTCACAACCTGAGCCACAGGCATTGCTTGAGGATGTGTTGATACAAGCTGATCAACCAGGTCAACAAGTTGATGCTGAGGTTGCTGCACAGGTAGTGCAGGAAGTGCTAGATCATAATGATGAGGCACAAAATCCCGAGTTGAGGGATATTGATCTGTTCTTTGAGATTACACCGGAACAGGTATTATATTAATTATATAATAATATAGATATTTATGATATTCAATGTCGTTATAATGTTATTATATAAAGATAGTGTTATAGATATTTAGTTAATTGGATAATGTATTTGATTATAAAATATAAATACCATTGTACAAACAGGTAGCTGAAGCTGGGGCTGTGAACCCAGAGGTTGCAATACCTGAGGGGGAGCAGAGACAGCAAGATAGATCAGTTGTTGTACCAGTTAAGGTATTATATCTGATTAATCTTAAATATATAGAACTTGTATGATAGAGCTTTATGCTAATCATAAATGTTTAATATATTCAACATTTAGGATCCTGTTGGATCATCTGGAGGTCGTGATGGTGAGACGGCTTCAGATGATGACTCTGAGAATACACCTTCTCCTCCTCCGTCTATTTCTGAAAAGAAGAGGAAGGGTAAGAGTATTATGGAGGAAAATCCTGAGGAGGTTGAAACTCCTTTGAGGAAGAGGTCGAGAAATTTGACTATAAGAGAAGGTTAGTATTATACAAAATTAGATAATCTTAACTTGTTGTTTATCAGGAGTTGAACTGAGACAGTTAATTATGTGATAGTTGCTCAAGATACACCGCAGGTCGAGACGGTGATATCGGTAGAGTCTGAACCGATGTCTGTACCTGCTAAGGTATGAGATTTAAGTTTAGTACTACAAGTATTCCAAAATTAATTAGAGATTGAGACAGAGCAATCTGTAACAATTATTTATTTAATTTTTGTCTAATATTTTAGGAGATTGTTGACTTATTACGTTCGGAGCCGATTCCGACTACTACAGCAAGCACATTTACAGCTGATCTTCTGAAGACAGCTTTGACTCAGCCACTTCCACCGCGTACATTTGAGTCACATGTTGCTTCGCTGACCCTGGACCGACGATCATTCCTATCACTCCTATGACTGATGCTGAAAGGATTACATCCTTGGAGTTGAAAGTGAAGGAATTAGAGAAGGTTGTTGCTAGGGTTCCAGAGTTGGCTGTAAACAATCTTACTCTAGGCCAGCAAGTGCTTGAACAGAGTCAAGCTTATACTACATTGCTGAAGACTCACAATACACTCCTTGATGATTTTACTGCTCAGCGACTGAAGCTTGATAACTTAGAACATTTGGTGTTAAGAGTTAATTCAGGACAGTCTGCTCAGGGGGAGGTATTGGTATATCTGGAGTCTTGCAAGCAAGATGAGCTGAGAAGGAAAAGAGACTCTGACAAAGACGATGATCCCAATGCACTGAGTGGTGAGCAGACCGGTCCTTCAAAGACTGGTGAGCAAGCTACGATTCAGGGGGAGTCTGGTGGTAATGCTGGTGCAAGCGGTTCTGGTACTGGTACAGGTCAGACTGAAGATGAAGCTGGTGACACATTAGCTTGACTTTAGTATAGACTGTAGTTAGTATTTGTGAACAATTGTAAAACTTAATATTATTGTGTAAATATATTCGGCTTAAAGTTATTAGTATTTTAAGTAAAATATGTTTTATGTAATTTAAGTTTATATAATTTGATATATGTTAAGATAAAATAGTGATCGAAAGTCTTCCGACTCATTGAGTAGTCGAGCGGCGTGTTCCGATTAATATCGGCGGTCAAAGTTTTTTATATGACATATGTATTTTAGACTTGAGAGTTTGTATAACTGACAAGTTAAAAAATATAATAACTAGGTAAATGATATATAATTTAAAGATATAGTTGAAAGTTAAGTTTTTGGAAAATATAACAGTTCAATTAAATCTTGGAAATTATATAAGTTAATTAATTGTAAACAATAAATGTTTGGTGATTGTTCACAAGACATTAGAGTTTAAATTTAATTAATATTTACTAAGTGTTTGAGATAAGACTTTAGAAATCTTAGTTTGATTCAGGGTAATCAATAAAAGATTTAAAGAGTTATATGGAATGCGTTTTTATTATGTTTAATGATACAAAATGATTAATAAAGAAATTCTTAGATTGGTTCAGGGAAATCAATGAAGAATTTGAATTATTAACATATTTGTATTTATATTTTTCTCTAGGAATGGAAATGCTAGATCTATCAGATTCAGAAGATGATATTTTGGATGAGATAGATGAAGATATTGATTATGATATTGAAGAAGGAGAGTTCAAACTTCCTGAAGACTGGACTGCGGTATTTGAATCTGTGATAGATGAAGGTGTTGATCTGGATGCAAATGTAGATGAACATGTTGTGAATCCATCAACGACTGAATTTGTTTTTGTAAATGAACAAGAAGAATCAGTTATTGATTTAGAAGCTTTTGAGAATGCTTCTAAAGATTCAGATACTGAAGTTGAAGAAATAGAGGATAACTACAAACATATGGTTGGTAATCCTATGTTTATCCAAGAAATGCTAAAGAAGAAAAAGGAAAATAAGCCACGCATTTTGAAAGAAGTTGATATTACTGGAAAGCGTGTCCTTAAAACTGGCATCATTGGATGGTATTATGACTCTGACCTGAAGCTCTTCGCGATCAAAAGGTTTGACGGGGTTCAATATTTTGAGAAGAAGCTTGCAGTGTTTAGTTCGTTGCCTCGATATGAGATTCGAGACTTGGCTAGATTAGATATGATAAATCCAAGTGATGATGACTATGCTAAGTATGTTGAGCGTATCATTAGGACTGAGGGATTATCTATGAAGTTCTCAAGGATTAAGCCAAGGAAAGGAAAAACGATAAAGCTAAACGAACTCAGTCGGAGGACAGGAAGAAGAAGAAGGAAGAAGGTTTATCCAGCGGTTAAATGCATTAAGCAAATACCTATGAAGACTATGCCTCAGAATATTTTAGGAAAGTTGAAATATTGGGGGGTAGATGCTGGATTAGGAGAAGCCTTTATGATTAAAGCTGATGATGATTATCCTGATGGCGAAAGAGAGATCCTTCGTGTTTATGATCACCGACATCTTATGAATTTATCAAAGGAAGATCTGATTATGTTGTACAAGAACAAGATCATATCTACTATTGGTTGGGGTGATTTAGCACGAGATTATCACAGGATGGTTAAAACATGCATCAAGCTTAAAATTTTTGCAGGTAGTAAGATTTACTCTTGAAAATCAAAGACAGCGTGAAGATAAAGGCGCTAGAGCTATTGTCAAGGGGGAGTCTGTTGGAACATAGTTTGTGACAACAGATCTAGCTTGAAATAGGACTAGTGTAATTATTATCATGTTTGTACATTGGTTTAGATTTGTAAATGGATATTTGTTTTGTTAGTAATATTCGTTAAATATTTTAGTATGTTAAAGTGTTAGACGAATATCGTAAACGAAATAAATAAATAAACGTTTGCTACGGGTCGAGTTCTCAAGTCGCTGCGAGTTGAGCAGCGAGATGAGAACTGAACTCGCGAGGATCATAAGGATCATAACGTATTGAGTCTGTGGCGAGTCGAGTATTGTTGGGCTTGGGCTGCAAGGTGAGTTGGACTGGACTCGCGAGGCCCATGCGAGCCGAGACGAGCTGGACGTATAAGATGTTTTCCAAGCCTTGAAAAACATAACACTTTTGCTACTCTCGTTTCTTTCAAGACCTGCGAATTCAATATACCCAGAGAAAAATAACCTAACGGCTAGGCTTTGACGTTTATACATTTAAGCAAAGTATTAGTAAACCTAAAACGCGAACTTATTCGTTGTTAGTAAGATAACATCGTATTGAGGGATTCCGCACCTTAATACTACAGATAATGAAGTTATCGATTCTAAGAACTAGGGACTTACATTCAAAATTCCTAAGATCATTATAGATGTCCTCAAGCTCTTTTACTTCCAAATCTACACTTTGTCTTAAACCGACTGTGTAGATTGTTTATTCTTCACCTAATGACCTTAGAAACTTTCTGTTAAGATCATCTTTATCAATCTTAACTTTGTGATTTTCAAGTTCACCAACCAACTTTGTAAATCTGTCAAAAGTCTGAGTTAAAGTTTCAGATTTTGTAGAATTGAAATTCTCATACTGTTGCTTTAGAAGAGATCTCTTGTTCTTTTTGGTACTTTCATTGCCACCAAATCGTTTTTCAATAGCTTCCATGAGTACCTTAGCATCTTCACAAGCTTCAAACCTTCTTTGGTATTCATTGGGAATGGATAGCAACAGTGTACTTAGAGCTTTAAACTCTGTAGATCTTACTTTTTGTTCTGCATTAGTTGTTGGTGGTGCTCTTGGTTGCTTGACACCATCACCATCAAGAGTTACTGGAGGACCATTAACCACAACTTCCCATATCTGGTAATCTGTGAGAAGCATGTATTGTTTGATCCTGTTCTTCCACAAGTCAAACTCGTCAAGCCTAAGCATGGGTATCTTAGTAACCTGGATTCCCTCATTGTTTTCCGTTGCCATTGAGATTAAAGCTTAATTATGAACTAAAACCTTAATAGAATAAAGTTTCTTGATCTTCACTGATTCAAAGCTTTCCATAGCTCTGATACCACTTTGTTAATCCCTTAACAATCATTTCTGTAAAGCTTTGACAATGTATTAAACAACTGCGGAATAATTGTTTAATATTATGTAAAGAACAAGAACATAAATAATAACTTGAATAACAAGTAATAAACTTAAAGCTCCAATCTTATTAAATCAATAAGACGAATACACAGATGTATTAGGGTTAACACCTTGAAGCTACGTTAACCTAATCTAGGTTCTAAGGATCTCTATTTATACTGTATATAGTCCTTTACAAGTCATTCTACAATTATGAAAAACAAATCTATTCCATATACAACTCAAATACTTATAACCGCCTCAACAATATAAACAGTCATAACGACTTATTTATACTAACAGCAATAACCACAATCGGTTAGACAGTTATAACTTGAAGATTACAAAGACAGTCATAACTATACAAACAGCAATAACTACTTGACTCAAATATAACTAACAGTAATAAAACCTTCAAGCAGTCATAACGACTTGTCTTCATTCTTCAAGCAGCAATAACTTCAACAGCAGTCATAATCTCTACTAGCAGCTATAACGATTTAAACTCACAGCAATAACACCAACTACTAGCAGCAAAAATAACTTTGCACAACCAGTAATAATCTTCTGTGACAATTTCAACCCAAACAGATTAGACTCTACACTCTCCATGCTTCACACTTCTACTTTCCTTTAGCCCCTGCAATACAGTGCAAATGTGATTGCCACACCTTGTATCCAGAACCCACGAAATACCTGAGTGAATACTTTTTTCGACCTTTCCATCTTCAAGGTCCTTCAGGTACTTTGGGCAGTTACGCTTCCAATGCCCCTTTGTGTTGCAGCAGAAGCACACTGCTTCCTTTGGGTCACTAACAAGTACAATCTCAGAATCGGTCCCTTTCTTAGACCCACAAATGGACTTTCCATTAGCAGTCTTTCTTTTCCAATTTGAATTTGACATTTTCCTTTTCTTTGGACTTGGACCAACAGTCAACACATGAGCTACTGAGCCAGAGGACACATCATCTTTCTTGATTCCTTGCTCAGCAGTTTGCAGTAAATTGTGGAGTTCCATTATTGAGCCTTCCCTCTCATTCATATTTATCTGATATGACATCACAAACTAATTGTAGACAGCTAGCAAACTAGATAGAATTATGGTGATGGAAAACTCTGTGTCAAACACCATGTTCAATGATTCCAACCTGTCAAAGTACCCTTTCATCTCTAAGACGAAAGCACAGATAGAAATTCCAGGTTTGGGTTTGCAAACCATGAGGGATTTCACCACATCAAGGAGTTCTTTGCTTGCTTTTGCCTAAAACATTTCTTTCAGTTGTTGGTTCATTTCATAAGCCCAAGTGTTTTCAAAAGTCTTTTGCAGTTCAGGGCTCATGGAAGACGCCATGATACAAGACACTTTATTCGCATCATCATAATGTTTCTGGTGTGCCTCAATCTCCTCTTGGGTTGATTCTTCATCAATTATGGGAATCTGCTCATCGAGAACATACTCTTTGTTCTCGTACCTCAAGGTAAACCTTAGGTTACGCATCCAGTCCATATAGTTTGGACCGATTAGTCTTTCTCTCCCAAGAACTGAGAGTAGTGAGAAGTTTGAGTTATTTGCGGTATTGGGGACGGGAGGATTTGCACCATTTAAATTAGTCATCTATGAGATAAAACAGTTTTAGTTAGTTTAAATTTTCCTTAATTAATTACCCAATTTTCTAAATTAAGGCTAGGATCCATATTTTCAGTTTTATGAAAAGGGTCGTCGTAATCATATAACTAAAATACCATTGTCTATTTCATTTCATTGAAACTCCTAGATCTTTGAGATTCATTGATTTCTATCAATGGCATGTTAATCTCGGTTATGCACATCTACTATTCATGACTGGTATGCCGAGGATCAGGAACAAGATGGTGAATTAACCATGCAAACCCCGCGTGATCCCCGGCTCGAGTACTGATGTGACGTAAAAAGTCATGTTTTTAGAAGCTTTATTCCTCACATTTTAGACCTTTCTTTAGTGAAAACATTTCAAAACATTGATTTCTTATTAAAATTCACTAAAGTGGTTTAAAAGTAGACGTTGGGGTAAAAATCACTGAAAACACTCTGAAACCGCACAAAACACAACATTTTAATACAAGCCGATTCCTCCGACCTCATTTTCCTGTCAAGACACACTTCATAACTTCTACCATCTGTTGTATAGGTAAAATCGAGACGGAAAAATCTGGAATCAAGTGAAACGGCCAAAGGACGGAGAAGACACTGCACTTTCAGAGCCACTAAAAGTCATTTCGGCTACGCCTGAGTTCTACATACCCAATTTCTATGAGATTGGCATCATTAGAAGCGTAACGGAATTACGAAACCATAGGCGAAAGAATCAGGTCAAACGGACGCGTAACGAAGGAGATACAGACGTTTTAAGCAACGAACGAAATCAGACGGAGATCGTATACGGCCTCAGGCACCGTATACGGCCCTTGTAAGACCGTATACGGCCTGTATACCACCGTATACGACCCCTGAAAGGCCGTATACGGCCCCCTGCACCCCATATCCTGCTTCGTTTGCATGTACGTACTGCTTCGTGAGCTGTACGTGCGATTTTAGGGTTTGCCTATAAATAGTGGACTACCCCAACATTTCAAAACACACCATTTTCTCATTTCATTTCTTCCTTACACTTTCTCTCTCACACACATCTCTCTCTCTAGTTTCTCTCTCTAGAGATTTTCTCTCTCTAGAATTGAGCTAGTTAGAGAGCTAGTTAGGTAGAGGTAGATTTTAGCTTTTGTACGGAGTCACTCCAAGACATTGTATTCGCGAAGATCTGTCTGTAATAAATTCGTATCAGGTTCTATTTATATATCTCTTACTTTCCAGTTTTAAACATGTGTTGCTTTGTTTATACTTGTTTAGGATTGTATGCTAGATATATAATGTTAGGCTAGACATTTCTTTGTGTTTACTATGATGTAGTTATGTTAGAATAGTCAATATGTTTATGCCATGCTGTTACTCTGCCCGTGTTACTTTAAACTGTGTATGAACTCATAAACTGAATCTCGAATGTTTATCTATCCAACTTATGCTGTGGTTAGAAGCTTCCTGCAAGAACTTGGCCAATTACTAGTGGTACGTTCTCTACCTATTCTATACTTGATGATCAATGAACTTGGTATGGCTGTGTTCTCTAGGTTGAAACAAATCGTAAGAGATGCGGAGCGTAGGATTAGAGATAGGTTAGATTAATGTTTATCTGTTATATATCTTTGAGAGAACTTTCGGGATATCTATGATCTGATTATTGGTTATCTGCTATGCTTAGGACTATGGTGTTCTGTTATGTGTCACCCTATTGCATGTTCTTGTTTGATTGTTGCCTTAGTAATGATGCATGCTAGAGTTATCCTCCTGGTTCATATCAGTAACTGTATGATTAGGTTTTCAGACACAGAATATTGGTTTACACAGTAGATTAACATGCATGGAATAGTTGTGATGATTTATATCTGTAATGCTCAACAATTTAACTGATCGTTAGCCCGACTATCCCAACTTGGTCCGCGGGATTATCCCCGTTCGTGTTCTTGTTCAATCAACAATTCACGCTACGATACAGACGTCTCTGATGACTGTGACTGGGGACCAGGATTCGAGGATAGTCGTCGGTTAAATTCGTCTGTACATTTGGGAGAACTTCCGGTGTATTTGACTTCTATAATTACTATCCACGTGACATATTATTTATCTGATTGCGGACAACTCTACGTTAGATATTTAATTGGCTCGTAATTGTAGCTCATTAGGATATAGGAAATCTGCGAGAGTAATGTGGAACCCTAATTAATGTAACGGAAAAACCGTAAAACGCCCTAATACTCGGTATAGTGCTGGAAACACCAATTGATGGAGTACAAACGTATGGAAGCCGCGGAACGGTCGTAGGTACAATACTTTGCATTAATTATGTTTCTATCCTCTCCGGATTAGTCATCACATCTAGTAGCCTTACCCTTGACTATTCATCAATAACATATAACGAAATCATAGTAAACACTCGCTTATCCTCTGTTGACCGAGTCTCCGTACAAACCTCTTTTGTTTTATTTTCTTTATTTAAATTGGTATTTAGTTATAAAAAACCAAACATATCCAAAAGCTTTTAAAAAACCCTAGCTAGATTCCCAAAGATAATAAAACTTCCTAGACTCCCATGCCCGTTGTAGTTTGAAGAACGACACCTGAGTCATACATACCACTTACTGCCCTTTTAGGTCAGTCAGTAGTATACAGCTTAGGATTCCCCTGCTATATAAATTTAAACCTTGTCCGCGCGTCCCGGTTGGGAGGTTCAACGACTAGAGTAAAACCCGTCCGACCGCTGGGATCGCGACAAGCTTTTTGGCGCCGCTGCCGGGGACTACAACAACCGATTTTAGGAATTTTGTTATCTTAGTTATTTAGCGATCCTTACTGAAGATCAATATCATCCGGAAGTTACAGTTTTTATCCCTAGGTTAGTTAGTTTTTAATTTCTCGTCCTTAGTTAAACCTATCCTTTCCAAAACCCTATTTTCTTCTAAAACAAGTTATGGCGAATCGTATCACTCTCACCTTATCTACCCAACCACTGCTAGAGGGACGAGGAGGACCAATCGTATCACCAACCGACGAAACCCTTGAAATCAGACCACACTTCATTAAATTACTTAAATCTCAGTGTCAGTTTCATGGTCTTTTGGTTGAAAATCCAAACGCCCATCTTAACAAGTTCATCAACCTTTCCGACTCTTTCGAACAAACCGGATCCAGTGTCAAAGTCACCCGACTTCACCTGTTTCCTTATTCTTTAGCTTTCCGAGCTCAGACATGGTTTTATGAACTCGAACCCAATTCGATTCATACATGGGAGGAGATGGCTACTAAGTTCTTAGCTAAGTACTTCCCTCCTTCCCTACAAACCAAGCTCAAAAATGAAATCATTAACTTTCGTCAAGGAACTACTGAATCATTAAGCTCAGCTTAGGAACGCTTTAAGAATCTGCTTGGAAGATGTCCGAATCATCAGTTGGCTGAAACGAATCTGGTCTGCACATTCTACAACAGTCTGAATCCTCATCACCAACAAACACTCGATGCTTGTTCATCCGGAAATTTCATGCTACATACTTCAGAAGAAGCATGGAAGTTGATTGAGACGATAACGATGCACCAACATGACTTGGAGCTTGATGAATCAGCCTCGGAAAACTAGGACACTTCTACTCAAGCGTTCGACACTTTAAGAGCTCAACTCGAATCCATCTCTAAAGTTGTCAGTGATATGCAAGACTCTTCCAACCCTAAGAAGCAACCTCAACGGCTCTTCTCACGCTCGAAGCCCAAGGAAGATGTTCTCGCCACATCTGGAACCACTGATCAAATCATTCATTCAAAACCTTTCACTCAGCGGTTATCCAAACAACCTATCTCTCATTTGTTAGTTCCCTTTACACCCTCTACTTCTTCTCAATTGTCTTCTCGTCTAAACAATTCAATTTTCAATAACTTCATGTTTGAGCAAAATAATAAAAATAAACAAATCGTTGATTTTCAAAACCAAATTGATTATTTGCTCAGAATTTCAAACGATTTAATTAAAAACATGGAGGATAATGTTTAAAGATTGATTTTAAAAGTTGAGGAGAAGCAAAGAGAAGAAGCGATTAGCAAAGCTATTCATCATTCATCTTAGGATTATGATGATATCCTTGTTGTCACTAGAGGCGGGAAAGAGACTAAGAATGAGAAATCGGTAGATATTCCTTCAGACGAGCCTTCTAGTTCTTCTCTACCCACTGATTCAGTACCTGTCGACACTCCTGTCACTTCTCCTGAACCAGAATCTTCCAAAGCCCCAGAAGTAGTTAAACCAACACGTATACCTTTCCCTGATAGGTTTAAGAAAGAGAAACAAGAAGCTCAGTTTGGAAAATATCTAGAGATATTCAAAAGCCTACACTTAAACGTTTGATTATTAGATGCTTTAGTTGAAATGCCTAGTTGTGCCAAATTCTTTAAAGAACTTATATCCAACAAGGAAAAACTTAGACAAATAGTTAACTTGCCCTTAGACGCAGAATGCTCTTTAATTATGCAACAAGGACTACCCCCAAAGCTAGGAGACACTGGCCGTTTCACTATCCCTTGTTACCTTCAGGATGTTCAAATAAGTAACGCCTTAGCTGACTTAGGAGCTAGTGTAAACCTTATGCCATACTCGCTTAATAGGAAACTAGGATTAAGCGAACTTTTACCAACCCGTATGACCATCCAATTAGCTGATAGATCAGTTAAACTCCCTCGAGGAATTGCTGAAGATATTATGGTACGTGTTGATAAATTCGCCTTTCCAGTTGATTTTGTTGTTATGGATATTGAGGAAGACGCTCAGGTACCACTCATCCTTGGCAGACCTTTCCTAAATACTGCCAAGGCCATCATTGACGTGAATGAAAAATCTTTAAAACTTAGAGTAGGAACTGAGGAAGTCACCTTCAATGTCGATAAACTAATGAAACTTCCTATGGGAGAAGACCTTGGTCTTGTAGATTCTATGCAGGAAATAATTGAAGAACACTTGGAAGAAATCCTCGCAGTAAGCAGCATTAATCCCCTTCCGAACACTGTCATCACAACAAGGAAAATCTGTGAAGAAGGTGCGGGTCTATGCTCAGCTATCTCGGATCCGTCCATTGCATCAAAGGAAGTGCTATTTCCTTTAAAGAATTCCAACTTACAGCCCAACAGATTTATCACTGCTGTACCACTTGGACAAGGCACTCTGGTCACTCTCTTGAGAAGAAGCCCTAATTCTGAAGTTCCTGATTCATCACTCTCAAAAGAAGAAATTCTGAAGACTCTCAAGGAAATGGAGTCAATGCTTAAACCATCCGATCCGCAACTCTTTGAAAGTTGTGAAAACTTGAATCCAGAGATTACTTTTAGCACATCTTCTTCAGCTCAGTTTCAGAGATTCGCATTCACAAAGGACAACAAAGAAATAATCAGTGAAGATAATGCAATCTCTCAATCTTCCCAAGTAAAATACGAGCTGAGAAAAGATGATCTTTACAACAATACAGAATGGGTTGAAATAGCATCAGCCGACATTCCAGAGGCACCTGCAATTGAGTCAGATTATCTGACAACATACGATGAACTTAAAAGAGACGAGATTCCAAGGATGAAGCCTTCCACTGAAGAACCACCCGAATTGGAGCTGAAGGAACTTCCCTCTCACCTTGAATATGCTTTTCTTGAAGGAACTTCGCACTTACCGGTTATCATATCTAAAGATCTGAAGCCTGAAGAGAAGGCACTACTCATTGAGGTTCTAAAGTCACATAAGAAAGCGATTGCATGGAAAATCTCTGACATACAAGGGATCAGCCCAAATTACTGCACTCACAAAATCTTAATGGAAAATGACTTCAGGCCCTCTATTCATAGGCAAAGGAGAGTTAACCCAAATATTCAAAACGTAGTGAAAAAGGAGGTTATCAAACTCTTGGATGCTGGTTTAATTTACCCTATTTCAGATTCCCCATGGGTCAGTCCAGTTCAAGTCGTCCCAAAGAAAGGAGGCTTGACGGTTATCGCTAACGAAGACAACGAGTTGATTCTAACACGAACCGTCACCGGTTGGAGGGTATGTATCGACTATCGGAAACTAAATGAAGCTACACGCAAAGATCACTTCCCTCTACCGTTCATTGATCAGATGCTTGAAAGATTGTCAGGAAATGAATTCTATTGCTTCCTCGATGGTTTCTCCGGCTATTTTCAGATACCTCTCGATCCAAAGGACCAAGAAAAGACGACGTTCACTTGTCCATACGGAACCTTTGCCTACCGACGTATGCCGTTTGGCTTATGTAATGCACCAGCGACATTTCAAAGATGTATGGTAGCAATCTTCCATGACATGATTGAAAAATGCATGGAAGTGTTCATGGATGATTTTTCGGTTTTCGGAGATTCGTTCACCACTTATCTTTCTAACTTGAATAAAATGCTCACCCGATGTGAAGAATCGAACCTAGTTCTGAATTTGGAAAAATGCCATTTCATGGTAAAAGAAGGCATAGTTTTAGGACACCGTATATTCAAAGCTGGAATTGAAGTTGACAAAGCAAAAGTCGAGACTATCTCAAAGCTTCCACCACCCACCTCTGTCAAAGCCATCCGAAGTTTTCTAGGACACGCCGGGTTTTATCGTCGCTTTATCAAAGATTTCTCTAAGATATCCCGACCTATGACTCATCTCCTCGAAAAAGATACTCCGTTTGTCTTTACAGACGAATGTCTCAAGGCCTTCGATCATCTGAAATATCTGCTTGTTCATGCACCGATCATGATTGCTCCAGACTGAAGTCTCCCATTTTATATCATGTGTGACGCCAGTGATTTCGCAGTCGGGGCAGTTCTGGGATAGCGGAAGGAGAAACAGTTTCAACCAATATACTACGCCAGCAAAACGCTCACTGACGCCCAAGAGAATTATACAACCACAGAAAAAGAACTGCTAGCGGTAGTATTTGCTTTTGATAAATTTCGTTCTTATCTAATCTTGTCCAAAACTATTGTCTATACAGATCACTCAGCTCTGAAATATCTTTTTAAGAAGCAAGATGTTAAACCTCGCCTTCTACGATGGATTCTACTCCTTCAAGAATTCGACATCGAGATCAAAGACAAAAAGGGAGTAGAAAACGTCGCGGCGGATCATCTCAGCCGATTAGAGAATCCTTCAATGGATAAGTTGCACGAGAAAGACATTCAAGACCAGTTTCCAGAAGAACAGCTCATGCATGTTGGTAAGTACTATCAAGGGTCACGATCTACAAATGATCCCTGGTATGCTGACTATGCCAATTATTTGGTGGGAAAAGTTGTACCTAAAGGAATGCCAACCTCTCGAAGACAAAAATTCTTCTGCAATATAAAATATTACTATTGGGACAACCCTTTTCTCTTTAAGGTTTGCCCTGATCAAATCATTAGAAGATGCGTTGATGGGAAAGAGGCAGAACATATCTTACACCAAAGCCACCATGGACCTACTGGAGGACATCAAGGTACCAACATGACCGCAAGAAAAGTGTACGATGCTGGCTTTTTCTGGCCAACCATATTTCGAGATGCGTACGATCTGGTGAGACGCTGCGATATCTGCCAAAGACAAGGCAATATAACAGCCCGGAATGAAATGCCACTAACAAACATCCAGGCCGTGGAAATCTTCGATATCTGGGGATTAGATTTCATGGGACCGTTCCCCAAATCTAACGGTAAAGAGTACATCTTGGTTGTAGTCGACTACGTCTCTAGGTGGGCCGAGGCCCAAGCTCTCCCAACAAATGACGCCAAAGTGGTAACCAAATTTCTCAAAAAGCTATTCAGTCGATTTGGGACTCCAAAAGCAATAATTAGTGATCGTGGTACACACTTTTGCAACGTTCAATTCATGAAAGTTCTGCAACAGTATGGTGTCACTCACAAGACGTCAACAGCTTATCACCCCCAAACAAATGGGCAAGCTGAGGCAACAAATCGAGCTTTGAAAAGAATCTTGGAAATAACTGTTGGTAATCATGGGTACAAATGGGCTGAAAAATTAGATGATGCATTGTGGGCATTTAAAACCGCCTATAAAACACCATTAGGAACCACACCGTATCGTCTAGTTTATGGCAAGGCATGTCATTTACCAATTGAGCTGGAATATAAAGCATACTGGGCTTTGAAGAACTGCAACTTAGATATTTCTACAGCTGGAGCAAATAGACGAATGCAGTTGAATGAGTTAGCCGAACTAAGGGATCAGGCATATGACAGTTCGTTAAGCTTCAAGGAACGAACTAAAAGAATTCACGATGCTAAGCTGAGGCCCTCAAGATTCAAAACAGGAGATAAAGTGCTGCTTTTCAACTCGCGATTCAAGAAATTCTCTGGCAAGTTTAGGATCAGGTGGAGCGGACCATTCACAGTATCAAAGGTATTTCCTTACGGTGTAGTCGAACTCGAGGCACCAGAAGGTAATTTTAAGGTTAATGGTCATCGCTTAAAGCATTACTTCGAAGACTTTCCGATCAGGGAAGATGTCTTTATCTTTGAACCACCGTGAGTCGGCAGAAAGGTACAAAGAGTCAAGCAAGAGACTCGTAAAACAAGCGCTCTTGGGAGGCACCCCAAGCCTATCTTTATTAATTATGTCATTTTATTTCTTAGTTTATTTTTATTAAGTATGGTTGTCTCTGAACTAATAAAATTGCAGGTTTGCCACTTATCTGACTTCAAATTGCAAAATCTGAGATAAGTGTTATTCATTTACTATCACTGTTAGCATTACCTGTTTATTTTATCTTGTTTCAGGATAGACGTTGTTGACGCTGATCATGTAGCTGCGAGACCACGCAGACGACACATACCTCGTAGACGCAGAGCACAGAGAGCAGCTATGTTGACCATCACTGAGGAGGACCTGACTAATGTCCAGATCACTCACGAGGAGTTGCCCGATGAGAGGCCCTCATCACCTTTACCAGCCCCCGTACCTACTTTCGAGTACGGTATCACTACGGCTGACCCAGCTGCTTCGTGGGCCCTTTTTCGGACACTCTCCATCCAGCATGACATCATGTCCTCTATCTGTGAGCAGCTCGAGATTCCGAGGCCTGCTGCCATTCCCTTCAGGCTTGGCCCAGATCCGGGACCATCTCGACCTCCGTGGTCCTTCTGTCCTCCTGCAGATCCACCTGTTGTCTCTACTGTCGGGCCTTCCACTGGCCCCACTGCTGCAGCTGCTGATTCTGATCCAACATTACCGTCAGGATTTGCATCACCAGATCGCAGCCTCACAGAGCAGCTTCTGGCTGTTTTTGATGCTCACACTTCTGTCACCCACACTTCCACTGACGAGATTGTGAGTCAGGCTATGGCTACTATGGATTTCTCCATCCCATCTCTGACTTCCGTCTTTGATAGGGATGCTGTGGAGGAGTTTGATCCTGATACTGATGACCTGCTTGATGACTTTTAGATTTTATCTTTAGTATTTACTTTCTGTATTATGACTCTGTACTTACGCTTTAGATCTACTACATAGATGAGATACTGTGATATGTGTGTTGATGTTTATTGCAGAATTTAGCTTTATGTGGAATGGATAACCTTAAACGAGCCTGGTCCTTAAAATCCAGCAATTCACTAGCACCACTCCTGCACAAACCTGGTCTATTCCAGTAAACACAAATGGGGAGTCTCTCTGTTCCTTTTTCCCCACTTCAATTATGTTTTTCTATGCCTATGTTAGTGCGTTTAATTTCTGTGCTTCATCCTAAACTTATCACTAAGTGTGGGATTCCAGCCCAAATTAAACACTTGAGAAACATCTATTTACATGTTCAAACTCTAAGTGTGGGATTTTACTAGTAAAATCTCTACTCAAGAGAACATTAGGGACAATGTTCCTCTAAGTGTGGGATGGCAGGTATAGAATACCTTAAATGGTGATTTTTATGCCCAATAGCAATCTTTCTCTCAAATTTTTTCAAAAATAAGGTCAAAATTTTTCAAAATAATGAGTCTAACTCAGTTTTTTGAGTCTCGGATACTACTAAGAGAAACTATTTTCAAATTATAAGTATGATATTTCTAAAAGCCTAAAGGAAATAAGGTAGAAATTGCTTAAGCAAGAAGTGATAATCAAAGGAGCATGACTAGACACATACAACCCTTTGCAGTGAGGTATCTTGAGCCCAAAAGCATTCATCTTTAATGCTTCACTTTCATTTCTTGTGTGTGTGCCGATGTCTGTATCTCTGAATTAGAACTTGCTCTTGACATACGCTTTGAGACCATATTGGTGTGTACTGTACGCGGTATAGGTGCAATTAAATGACCTTGACATTCCTTAGGACTTAACCCATTTCTTACATATCTTTTCAAGCCCAAAACCCTTTCCGATGCTCATTTTTAGTATCGAAGATCCGCCTAGTATACCATGTTGAGCCTAAACCTTTCGTTTCTTCAAAACCCTAATCTTCACCCACTTCCCAAAAATACCCCCCAAACTTATCTTGGAATTTCTGAGGTTATGAAGAACACCCTTTTAGAATTTCTGTTTCAAATATCCTACTCATTCACATTCTCCAAAATCAAGCTTCTCAACAAATGGTGCGGGAAAATTAGCACACAAGAGAGCTGGAAGGACAATGGTGCGGGAAAAATTAGCACCTGGAAAAGAATCAAAAATGATCAAGATAGAAGAAAAGATTTCTAAAGGATTCAAAATATAAAATTCCTTGGAAATTCTCTGACAAAGAAATTCTGAAGAAAAGACAAAAGAAAAAAAATCAAGAAATGAAAATAGCTCCGCAAATAAAGCTGAAAGTTTCAAGACATAGCTCTTCATGGAAAATCCGACAGAAGCTGAAACAGCTACCAACTCTCCGTTCCTCTCCGTTCTAAATAAAGTTGTTCATAATCTCAGTAATTTTAGGATAAGCTAAACACCCTCGCAACCCAAAATTACCACTATCCATACCCTTCACCCTCACCAAACATTACAACCCTCTGAATGTCTTGAGATAATTAGTACCGTCCTCACCTAAGTGGTCGAGATCCGATTCTCGATCATGCCTATGACGATGAGTGCAGCATGACTGGCTATTTTGAGCGATTTCTTTTGAGCTAGATTGATAGGAAACCCGATACACTTTGAGTGAATTGAGTGACCACCTTTAGTGAGATCGCCTAGTCATGTGTACTTCAAGATCACGAGATTTGGATGTATGCCTAAGAGAGAATCTCTTCTTGTTTGTGGAAGGATCATCTTATCTTCCTCCACACTTTTAGAATAACTTGCATATATGAGGAAATGCTAATCTCGAGAAATATTCTCTGACTCACCCCTAAAAACATGACTTAAAATATTTTTCAGAGAGTTGTTGCTTGAGGACAAGCAACGTCTAAGTGTGGGATAACTTGATGTGACGTAAAAAGTCATGTTTTTAGAAGCTTTATTCCTCACATTTTAGACCTTTGTTTAGAACATTTCAAAACATTGATTATTTATTAAAATTCACTAAAGTGTTTCAAAAGTAGACGTTGTGGTAAAAATCACTGAAAACACTCTGAAACCGCACAAAACACAGCATTTTAATACAAGCAGATTCCTCCGACCTCATTTTCCTGTCAAGACACACTTCATAACTTCTACCATCTGTTGTATAGGTAAAATCGAGACGGAAAAATCTGGAATCAAGTGAAACGGCCAAAGGACGGAGAAGACACTGCACTTTCAGAGCCACTAAAAGTCATTTCGGCTACGCCTGAGTTCTACATACCCAATTTCTATGAGATTGGCATCATTAGAAGCGTAACGGAATTACGAAACCACAGGCGAAAGAATCAGGTCAACCGGACGTGTAACGAAGGAGATACGGATGTTTTAAGCAACGAACGAAATCAGACGGAGATCGTATACGGCCTCAGGCACCGTATACGGCCCTTGTAAGACCGTATACAGCCTGTATACCACCGTATATGACCCCTGAAAGGCCGTATACGGCTCCCTGCACCCCATATCCTGCTTCGTTTGCATGTACGTGCTGCTTCGTGAGTTGTACGTGCGATTTTAGGGTTTGCCTATAAATAGTGGACTACCCCAACATTTCAAAACACACCATTTTCTCATTACATTTCTTCCTTACACTTTCTCTCTCACACACATCTCTCTCTCTAGTTTCTCTCTCTAGAGATTTTCTCTCTCTAGAATTGAGCTAGTTAGAGAGCTAGTTAGGTAGAGGTAGATTTTAGCTTTTGTACGGAGTCACTCCAAGACATTGTATTCGCGAAGATCTGTCTGTAATAAATTCGTATCAGGTTCTATTTATATATCTCTTACTTTTCAGTTTTAAATATGTGTTGCTTTGTTTATGCTTGTTTAGGATTGTATGCTAGATATATAATGTTAGGCTAGACATTTCTTTGTGTTTACTAAGATGTAGTTATGTTAGAATAGTCAATATGTTTATGCCATGCTGTTACTCTGCCCGTGTTACTTTAAACTGTGTATGAACTCATAAACTGAATCTCGAATGTTTATCTATCCAACTTATGTTGTGGTTAGAAGCTTCCTGCTAGAACTTGGCCAATTACTAGTGGTACGTTCTCTACCTATTCTATACTTGATGATCAATGAATTTGGTATGGCTGTGTTCTCTAGGTTGAAACAAATCATAAGAGATACGGAGCGTAGGATTAGAGATAGGTTAGATTCATGTTTATCTGTTATATATCTTTGAGAGAACTTTCGGGATATCTATGATCTGATTATTGGTTATCTGCTATGCTTAGGACTATGGTGTTCTGTTATGTGTCACCCTATTGCATGTTCTTGTTTGATTGTTGCCTTAGGAATGATGCATGCTAGAGTTATCCTCCTGGTTCATATCAGTAACTGTATGATTAGGTTTTCAGACACAGAATATTGGTTTACACAGTAGATTAACATGCATGGAATAGTTGTGATGATTTATATCTGTAATGCTAAACAATTTAACTGATCGTTAGCCCGACTATCCCAACTTGGTCCGCGGGATTATCCCCGTTCGTGTTCTTGTTCAATCAACAATTCACGCTACGATACAGACGTCTCTGATGACTGTGACTGGGGACCAGGATTCGAGGATAGTCGTCGGTTAAATTGGTCTGTACATTTGGGAGAACTTCCGGTGTATTTGACTTCTATAATTACTATCAACGTGACATATTATTTATCTGATTGCGGACAACTCTACGTTAGATATTTAATTGGCTCGTAATTGTAGCTCATTAGGATATAGGAAATCTGCGAGAGTAATGTGGAACCCTAATTAATGTAACGGAAAAACCGTAAAACGCCCTAATACTCGGTATAGTGCTGGAAACAGCAATTGATGGAGTACAAACGTATGGAAGCCGCGGAACGGTCGTAGGTACAATACTTTGCATTAATTATGTTTCTATCCTCTCCGGATTAGTCATCACATCTAGTAGCCTTACCCTTGACTATTCATCAATAACATATAACGAAATCATAGTAAACACTCGCTTATCCTCTGTTGACCGAGTCTCCGTACAAACCTCTTTTGTTTTATTTTCTTTATTTAAATTGGTATTTAGTTATAAAAAACCAAACATATCCAAAAGCTTTTAAAAAACCCTAGCTAGATTCCCAAAGATAATAAAACTTCCTAGACTCCCATGCCCGTTGTAGTTTGAAGAACGACACCTGAGTCATACATACCACTTACTGCCCTTTTAGGTCAGTCAGTAGTATACAGCTTAGGATTCCCCTGCTATATAAATTTAAACCTTGTCCGCGCGTCCCAGTTGGGAGGTTCAACGACTAGAGTAAAACCCGTCCGACCGCTGGGATCGCAACAAGCTTTTTGGCGCCGCTGCCGGGGATTACAACAACCGATTTTAGGAATTTTGTTATCTTAGTTATTTAGCGATCCTTACGGAAGATCAATATCATCCGGAAGTTAAAGTTTTTATCCCTAGGTTAGTTAGTTTTTAATTTCTCGTCCTTAGTTAAACCTATCCTTTCCAAAACCCTATTTTCTTCTAAAACAAGTTATGGCGAATCGTATCACTCTCGCCTTATCTACCCAACCACTACTAGAGGGACGAGGAGGACCAATCGTATCACCAACCGACGAAACCCTTGAAATCAGACCACACTTCATTAAATTACTTAAATCTCAGTGTCAGTTTCATGGTCTTTTGGTTGAAAATCCAAACGCCCATCTTAACAAGTTCATCAACCTTTCCGACTCTTTCGAACAAACCGGATCCAGTGTCAAAGTCACCCGACTTCACCTGTTTCCTTATTCTTTAGCTTTCCGAGCTCAGACATGGTTTTATGAACTCGAACCCAATTCGATTCATACGTGGGAGGAGATGGCTACTAAGTTCTTAGCTAAGTACTTCCCTCCTTCCCTACAAACCAAGCTCAAAAATGAAATCATTAACTTTCGTCAAGGAACTACTGAATCATTAAGCTCAGCTTAGGAACGCTTTAAGAATCTGCTTGGAAGATGTCCGAATCATCAATTGGCTTAAACGAATCTGGTCTGCACATTCTACAACAGTCTGAATCCTCATCACCAACAAACCCTCGATGCTGCTTCATCCGGAAATTTCATGATACATACTTCAGAAGAAGCATGGAAGTTGATTGAGACGATAACGATGCACCAACATGACTTGGAGCTTGATGAATCAGCCTCGGAAAACTAGGACACTTCTACTCAAGCGTTCGACACTTTAAGAGCTCAACTCGAATCCATCTCTAAAGTTGTCAGTGATATGCAAGACTCTTCCAACCCTAAGAAGCAACCTCAACGGCTCTTCTCACGCTCGAAGCCCAAGGAAGATGTTCTCGCCACATCTGGAACCACTGATCAAATTGTTCATTCAAAACCTTTCACTCAGCGATTATCCAAACAACTTATCTCTCATTTGTTAGTTCCCTTTACACCCTCTACTTCTTCTCAATTGTCTTCTCGTCTAAACAATTTAATTTTCAATAACTTCATGTTTGAGCAAAATAATAAAAACAAACAAATCGTTGATTTTCAAAACCAAATTGATTATTTGCTCAGAATTTCAAACGATTTAATTAAAAACATGGAGGATAATGTTTAAAGATTGATTTTAAAAGTTGAGGAGAAGCAAAGAGAAGAAGCGATTAGCAAAGCTATTCATCATTCATCTTATGATTATGATGATATCCTTGTTGTCACTAGAGGCGGGAAAGAGACTAAGAATGAGAAATCGGTAGATATTCCTTCAGACGAGCCTTCTAGTTCTTTTCTACCCACTGATTCAGTACCTGTCGACACTCCTGTCACTTCTCCTGAACCAGAATCTTCCAAAGCCCCAGAAGTAGTTAAACCAATACGTATACCTTTCCCTGATAGGTTTAAGAAAGAGAAACAAGAAGCTCAGTTTGGAAAATATCTAGAGATGTTCAAAAGCCTACACTTAAACGTTTGATTATTAGATGCTTTAGTTGAAATGCCTAGTTGTGCCAAATTCTTTAAAGAACTTATATCCAACAAGGAAAAACTTAGACAAATAGTTAACTTGCCCTTAGACGCAGAATGCTCTTTAATTATGCAACAAGGACTACCCCCAAAGCTAGGAGACACTGGCCGTTTCACTATCCCTTGTTACCTTCAGGATGTTCAAATAAGTAACGCCTTAGCTGACTTAGGAGCTAGTGTAAACCTTATGCCATACTCGCTTAATAGGAAACTAGGATTAAGCGAACTTTTACCAACCCGTATGACCATCCAATTAGCTGATAGATCAGTTAAACTCCCTCGAGGAATTGCTGAAGATATGATGGTACGTTTTGATAAATTCGCCTTTCCTGTTGATTTTGTTGTTGTGGATATTGAGGAAGACGCTTAGGTACCACTCATCCTTGGCAGACCTTTCCTAAATACTGCCAAGGCCATCATTGACGTAAATGAAAAATCTTTAAAACTTAGAGTGGGAACTGAGGAAGTCACCTTCTATGTCGATAAACTAATGAAACTTCCTATGGGAGAAGACCTTGGTCTTGTAGATTCTATGCAGGAAATAATTGAAGAACACTTGGAAGAAATCCTCGCAGTAAGCAGCATTAATCCCCTTCCGAACACTGTCATCACAACAAGGAAAATCTGTGAAGAAGGTGCGGGTCTATGCTCAGCTATCTCGGATCCGTCCATTGCATCAAAGGAAGTGCTATTTCCTTTAAAGAATTCCAACTTACAGCCCAACAGATTTATCACTGCTGTACCACTTGGACAAGGCACTCTGGTCACTCTCTTGAGAAGAAGCCCTAATTCTGAAGTTCCTGATTCATCACTCTCAAAAGAAGAAATTCTGAAGACTCTCAAGGAAATGGAGTCAATGCTTAAACCATCCGATCCGCAACTCTTTGAAAGTTGTGAAAACTTGAATCCAGAGATTACTTTTAGCACATCTTCTTCAGCTCAGTTTCAGAGATTCGCATTCACAAAGGACAACAAAGAAATAATCAGTGAAGATAATGCAATCTCTCAATCTTCCCAAGTAAAATACGAGCTGAGAAAAGATGATCTTTACAACAATACAGAATGGGTTGAAATAGCATCAGCCGACATTCCAGAGGCACCTGCAATTGAGTCAGATTATCTGACAACATACGATGAACTTAAAAGAGACGAGATTCCAAGGATGAAGCCTTCCACTGAAGAACCACCCGAATTGGAGCTGAAGGAACTTCCCTCTCACCTTGAATATGCTTTTCTTGAAGGAACTTCGCACTTACCGGTTATCATATCTAAAGATCTGAAGCCTGAAGAGAAGGCACTACTCATTGAGGTTCTAAAGTCACATAAGAAAGCGATTGCATGGAAAATCTCTGACATACAAGGGATCAGCCCAAATTACTGCACTCACAAAATCTTAATGGAAAATGACTTCAGGCCCTCTATTCATAGGCAAAGGAGAGTTAACCCAAATATTCAAAACGTAGTGAAAAAGGAGGTTATCAAACTCTTGGATGCTGGTTTAATTTACCCTATTTCAGATTCCCCATGGGTCAGTCCAGTTCAAGTCGTCCCAAAGAAAGGAGGCTTGACGATTATCGCTAACGAAGACAACGAGTTGATTCTAACACGAACCGTCACCGGTTGGAGGGTATGTATCGACTATCGGAAACTAAATGAAGCTACACGCAAAGATCACTTCCCTCTACCGTTCATTGATCAGATGCTTGAAAGATTGTCAGGAAACGAATTCTATTGCTTCCTCGATGGTTTCTCCGGCTATTTTCAGATACTTCTCGATCCAAAGGACCAAGAAAAGACGACGTTCACTTGTCCATACGGAACCTTTGCCTACCGACGTATGCCGTTTGGCTTATGTAATGCACCAGCGACATTTCAAAGATGTATGGTAGCAATCTTCCATGACATGATTGAACAATGCATGGAAGTGTTCATGGATGATTTTTCGGTTGTCGGAGATTCATTCACCACTTATCTTTCTAACTTGAATAAAATGCTCACCCGATGTGAAGAATCGAACCTAGTTCTGAATTTGGAAAAATGCCATTTCATGGTAAAAGAAGGCATAGTTTTAGGACACCGTATATTCAAAGCTGGAATTGAAGTTGACAAAGCAAAAGTCGAGACTATCTCACAGCTTCCACCACCCACCTCTGTCAAAGCCATCCGAAGTTTTCTAGGACACGCCGGGTTCTATCGTCGCTTTATCAAAGATTTCTCTAAGATATCCCAACCTATGACTCATCTCCTCGAAAAAGATACTCCGTTTGTCTTTACAGACGAATGTCTCAAGGCCTTCGATCATCTAAAAGATCTGCTTGTTCATGCACCGATCATGATTGCTCCAGACTGGAGTCTCCCATTTGAAATCATGTGCGACGCCAGTGATTTCGCAGTCGGGGCAGTTCTAGGATAGCGGAAGGAGAAACAGTTTCAACCAATATACTACGCCAGCAAAACGCTCACTGACGCCGAAGAGAATTATACAACCACAGAAAAAGAGCTGCTAGCGGTAGTATTTGCTTTTGATAAATTTCGTTCTTATCTAATCTTGTCCAAAACTATTGTCTATACAGATCACTCAGCTCTGAAATATCTTTTTAAGAAGCAAGATGTTAAACCTCGCCTTCTACGATGGATTCTACTCCTTCAAGAATTCGACATCGAGATCAAAGACAAAAAGGGAGCAGAAAACGTCGCGGCGGATCATCTCAGCTGATTAGAGAATCCTTCAATGGATAAGTTGCACGAGAAAGACATTCAAGACCAGTTTCCAGAAGAACAGCTCATGCATGTTGGTAAGTACTATCAAGGGTCACGATCTACAAATGATCCCTGGTATGCTGACTATGCCAATTATTTGGTGGGAAAAGTCGTACCTAAAGGAATGCCAACCTCTCGAAGCCAAAAATTCTTCCGCAATATAAAATATTACTATTGGGACAACCCTTTTCTCTTTAAGGTTTGCCCTGATTAAATCATTAGAAGATGCGTTGATGGGAAAGAGGCAGAACATATCTTACACCAAAGCCACCATGGACCTACTGGAGGACATCAAGGTACCAACATGACCGCAAGAAAAGTGTACGATGATGGCTTTTTCTGGCCAACCATATTTCGAGATGCGTATGATCTGGTGAGACGCTGCGATATCTGCCAAAGACAAGGCAATATAACAGCCCGGAATGAAATGCCACTAACAAACATCCAGGCCGTGGAAATCTTCGATATCTGGGGATTAGATTTCATGGGACCGTTCCCCAAATCTAACTGTAAAGAGTACATCTTGGTTGCAGTGGACTACGTCTCCAGGTGGGCCGAGGCCCAAGCTCTCCCAACAAATGACGCCAAAGTGGTAACCAAATTTCTCAAAAAGCTATTCAGTCGATTTGGGACTCCAAAAGCAATAATTAGTGATCGTGGTACACACTTTTGCAACGTTCAATTCATGAAAGTTCTGCAACAGTATGGTGTCACTCACAAGACGTCAACAGCTTATCACCCCCAAACAAATGGGCAAGCTGAGGCAACAAATCGAGCTTTGAAAAGAATCTTGGAAAGAACTGTTGGTAATCATGGGTACAAATGGGCTGAAAAATTAGATGATGCATTGTGGGCATTTAAAACCGCCTATAAAGCACCATTAGGAACCACACCGTATCGTCTAGTTTATGGCAAGGCATGTCATTTACCCATTGAGCTGGAATATAAAGCATACTGGGCTTTGAAGAACTGCAACTTAGATATTTCTACAACTGGAGCAAATAGACGAATGCAGTTGAATGAGTTAGCCGAACTAAGGGATCAGGCATATGACAGTTCGTTAAGCTTCAAGGAACGAACTAAAAGAATTCACGATGCTAAGCTGAGGCCCTCAAGATTCAAAACAGGAGATAAAGTGCTGCTTTTCAACTCGCGATTCAAGAAATTCTCTGGCAAGTTTAGGATCAGGTGGAGCGGACCATTCACAGTATCAAAGGTATTTCCTTACGGTGTAGTCGAACTCGAGGCACCAGAAGGTAATTTTAAGGTTAATGGTCATCGCTTAAAGCATTACTTCGAAGACTTTCCGATCAGGGAAGATGTCTTTATCTTTGAACCACCGTGAGTCGGTAGAAAGGTACAAAGAGTCAAGCTAGAGACTCGTAAAACAAGCGCTCTTGGGAGGCACCCCAAGCCTATCTTTATTAATTATGTCATTTTATTTCTTAGTTTATTTTTATTAAGTATGGTTGTCTCTGAACTAATAAAATTGCAGGTTTGCCACTTATCTGACTTCAAATTGCAAAATCTGAGATAAGTGTTATTCATTTACTATCACTGTTAGCATTACCTGTTTATTTTATCTTGTTTCAGGATGGACGGTGTTGACGCTGATCATGTAGCTGCGAGACCACGCAGACGACACATACCTCGTAGACGCAGAGCACAGAGAGCAGCTATGTTGACCATCACTGAGGAGGACCTGACTGATGTCCAGATCACTCACGAGGAGTTGCCCGATGAGAGGCCCTCATCACCTTTACCAGCCCCCGTACCTACTGTCGAGTACGGTATCACTACGGCTGACCCAGCTGCTTCGTGGGCCCTTTTTCGGACACTCTCCATCCAGCATGACATCATGTCCTCTATCTGTGAGCAGCTCGAGATTCCGAGGCCTGCTGCCATTCCCTAAAGGCTTGGCCCAGATCCGGGACCATCTCGACCTCCGTGGTCCTTCTTTCCTCCTGCAGATCCACCTGTTGTCTCTACTGCCGGGCCTTCCACTGGCCCCACTGCTGCAGCTGCTGATTCTGATCCTACATTACCGTCAGGATTTGCATCACCAGATCACAGCCTCACAGAGCAGCTTCTGGCTGTTTTTGATGCTCACACTTCTGTCACCCACACTTCCACTGACGAGATTGTGAGTCAGGCTATGGCTACTATGGATTTCTCCATCCCATCTCCGACTTCCGTCTTTGATAGGGATGCTATGGAGGAGTTTGATCCTGATACTGATGACCTGCTTGATGACTTTTAGATTTTATCTTTAGTATTTACTTTCTGTATTATGACTCTGTACTTACGCTTTAGATCTGCTACCTAGATGAGATACTGTGATATGTGTGTTGATGTTTATTGCAGAATTCAGCTTTATGTGGAATGGATAACCTTAAACGAGCCTGGTCCTTAAAATCCAGCAATTCACTAGCACCACTCCTGCACAAACATGGTCTATTCCAGTAAACATAAATGGGGAGTCTCTCTGTTCCTTTTTCCCTATTTCAATTATGTTTTTCTATGCCTATGTTAGTGCGTTTAATTTCTGTGCTTCATCCTAAACTTATCACTAAGTGTGGGATTCCAGCCCAAATTAAACACTTGAGAAACATATATTTACATGTTCAAACTCTAAGTGTGGGATTTTACTAGTAAAATCTCTACTCAAGAGAACATTAGGGACAATGTTCCTCTAAGTGTGGGATGGCAGGTATAGAATACCTTAAATGGTGATTTTTATGCCCAATAGCAATCTTTCTCTCAATTTTTTTCAAAAATAAGGTCAAAATTTTTCAAAATAATGAGTCTAACTCAGTTTTTTGAGTCTCGGATACTACTAAGAGAAACCATTTTCAAATTATAAGTATGATATTTCTAAAAGCCTAAAGGAAATAAGGTAGAAATTGCTTAAGCAAGAAGTGATAATCAAAGGAGCATGACTAGACACATACAACCCTTTGCAGTGAGGTATCTTGAGCCCAAAAGCATTCATCTTTAATGCTTCACTTTCATTTCTTATGTGTGTGCCGATGTCTGTATCTCTGAATTAGAACTTGCTCTTGACATACGCTTTGAGACCATATTGGTGTGTACTGTACGCGGTATAGGTGCAATTAAATGACCTTGACATTCCTTAGGACTTAACCCATTTCTAAGCCCAAAACCCTTTCCGATGCTCATTTTTAGTATCGAAGATTGTTGAGACCTGAGATATTGTCATATCTGCTCATAATACAAGTATGATTGCCGCTGTTAGAAGTTCACCACTGTTAGAGTTTTTGTATTGACAGTGCCACTGTCAATTAGTTTTAGTCTAACAGTGCCACTGTTGAACATGTAACTTGTATTGTGTATATACTCAACCTCTGTTAGTTATATACGAGTACTACCCCTGTTAGATATATAGACAACCACTGTTGGTCAGATAAAGTTGGTTAGAGTTATATTAGGAGTAGATGAGGATTCCTAATATGTTTGATTCTGTAAAGGACTCTATATGTTATAAATAGAGATCCTGTAAAACCCTAGGTGATACGAGTCATTCTAGTTCTTAGCTTCAAGGTTGTAAACCCTAACACAATTGTGTGTTCGTATTATTGATAATAATATTGAAGCTTTTGGTTAGATATTATCTTTACAAGTTTGTTCTTCAAGTTATTAATAAACTATTCCGCAAGCTTATTAATAATCAATCAAAGTAATACATACTAAGATCTCATACTGGGATCATCAAGTGGTATCAGAGCTTGATATTGCTTTGATCTTGAAGAAGGTAATTGAATTTCGCAGCTTTTTCAACAAATAACAAGATGTCTACTGAAACAATGGAAGGTATACAAGCTACAAAGATTCCCATGCTCAAACCTGATGAGTTTGAGCTATGGCATACTAGGATTAGGCAATACATGTTGCTCACGGATTATATGATGTGGGAGGTGGTTAATAATGGACCAAACTATCCTAAGGATGCAGATGGTAAAAAGGAGGAAAGACCACCACCAAAGACTGATGCAGAGAGGAAAGAAAGAGCAACATAATGGAAGGCATTAAGTACTCTACTTTTGTCTATTCCTAATGAGTATCAAAGGAAATTTGAAAACTGTGAAGATGCTAGGGTTCTCATGGAGGCAATTGTTAAGAGATTTGGTGGTAATGACAACACCAAGAAGAATAAGAGATCTCTTCTCAAACAACAATTTGAAAACTTTGCAGGTGTAAAGTCTGAAACTTTGACTCAGATTTTTGACAGATTTCAAAAACTTGTGGGTGATCTTGAAAATCACAATGTTAAGATTGATAAGGATGATTTGAATAGGAAGTTTCTAAGATCACTAGGCACAGATTGGAATATGTACACTGTGGGACTTAGACAAAGTGCAGATCTTGAAGAAAAGGAGATTGAAGATCTATACAATGATCTGAGAAACTTTGAGCCTGAGGTGTTGGCTCTAAAACAGTCCAATGGTAGCTCTAACAATGCTGCTTTTGTGTCTGTTGGTGAATCTGGTAGCTGTAGCACATCTGGTGCTAATGATAATGTCTTGGAAGCTTTCTTTGCAAGTCATGTGAATTCATCCTTAACAACAGAGGATTTGGAACAGGTTAATGAAGAGGATCTTGAAGAGATGGATTTGAGATGGCAGATGGCTATGATTACTATAAGGGCAAAAAGGTTTATGCAGAGGTCAGGGAACAGAAACTTTACTTACAAGAGAGATGGTGTAGCTGGTTTTGACAAGAGCAAGGTGGAGTGTTTCAACTGTCACAAGATGGGACACTTTGCTAGAGAATGCAAGAGCACACAGGCTGGAGGATCTCAGAATACATCTAATGGTATTGTAAGAAATAGTTCTGGTCCACAAAGAAGATTGGTACATGTTCAGAACACCACTTCAGATTCATTGGTTGCACAAGATGGAATGGGAGGATTTGACTGGAGTGACCAGGAAGAGCTTGTAGTCAAGAATCAAGCTTTAATGGCTGTCACAGAAGAACCAGAGCCTTCAGACATTCCATATGAGGTACAATCTAAATTATGTTCTCCTACATGCAAGAAAATGGTTAAATTTTATAGGGATCATAATATGGTTGTGTGTAATGAATTGAAAACTTGTGTGGAAAAGAGTCAACATGCAACTTTAGCTATTGAAAACTTAGAAAGACAGATAAAAGCTTTTGAAAAGAATGAATCACAATTTCACTTAGATATTAAATATCTGAATTGGGAAAAGAAAGCTTTACAAACAAAAGTTGATATGCTAAGTGCAAAGTTGGCTGAGGCAATTTCTGATAAAGAATCAATAAGGTTAAAAGTAGATGAATTGGAAAATGCTTCAAAAGGTGTTCAAAACTTAATCAAGTCTCAAATTCATGATAAATTAAAAATTGGATTAGGTTACAACCTTAATGTTGTACCCCCACCTTATAATCATACTTACTTCCCATCTAAACTTGAGTTTGACTTAGAAAAACTTAAGGTAGGTGTGTCTGAGGAGATTAAAAAGGTAGATCCAATAGTTAATTGTGCTAATAATGTAAATTTTGATAAAGTGGATGTATCTGATTGGACTGAGGAAGATGAGAGTGATAGTGATAGCTCATCTAGTGGTAAATCTACGGATGGTTGTGTTAAGCCTATTACTGGTCTAGTTTCTAAACTAAATAGTACTAAACTAGAAGAAGGTAAAAAGTTGTTTGTTGAGAAAGCAAAGGCTCAGATAGATCTTTACCCAAAAAAAAAAAGGCTCAGATAGATCAAGTTAGAAAATCCAATAAATCTAGATCTGGTCTAGGTTATGTGCACAAAAGAGTCAATCCTGAATCAAAAGATATGTCAAAAGATAAATCTGAGTGTGATAAATGTGCATGTAAATCAAACAAGTCTGATTTAAATACTGCAAATAATGTAAATAAATCCATTCCCAGGGGTAATCAGAGAAATTGGAACCAATTGATTTCACAAAGGCTGGGTAATGGGTTTGAATATGTGAAAAGAAAATCATGTTTTATTTGTGGTAGGTATAATCATCTTCAACAGGACTGTTACTACAATCCTAAAAATAATAGGAACAGTGGTAAAGGACAAATGTTGAAAATTAAGCCAAACAGAGGCAAGGCTGCAGCCCCTGTTAATGCTGCAGCAGTGCCACTGTCAGAGGCTAACAGAGCCCGACTATCCCAACTTGGTCCGCGGGATTATCCCCGTTCATGTTCTTGTTCAATCAACAATTCACGCTATGATACTGACGTCTCTGATGACTGTGACTGGGGACCAGGATTCGAGGATAGTCGTCGGTTAAATTGGTCTGTACATTTGGGAGAACTTCCAGTGTATTTGACTTCTATAATTACTATCCATGAGACATATTATTTATCTGATTGCGGACAATTCTACGTTAGATATTTAATAGGCTTGTAATTGTAGCTCATTAGAATATAGGAAATCTGCGAGAGTAATGTGGAACCCTAATTAATGTAACGGAAAAACCGTAAAATGCCCTATTACTCAGTATAGTGCTGGAAACACCAATTGAAGGAGTACAAACGTATGGAAGCCGCGGAACGGTCGTAGGTACAATACTTTGCATTAATTATGTTTCTATCCTCTCCGGATTAGTCATCACATCTAGTAGCCTTACCCTTGACTATTCATCAATAACATATAACGAAATCATAGTAAACACTCGCTTATCCTCTGTTGACCGAGTCTCCGTACAAACCTCTTTTGTTTTATTTTCTTTATTTAAATTGGTATTTAGTTATAAAAAACCAAACCTATCCAAAAGCTTTTAAAAAACCCTAGCTAGATTCCCAAAGATAATAAAACTTCCAAGACTCCCATGCCCGTTGTAGTTTGAAGAACGACACCTGAGTCATACATACCACTTACTGCCCTTTTAGGTCTGTCAGTAGTATACAGCTTAGGATTCCCCTGCTATATAAATTTAAACCATGTCCGCGCGTCCCGGTTGGGAGGTTCAACGACCGGAGTAAAACCCGTCCGACCGCTGGGATCGCGACAAGTACACTCGAGAATCGTGAGTCTCAATCACCTCTCATTATGTCCTCATATTAATGTGCCGGTAAATCACACATGCTCCATTAACAGTTCATACGAGAGATGTGCGGATTTCATGGGTTAACATACTATTCATCATTTCCTACAGCTAAAACGGGATTTTGTTTTACTATTTTAAGTCTACTTTTAATCTTGACATCATCCTATCAAAATTCCCTGGTAGCTCCATCGAACGCACAAAGAAACGGAGAAGCAGGTCAGCGCGAAGCCTATTAAAAACCTGACTTCTTTAGGGAAGCAAAGCGACCCGCCTTATACCTCTCTTATAGTTTGTTCACTATGGGTGAGCCGATTTATCAATTGACTGACGACGTAATTAGACTTTAATTATTCATATATATATATATATATATATATATATATATATATATATATATATCATATTATACATATAATGTCTTTTGAAGTTTAGGGTTCTATTTTAAATCTTTTAAAATTTAGTGGTCTATTTTAAACAATTTAAAATTATCAGTATCTAAATTGTAAATACATATTACCTATTTATATAATTCTCTTTCCAATTTGTCTTTACCTACATACAATTGCAGATAATTAAATGCTACTATTTGTTAAGCTATGGCTCTGATACCACTGTTAGGTTTTCTATTCTCTAACTAAATTATTATGCACGCAGCGGAATAACAAAACTTTAAATAATCTAAGGCAATTAGGAAACTAAACCCAAAGGGATCTTTAACTTTAACAACATAGTACAATAAACAAATTGGATAAAGAAAAGACTAACCTTAGAGAAAACCTATTTCTCGCGCACAGACCAACGATCAGAGTTTTGTTACTTGGAGGCAAGTGCCCAAAGTAGAATACCTATAATGCTTCACACCCAAAAACCCAAGAGAAAGACGAATTTTTGGAATCCTTAAAAATTCTCACTTGAAAACGTATGTTATGAAGGTATAGGATGCCCCTATTTATAGTTGTGGAAGAAACCCCAGATTCGACTCCCAACCGGCGGTTGGACCTTCCAACCGGTGGTTGGAGCTGTTAGACTTGTACTCCAAGTCTGCGACTTCCACCGCCTTAGAAACCCTAATCTTCAACCGGTGGTTGGACCTTCCAACCGGTGGATGAGTTAGTTTCTGGAATCTTTCGCCAAATTTAATTACTTTTAATTTCTAATTAATTTAACCATAAATTAATAAATTAACTAATTAAATATAACATTAATACTAATTAATATTATTCCTTCATCTTTCTCTTGACTGTTTATTGAGGGCAACCCAAAAAGGACTTTACCATTAATGATAGTCTCACCAATTAGTTATAATATTGGACACTATTCCAACAAAGACTACGTCAATGATGTGGAATGGTGTGTGTGCAGTGGATTTATGGAGCATCTGGAAGTGGCGAAATTGGTTGGTTCGTACTAACCGTAACTACATTCATCGTCTTCGTTCATTGGTAAATTCTTCAAAATAAGTAATTTAACTTAGTTAAATGATGATTAAATGTGTACTTTATGTTCTTGAATTATGTAATTAGTTACAGAGCGATTTCGATAAGCTAATCTGTGTATAGTCTGCAACTCAGCAAATTCACTTCGTAGGTACATCTAAAACCTAGCCTCTTCAGTTCAACCGTTTGATCAATTTGATGCTTAGTTATTTATAATTTTGATAAATATAGTGATTATACGTATACATATGTACGTCAAAGTCATATCATTATGTAATCGCTGATTGAATTAAATAATGCTCTATGGATTATATAAAGTTAATTGCGGTGTTAATGGAGTAGAAATCTGATTTAATCGTAAACTGTTGAATTCGTTGTAACTACATTACGTAGTTGATATTGCACCTTTGTGCAGTTGATTTATCATTTCAATAATATCGTAACCTATTGCGGTTCCGTAATAGATTCGAATCTAACGAATTTTCTATCTCTCATTTGTGCAGTTCATTTTTCGACGGTTCATTTTTATAGTTCATTTTCGACGGTTCTCCCAATTTTTCTTCTGAAAAATAGGTACGCTATCAATCTCACGTACTGTAGTTTACGATAATATAAAATGCTAGTTAAATAAACTTTTTATAATATGTGAATATGTATCATCATGTTAAGATATATAATAACACTGTTAGCATAAGTGTAGAGTTACATTAAAGTATTACTTTAGATTACTGTAAGTTTATAAAGTTGTGTGTTATTATAGAATAACTCGTGTTTATGAGTGTGGACACATATTTTTTCAGGTTTTTATGTCTTTTGGTATAAAAGAAATTATAGGAAAAGCAAAATTTAAGAATTAGCAACTATTTACTCCCCATTTCCTTAACCCATGTTTGAATTAAAACAAGTTTCCATTCAGAGATTCAATTTTCAAATAATTTATTTATTTCTTTGATACTTATTTATAATTCTCTAATACTAATTGTCCCATGATGCACCCCGAAACGTTAGGTCAGAAAGCTCACATTTTTTTCAGTTCGATTGTGATTTACAACTTAGATTTGGTAGTTTGAGTTCGTGTAGATCTGGTTATTCTTTTTTGGTGTTCTATAATTTCTGAAATGGATTAATCTTGTTGGTTAATATAATACTAAATTAGCTTGATTTATTGGAAACACTTGTAAATGTTAGTGGGAGAAGTTGGTTGAAATAAAAATGTCAACAAAATAAACTTGAAATATTCATAGATTTATCGAGAGTTACTATAATAAGGTATAAATGTATAATAGAAATAACAATTTGTTCTTTGAATTTTTATCTTAACAGCCAATGTGATTCCAGATGCTCGGAGAGCTGTGGCAAAGGATAGGGAGAAACGACAATTTTGAGAAACAAAAGTACTCGTCTAATTTTCAAATCTTAGAATTCATTGCATAACAAATAATTGTTTTTTTGTTATATCCAAATCATGTTCTCTTACAGTTAGCTGCATATAATGGTCACCCGGAACTCCTCTCTCATGAACAAGTTGAAGTCTTTCGAAATTGGTATAACAAATGTAAAATAAATGTGCTTTATATGCATGCACATATAAATATATAAACTTTTTATCTCAGGGGATGGCTAGTGATACAAATGATGTGTGCATTGGAGTACATGCATCCAAATGCCAAAGACCAACTCAGGTACTTGCACTTTTTAATTTGTAAAGGTGGTAAATCAATGTAAAGGTGGTAAATCAATGGGTCGGCTGAGTTGAGTTATGGGACAAAACAGGTTCGAGTCAAAGCAACTCATTCGTATTGGTGAAAAAAGGGTCATCGCGGGTTTGTTCGAATAATGCTGCATAAAAAATAAAAAAACTAGAGAGTAAAGTATGATAATAATCGGGGCCATCTTTAAGGGTGGGTGAGGTGGTCGACTGCCCAGGGCCTCTAAATTTTGAGGGCCGTCAAATTTTTTTTCTCAAAGTAATGTGATATGTTAATATATATGATGATTACATAAGAGATTGATATCTCTTTTATTTTGAACTAAGGTATCTTTGTTAGTAACTAGATTTAGACTAAATATATATTTGAACAAATATATAGGTCCACTGAATGGTCCAAAATTGAAAAAACTTATATTGACGTGATAGACTTTGACTAAAAGAGTTAATAACTAGCAACTGAGATTTGAGATAATAAGAATCAGAGAAATAAATAAATTATTTGAAAATCGGACCGTTTAAAAATCAGTTTCATCGAAAGTAATAACTCACGAAAGTAAACATTAATTTGCAGAATTAAATTAGCCTTATAAAGCACTGATTTGATCGACATTCCAAACACACAAAACAACAAAAACTAACCTAACAATTAAACAATATGATTAGCAGAGTTTGTTTTCCAATACAAATATAACTTACCGACAAAAGCAGACGATTTACTTAGTGAGGTAATGGATGGGTATCGATCTCATCTTTATCATCTCCATAAACATATCTAGATCAAAACCTTATATAATAATATTTGATGGCTTACTAATGACCACATCTCTTATCTATCAATTTAGTAACCCAAACACGAATCCAACTGGTAAATAATTCTAAAAACTAATGAAATAGGGGAAAATTCAGACTACGTGAAACAGAGTTTAACATATACAACACAAATCGCAAGTAATTGTGTTGTTAAAACATGTATGGTTTGTTTTATAGGTCCAGAGAGCCATACATGTATATCATGAGGATTACAGAGCGTGATGTTGTAGAGTTTTTCTACCAGCACATGAGTGTGGCCTCTGAGGTACAAAGATGATCATTACATTCTTTTTTAGTGACATGCATGACTTTTCTTAAATTTAGCTAAAAATTTAGAGATGTCTTAAATTTTTAGTTTTGTTGATTGCTTTTGTAGGAGTGGGCTGATAAATATATAAATGAACTTGGCTTGTGGGATCATATCAGGAAGATGATACACGAGGTAACATATATTTTAAAAGATTAGTTTAATTCAGTTAAACTTGTTTATTTAAGATATAGCATCAAGAAAGCTACGAATGGGCTTTGAAAGGAAGCTTCTTTTTTATTAATTTGAGGTTTAGTTTTAGCAGATAGTAACTAGTATATTCATGTTTTTAGAAGGTTTAAATTCACACACACACACATATATATATATAGGAGTAGGATCCATAGAGAAAGTTTTTTAGGGAGAGAAGAGGAAAAATGATTTTTTTTGTTACTATGATTCAGTATATTTATTCTAAGATTCAATATTTATATTCTAAGATTCAAATTTATATTGCCATAACTTTTGAATCATGGCAACAAAAGACTAAATCTTATTAATAAACTATTGAACCAAAGCAATAAAATGTAGAATTATATTAATAAAAAAATTGAATCCAATAAAATATTAAATCATAATAATAAAAAATCATTCTCCCTCTTCTCTCCCTAAATTTCCTTCTTTTTTGATCTTGCTAATATATATATATATATATATATATATATATATATATATATATATATATATATATATATATATATATAGGGACGGGATTATGGGAGAATTCCTATATCAGAAGGAACCAGAGAACTTTATGGGTAGAAATGTATAAGGCCATATTTATATTTCTCTTATATTCTAACGTCAATTATTATCTCAACTAAAAGTTCCATCCTCGTCACATGATCATCGCAAACCCACAATATTACCACCATCATCTTCTTAACTACAATTATGGTTTTAACAAAGAGGGATATTATTTTAACAACTATTGGATTATTAAAGTAGATTTGAGGGTTGAAAAACAATTGTTAATTTTTGTTGATCAAGCTTTTTTGTTTCACGATTGTTGTTTCATCTATTATAGTTCCTTATTTTTCCGATTATTGATGAGAACACACGGTAGAGATTTTGGTTCAAAATCTAAGTTATGATAAAGATAAACGTATGAATCAATCGGGAACTCTACCCAATGGAAGTCGGATGTGATGAACGGGGGATACGCAGATTATGATTTCGTCGGCAACAAAGATTTCAAGTCGAATGGTACACGAAAGCCACCGATGAAAAAGTAGGTCACGTTGATAGATATATATGGTTTCAGTGATGAATGTTTGTTATGATTGATAAATATTGTAATTTTTAAATGATTTGTATTGTATGATCATTCACGAATATTGATAGTTCAATGATGAATATTTTACGTTTTGATTTTGTAATTTGTATATGCATTGATGAATATTGGATTTTCATTATGAATATCGTATCTTTTGTGTTTTTCTTGAATTATCAATGATGAATATTGGTTAATCATTGATCAATATATGATATTCGTTGGTGAATATGGGATGTTCACTGCTGAAAATGGTATATTCCCAATCTAGTGACACATTAATAATGAAATGTTTGTTTTTTTTGGTATGATTTGTTCTGTAAAATGTTTAATCATAATGGCGATTTTTTGTAGTTTAAAAATGGGTTCTATTCATTCGTGAAAAGCTCCCAACCTCCAAATATTTGCTTGAAAATCCCTTTTTACCCCTAATGCATCTTATCTATTTATTAAGACATTAAATAATTACAGTTTTATCATGTTAATCCTAACCATCGATGAATATCATCTAATAGAAAGTGATAACACTCCCGACAAGGAATAGTTGTGCTCAAGTTCCCTTTCAAATCTAGTGATGTTTTTATGAATATTCTAAGGTGCTCAACTTCTCACAAGTTTTTCTATAAAGTGGAGCAACTCTTTCAATTTGTTTGGAAAAAGCCGGTGGCAATTATGGTGGGCACTCGGGCTCATTTGGTTCTAACAAGATGGTGTCTCTACAAGATCTGCTTCAATCATCTTTTATGGCAGCTCAATTTGCTCTATGGCTGGGATGTTTCTAGTTTCACTAAATTTTTGAGCTTATATGTTTAATTAGGTTGCTTTTTCACTTTCACATTTTGTATCTTCAACCCCCTTCAACTTTTGTTGATGGTGTGCTTCTTTTTATATAATTTTGTTTTTCGTAAAAAAAAAAAATCTAATGGTAATTAATTGGTTCTCTAGTTCACTCCAAAAATGAGGTTCTCTATAGATCCAATCCCTATATATATATATATATATATATATATATGGATTGGATATATATATATATATATATCCAATCCCTATATATATATATATATATATATATATATATATATATATATATATATATATACACACACACACATATACAATAAATGTTAGCCGACATCTTACAATTAAAAGTGAAGTGTTTTATTTACATTCTCGAGTATTTTCATTTATTTTTGTCATTTTTTTTAATTCATAAAAATCTAAAATACCGGTTAATTGATACGTAACTCATCTTACCTATATACTAATTGAATAGCCCCCTTATGATATATCTATATTTCATGATGCCACATGTATCAAATTCTATATGTCAAAAAAATCCTACATGTCAAACTCTAAATAGACATTCATTAGAATTCATCCCATTAGAATTCATGTGAATGAAGGTGACTTTTCATTATCCTTACATTATATATATATATATATATATATATATATATATATATATATATATATACACACACACTCACACATATACAATAAATGTTAGCCGACATCTTACAATTAAAAGTGAAGTGTTTTGTTTACATTCTCGAGTATTTTCATTTATTTTTGTCATTTTCTTTTAATTCATAAAAATCTAAAATACCAGTTAATTGATACGTAACTCATCTTACCTATATACTAATTGAATAGCCCCCTTATGATATATCTATATTTCATGATGCCACATGTATCAAATTCTATATGTCAAAAAAATCCTACATGTCAAGCTCTAAATAGACATTCATTAGAATTCATCTCATTAGAATTCATGTGAATGAAGGTGACTTTTCATTATCCTTACATTAGCCTTATAAGTTAAAAGATTATCATTTTCTTAATAGACATTCACTGGCGGACTTGTTAGGGTGCAAGGAGTATCACATGCCACACATGGTTTTCTTAAATTTAGTGTAAATTTTTTCTATAATTTTTTAACATAGTATAGTTGTTGCAGCAATAAAGTATCATGATACCGATTTATATATAAACTTAGGTAATTAGACTAACTAATATCTCTAATTCTGTAAAAAGCCCAATGGCCCAATTTGTTTTGACTAAAGTAAACAAAGTTCATTCTAATAAGCTCAATTTTCAGTGAAGCGTACTCAGAAATCGAAAAAAATTCCAATTCACTTATTTAGAAATCGCACTTTTGATGCAATCTTACTTATTTGATGAAACTGTACGGTAATAATTTTACTTAAAAATGTTAGTGCAACCTGTGGTATTTATTCTTAGCTTCGCCACCGTAGACATTCATATTAGTGAAGCTTTAACTTAAAAGGAAGTTAATATAATATTATTCTTCCGTTTCACTTTTATTAATTTTCACTATTTTTTGGATGAAAGTGTAGGGTTTCTTCATAATGTATTATGAAAATATTGGTATGACGATGATGATTCCTAAAATGAAGACTATTACTCAAATAATTTAAACATTTCGCTAAACTTCTTTATTTTGTCTTTAAATTTAAAGGTTCAATGGTTTCATCATAGATCATTTTACAATCTATCCTAATGTGAAGGTAAATAAAGGTCATCCACGATACACATTATTTTTTGTGAGTTGGATTTTAAAAGATATAGCATACATGTGTAATGCTTTCTTGTAGATTCGATCGAGTCTAAATGAAAACCAACCAGAATATGAAAATATATTGATTTGATTGTTTATTTCTTTTGCAAATTGATAATTGGATGTTTACATTGTGCAATTTTAAGTATATATATATTATAGATACATGTGTCTATATTGTTGGTATATTAATATATTAATGATTCAATTAATATAGTATAATCTAACTATGTGACTAAAGTTACTTAGTTTCATAATTATTTAACGTTTCTTTCTTCTAATTCAACTTTTATTTATCTGATGGTAAACATTTATATATGTTTTTTTTATATATGTGTATATATGTTTTTTTTTCATGCAAAGATACATTAATAAATCATCAATCGACGAAAATGAAATTTACATGGTTTATCATCTTATTTGAGCATTTATCTATATATTGCTTGATTGCTTGGTATCCTTTTTTATTTCCTTTTGTTATTAGTAATATAGTTTCACGTAAAGTTATATTTGACTCATATTTTGTTTAAGTTTTTAATTGACGAATACATACATCATCAAATTTGTAACGGAGCTGTCCATCCGACGAGATTCACATCAGTGTTTAATAACCGATAACTTTTGATTTCTCATCAACCAACATGTGACTTACGTCTATTCCTTTTTTTAATCGACACATAAGTACATAACCGATTGATACTCGACCATAATTTGAAAATAAAATAAAATAAAATAAAATAAAAATATAAGGTTAGCCGTTAAAACCAAAGGTAAAATAAAAAGGAATCAAACATTTTTCTATTTAATTTCAAACGAATTCTCATTCTCATATAGAGCGTCTCTACCTGACGAATCAAAATCATCTTCAAACCAAAACCCTAGTCCTAGTCATCTCATTTTCCACCTGCAACCAAAAATGGCTTCCCGGAGGTTAGCTACCTCCATTCTCCGTTCATCTCTCCACCGATCACCTTCCCGATCTCCATTCCGTACACCCCAACGACCCCAATCCCGATCCCACCCTTCCCCCAACGGTTACTTCCTCAACCGTGCAGTCAACTACGCCACTTCCGCCGCCGCAACTCCCTCTAAACCATCACCACCTTCGGCCAAAGGATCTGAATCCGGAAAGATCACTGACGAGTTCACCGGCGCCGGATCAATCGGACAGGTGTGTCAGGTCATTGGAGCTGTCGTTGATGTCAGATTCAGTGAAGGATTGCCGCCGATCTTAACGGCGTTAGAGGTTTTGGATAATTCCATTAGGTTAGTTTTGGAAGTTGCTCAACATTTGGGGGAAAATATGGTTAGGACTATTGCTATGGATGGTACTGAAGGTCTTGTTCGTGGTCAACGTGTACTCAACACTGGTTCTCCCATCACTGTAAGCTTTTATTTATGAATATTGATATGATGGAATGTGTAAATTTGTAATGTGAGTTGTGTAATTAAGTTGTGGTTTTTTTTATTATGATTGTGTAGGTACCTGTAGGTAGAGCAACGCTTGGGCGTATTATTAATGTTATTGGAGAGCCTATTGATCATAGAGGCGATATTAGTAAGTGAATTGTATTCATGCTTATTGAGTAGGATATGTATCTGTTTATGTAAAATAATATCTTATGGTTTTGATATATGTTGGAACAGAAACCGATCATTATTTGCCGATCCATAGGGAGGCTCCCGCTTTTGTTGAGCAGGCAACTGAACAACAAATTCTTGTTACTGGAATCAAGGTAATATGTCAATGCAACACTTTTTAGATGATTTTGTTATTCATGTTTGTCTAGAGTATGTGCTGATGTTTGAATTTAGATGGTTTATTTAGTTGTATTGGGGCTGCCTTTTATGATCGCGTTCTGTCTTTCTTGCTTTTATTTTGAGTGGGTTTACATGATGAATTGTCAAGTTAAAATTAGAAACTTGTTTTTGTGAAATTTATGGTATCATCTTGGCATCTGCCATGATGTAAATAGTGCTGTCTTTCTTAAGAGAAGATTATACATTATTCTTCATTTTTGCTTATTATATGTGATGTGATTTCAATGAGAAGTTGGTACTTGTAATACAAAATTTGCACTGACATTTGCTATTGTTAGAATTTATGGTGGTTACTTTGTTACTTTGCTATTGTTTTCTTTACTCTTCCCCAATGGAATGACTGAAGTGTAGTAGGTGAAGTGGTAAAAATCTTGAGTTTGTCAAGCATACATCTTCTTGAATGCAATGTCAGTTGGGAACTTTGTTGATTCCTCTGTCTATTCTGAATGATTTGTTGGTGTGTTGACTTTGTTCATGTTATAATGTAATAAATGACTATTGTACATTCTGTAATACATCATGATATTTTTTAGTTTTATTATAGGTTGTTGATCTTCTTGCACCATACCAAAGAGGAGGAAAGATTGGTCTGTTTGGTGGTGCTGGTGTAGGGAAGACTGTGCTTATTATGGAACTTATCAACAATGTTGCCAAAGCCCATGGTTAGTAGATGTCATACTTTTAAATACCTTATTTACTATGATGCCAGTAGTTAACTGTTATTTGTTTTCACTCCCAGGTGGATTTTCTGTCTTTGCTGGTGTTGGAGAACGTACCCGTGAGGGTAATGATTTGTATAGAGAAATGATGGAGAGTGGTGTTATTAAGCTAGGTGATAAGCAGGTTTGTATATTTGTTCCATGTCATTTTGTGTTTGCATGTTGCCTCATCTTATATGGTTGTTTCAGATTTATTTACTTCATTTATGTTCACACTTTCAGAGTGAGAGCAAGTGTGCTCTAGTTTATGGTCAAATGAATGAACCCCCTGGTGCTCGTGCCCGTGTTGGACTCACTGGTTTGACTGTGGCTGAGCACTTCAGAGATGCTGAAGGGCAAGATGTGCTCCTTTTTATTGACAACATTTTTCGTTTTACCCAGGTAAGTTTGCTTCTGTGAGATGCTAACTTTACCCGCTCCTTTTTATTGGCTGAGCACTAAAGTTTGCTTCTGTGAAGACCTCCAACATCCACTAATCATGTCCCTCCATCTCGCAGGCCAACTCTGAGGTCTCTGCTTTGCTTGGTCGTATTCCATCTGCTGTCGGTTATCAACCAACATTGGCTACAGATCTTGGAGGTCTTCAGGAGCGTATCACAACCACTAAGAAAGGTTCCATTACATCCGTACAAGCTATTTACGTGCCTGCTGATGATTTGACTGATCCAGCTCCTGCGACAACTTTTGCCCATTTAGATGCCACAACTGTCTTATCCCGACAGGTATTCATTTTTATTCTTCATTTATATTAGTGGTTGAAAAGATAGGCTGGTTGGTAAACAGGAAAAAAACACATATACAAGTGAATGGCTCAATATTGCAACATCCAGTTACAGCTCTTGAAAACTGTCGGCTGATATATGTACTTCGATGATTGGTCAGATTTCTGAGCTTGGTATTTATCCTGCCGTGGATCCTCTTGATTCTACATCTCGCATGCTCTCCCCCCATATCTTGGGAGAGGACCATTACAATACTGCTCGTGGCGTGCAGAAAGTTCTTCAGAACTACAAAAATCTTCAAGATATCATTGCTATTCTTGGAATGGATGAGCTTAGTGAAGATGACAAGTTGACTGTTGCCCGTGCTCGCAAAATTCAGAGGTTTTTGAGTCAGCCCTTTCATGTTGCAGAAGTTTTCACTGGTGCCCCCGGTAAATACGTGGAGTTGAAAGAAAGCATTACCAGCTTTCAGGTCAGTTTATTCTCTTTGATTTCCACATCGTCGACTTTCTCCTTCTTATACACCTGTTTGTTTGCTTATAATACCGTATGGTCTTTCTAATTTACCTAGTTAACTCATAGTCATAAGTACATTGTTTTGCGAATTTACATGCCCATAAAAGTAGACCATTGAACAATTCGTTTCGATTCATGCTCAAACAATCTTTATACTTAGCACATACGTTATTCCTTTTGCATTGCAATGATTTCAGCCTGCCTGTATTTTAATTCAATGCCCTCTATGGCTATATCTCTGAAGCAGATGATATCTGAGATAACCATAAAATTTGTTGGAACTTTTCATAATAGGCTGTAATTTCGAGTCTTTTGACCAATATACTTATGAATTATGAATGGGTTGATCTGGAATGGGTGAAGACCGTTCAAAGTTACCCAAAGTGTATGCGTAATGTACATAAACTCTTAAATCACTGTAGTTGTAGTATGTATATATGTGTGTGTGTGTGTGTGTGTGTGTGTGTATATATATATATATATATATATATATTTCACTATTTCATACGGAAAATAAATTTGCTGAAACAAAAAATGTTTTGCGGTCAACTTATTTCGACCTGAATAAAATAATACCAGTATTGACCCATCACACAACCTGCCCATTTTGCAACTTTGACTAGTTGTAGAGCTTTGTAGTGCAATAGAACACTGATGCAAGAATATTGGTATTATATATATATCATCGTCCTTGGATGTCAAAATCTTGATGCCTAGAGCCCTGGACTTCTCAAGATCTCTTTATGAAATGTATTGAAAACTGTGCTATCAAATAAACAACTATAATCAGCTAGAGTTTTTGAACATATATATGAAGAATGCAAACTCAAGTTTGATTTTGAAAATTGCATCCGAAGTCCGAACATAAAATTACAACATAAATGCTTGTCTACTATAGCGAAAATGGATAATTCTGTGTTTTTTCATAGTGGTGATGCCATAATCTAGAGTGTGAAAAAATGGGTGGGCTGGTCATGTTTGGAAACATGTCAAGACAAAAATATTTCAGTTTGGGTTATTAGGGTGTTTTTTTTTTGGGTAAAGAGGTTATTAGGGTGTTGGGTTGACCTGGCAATGCTCTTTTCGGCATTTGTTGCTTCTTAATCCTATAAACAATGTAGTAAATGTGATTATAAAAACTATTATCTTTGAAAAAAGTGTATAGGTTCTAAATAAAACGCTCTACAAGACGTTGTGACGTGAGGTTTTGAATACACTTTTGGAGGATTTTGACCTGTTCAACTCATTTGAATTGCTTCGTTTTTAGCTAAATATCTGTAGATTGATAGGCCTAACATTGCAGGTCTCAAAATTAACCTAATAAGATCACACATGGCAAGATTGATGATAGATATTGAGAGAAAATACTCAGTACATGTGTCAATCATTTATATCATCCATTTTCACCTTATAGAAACAAAAGACATCCATAATCGACTTGGTTTGTATGAAAACATGTAAACTGCCCCTTCTACTTTCTAATTTACGTATTTTTGTTATCACTTTATCCGAAAACAACCCTTGGGAAATGATATCTAAGGAAGCACAGCTAACCTAAGTGGGGGCAGAATCAATTGCCCCTTTGAGTGAAGAAGAGCAGGGGTTTGGATAGACGGTCTTCTTTCACATTGGTGCTGATACGTTACTAATTTATGTCCGATCTTTGATTGAACAGGGAGTGTTGGATGGGAAGTATGACGATTTATCTGAACAGTCATTTTACATGGTTGGAGGAATCGATGAGGTTATTGCCAAGGCCGAGAAGATTGCTAAGGAATCAGCTTCTTAGACAATATAACCGTATTCTGTCTTCTCGAATGTCGGTGCTTGAGTTTATTTTGGAGAATTTACCGGAAATTGTTTTGTAATTATGTCTTTATAGAGATGTGGAGACCAGGTTGAAGTTGAACTTCCAGCACATCGAACCCTTTCTCCCCATTGTGTTTTTGTCATCACCAGAAGAATAAAGGGATTGAATGTTTTAACTCTGAAATGTAATTCTGTATATTTTGTTGCTAATGTTATTACCAGAGATATGTGGATGCCTCCACAGTTTTACAAGAATATGTCGGTTTCGATGGCATGGTTCAATCAAATTTGATTAGTATGTTTGTTTTTATGAACAGGGGTTGAATATAAGATGAAAAATATAATAATTTCAAATGAAATAACTCAAGATGCACAGCAGCAGATGACAAATAATATTTGTACTTCCAACACATTAATAAATTTGATAGGTATGTATAGTATTGGCATTGTTGGGTGAAATGTTACAAGTAAGCTTGCATTTAGTAAGAGTGAATAGTACAACTTATTAAATTTTTTAAACCCGACCCCTTTTATTCTGAATATTTAAATCTACACACTAAATTATCGTTATCAATTCATTATCAAAAATAAAACATCATAAAATGATAAATACAATTATATATATTATATATACAACTACCGTTAAATTATACTCCCTCCGTCCCAAAATAAGTGTTCACATTTCCTTTTTAGTCTGTCCCAAAATAAGTGTCCACTTCCAAAAATAGCATATCCACTTTACCATTTAACCCTCACTCAAAACTGATACATGGGAGTCCGTGCAAAAAAGCAAGGGTAAAACTGTCATATGTACTACCTGACAAAGTAATTTCTTAAACTCCGTGAAGACTGATACCAGACATTTAATTTGGGACGGAGGGAGTAATATATTATACTCCGCTACATTGCGCGGATATTATGCTAGTGTCTTGTAACCTATATTGTTAAAGAGATTGAGTTAAATTGTGTAAATTATGAAACAGTTATCTAAAGGAATGTACGCTGCTTTTATCATTATACATACTATAACTCACATTCGTGTATACATGAACTACTGAATTTGTACTTATTTTTATAAGTATTCAGAATTGAAATAGATAACAAACATTTATGTTTAATCTTTAATGTACCAAGAATATCAATATTAAGGTTTAATTTTAGATTACATTATGTAATACAAGTATAAAGTTGTGATAAATATTTTTAATGAATAGGGAGTGGGAGATATTCACATCGTAATACTTTTATTTCACACGCATTTTCATTCCCTTTTGGTATGGTTGACAAAGTAGAGCGACCAATGTCGATGAAACAAGGGTAGATGAAGAGAATAAAGGGTCCGACATTGTGCTTCACACTAAATCGCTATCTATAAAAATGGTTTACAGTGTTGAACTTAGTGTTACACTCAATTACATATCGGACGTGTCCATGTGCTCTTAGTATAACTAAAGTAAGTTATTAAGGTTAACACATATGAGTTTAACACACGATAAACTTTGAAAGTGGTATGTTAACGTAAAGAGAGATTATAATTATAATATCGATTAAACCAATACTATAATAAATTAATAAAATACAATGCTCATTATAATTTTTTTGGACGCATCTACCGTTGATTTGTAATTTGAATATGAGACAATACTCGATGAATATCTTATCATGCGTAATATCTTATTCACAACGTTGCTTTGTATTACTTTAGCAAGCATCGCAATAATAATATTTTGTTCATAAAAGAGTTACATATAATGTCTTATAAAGAGTTTTTTTTTTTTTATTTGTTATTACGATTTACAAATTATATCTAGTGTGATTTCGATGACATTGATTGTCATTGGAATATCCATATACCTTCTTTTGATTTGAAAATTTACTACATATAACAAAAATATAATATTAAAATGATAATTATCATTTTATTTATAGTATTTATTTATTGTATGTATTTAAGTTTTTAAAAATGTATATTGTATGTATTTTGACCATTTTTGCTACATAAATTGATATGTTTTTTCTAGTAATATAACAGGTCATATCATAATTCATATGGAGTGATATCACTTATTAAATAACATATTTTTGTAGAAATTAAATTTGTCTATGATAAATTCTGAATTTTTGTAAAATCATTTGCTGTAATTGTATATCTACTCATTTGACACGGTGTAAACATATTTTTTCAGCCAACTTAATCAAAATATATAAATATCAAATGATTTCTTAGATTAAATGGTTTGGGCGCCAATTCTCAAGCGATCGAGTGGTACTCTGTTCGAGCCCTCCCAACAACACATGTTTTCTAATATTTACTAGTAATATTTAATTATGAGGCTCCTAAAAGGCAAAGGTTAGGCCTTCAACCTGAAACCCGACAACCCGGGTAACCCTTTATTTTTAATTTAGTCAACAGTTTTTTGGGTGATTCTCAAGTTTTTATGTCGGTTTCGGGTAAAATGGTTCACTCGATTCAAATGGGTCAAATAAGTCAATCTTTTCAAAAATAATAATTAATCATCAATAAGCATAAAACATACTTATAAAATTTGAAAATCATCATAATACATATTATATCCATTTGGATTCGTGAGCAAAACATCATGAGTTTTGACTTGCAGGTGTTGGCTATAGATCAAATAAATAAAAAAGTCCAAATTTTATGTCATATTTTTATTAAAATAAATATAAAATGATATTAAAAGAATTTCGGGTTGTCGGGTTCAACCCAAAATTTTATTTGGTGACCAAACCCGACCCAAAAAAATATTGAGTTGACGGGTTGGCGCCTCAAAAAATCCCTACCCAAACCTGATAATTTTCGAATTGGGTTCGTGTCGGGTTTCAGGTCGAGTCGGAAATTGGCAACCCTAGGCCCAGGCCTAAGTTCTAAAAATGATTTCACAAATTGCTAAACTCACATTATTTTAATATTATTATTATTATAATTATTGTAATATTGTAATTGAACTTGAGATAGATTATAGAGTGTGAGTTTACACATACAAAGATCATCACATGTATAATAATACATAAAAAAATATAAATATTTCTGATTACAAATACAGTTTTACCATTAATATTGAAAATCGATTAAATATAATATATGCTATTGAATTAGGATCTGTTGTGGCAAAGGTAATACTTTGTCTATTTTATTGTGTGAGATTTAATTTAATTTGGTATATAATACATATTAAATCCGTCAATTCTGTCTATTGTATCAAAATTAGTCATATTTTATAAAATAATAATAAATATTGAACCGAGTTAAAATATTAACCAACTTTGTTAAATTATAATAAAAAATCTAGATTAGATTCAACTTTTTTTATATGTGGTTATTTTTTACATTAAATTAGTTTCATAATACAAATATTGTATATTGTGTGGATGCTATAAAATGTATCAAAGTATTTTTTATGTTTGTTATTTTTACTGAACAGTTTTCATTTTCCTTGTTTATTTCAAAATCTAACTCGTGAAAAAGAAAAAGGTAAAGCAAACATTTATCCGATCCGGAGAGGTATAAAGGGTCCCGACCCAAAAAACCAAATCACCAAAAAAAAAAACCCAAATTATTTATTTATTTATTTATTTATTTTTGTATTAGCGGGACGCCAATTTTTGCCATTCCAAAATCACAAATCGTTTACTTGTCAATTCTAATAGGTTTCCTCTTCATTAATTCACCTTCTAGCTCTAGGGTTCTGTAAAATTAGGGCAAATCAACGCATAACCAGAATAGAATCATGAGCGCTGTGAATCTAACAAATGTCAGCGTATTAAGCAATCCAGCCCCCTTTCTTAGTCCTTTTCAGTTCGAAATCTCATACGAGTGCTTGCTTTCTCTTGAAGATGGTAATTTTTTATTCTTTTACGCAGCTTTTGTTTACTAATTTAGCTTGATTTGTCGTTTTATTAGTTTCTGTTTTGAACCATTAATTTATCTTTTTTTAGTTAGGGTTTAGACATGAATTCCGATTGTTTGGTTTTCCGCTGAATCTACGGTTTAAATGCATATTTGTGACTATAATAATTAGCCACATTTTTATATGATGATTAGAGCCCAAGAAAATCAGTATCAATTTGAGTACTTTGCTTAGTGTGCTCTTTATTTTTTACAGAGATTTATTATTTTTGTGAATATACATAGTTTTGCATCTATAATACATGTAGCAGGACTGAATTTGTTTTGGGTTAGTTCAATCCTGAATAAGTTTCAATTTTATATCTTGTTAACATATGAAGTCTAAACACTGTTGAAATAGAACCATTGTTTGATGAAAGAAGGCTGATTAGGGGGTGTTTGGTATATTATATCGAATGGTAATGAGTATTGGTGTGATTAATAGATGGAATGGTAATAGGAAGGAAATGGAAACCGATGGGTTTGGAAAAACCATGATTTGAGAGTATGATACCCTTATTTTGAAACTCATGCACGTAAAACAAACACTAACTATCATTCCTATTCCCATTCCCATTTGTTTAAATCTTCAAAAGAAACACACCCGTGCAATTCTAGAGATCATTTTGAAAATTGTGTGCCCTGCCATAGACATATATTTAAGTTACTTATTTAATTTCATGCGTTTTGTTGGGCTTACAGATTTGGAATGGAAACTAACTTATGTGGGATCTGCTGAGGATGAGACGTATGATCAAGTTCTTGAAAGTGTGTTTGTCGGACCTATTAATGTTGGCAACTATCGTTTTGTCTTTGAGGTAACTTTCAAGATTTCATAGTTTCCATTTCTTCTGGTTAATTTTGCTGTATATTATGAAAGTTATTCAAATGCATGTGTTGGCATTTTTAGGCAGACCCTCCAGATGCAGTGAAAATCCGTGAAGAAGATATAATAGGTGTTACGGTTCTGCTATTGACTTGCTCATATATGGGACAAGAATTTGTTCGAGTAGGGTATTATGTAAACAATGATTATGAAGATGAACATTTGAGAGAGGAACCTCCACAAAGAGTATTGATAGATAAAATTCAAAGAAATATTTTAGCTGATAAGCCTAGAGTCACAAAGTTCCCTATTAATTTCCATCCTGACAATAATGTTGAACAATCAGAACAGCCTAATCATTTACCTGAAGTTGCAACCGAGCAACCATCTGAAAGTTTGTTGACTGAAGAAGTGATTCCTGCTAATTGTGAAACCAAAAGTGATCATGTAGAAGAAAGTCCTTCCGTACCAGATCATGTGCCTGCTCTATTGTCTACTTGAAGGGAATATGTGAAGGTTAATTTATTTTGTGTTTTCCTTTTTAGGAACCAAACTTGTTGTAGTTATGATGGTGATATTATACATTTGAAGGTTTTTTTTATATAGTCAGTGGAATGAGTTGTGATGTTCCTTATAGTGGTTCTGCAAATCTTTAATTGTCTCATATCGTATCATATCTGTGAGTATTGAAAGTTATCTTTAGTTTCTTATTGGGTCATAAGGGGGTTGTGGTTGACCAGGCTGACCCGGCAATGCTTTTTTGGGCATTTGTTACTTCTGAATCGCATAAACCATAGTTGTATTAGATATTTAGATGTGATTATAAAGACTATAGTATATTGAAGGAACTGTATAAGTTCTTAGATAAAATGCTTTATAAGAGGTTGTTAGCATTTGAATACACTTTTGGATGATTTTGACACATTCAACTCATTTGACTTGCTTCTGTTTTAGCTATATGTCTGTAGAGATTTGATTGATAGGCCTAGCATTGCAGGCCTCAAAGTTAACCCAATAAGATCACACAACAAAACTGATGATACGATAAAAAGAGAAATTACTCGGTACATTAGTCAACCATTATTTGGTTCATGAATCATGTATTTTATCCATTTTCTTCTTATAGAAGCAATAGACGTCCATAGTTGACTTGTTGCAAAGACATCTAAACTCCCCCTACTACTTTTTGTTTGTCATCACTTTCATTGCTGCTGATGCATTACTAATTTATGTCCGTCGATCTTGATTGAACAGGGAGTGTTGGATGGAAAGTATGACGATCTGAACAGTCATTTTACATGGTCGGAGGAATTGATGAGGTTATTGCCAAGGCCGAGAAGATTGTCAGAGGGAATCAATTTCTTAGATAATATAACCATATTTTTGGTGTTCTCAAATGTCAGTGCTCGAGTTTAATTTGGAAAATTTACGGAAAATTATTTTGTAATCATGTTTTTATAGAGATTTGGAGACCAGGTTGAAGTTGGGCATCCAGCACATCGAACCCTTTCTCCCCAATTGTGTTTTTGTCATCACCAGAAGTATGAAGGGACTGAATGTTCTAACTCTGAAATGTAATTCTGTATATTCTGTTGCTAATGTTATTCCCAGATATTTGTGGATACCTTTTCATAATGTTATGGTTCAGTCAATCTAATTTAATATGTACATGTCTTCTTGATGAGGCAAGGTGTGACACCCCCAAATTTAATGCTTTGCGGAAGCGAGTTTTGGGTGCCACTAATCAAATATCAAACACCAAGATTGATAGCAAACGACTCTAAATGAGACGTTTTAGAAAAATACATTCATTACCAAAAGTAGTACAAGGTTTTAAGTCATAAGTATACATCATTAGCGAGTTCGCAAAATGATTCTGAAGATTTTAAATACATAACCAAAGTACAAAATATAATGCAAGTAAAATCTTCATAAGGGTGTATGTATGCGACTCGTCTAGCTTAGCATATCCTGCGGCCATCCTTACTGAGCAACCCTACTGTTGCTGTGTACCTGAGAATGCATTACTAAAACAGGTCAACTAAAAGGTTGGTGAATCTCACAGGTTTATAGTAAGTAACAGTTTGAACACATCAGTTTGTAAAATCATTGAATAAATATTGCACAGTCGCAATAGCTTCCGTATACATTGCCATGAGCACCATAGTTGAAGCTTAACAGTGTAGTGTGAATGGTACAATCAAGTACAGTATCACGTACCCCCGTGAGTGCTATCCGAACACTCATATGTAACAAATACTAATATGCCTGTTTCTACGGTGAAATCCGTGGTAGCGCTACTACCCCAGGCAGGGATTGTCAGTCCCAAATGGATCCATCTACTATTAATCGCGCTTAAGTCCATAACTAACAACTTATGATAAGGAGGCTTTCAGTGGATAAAAGTAAAACCCATGCAATCGATATACCAGTAAATCAGTAAGAAATCAAATAAGTAAGTACATGTGTTCGAGTAAAACAAGTAATGCATCTCACCTGTAGAGCGAGCAATCCTATTGTGCGTGCGTATTCCAACAGTAATCTCCTAATGTCCTAAACACGCAAGATTGTATATTTGTAAGTGTACGCGTAATAATTCGTTTGTTTAGTCGTTCACTAGGTTAATTATGTTCAATGTATTCGACTTGTATTATATTTGAAGTTTCATAAAATACGCGGCCCTTTGGTGGTGGTTCGGGATTATATTTTGAAAATATAATAATGTTTGTTTTGTATAAACTCCTTTCGTACATTTGTATATCGTGTCGTTTATCATTATTTGAAAACGTATAAAGTTAATTACTTAGTTTGTAAAAAGTGTACGACCCGTTGTTGCCGAGTTACAATTATATTTCAAAAATATAATTAAGTTTGTTTCGTGTAAAAATGTTTATTTAAACGTATATCGTATCCATATAAATGTTTGTATTCTTTTTAGTTAACTTTGAAATTAGATGGCTGGTCTGGGCTAGGTACCCGCCGGGTAGGCGAAGTACCCGCCGGGTATGGTTGGATTTAAAGGACGCGCCGGGTGATCAAGGGACGCGCCAGGTGGATCATAAATCTGGGCGGGAATCCGCCGGATTCAATTCAATACGCCGGATTCGAGTGATTTTTAGGGGTGCCCGCCGGGTACTAGGGGTACCCGCCGGGTATCCTGATCCGGCCAGAGTCTGTTCGTGCGACAACTTAACAAAACCAGTTTTAAATCCAATTTCCGCATACTAACAACTTAGTAAAATGGTAATACATGTTATACTACGTATTTTAAACACGAAATTAAAAGGAAACGGTGAGCGATTCTTACAATTTTGAAAACGAAACGGATGTTGATGATGATGAAGAACACGATGATGATGATGATGATGAACAAGGATGGAGATGATGATGATTATGATTCTGGTTCTTGTTGATTGTTGTTGTTTGATGAAGAACCGAGAGAGATGAGAGAGCCGAGTGATTGAGAGAGTGAAAATGTGAGCGTGTGTGTGAGACAAATAATTGAGGTCGGTTGTTATAACCGGCCTCCATTATTGAGGTAGGTAGTATTATTCGACCCGTGTTCGTGTACCCGATCGTAATGTAGTATAATATTTAAATATGATAATTTTCCAAATATTATTTCGTATATGTTTACAATTGAAATATTCTCTAAAAATACTTCCAATGAGATATAAAAATATATCTTAGTTTAACTCAAAATACACGGATAGTTTTCTGTATCTAAAATGTATTTAAATAATTTTCGGAGTACGTAATTATTATTCTCAATAATAATACTTTGTTTAAAAATGTTTTTCACCAAATTTTATTTTGGGTTTCTGCGTTCTACCAGATTTGTGTACGTGTAATTATTAAATAATCGTTTCGGGTTATTTAATACTTTGTAATTAAAGTTTGAATTTGGACGGTAATTTGGGTCATTTTTGACCGGGTGTCACATTCTCCCTTTGTTAGGAGAATTTCGTCCCGAAATTTGTTCGTAGTATTTATCGTTGTATTCAAGTTATAGATTGCGTGGTATCTACGCAAGTCTGACAACACCTATCTAGAGTTGTCTATCTCCCCTTGTTGAACTAGTGCCCTTCCGGAAACTAAGGAATTCGAAATGAAGTTTCGAGATGTGTTGACTATTATGCCTACATGATCAGTCCAGTCGATCACTAGAGAGTAGCTACACTGTGTACTAGTAGCCTAAAGTAGTTCAGTAAATCCTTGATTGTTTTGTCGGTAGGACAAAGTTGGTCGTTCAGCCAATTGCTAGAGTACAGCTACATTTTGCACTAGTAGCCCACCTTAGACTCTATCAGTCTCCTATAGAAACGAAGTGGTTTAACACATTTTAGGTTTATGTGGGATGTTAACCCAAAAATTTGTTTTACTCGGGATGTTACCCAGTATATAAAAATCAACCGGTATGTTTTCTGGTATACTACAGCGTAGGATATGTGATTCCTATACCTTTGTGCTAAAACTAGTTTCATATATAGAGACTATAGATCTAAATTGTTATTTTCCCCTAACCCTATTGCGCACTTAGAATCTAGGGAAAACATAACAAGTATCAAGTAGCAAGTAAGGTTTTATCCAGTAAGTAGTATGAAAGCAGTTAGGTTGTTAGCGAGTTACCATACTCGCATCCCTATTCAGATACTAGTAGATTTTGTTCTTATAACAGTAAGGAGGTCATTGTGTATTGTGTAATTTCGTTGACCATTCATGGTTTGAGATTTTGTATAAAGTTGTGTACAGTAAGTAAGTTTGCACGGTTTTGAAGTTTTGAAAATTCTTTAAAACATTTCGTAAGAAACTTTGCAACATGTTTGTTAAAAGTACATTTGTCAGAAAATTTCGATAGTGGAAGTCGGTTGAAAACTTTGAAGTTTGATGAAAACTTTAGTCGATAAATAGTTCAGTTGAAATTTTGGTCAGCGGCAAAGTTTTAAAATCTTGTTTAACAAAATTTATTCAAAAACAGAATTTATGAAAAAGTTCGGGGTAAAAGCATGTTGAAATTGTTGAAAATGGAGTACGTTGTAGACGTAGAATTTAGTAGACAGTAACAATTGAAAACAACGTCCCGATCTTCGTATCAAAGGACGTTGAAGTAGGTATGTTTGTCGGTTGTAGTGGTGTAGGTGGTCTCAAAAGTATCACCGAGTAAAGGCCTATTCCTATACATCCAGTATATAATAGCCTAGTAGGTAGTACGTAGTCTAGGCCTATGTATGTATATATACCAATATCCCATAATAGCCTAATCATACTTGTATGTATTACCGATTCCATATGTTTCATACTGTCTACCTGAAATAGTTCGCCAATTTCCTTATTCTATTTGTACTTAGAATCTAAGGAAACACATAAAGTACTAAGCAGTAATAGAACCTATTCAAGTAAGTAATACAGATGCAGTTTTGGTTATCCGGGAGTGAGCGTACCCGTGTTGAGTAAGTCAATAAGTCTAGGGTTCTGGTGATTACCTTCAGCATTAAGTACATAGAACCTGCCCTTAGCAGCGTTGTTGTTTTTGTCATTCAGTTTTGGGCAGTCTCTCTTGAAATGCCCAGTACCATTGCACTCATAGCAGGTTTTGGGTGCAGAGGCGTCGGTACCAGTGGTGGTTTCTTTACAGTCCTTGGTCAGATGTCCAAATCGCTTGCATTTGGTGCAAGGACATAGACCATCATGATGAAGCTTGCACTTAGAGCAATAAGGCTTTCTTCCCTTATACTCTTTCTTGTCATTGGATTCAGAGGTGTTGGCCTGAGCAGTTGTAGGCTTCTTGTTAGCGTGGCTCTGATTTCCAGAGCTTCCATCAGTTTTCCTCTTGTTATCTCCCGAGCTGTCTCCAGTATTTTTGTCGCCAGCGGTTCCTTGACGAACCATTTGTGCCATCAGTTTGTGTGCCATACGTACTGTACCATGAAATGAGGGAGAGTTTGACGAAGTAACCATTCCCTGAATTTGTGGAGGAAGTCCCCAGACATAGCGCTCAATTCGCTTGGATTCTGTATCCACCATAGATGGACACAGGTGCGCCAACTGATTAAATCGAGAAGAGTAGCCAGCAATGTCATTCCCTTGAGTGGTGAGATTCCAGAATTCCGCCTCCAGTTGTTGGATTTCATCTCTAGGACAATACTCGTCTTTGAGCATTTTCTTCAGCTCATCCCAAGGGGTTTCCAAAGCAATGTCTTGGCCCACGGAGTCGGCATAAGTGTTCCACCATGTCAAAGCATCGTCCATGAAAGTGTAGGTGGAGAACGTGACCTTACAGTTCTCAGGGCAGCTGCAGATGCGAAAGACTGCCTCTGTCTTCTCCAGCCATCGCAACAACCCAATGGCACCTTTTGTGCCTTTGAAGTTCAAAGGGTTGCAGTTAAGGAAGTCTTTGTAGGTGCAGGGTTTCACTACAGGGGCATTTGGTGGTGTTTCAGCACTTTCAGATCGTCGTCGCTCAGCAAGTACTGCGTCAGCAACCAGTCGATCGACTTGAGCTTGAGTGAACTTTTGGCGTCGTGGAGGCATGTTCCTTCAATGAAGATAAGGGACATGTCAGAGTTTCGTATAAGAATATGATCATTGTAGTTGCATATATAACAGTAATATATTACAACATAAATGACAATCAACGGCGTAGAATAAAGAAGATTGTAATCATTTAACATGCGAGTTCAAATGATTACGAGGATTAAGGTTTACAAAAGTGAAAGGGATATTACATCCGAACATGTATCAGCAGTTATGCGGAATGGGATAGGGGGTAGGAGGAGATTTGTACTTAGAGAAATACTGGATTCGAATGTTAAAACTGATGGGTGAGCGAAGGATGGTCCTCTGATGACCAGTTTGTGCAGAATAAGGTGTCGAAGTTCTTAATCTCTACCTAGGGTAAGTCTATTTCGAAGAGACGACCCTCTCTGTCAGGGCACATCCCGGTACTCTTTCCCTGATTCGATCAACTTACCATAGGCCTATTCCAAAATGTGTTCGTACAGTTAGTGTGTTACTAAATATCGAAGGATATTAATAAGCCTAACCATATAGGTGTAACCTATATATACTTATTATCCACTTAGTTGTGTTTAACACAGAACAAGTACAAGTCACGGTTCTCTCGTGGTCAGAGTCAACTAGTGCATTCCTGTTCAACATAACCCCTTTCAGATCTTACATCATCTTCATTTAATTGTACATAGTTGATCAGGCTATGTTAAATTAAACTTGTATGACGAAATCCCTGAACCAGTTATATCTAATGAGGAATACTGCCTAACGGTCATAGTCTAGGCCCACTAAATGCAACCTAGTTCGCTATAACCTTAGGCTCTGATACCAATCTGTGACACCCCCAAATTTAATGCTTTGCGGAAGCGAGTTTTGGGTGCCACTAATCAAATATCAAACACCAAGATTGATAGCAAACGACTCTAAATGAGACGTTTTAGAAAAATACATTCATTACCAAAAGTAGTACAAGGTTTTAAGTCATAAGTATACATCATTAGCGAGTTCGCAAAATGATTCTGAAGATTTTAAATACATAACCAAAGTACAAAATATAATGCAAGTAAAATCTTCATAAGGGTGTATGTATGCGACTCGTCTAGCTTAGCATATCCTGCGGCCATCCTTACTGAGCAACCCTACTGTTGCTGTGTACCTGAGAATGCATTACTAAAACAGGTCAACTAAAAGGTTGGTGAATCTCACAGGTTTATAATAAGTAACAGTTTGAACACATCAGTTTGTAAAATCATTGAATAAATATTGCACAGTCGCAATAGTTTCCGTATACATTGCCATGAGCACCATAGTTGAAGCTTAACAGTGTAGTGTGAATGGTACAATCAAGTACAGTATCACGTACCCCCGTGAGTGCTATCCGAACACTCATATGTAACAAATACTAATATGCCTGTTTCTACGGTGAAATCCGTGGTAGCGCTACTACCCCAGGCAGGGATTGTCAGTCCCAAATGGATCCATCTACTAGTAATCGCGCTTAAGTCCATAACTAACAACTTATGATAAGGAGGCTTTCAGTGGATAAAAGTAAAACCCATACAATCGATATACCAGTAAATCAGTAAGAAATCAAATAAGTAAGTACATGTGTTCGAGTAAAACAAGTAATGCATCTCCCCCAAAGTAAAGCAGTAATAAGGGGCCGTGAGACTCACCTGTAGAGCGAGCAATCCTATTGTGCGTGCGTATTCCAACAGTAATCTCCTAATGTCCTAAACACGCAAGATTGTATATTTGTAAGTGTACGCGTAATAATTCGTTTGTTTAGTCGTTCACTAGGTTAATTATGTTCAATGTATTCGACTTGTATTATATCTGAAGTTTCATAAAATACGCGGCCCTTTGGTGGTGGTTCGGGATTATATTTTGAAAATATAATAATGTTTGTTTTGTATAAACTCCTTTCGTACATTTGTATATCGTGTCGTTTATCATTATTTGAAAACGTATAAAGTTAATTACTTAGTTTGTAAAAAGTGTACGACCCGTTGTTGCCGAGTTACAATTATATTTCAAAAATATAATTAAGTTTGTTTCGTGTTAAAATGTTTATTTAAACGTATATCGTATCCATATAAATGTTTGTATTCTTTTTAGTTAACTTTGAAATTAGATGGCTGGTCTGGGCTAGGTACCCGCCGGGTAGGCGAAGTACCCGCCGGGTATGGTTGGATTTAAAGGACGCGCCGGGTGATCAAGGGACGCGCCGGGTGGATCATAAATCTGGGCGGGAATCCGCCGGATTCAATTCAATACGCCGGATTCGAGTGATTTTTAGGGGTGCCCGCCGGGTACTAGGGGTACCCGCCGGGTATCCTGATCCGGCCAGAGTCTGTTCGTGCGACAACTTAACAAAACCAGTTTTAAATCCAATTTCCGCATACTAACAACTTAGTAAAATGGTAATACATGTTATACTACGTATTTTAAACACGAAATTAAAAGGAAACGGTGAGCGATTCTTACAATTTTGAAAACGAAACGGATGTTGATGATGATGAAGAACACGATGATGATGATGATGAACAAGGATGGAGATGATGATGATTATGATTCTGGTTCTTGTTGATTGTTGTTGTTTGATGAAGAACCGAGAGAGATGAGAGAGCCGAGTGATTGAGAGAGTGAAAATGTGAGCGTGTGTGTGAGACAAATAATTGAGGTCGGTTGTTATAACCGGCCTCCATTATTGAGGTAGGTAGTATTATTCGACCCGTGTTCGTGTACCCGATCGTAATGTAGTATAATATTTAAATATGATAATTTTCCAAATATTATTTCGTATATGTTTACAATTGAAATATTCTCTAAAAATACTTCCAATGAGATATAAAAATATATCTTAGTTTAACTCAAAATACACGGATAGTTTTCTGTATCTAAAATGTATTTAAATAATTTTCGGAGTACGTAATTATTATTCTCAATAATAATACTTTGTTTAAAAATGTTTTTCACCAAATTTTATTTTGGGTTTCTGCGTTCTACCAGATTTGTGTACGTGTAATTATTAAATAATCGTTTCGGGTTATTTAATACTTTGTAATTAAAGTTTGAATTTGGACGGTAATTTGGGTCATTTTTGACCGGGTGTCACATTCTCCCTTTGTTAGGAGAATTTCGTCCCGAAATTTGTTCATAGTATTTATCGTTGTATTCAAGTTATAGATTGCGTGTTATCTACGCAAGTCTGACAACACCTATCTAGAGTTGTCTATCTCCCCTTGTTGAACTAGTGCCTTTCCGGAAACTAAGGAATTCGAAATGAAGTTTCGAGATGTGTTGACTATTATGCCTACATGATCAGTCCAGTCGATCACTAGAGAGTAGCTACAATGTGTACTAGTAGCCTAAAGTAGTTCAGTAAATCCTTGATTGTTTTGTCGGTAGGACAAAGTTGGTCGTTCAGCCAATTGCTAGAGTACAACTACATTTTGCACTAGTAGCCCACCTTAGACTCTATCAGTCTCCTATAGAAACGAAGTGGTTTAACACATTTTAGGTTTATGTGGGATGTTAACCCAAAAATTTGTTTTACTCGGGATGTTACCCAGTATATAAAAATCAACCGGTATGTGTTCCGGTATACTACAGCGTAGGATATGTGATTCCTATACCTTTGTGCTAAAACTAGTTTCATATATAGAGACTATAGATCTAAATTGTTATTTTCCCCTAACCCTATTGCGCACTTAGAATCTAGGGAAAACATAACAAGTATCAAGTAGCAAGTAAGGTTTTATCCAGTAAGTAGTATGAAAGCAGTTAGGTTGTTAGCGAGTTACCGTCGCATCCCTATTCAGATACTAGTAGATTTTGTTCTTATAACAGTAAGGAGGTCATTGTGTATTGTGTAATTTCGTTGACCATTCATGGTTTGAGATTTTGTATAAAGTTGTGTACAGTAAGTAAGTTTGCACGGTTTTGAAGTTTTGAAAATTCTTTAAAACATTTCGTAAGAAACTTTGCAACATGTTTGTTAAAAGTACATTTGTCAGAAAATTTCGATAGTGGAAGTCGGTTGAAAACTTTGAAGTTTGATGAAAACTTTAGTCGATAAATAGTTCAGTTGAAATTTTGGTCAGCGGCAAAGTTTTAAAATCTTGTTTAACAAAATTTATTCAAAAACAGAATTTATGAAAAAGTTCGGGGTAAAAGCATGTTGAAATTGTTGAAAATGGAGTACGTTGTAGACGTAGAATTTAGTAGACAGTAACAATTGAAAACAACGTCCCGATCTTCGTATCAAAGGACGTTGAAGTAGGTATGTTTGTCGGTTGTAGTGGTGTAGGTGGTCTCAAAAGTATCACCGAGTAAAGGCCTATTCCTATACATCCAGTATATAATAGCCTAGTAGGTAGTACGTAGTCTAGGCCTATGTATGTATATATACCAATATCCCATAATAGCCTAATCATACTTGTATGTATTACCGATTCCATATGTTTCATACTGTCTACCTGAAATAGTTCGCCAATTTCCTTATTCTATTTGTACTTAGAATCTAAGGAAACACATAAAGTACTAAGCAGTAATAGAACCTATTCAAGTAAGTAATACAGATGCAGTTTTGGTTATCCGGGAGTGAGCGTACCCGTGTTGAGTAAGTCAATAAGTCTAGGGTTCTGGTGATTACCTTCAGCATTAAGTACATAGAACCTGCCCTTAGCAGCGTTGTTGTTTTTGTCATTCAGTTTTGGGCAGTCTCTCTTGAAATGCCCAGTACCATTGCACTCATAGCAGGTTTTGGGTGCAGAGGCGTCGGTACCAGTGGTGGTTTCTTTACAGTCCTTGGTCAGATGTCCAAATCGCTTGCATTTGGTGCAAGGACATAGACCATCATGATGAAGCTTGCACTTAGAGCAATAAGGCTTTCTTCCCTTATACTCTTTCTTGTCATTGGATTCAGAGGTGTTGGCCTGAGCAGTTGTAGGCTTCTTGTTAGCGTGGCTCTGATTTCCAGAGCTTCCATCAGTTTTCCTCTTGTTATCTCCCGAGCTGTCTCCAGTATTTTTGTCGCCAGCGGTTCCTTGACGAACCATTTGTGCCATCAGTTTGTGTGCCATACGTACTGTACCATGAAATGAGGGAGAGTTTGACGAAGTAACCATTCCCTGAATTTGTGGAGGAAGTCCCCAGACATAGCGCTCAATTCGCTTGGATTCTGTATCCACCATAGATGGACACAGGTGCGCCAACTGATTAAATCGAGAAGAGTAGCCAGCAATGTCATTCCCTTGAGTGGTGAGATTCCAGAATTCCGCCTCCAGTTGTTGGATTTCATTTCTAGGACAATACTCGTCTTTGAGCATTTTCTTCAGCTCATCCCAAGGGGTTTCCAAAGCAATGTCTTGGCCCACGGAGTCGGCATAAGTGTTCCACCATGTCAAAGCATCGTCCATGAAAGTGTAGGTGGAGAACTTGACCTTACAGTTCTCAGGGCAGCTGCAGATGCGAAAGACTGCCTCTGTCTTCTCCAGCCATCGCAACAACCCAATGGCACCTTCTGTGCCTTTGAAGTTCAAAGGGTTGCAGTTAAGGACGTCTTTGTAGGTGCAGGGTTTCACTACAGGGGCATTTGGTGGTGTTTCAGCACTTTCAGATCGTCGTCGCTCAGCAAGTACTGCGTCAGCAACCAGTCGATCGACTTGAGCTTGAGTGAACTTTTGGCGTCGTGGAGGCATGTTCCTTCAATGAAGATAAGGGACATGTCAGAGTTTCGTATAAGAATATGATCATTGTAGTTGCATATATAACAGTAATATATTACAACATAAATGACAATCAACGGCGTAGAATAAAGAAGATTGTAATCATTTAACATGCGAGTTCAAATGATTACGAGGATTAAGGTTTACAAAAGTGAAAGGGATATTACATCCGAACATGTATCAGCAGTTATGCGGAATGGGATAGGGGGTAGGAGGAGATTTGTACTTAGAGAAATACTGGATTCGAATGTTAAAACTGATGGGTGAGCGAAGGATGGTCCTCTGATGACCAGTTTGTGCAGAATAAGGTGTCGAAGTTCTTAATCTCTACCTAGGGTAAGTCTATTTCGAAGAGACGACCCTCTCTGTCAGGGCACATCCCGGTACTCTTTCCCTGATTCGATCAACTTACCATAGGCCTATTCCAAAATGTGTTCGTACAGTTAGTGTGTTACTAAATATCGAAGGATATTAATAAGCCTAACCATATAGGTGTAACCTATATATACTTATTATCCACTTAGTTGTGTTTAACACAGAACAAGTACAAGTCACGGTTCTCTCGTGGTCAGAGTCAACTAGTGCATTCCTGTTCAACATAACCCCTTTCAGATCTTACATCATCTTCATTTAATTGTACATAGTTGATCAGGCTATGTTAAATTAAACTTGTATGACGAAATCCCTGAACCAGTTATATCTAATGAGGAATACTGCCTAACGGTCATAGTCTAGGCCCACTAAATGCAACCTAGTTCGCTATAACCTTAGGCTCTGATACCAATCTGTGACACCCCCAAATTTAATGCTTTGCGGAAGCGAGTTTTGGGTGCCACTAATCAAATATCAAACACCAAGATTGATAGCAAACGAATCTAAATGAGACGTTTTAGAAAAATACATTCATTACCAAAAGTAGTACAAGGTTTTAAGTCATAAGTATACATCATTAGCGAGTTCGCAAAATGATTCTGAAGATTTTAAATACATAACCAAAGTACAAAATATAATGCAAGTAAAATCTTCATAAGGGTGTATGTATGCGACTCGTCTAGCTTAGCATATCCTGCGGCCATCCTTACTGAGCAACCCTACTGTTGCTGTGTACCTGAGAATGCATTACTAAAACATGTCAACTAAAAGGTTGGTGAATCTCACAGGTTTATAGTAAGTAACAGTTTGAACACATCAGTTTGTAAAATCATTGAATAAATATTGCACAGTCGCAATAGTTTCCGTATACATTGCCATGAGCACCATAGTTGAAGCTTAACAGTGTAGTGTGAATGGTACAATCAAGTACAGTATCACGTACCCCCGTGAGTGCTATCCGAACACTCATATGTAACAAATACTAATATGCCTGTTTCTACGGTGAAATTCGTGGTAGCGCTACTACCCCAGGCAGGGATTGTCAGTCCCAAATGGATCCATCTACTAGTAATCGCGCTTAAGTCCATAACTAACAACTTATGATAAGGAGGCTTTCAGTGGATAAAAGTAAAACCCATGCAATCGATATACCAGTAAATCAGTAAGAAATCAAATAAGTAAGTACATGTGTTCGAGTAAAACAAGTAATGCATCTCCCCCAAAGTAAAGCAGTAATAAGGGGCCGTGAGACTCACCTGTAGAGCGAGCAATCCTATTGTGCGTGCGTATTCCAACAGTAATCTCCTAATGTCCTAAACACGCAAGATTGTATATTTGTAAGTGTACGCGTAATAATTCGTTTGTTTAGTCGTTCACTAGGTTAATTATGTTCAATGTATTCGACTTGTATTATATTTGAAGTTTCATAAAATACGCGGCCCTTTGGTGGTGGTTCGGGATTATATTTTGAAAATATAATAATGTTTGTTTTGTATAAACTCCTTTCGTACATTTGTATATCGTGTCGTTTATCATTATTTGAAAACGTATAAAGTTAATTACTTAGTTTGTAAAAAGTGTACGACCCGTTGTTGCCGAGTTACAATTATATTTCAAAAATATAATTAAGTTTGTTTCGTGTAAAAATGTTTATTTAAACGTATATCGTATCCATATAAATGTTTGTATTCTTTTTAGTTAACTTTGAAATTAGATGGCTGGTCTGGGCTAGGTACCCGCCGGGTAGGCGAAGTACCCGCCGGGTATGGTTGGATTTAAAGGACGTGCCGGGTGATCAAGGGACGCGCCGGGTGGATCATAAATCTGGGTGGGAATCCGCCGGATTCAATTCAATACGCCGGATTCGAGTGATTTTTAGGGGTGCCCGCCGGGTACTAGGGGTACCCGCCGGGTATCCTGATCCGCCCAGAGTCTGTTCGTGCGACAACTTAACAAAACCAGTTTTAAATCCAATTTCCGCATACTAACAACTTAGTAAAATGGTAATACATGTTATACTACGTATTTTAAACACGAAATTAAAAGGAAACGGTGAGCGATTCTTACAATTTTGAAAACGAAACGGATGTTGATGATGATGAAGAACACGATGATGATGATGATGAACAAGGATGGAGATGATGATGATTATGATTCTGGTTCTTGTTGATTGTTGTTGTTTGATGAAGAACCGAGAGAGATGAGAGAGCCGAGTGATTGAGAGAGTGAAAATGTGAGCGTGTGTGTGAGACAAATAATTGAGGTCGGTTGTTATAACCGGCCTCCATTATTGAGGTAGGTAGTATTATTCGACCCGTGTTCGTGTACCCGATCGTAATGTAGTATAATATTTAAATATGATAATTTTCCAAATATTATTTCGTATATGTTTACAATTGAAATATTCTCTAAAAATACTTCCAATGAGATATAAAAATATATCTTAGTTTAACTCAAAATACACGGATAGTTTTCTGTATCTAAAATGTATTTAAATAATTTTCGGAGTACGTAATTATTATTCTCAATAATAATACTTTGTTTAAAAATGTTTTTCACCAAATTTTATTTTGGGTTTCTGCGTTCTACCATATTTGTGTACGTGTAATTATTAAATAATCGTTTCGGGTTATTTAATACTTTGTAATTAAAGTTTGAATTTGGACGGTAATTTGGGTCATTTTTGACCGGGTGTCACATACGGGTTGAATAAAACTTACAAAATTACCTGCCTTCCTATCACATTGTATCACAATTATCACAATATATTTGCCAATACGGGTAATACAAGGGAAAATAATCCGTACAGCAAAGGCAAATTGAGGGAGTCTTTTAAATACTATTTCCTCGTTCCAAATTTATAGTTGATGAAATCTTTTTTAGATGTTTAATAAGAATTGTCTTACTTTTAATTTCAACCGGTCACAATTGGTTTTAACCGGTGATAATGAAATTTGATTGTTTAATAATTTAATTATTGTACCTTTCTTAAAGTGTGGATACATTATATTTTGGAGGATTTAATTGCGACCGAGGGAGTAGTAAACTTCAGGACTGAAACCGTAATAAATTCATCCTTTTGGTAGAAATTCATTATTCTTTCTGAATTTGTGTAAATTGTAAAATCATTTATCTTAATTCTTTTTAAAATAAGCAAAAGCAAACATTTATCCGACCCGGAGAGGTATAAAGGGTTCCGACCCAAAAAAATCCAATCACCAAAAAAAAACCCCCCAAATTCTATTTGTGTTCCCGGGGAAGCCAATTTTTGTCCCGCCAAAATTCCATTTTTTTTTTTTTTTTTATAAACTACTTCTGAATTCTAATTGGTTTCCTCTTCATTTATTCGCAATTAGAATAAAATCCCAATTAAATCTCCTCGGTCTAGGGTTTTGTATAGTTTTGTAAAATTAGGGCAAATCGACACAGAGATACATAAGCAGATTAGAATCATGAGCGCTGTGAATCTAACAAATGTTAGCGTATTAAGCAATCCAGCCCCCTTTCTTAGTCCTTTTCAGTTCGAAATCTCATACGAGTGCTTGCTTTCTCTTGAAGACGGTAAATTTTTATTCTCTAACGCAACTTTTGTTTACTAATTTAGCTTGATCGGTGGATGATTATGTCGGTTTGTGCCTCAGATTTGCTGTTCTATTAATTTCTGTTTCAAACTATTACTTAGGTTTTTTTCTTTTCAATTAGGGTTTAGACTTGAACTTGAATTGTTTGATTTTCCTTTTAGTATGTTTTTATGGTTAAGGCTGATGTATGTTTTAGTGCATATTCGTGACTAATTAAGCTAGATATAATTAGCAACATATATTGATATAATACGTAGTGATAATTAGAGCTAAAGGGAATTAGTATTGATTTGAGATCTTTGTTTAATATGTTCTCTATTTTATTCAAAGATGAATTGCTTTTGTGAATGTACATAGTTTTGCATTTATAGTACTTGTAGCATTTTTTTAATTTGTTTTTTCTGCCACTTTAATCCAGTTTAAGTCTTAATTTCATATGTTTGGTTCGGTTTGGTTTGGCTCGGCTTGGCTTGTTAATATATGAAATTTTGTAGTAAAATCTAATCAATATCTGTTAAAACAGAACCCTTATTTGATAAAAGGAGGTTGATTTACAACTCTAGAAATACACATTCAGAAAATTATGTGCCCTGCCATGGAGACACTTGTCTCAATTACTTATTTTATTATATGCTTTGTTTCTTGGGCTTACAGATTTGGAATGGAAACTAACTTATGTGGGATCTGCTGAGGACGAGACGTATGATCAAGTTCTTGAAAGTGTGTTTGTCGGTCCTATTAATGTTGGCAACTATCGTTTTGTCTTTGAGGTAACTTCCTATATTTCATAGTTTCCATTTCTTATTCCTGGTTAATTTTGTGTATATTTTAAAATTAACTCATATGCTTGTGTTGGCTCTTTTAGGCAGACCCTCCAGATGCATTGAAAATCCGTGAAGAGGATATAATAGGTGTTACGGTTCTGCTATTGACATGCTCATATATGGGACAAGAATTTGTTCGTGTAGGATATTATGTAAACAATGATTATGAAGATGAGCATTTGAGAGAGGAACCTCCACAGAAAGTATTGATAGATAAAATTCAAAGAAATATTCTGGCTGATAAGCCTAGAGTCACAAAGTTCCCTATTAATTTCCATCCTGACAATAATGTTGAACAATCAGAACAGCCTAATAATTCACTTGATATCGCAAGCGAGCAACCATCTGAAAGTTTGTTGACAGAAGAACTGAATCCTGCTAGTTGTGAAACCAAAAGTGAACATGGAGAAGAAATACCTTCCGTACCAGATCATGTGCCTGCTCTAATGTCTACTTGAAGGTTAAGTGTGATGGTTAAATTATTTTGCTTTTTCTCTTCAGAAACTCTATGTGTCGTAGACTCTTAGTTATGATGGTGAAATTATACATTTGAAGTTTTATATCTATAGTCTTAGTGGTATGAGTTGTGATTTTGCTTATGGTGGTTTTGCAATTAATTGTCACATATCATATCTGTATGTACTGAAAGTTCTCCTTAGTTTATAGACATGTACTTAAAAATTGATAAACCATTTAAATGTTTATAATTATATTGCTTCAGTAGGTTAACTACAGTCTACAAGTCTTAAAGGAGTTCCGTATGTTATTTTGTGCACAGGAGAGACATTCTTCATGACTTATGTAGTGTTCTTCAATTGTTGTGTACTCTGTTTCTTAGCTGCTGATGTGGATTTTATATCATACATCTGGGCAAATCTGGGAAGTTATGAACAATGATCAATGATCAGTGGGAAGTTATAAAAGTGGGTGTTAGAGCACACGGAGTGCTGACGGCCTAAAAACAGTGTTTTGAGTGAGAATTTTGTGGTGAGGATTTTGTGGAGTGGTAACAGTGTTCTGGACAGTGTTCTGAACAGTGTTTTGAAAATTTTTAATATATTTAAAACAAATAAATTAAATAAAACAAAGTTGCATGTAAAAATCTTAAAAACTAAAAAAACTTTTATATAATTCGACAACTATTAAATAAAACAAAGTAACCTACTATTATTGTAAATTTATTATTATTATAATATTATATATGCATGATGATGATACATGATACATACATCATTAAATTATTTTATTTCTTTATCTTCTTTTTCTCTATCTCCATTCTTAATCGTCTCTCTGACTCTCTCCATCCATCTTCAATACATCCATCCTCACCAAATATATACATAGTAGAAAAAAATACACAGATATAATATAACTTATTTATTTACGAAATAAAAGATAAAGAAAGAAAAAAAAAAGAAAACGGCGAGCTAAGCAACATACGGATTTGGACGGTGAAGGCTGGACGGCGTCGAGAACGGCGACGCGGGCCGGCAGAACGCCGTCGAACGGCGTTCTCGTCGGAAAACGGTGCCTCAACGGTAACCACACCGTGTGCTCTTAGGGACATAACAAACTTCAAGCTAAAATATTACTTCCTCCGTCCCGATTTAATAGTCCATTATTTTCATTTTGGGTTGTCCCAAATTAATTGTCCATTACCAAATATAGAAAGGTAACATGATTCTTTTTACTATATTGTCCCTATTTCCAAAATTAAATTACAAAAGTGAAAGGAAATTCAAATTAATTGGTTAGGGGTAAGAATGTCATTGTGCAAAAAGTAAGTAATAATTATTATGTTTATCTTAAACTGCGTGTAGTTCTGTCTGAGGACAATTAAATTGGGACGGAGGGAGTAATTCTGTAGTGATGTCTCTTAGACCATTTGCAACGCAGGCGTGCTGGCCGAGTTGGAGCCTCAGAACGCCCAGAACGTCGGCAATGGGGCGTTCTGGGTGGCCGTTCTCGGGGCGTGGAGCGAAGGAGCACGGGCAAGCGATGGGGCGTTTTTGTGGGGCCCACGAATATTTAATGGTTTTTTTGCTTCTTGACCGTTTGAAAAGGAATTAAAAAAAATTTTTTTTTTTTAAAACTAGCCGTTTAACGGCTTTTTTCAAAAATTATTATTTTTTAGTTTTTTATTATTCTCACCTCTATATATACATACTACATTTATCACTTTTTCACACACCAAATTCATCAAACTCTCTCTCATTTCATACAAAATTCAAAAATGGATTCATTAAATTTTATTTTGGATTTGGATTCGGAAGACGAACTTCTTTTGCAAGTTCTACAAGCTTGGGAAGAAGAAGAAAACAATGAAGCCGGGTCTAGTTCTAGTTCGAGACCACCCCGGAATCGAATTTACATCGAAAGAGATCGCGAAGGTGCTCAAGAACGTTTGTGGAACGACTATTTTTCTGAAACCCCAAAGTACCCGGCAAACCTGTTCAAACGTCGTTTTCGTATGCGTCGGGAATTATTTTGCCGAATCGTACAAGGTATATCCGACTACTCTATTGTACCGCTTCCCGATCACTTTCTTTATTTTAAACAAAAGTCGGATGCACTTGGTAGGCTTGGTTTTACCCCGCTACAAAAGTGCACCGCCGCCATACGCCAATTGGCATATGGAATGTCTGGCGATATGTTCGATGAATACTTACAAATGGGTGAACGCACGTCAAACGACTGCGTTAACAACATTTGTAAGTGTATATTCGACTTATACTCTCGAGAGTATTTGAGGAAGCCGACTGCCAATGATATTGCTCGGCTTTACAGAGGACACGAGCAGATACGTGGTTTTAAGGGAATGCTTGGGTCCATTGATTGTATGCATTGGCAATGGAAAAATTGTCCCAATGCATGGAAAGGTCAGTACACCAGGGGTGATCACGGGCACCCGACCATTATGCTTAAAGCGGTTGCTTCATATGACATGTGGATATGGCATGCATTTTTTGGCATGGCGGGTTCAAACAACGATATTAATGTTTTAAACGCGTCTCCGTTGTTTGATTCCATCAAAAATGATACCGGTCCACCCGCATCCTTTAATGTCAATGGACATCCCTACACAAAAGGTTATTATCTAGCCGATGGTATTTATCCGGATTGGTGTACACTTATCAAAGCTGATGTGACGCAAAAAGTCATGTTTTCAAAGCCATTATTCTACACTTTTTGGGCACATCTTTAGTGAAAACATTCCAAAACAATCATTATTTACTAAAATTCACTAAAGTGCTCAAAATATAAGCGTTGCTACAAAAATCAGTAAAAACATCCGAATAACGAACAAAACGGAGCAAATAAACAGCAACCAATTCTCGCACCCTCATTTATCCTATGATAAACATATTCTAACCTTATGATATGATGTAATAGGTAAAATCGAGACGAGAAAATCAAGAATCATGCAAATCGGACAAAGGACGGAAAAGACTGGACGGTTACAAACTCCTATAAAGTGATTTCGGCTATGCTAAAGTTGTACACATCCAATTTCAGTGAGATTGGCACCATTAGAAGCGTAACGGAATTACGAAGACACAGGCGAAAGAATCAGGTCAAACGGACGCATAACGAAGGAGATACGGACGTTTTAAGCAACGAACGAAATCAGACGTAGGCCGTATACGGCCTTGGCCACCGTATACGGCCCTTCATAGACCGTATACGGCCCATAACACACCGTATACGGCCTTATGAAGGCCGTATACGGCCCCTGGTACCCCATATGCTGCCCGTTTGTGCTTCGTTTGCTTGTACGTGCGTGCTTCGCGAGTTGTACGGCTGATTTCAAGCTTTGCCTATAAATAGGAGGCCACCCCTCCAACATTCCACACACTTCATCATTCCATTCATTTCTCCATTTCCACTTTCTCTCTCACACACTCTCTCTCTCTAAACTCTCTTTCTTTCTTTCTCTCTCTAGAAATTAGGGTTAGATCCAGTTAGTTCTCAGTTAGTATTTAACTGAAACTAACGGAGGGGCTACTTTTGTAATAGCGTAGGGAATAGTTCAGGGGCTTTTATTGTAATATTGTCAAGGATATTGCGGAAGTTCTGCTTGTACTCTCTCTCTAAACGCTTATTCAATCTACGCTTTATTAACGGTTAATTCTTTCCTTATCTGTTATAATGATAATTGCTATTGTTATTATGCTAGATTTAGGATCTGTTATTATGCGTAGTGAGTAGTTTCCTTGTGTGTTTGTTATGATGTAGTTAGTTTATATATGTGTGGGGTGATGCTGCTTTAAACATATAATTGGATAACATTATGAAATAACGGAGGTAACGTTATACGGCTTTCATTTGTATAGCGCCGGAATCATCACTTATGTGTGTAGTACGGAACGTGGAAGCTATGAAAGTCGTGAGCACAATCTGTTGTGGAAATAATGTTTCCAGTTATATTATATAAATGAAAACCGGTGACCTATTAATCTTGTATTTATGAATTTCTAAACCAAATCGCCTTTTCTCCAATTAAACGTGGTTAGAACCTTTATGACAAGGAGTCGCGAACCTTGATCAAACGGTCACTACCTATCTGTGTTTTCTAATACTATAAACATGGTCTGAATTGCGTAGCTGTGGAAATACTGTTTAAAACCTTTCGTATAGTACACCGTGAATCAATCAGGGATTTATTGGGAAATAGTGAGGGCTGGTTTATATCATAGATGGTTGGGCTTTAATACAAACGTAGTTTAAACTAAGTCTAGAGTGGCCATAACGTATGTGACCCCGGAAGGACCACGATAAACGACACTGTACTTCGTGTAACGTTGGAAACACCTTTGGTGAAGTACAAATACGTAGGAGCTAAGGAAATGTCGGTGGTTGAAGACTGTGTCACATCCTGGTTTGACTTCAGAGCTGTGGAAATGTTTGATCGCACTGTACACCGTTAGTACGCCTAAAGATCAGGAACACTGTGGAAATGCTTAGATGCACTATACACCGTTAGTACATCTTTGGTCTGGAAAACTGTGGAAATGCATAGTCGCACTGTACACCGTGATGAAAGCTCTAGGCTAAAATAAAACCATTAATATAAAGTTAATAGTCACCAAACCAAGTCTTAATCTTAAATGCATTGTTTGACTTCGTTGTCCCCGTAGTGTTAAGAAAGGTCGGAACCTTAGTGGGTATGTTACTCTATCTCATGCACCCAGGAACTAACATTCCAAGAAGGGTCGTTACTCCATGACTGGATAACGTTGAAGAGTTGAGCATCCTCCTCCGATCAGACTCAATTTGGCCTAGTACTCAGTGACATACTGATTGGTTTCCCCAATCAGTAGGGTACTAGTGTTTACACTACGAACAATTAAGCTCAGATAAGACACAAACCTTTAAAAGACGTTTTCATATCAAAAACCCTAGCATCACCCTTGCATAAGCTAACGAAGTCATAACAAACACATCTCCTCCATACTGATTTCATCCCTATTTCTATTTTCCATTTATTTACTTTTTATTTAATTGCTTTAAATTACGGACCTAAGTAACAAAAAAAACCCATTCAAACTCTGTTTTAAAAATTCCCATCACTAAAATAAACAACTTGTCTTGATACTCTCGTTTCACAATACGGTTAGCTTGAAGAACGACCCTAGGTCATACTGCTGCTATACAGCCGTAGTAAAACTTAGGTCCCCAGCTCTTATAAATTTAAAACTCCATTGCCGTGTCCTCCTTCCGTTGCGTTGACGACCGTGACCGATTGAGGTGACGATAAGTTTTTGGCGCCGCTGCCGGGGAGTTAATCGTAAGACTCTGAAGCATCCAGACGAGTTATCTATTTAGTGATACTTCTTTCCCATTCTTATTTTCTTTTCCTTGTTCCAACCGACAATATCTTCCCATATCCCACAACGATATTCGACCAGATCATCCGGATCTGAATCTCTCATTTTCGTACCCGATCCTGAGTCGATTATCCGTACCATCCGCAAAGAAAGACGTTCCCTTTTTCCATAAATGGCCGCTCGTGTTACTCTCGCCGACAACACCAAACCATCCATCGAAGGACGAGGAGGACCGATTAGCTATCCAGTGATTGACGGAGCTTCTTTTGAGCTTAAACACCACATCGTAAAACTCATAAAAGATAACTGCCAATTCCACGGTCTACCCCGTGATGATCCCAACGCTCATATCGACAAATTCATTCAGGTTTCAAACTCCTATAAGCAGAATGGGGTTGAGCAGGATATCATCCGCTTATACTTGTTCCCCTATTCTCTCGCTTTACATGCTTCTACCTGGTTTGAGGGACTTGAGACCGGCTCAATCACCTCATGGACCGACATGGGTAATAAGTTTCTCGCTAGATACTTTCCCCCGTCCAAACAAACTCAGGCAAAGAATGACATCGCAAACTTCCAACAAGCCCACGATGAATCTATCTACTCAGCATGGGAGCGATTCAAGAGTTTACTGAGAAAATGTCCAAACCACCAAATGACAAAGACTGACAAGGTGTGCACCTTCTACCGAGGTCTTGATCCTAACCATCGCATCAATCTTGACGCAGCAGCTCAAGGAAACTTCATGAAACTTACTGATGATGAAGCATGGAGCTTGATTGAGGATATGACGATGCATCACCACGATTGGAAGTCTGATGAGCAATCCTCATCTTTACCCCTCTCCGCAAATAACACCCGCCAAACTGAAGCCATTAAATCTCTGAGCGAACAAATTGAGACTCTGACAAAACAGATAGCAGATCTGAAGAAACAACCACAGCAGATCCACCAAGTTCAGGCTTGCCAGAACTGTACCAACCATCCCGCTGAAGAATACGAGGTTGAGTACGAAGATCCTACTGACGGTTCAGTCTACTATGCCCAGTTTCCTGTCAGACCTCAAAATCCTCCTGGTTTTGCTAGAACTTCACCACCCAGAACTCGAGGAAACCAGTATCCTCCACGGAACAACCAACCCCCTTTTCAGCCCAGGTTTCAGCCACGATATCCGACGTACCCACAACAACCACAACTTCCATACAATCAACCACTTCCATTAACCGCCACTGAGGATACCCAGCCTGCTGAGCCTGCGAAGACCATCATTCCAGTCACGAGTACTGATGACAACCTCAACAAATTCATCCAAGGTCAGACCGCTTTCAACCAAAAGACTACGGCTCGACAAGACCAAACTGATCTATTCCTTCGAAATCAAATCTCGGTCCTAAAAAGTCTTGAGAACCAAATCGGTCAGTTAGCCCAACGTCTCGATACCCGACCGCAAGGGACCTTACCAAGCAATACTATTCAGAACCCCCACGTCGAGGAAGCCAAGACCTTAAACTCTGATAAACCAACTCCTTCTATGACTGCTTTTCCAAGGGAACATTCTCCTGTCCCGCCGACAGTTGAGACCAAATCAATGCCCACGCCGAATCGTGAGGTTGAGATTCCTTTCCCTAACCGCCTGCACAAGAAGTACAATGCCAAGTCATTCAAACTCGATGGAAAATTCTTAGACACCGTGTCCAGAATCCCTTCCAGTACAAAGTACATCCGACGAATGCTGGCAACTAAGGACAAGATTCCTGCCATTCCTAAAGTCTCCCTGAACGCCGAATGTTCAGCCGTCATCCAGAATGCCTTACCGGAAAAACTAGGAGACACGGGTCGATTCACTTTGCCCTGTTCCATCTATCACTCAGGCACAATACGCTCCTTGGCCGATCTTGGAGCTAGTATCAATCTGATGCCTTACTCGCTCTACTCCAGATTAGAATTAGGACCTCTCCAGCCCACTAAAATGAGCGTCCAGCTTGCCGATCAATCAATCCGATACCCGAAAGGCATTGCTGAAAACGTCATGGTAAAAGTTGACAGGTTTTATTTCCCCACTGACTTTGTAGTGATGGATATACAGGAAGACATTAACATACCCATTATCCTAGGTAGGCCATTCATGAATACTGCACGTGCTATTATTGATGTATATTCTCAGGTTATCAGTCTACGAGCACATGGACAAACAATATCATACAAGATTGATCAGACTCACTGTTCAATAATGGAGCATGCAGAGATATACGCAATATCCATGGGCAAAGTCACTTCAGATGATGACACTTCTGATTCAGAGCCAGAACCGTACAGGCCATATGAGCATACTTGTCTTATCTCAGCTACTGAAGAGTCAGAAACGGAACCAGAAGAAATGGAAGAATCCGAGGAAGAACAGGAAGAATCAGAGCCCGAGGAAGTATATCAGTCCATACCACCTCATCAATACCTTCCTGACTCATATTTACCGACAGCAGAGATTATGCAGATCGAGAACCTCGAGAACTTCATCCCTCTGTCACAAGATGAATCATATGAAGATCCACCGACTGATTACTCTCACGATGCAGAATTTGGTCTCACCATGGAGAAACTCATTGCATCAGCTATTGATCCCACCAAACCTCTCGTGTCTCCCCGACTTGATGCTCTGCTGAATATTGAGAAAACTATAGCCTTATCCGCACAGCACCCGGAGCTTCAAGACAAACTCTTGAGAAAGATTGCAGCATATAAAGCATCCCGACTTCCCCAAAGGATTCAAACCTTTGACACATCTGCACCTCGAAGTCAGTTCGAGAAAGGAAGCACTTCCGGATCTAGCCGTAATTCTGATTCTCAGGAGGAAAAAGACATCGAGATGGATTCCTCTCAACCGATATCTCAGATTACTGATGACTCCCTTCCACCATCCGATACTGTTGAGTTCCCTGATTTCCAGGCTAGGGATACTCCAGCTGAGGAGAGTGATGACGATGACATCATCTATACTGATGTTCCAATAGATATTCGGTCTGTCCGACTTCTTGCATCCTCGACCGTTCCCGTTTCTCCCCAAATTCCGACTATCTCCAACCATGAGGAAATGATTAGTGCTATTGAAGAATTCGAAAACGACATACCTATGATGACAAGCATTATCATTAACTCCACCAATGATTACACTCCACACCAAAGGAACCTGATTGAGGAAATCATAGCCGAATCTGAGGTCAACCAAGCCGAGAATTCCCATGATTACAGATTTTTCCACAACCGCCTAAATGCCTTTGCCGAAGACCTTGCTGCTCAACTGCTACGAGAGCACCACACTGCTGGACCAACACCTGAGGAGCTAGAATTCTTTGAAGACCAGAGACGCATGTATAGGAAGATCTATGACACGCTATTCAGATCCGCATTTCCATATTCTGCTGAGCAACACGAGTTCTTAAATTCTTATCGCAGCAATATGTACAATGCTACTGGGAATCCTGACGCAGACATAGACATCCGGTTGATGAATGATCTTAGGGGACTCCTAGATTCTATGGCTAGGAATGATCATATTGACGAGACCTCTCCTCATCGGTTCTACATTGACTGCACCATCGAGTACCACGCTCACAAGATTTCCGAAGATCTCGAGTACGAGAGTTCCGACGAAAGGACGCGTGTCATCCCTTCTTCTATACCAGAAGGTTCGATGGTTAGCATCGCGAACTTCCTCACTGATCGAATCAAGGAAATCTTCGCTGAAGTACCTGATGAAGAGCACAGCCAAATATTCAACTACGGATTACGTGAGGTTTACGACATGATGAACAATACCTTTAAGAACTCCGACCTCACGTTTTCCCACTACCAGACCAGTCTCATCCAGGGTATTCATGAATCTATCCGAGAACTTGGAGTAAACTCCAGTATTGCAGATCACGAAACTTTACACCTGCAGTTCTTTGGATTTATGGACTCGCTCAGACAATACCATCCTGAACGAGAGATGATTGAAGCTGATGGATTCTCTTTTGTAAATTCCCGCGGAATTATCTCCAGCACAGTAAAGGAGATTACTTGGGACCTGCTGCACATAAAAAAGATTACAGAGCAGCATCTGCAGAGTTTCCCCATATTTTCATCTGAGATTCCAAACATCGTCGACATCATCGCTCGCCATTTTCTGAGGATATACCCGCGTAACCCCAGGATTCCACTTCTGCGCACTTCCGGCCCTGGTGGTTCCAGAACCAACTAAATCTGAAGGAAGGCAAAGTCGAGCTCTCGACTCTAAAAGCAGCGCTTCTCGGGAGGCAACCCGTGCAATAAAGACATGTAGAGAGAACAGTGTCAATAAGTGAAGATATATCTCTGACTATCCTTCACACTTGGTCGTCACCAAAATACTTTTCTGATATTACAACTCATTTGCAAATAAACCACTCGTCTCAGAATTAAGGAAATCAATTTGAAAAATGATAATTCATATGTTTCGAGCATTTGAGGTACTTGCATACTACTTTGATGCATTATGCTCGAACTCGTTTAAAAACACATGTTTTATAAAAATGATTTGTAGTAGAAAATATCTTTTCAAAATTCTGAGACAATGATTTATCTTTTCATTTGCAAATACTTTGAGTTTGTAAACTGGTACGACCAACGTGTTCACACTTACGAGATTGATTCACAAAGGGAATAATGGATGGAGAAGAAAGCCAAATAGCAAGACGCTTGAAGCTGTGCCGCTCTTCATGAATGCAGAAAAAGATCTTGACAACATCTCTTTTCAGCAAATTCAGATTCTCAGCTTCTTTGCTGCTCGCTATCTGGGGAGTGTCTTAACCTTTACTCTCTTTTGTTTATGATTCTGTTTATTATTTGCTTTGTTAGTTTGTTGAAGTAGTCTATACTCTATCCTAAGCTTATCACTAAGTGTGGGATTCCAGCCCAAAACAGGCACTTGAGAAATATTTTCTTACATGTTCAAACTCTAAGTGTGGGATTTTACTTCCAGTAAATCTCAACTCAAGAGAACATTAGGGACAATGTTCCTCTAAGTGTGGGATAGCAGGTATAGAATACCTTGGTTAGTTTTCTTTGATTTTTAATGTCCGAAATAGTAAACTCAGAAAATGTTCCTCAAATTTTTCAAAATTTTTCAAAGAAAATTGAAAGTATGAGCTAAATCTATTGATTAACTCTGCTAATTTTGAGCCAAAATATCTTTTGAGATGAGCTATTTTCAGATGTGAGTAATATATTTCGGAATCTAGGGAAAATAAGGTAGAAATTGCTTAAACAAGAAATAATAATCTGATGGAAGCATGACGAAGCACATACAACCCTATTTTCAGTGAGGTATCTTGACCCTAATAGCATTCATCTTTAATGCTTCACTAATCATTTCTTGTGTGTGCCGATGCATGCATCTCTGAATTAGAACTTGCTCTTGACATACGCTTCAAGACCACATTGGTGTGTACCGTACGCGGTATAGGTGCAATTAAATGACCTTGACATTCCCTAGGATTTAAACCCCTTTTTACATATCTTTTCAAGCCCAAAACCCTTCCGATACTCATTTTTAGTATCGATGATCCACCTAGTAAACCCTGTTGAGCCTAAACCTTTCGTTTCATAAAACCCTCAATAAACCCTACTTCCCAAAATACTCCCTAACTTATCTTAGAATTTCTGAGGTTATGAAGAACATCTTTTAGAATATCTTATCCTACCCCTTTCGTGTTCTCAAAAAGATTGAAGAATCCTTGGTGTGTAAAATTGACACCGCAAAAAGACTCGAAACATTCAAGATAAGGGATTTCTGAAAAAAAAAAGAAAAAGAAAAAGAAAAAGAAAAATATCCTCGGAAATTCTCTGGCAAAGAAATTCTGAAGAAGAAAAGAAAAATAGAAAAAATACAAAAGCAGAAAAAGAAAATAAAAAGAAAGAAAAAAATAGTTCCGCAAGAATAAAGCTTTAAGTCCTTTGAAGTATCGTCCTCACAAGAAGATTCTGATAGAAGACCAAAAGCTACCTCTCTCTCCGTTCTAAAATAAAGTTGTTCATGATCTCAGTTGTTTTAAGATAAGCAACCCTTACAACCCAAAAATACCACTATCCATACCCTCTACCCCTCACCAAACACTACAACCCTCATGAATGTCTTGGGATAATTAGCACCGTCCTCACCTAAGTGGTGGAGATCCGATTCTCGACCAAGCCTATGACGATGAGTGCTGCATGACTGGCTAATTGAGCGATTTCTTTTGTTCTAGACTGATAGGAAACCCGATACACTTTGAGTGAATTGAGTGACCACCTTTAGTGAGATCGCCTAGTCATGTGTACTCCAAGATCATGAGATTTGGATATATGCCTAAGAGAATCTTTTCTTGTTTAAGGAAGGATCATCTTATCTTCCCCTAAATTCCTGAAACTATCTTATTTGCATTTGACAGTGGTAACTCTTAAAAATGTTGAAGCTCGCTCTAAAAATTGTTTTAAAATGTTTTCAAAGACTGAGTGTTGCTTGAGGACAAGCAACGTCTAAGTGTGGGATAACTTGATGTGACGCAAAAAGTCATGTTTTCAAAGCCATTATTCCACACTTTTTGGGCACATCTTTAGTGAAAACATTCCAAAACAATCATTATTTACTAAAATTCACTAAAGTGCTCAAAATATAAGCGTTGCTACAAAAATCAGTAAAAACATCCGAATAACGAACAAAACGGAGCAAATAAACAGAAACCAATTCTCGCACCCTCATTTATCCTATGATAAACATATTCTAACCTTATGATATGATGTAATAGGTAAAATCGAGACGAGAAAATCAAGAATCATGCAAATCGGACAAAGGACGGAAAAGACTGGACGGTTACAAACTCCTATAAAGTGATTTAGGCTATGCTAAAGTTGTACACATCCAATTTCAGTGAGATTGGCACCATTAGAAGCGTCACGGAATTACGAAGACACAGGCGAAAGAATCAGGTCAAACGGACGCATAACGAAGGAGATACGGACGTTTTAAGCAACGATCGAAATCAGACGGAGGCCGTATACGGCCTTGGCCACCGTATACGGCCCTTCATAGACCGTATACGGCCCATAACACACCGTATACGGCCCTATGAAGGCCGTATATGGCCCCTGGTACCCCATATGCCGCCCGTTTGTGCTTCGTTTGCTTGTACGTGCATGCTTCGCGAGTTGTACGGCTGATTTCAAGCTTTGCCTATAAATAGGAGGCCACCCCTCCAACATTCCACACACTTCATCATTCCATTCATTTCTCCATTTCCACTTTCTCTCTCACACACTCTCTCTCTCTAAACTCTCTTTCTTTCTTTCTCTCTCTAGAAATTAGGGTTAGATCCAGTTAGTTCTCAGTTAGTATTTAACTGAAACTAACGGAGGGGCTACTTTTGTAATAGCGTAGGGAATAGTTCAGGGGCTTTTATTGTAATATTGTCAAGGATATTGCGGAAGTTCTGCTTGTACTCTCTCTCTAAACGCTTATTCAATTTACGCTTTATTAACGGTTACTTCTTTCCTTATCTGTTATAATGATAATTGCTATTGTTATTATGTTAGATTTAGGATCTTTTATTATGCGTAGTGAGTAGTTTCCTTGTGTGTTTGTTATGATGTAGTTAGTTTATATATGTGTGGGATGATGCTGCTTTAAACATATAATTGGATAACATTATGAAATAACGGAGGTAACGTTATACGGCTTTCATTTGTATAGCGCCGGAATCATCACATATGTGTGTAGTACGGAACGTGGAAGCTATGAAAGTCGTGGGCACAATCTGTTGTGGAAATAATGTTTCCAGTTATATTATATAAATGAAAACCGGTGACCTATTAATCTTGTATTTATGAATTTCTAAACCAAATCGCCTTTCCTCCAATTAAACGTGGTTAGAACCTTTATGACAAGGAGTCGCGAACCTTGATCAAACGGTCACTACCTATCTGTGTTTTCTAATACTATAAACATGGTCTGAATTGCGTAGAAATACTGTTTAAAACCTTTCGTATAGTACACCGTGAATCAATCAGGGATTTATTGGGAAATAGTGAGGGCTGGTTTATATCATAGATGGTTGGGCTTTAATACAAACGTACTTTAAACTAAGTCTAGAGTGGCCATAAAGTATGTGACCCCGGAAAGACCACGATAAACGACACTGTACTTCGTGTAACGTTGGAAACACCTTTGGTGAAGTACAAATACGTAGGAGCTAAGGAAATGTCGGTGGTTGAAGACTGTGTCACATCCTGGTTTGACTTCAGAGCTGTGGAAATGTTTGATCTCACTGTACACCGTTAGTACGCCTAAAGATCAGGAACACTGTGGAAATGCTTAGATGCACTATACACCGTTAGTACATCTTGGGTCTGGAAAACTGTGGAAATGCATAGTCGCACTGTACACCGTGATGAAAGCTCTAGGCTAAAATAAAACCATTAATATAAAGTTAATAGTCACCAAACCAAGTCTTAATCTTAAATGCCTTGTTTGACTTCGTTGTCCCCGTAGTGTTAAGAAAGGTCGGAACCTTAGTGGGTATGTTACTCTATCTCATGCACCCAGGAACTAACATTCCAAGAAGGGTCGTTACTCCATCACTGGATAACGTTGAAGAGTTGAGCATCCTCCTCCGATCAGACTCAATTTGGCCTAGTACTCAGTGACATACTGATTGGTTTCCCCAATCAGTAGGGTACTAGTGTTTACACTACGAACAATTAAGCTCAGATAAGACACAAACCTTTAAAAGACGTTTTCATATCAAAAACCCTAGCATCACCCCTGCATAAGCTAACGAAGTCATAACAAACACATCTCATCCATACTGATTTCATCCCTATTTCTATTTTCCATTTATTTACTTTTTATTTAATTGCTTTAAATTACGGACCTAAGTAACAAAAAAAACCCATTCAAACTCTGTTTTAAAAATTCCCATCACTAAAATAAACAACTTGTCTTGATACTCTCGTTTCACAATACGGTTAGCTTGAAGAACGACCATAGGTCATACTGCTGCTATACAGCCGTAGTAAAACTTAGGTCCCCAGCTCTTATAAATTTAAAACTCCACTGCCGTGTCCTCCTTCCGTTGCGTTGACGACCGTGACCGATTGAGGTGACGACAAAAGCCTATCACTCTCCTACTAATGAGAAACGAGCCAAGTTCAAGAGGTTTTAGGAAAGTGCAAGAAAAGATGTCGAAAGGGCATTCAGTGTACTTCAAGGCAGGTACACTTGTGTCATATTGCATAACATGATCCAAGAAGATAACGGCTTTGTAATTTCTGCTATCGAACAAGAGATGATTGATGATCCCGTTAACCGGCCTCGTCGGGATTTTAGGCAACGATTGAAGGATAGAGAAGCACGAATAAAGGAAATACGTGACAAACAAGTGCATGACCAATTGCAGTACGATCTCACCGAGCACATTTGGACGCTTCCACCTAACTTCCGCAGCATACCTTTACCTTTAGCTTGATTATTATATTGTATTGTACTATTTTATTTTTATTTAAGTTTGAACTTCAAGTTTAGTTTGTATTTTTATTTTAGTGTGGTTTGTTTAAGTATTGTATTGTATTTTTATTTAAGTTAATTAAATGTGTTTGGTTTGTTTAATTATTTTGTATTGTATTTTTATTTAAGTTAATGAATTGTGTTTGGTTTGTTTAATTATTTTATATTGTATTTTTATTAATTACTTAAATATATTTGTTTTTGTTTAAAAAATAAAAATGGTGGGGCCTAGGGAGGATGATGGGCGTTCTGGGCATTCTTGATTTACCACTGCACTTGCTGACTAGGAGTCGACGCTGATGTGGCACCCAGAATGCCCAAGAATGCCCTGCAGGGTTGCAAATGGTCTTAGGTATTTATGCATATACATATATACATATACATATACATATACATATACATATATATATATATACATATATATATATATATATTATACAAACAAATTTAGCAGTATTAAAATATTAAATTTACTACTCTACAGTAAAGGCTAGTCTTATCTTCTTGGTGTGACATATGGTGTAACTAATACTATCAATTAGGGATTAGTGTGCGAGGATATATTCAACTTTAGATGTATCTTTTTATTATGTACTCAACTTCATTTTAATCTATTGTGTAATTTGTGTGCATCAACCTTACAATTTGGACTATTATGTGTATTCGACTGATGTGACATCTGTTTTTTGATGACATGTTAGATGACATGGTGATTTGTACATTTGCCACATCATTAAATAAATCGAAGGATACAAATAATAGATCAAAAATGAAAATTTGTAAATACGATAGGTGAAAATGAAGTTGGGTCACACTATAAACGCATAAATCCCTATTAACTATTATCAAAAGCATTTTGAAACAATGGTTGTGGAATTAGAGTTTGTAACCAACAAGGCAACAAGATCTTCTTTTCAATGCTTCAGAAAATATTATCCCCTTTTCTTTTGCTATGTTGCTTGTTGACAGGGAAGCTAAAAAGCATAAGTTAACCCAAACAGCCCTTACAATTTTTCACACAAGGGTTTGTTTTTCTGTTAAGATCAGAGGTCCATTTTATTAGGGGTACAATTACTAATTGTTAACAGGTAACTTTAATAGAGATATATCAAGAATTTATGTTCAAAATGTAGTTATTACTAATTGTTAACAGGTAACTTTAATAGAGATATATCAAGAATTTATGTTCAAAATGTAGTTATTTAGATAAATTCACTAATTTCATCTATGACTATTCACCAACCCCCATTCTACAAATGAGAGATTAAGCACTTGTAGGTCCAAGGGTACCGGGAGTGGGCTCGTTTTTTCAGTTTTTTGGTCTTTTAACGCTGGTTGGCTTACGTTAGCCACTCATAATCGGCATCATAGGCTCAAGTTTGCCGACTAATGCCGAGTTAAAGGAAATTATTAATTTTTTTTCCTTTGATTTCATTTGTCCCAAAAGTAACCAGTGTTTCACAACAAGCTTAACACTAATCCACTTCCTCAAAAACCGTATTGAGTGTTAAATTCGGTATTGAATTAAAATATTAAGTTTAAATCGTATCACTCCTCATATTCTAATGATTTATCAACATTGTTATGCTATTCTATATAGAAGGGTAAGAAAACTAATATACAAACATCACGAGTTAAATACGAGACCTTTTATTTTATACTATTGTGTGTATGTGTGTATGTGTAATTGAAAAATAGAATGTAGCAAAGGCAGAAATATTTTTTTTTTGGGTAGTGATATATCCACCACCTTTTTTGATAGATCCACCAAAACTGTGCAGTATTTATCTGTACAGTACAAACTATCAATGCATAATCATGGTGGAATTATCAAAAAGTGAGGTGGAATTATCAACACCCTTTTTTTTTATATGTCCATACTTTTTAAAAAAAAATGAGTACGTAGATTTAGGAGGATATTTTCCTTTCTTGTGAAACTTTTAAATCTAGAAAGATATAAAAAAAAATACCACCAACAACATCCAATCCCGTATCTACGGGCAATAGAGAGATAGGATGTATACAATCGTTCCTTTACACAAGGTCAAGAGAGTCGTTTCTCTACCCGAAGGTGAAGAAAGATCATCCCTTATCGGAGGGAAAAGAGACTGCTTCCAGGGGACCTCCGGCCAACATGAAAAAAAAAAAATGAAAGTGCAAAAGATATATAAGTAGAAAATATATATAAGTGCCTACAAGTATTTGTAATACTAAACATCGAAAATATAGGATATAAATGAGTATATATGACATCTACAGCTATCTATAAATCTATAAACTATACTTAAAGCAAAATAGCTTAGGGCAATCTCGACCCTTAATTATTTTTTTCCAAATTGATCTAACGATTAAGATTTAATCTTGAAAGTTACACTTATCTATGTATATACTAAGCGAGTAGTAAAGAAAGCTCTAGGGTTTACCACGTAAGCAACAATGACACGTGGCAACGTATAAAAATTTCAAATAATTAGTTATTTAATCAATAAAATATAAAATTAATAAATATATTATTTTTTGACTTCATATATTAAACCATGGGATAAAATCGTGTTCTCCTCATATTTATTATTTTAATAATTAGATATTAGAGTTAGACTACAATTACAATTACAATAATATGTATGTAACTATTTATGTCCAAATATGTACGTAAAACGTGTTCTACTACATTCCCAATTGTTACATAGTATTTTCTTATAATTTCAAGACATTAGATTTTTGAGCTTTGGAGAATGAGTGAGAGGGAAAATCGGGTGAAGAGACTCCATAAAATATTTGATTATGGAATGAAGAGTAAAATGTTTGACAAACATCATGTACAAGGAACTTAATTTACTCTATTCTCAAAATTGTTATATTAAAATTTGTGCGCTTTGAACTATGAGTGAAAAGGAAATCTGGGTTTGAACCCGTAAAATATTTGACTTTGGAATGAAGAGTCAAATGTATGACAAACATCATTGACAAGAATGTTATTTACTCTATTCTTAAAATTGTTATATATATATGAAGCCTTGATGGATGACTTTTTGTATCATATTACGTTTTCAACCACTATTATTGATTTTGTAAGCGTATATTATTTCCTTTGTATGAATCTTAAATTATATATAGGAAACATAGTTATGACATCATCAATTTAAATCAAATTTAATTAATCAATTAAGTCCTACTTTTTAGTTAAATTAAAATTACGACCTTTATTTTAATTAAACAATCAACACCCCGTATGTATACACGGGTTTAAGATCTATCTTATCTTATATAAATATCTTAAATTATATATGAGAAACACATGATTATGTCATCAAAAAATCAATTACCCAAAGAGATTGTTAGATTTTATCCAATTAGAGAAAATTATAGAAAACATGACATCATGATTTTATAATTCATCATAATTAATTAATAAGATAAACTATATAATAAAAAATTAATAAAATAATAGAATTATTAGTTACCAAAAAACATCGGCTAATTTTTTGAGGGTACAATTCGGATAGATCAAGAAACCTTATTTGGGTCCAATTAATAATTAATCAATTAATAAATAGAATATGCAGTCATCGTATCATATTCTCCGAACCAATAACATAAGATATTTTTACAAAAACATAAAATTATATATATCACATAATACCCGTTAACAATCTGATTCAAAAATTCACTAAACATTAAAAGAGATAGTCATTAAAATTAGGTTATACCTTTTTTTAGTCGTTGATGTCTGATGCCATATAAAAATCGTCAATCAACCACAATTCCGTTTGAATCCATCGATCAACCTCAATCAACAATGAATTAAAGTCATTAATGAAAAATTTATTTACACAATTGAAATTCTAAAACTAAAAACGAAATAAAATGATTGATTACAAAAACTGTTTCAAAGATCAAAACAAAAGGTAGCAATACCTTTTATTAATATTTATTTACTAGGATACACATTATGATGTCATCAAAAGTTCAATTAGCCAATAAAATTGTTGAATTTTATCAAATTGGCTAACATTTAGGACATTATAACATCATAAATAATTGCTAAAATAATAATAATAATAAAAGCAATAGCAAACTTTATTATCATCAAATAACAACCAAACGTAAATAGCATGAAATAGAGATCCTAAATTAATTATTATTAGTTTTCAAGTCCTAGATTCATTATAACACATTATCTTTAGACTTATATGTATCTATCTTAAATTATTATAAAAAATTTTCATGTTGTGATACATATGATTTTACGTCGGTTTTAGATAATAAAAAAAAATTAAATTCATGAGACCCTTTTTTTAATTGTTGTAGAATCATATTGGATATTCATATTTACATGTAACGTATTTATAAAATATTATTTTAGCAAGCAAACATGCATTATAATCTAAACTTACAATCATCATATCAAAAGAATTCATGAATGAATTATAATATAATTATTTGTGTTTTACGTATAAATAATAATAATAATAATAATAATAATAATAATAATAATAATAATAATATAGCTTATTAACTTAAAATTTATTTTAGTAGATTAAACGTCCAGTGTGTAAATACGGGTTTAAATGCTTAACCCCATCAATAAAGTATTAGTGATATTTTTATATTAAAAAGATAATAACTAAAATCCTATAAAGTTTTTTTTTACCATATACAACATCTAAGTCGTAAGCTATAGTTAAAATACTTATCATATATAAAATCTAACATGCTCTGTTAGTCTTTCATTATTTTTTTTAATACAAAATGATAGAATTTACATCATATATATATTATTTGCGTAATTATAAAAATGAAATAGGCATTCGACGGCCCGTGTATGTACACGGGTTTGAGGGCTAGTAAATTATATATAGGAAACATGATTATGACATCATCAATTTAATCACATTAAATTAATCAATTAAGTCCCTCTATTTTTGTTAAATTAGCATTATGACCTTTATTTTAATTAAACAAGCAACACCCCGTGTGTATACACGGGTTTAAAATCTAGTGTATGTATATAAGAATATGTTAATCGAATAGTTATCTAGATTACCGTGATCTTATAATTTCCAATTAAATATATTAATTTTGTTTAATTTAGTTTTAATACAGAGTATGAGTTTAGATATAGTTTATACAATTATATAAATATAAATTCACAAATTTATTTTCTCAGAATAAAATATCTCAATGGGAAGTCGAGAACGAGTAGGAAAGTCAGTACACGACTATCTTTTTGTTTCAATTACGGAGTAATAAAGTAAATTATATTTAGGTAGTTTAGATAATCATGTAATTTAAGATATAAATTTAGTTAAAATAACGCAATTTATTTGAAACCATATATCTTCTTTTACATTAATCTTTTTGATAAAAATTAAAAAACAAACCTAACAGTCCTACTTATATTAAAATCCGTTCACTGCGTTTGCATTATATATTTGAAAACAAATTAACAACAATCTAATTTAAGTATATTTATTTATTTAAGCCTTAAATATCTTCTAAAGTAATAATCATTATAAAAAATACCATCACATGTTGCGTTCTTACTCTCTGGTCCTTGGAGCGTTTATGATTGATTTTTGAGGTGCAGACGATTGAAGGTTTTTATTCTTCCTTAATTGTTTATTTTAATCCATTAGTATTTGTTTTGATCGATATTATTGATTCCTTGCTACATATGTATTTGCATTTGCTACTTGGTGCGCTTTTTGGTTAACGTCATCAACTTTTATGTAAACCATATAGATAGATTATATTGCATATATTAATTCCGACTTCCGACCATTCCATGCAACCATTAATCTTTGAGTATATATTTGATCGACCATTGATTTTGGTGTCTACTGTCAAGTTATCGTCTTGATATATAAGACATATATTAAGCGTTAATATGGACTTGGCACCTGATCTGTAATTCTTACTTTATTACAATATATCTCAAATTGTTGTTATACCATGTAAAAACCACAATTTTATCTTGCACATATTATATTTTGCGTCAATCATAATCGCATAGTAATGAATAATTGATGTTGCTATGTTACGATTTAATTGTTGAAGATTGAATACTTTGAATTGCCGGGCGTTGAACGGGATTGTGCCTAGTATATTAATATAAAAAATAAAAATAAAACTAAAAAAATACTAATCGTAATATAAGATTTGAAGATATCACATAATATATTACCTACACCGAATGAACGGGGCCAAAAGCTAAAAAAATACCGCTAAAACCATTCTACCCAAATTCGCCCAACCTTAAAGCCCTAGAAAAAGTCGATTCCTACTCTTTTGAAGAAGATTTCCTAGCTATTTTTTAGGCTTTAGTCCAGAACTTTCCGTTTATCTAAATGATCGTTTTCTTTATTTGTTAGATATCTTCTCCATTTAAATCCATATACAGAAGATTAAAGGAGGCTGTAATAGCGATTCCGATTCTCTCTTATATGTCGACTAAAATTGATTGGCACCTCCGATTTCATTATCATCACTGTCGAACATCACCACACTGGCCACAAAGTTCAATGATGACGTACCTAGTGATAAGATATACATGCTACTTTCCACTAGTCATTTGGATGTGTTGGTCATCGGAAGTACCCTTCTACCCGACTGGCATGAAGCACCCTTCTACCCGACTGGCATGAAGCACCCTTCTACCCTACTGGCATGAAGCACCCTTCTATCCAATGGGTATGAAGCACCCTTCTATCCAATGGGTATGAAGCACCCTTTTACCCAAAGTGAGTCCTATAAATAGGACTCACATCTCACACTTGAAAGGGGATAGTCTCTCTCTAACTTTCTCTCTCTATTAGCTCTGCTACCTAAAGGGGATTTCTGACATTCGTGGCGTATAGCCCGCACCTACCTAAGGGTGGTTCGGGTTACCAGTTGGGAACCGCCAGCCGAAGGCTTAATAGCCCTTCGGTTCAGGACCTCTCGAAGTGCCTTTCTACCCGCAAGTACCTAAACACCCAAAATGACCTTCGGCATGTGGGTTCGGCCTATAGGTTCAACCCATAGGTGAATTTCAGTCCGTAGGTAACCTTCAGCCCGTAGGTGCCTTTCATCCTCTACCGACCTGAAGTACCCTTCATTCCCCTTCGGCCTGAAGTACCCTTCGGCCTGAAGTACCCTTCATTCCCCTTCGGCCTAAAGTACCCTTCATGCCGCACCGGCCTGAAGTACCCTTCATTCCCCTTCGGCCTGAAGTGCTCTTCATGCCGCACCAACCTGAAGTGCCTTTCATCCCCTGCCAACCTAAAGTGCCCTTCATGCCGTACCAACCTGAAGTGCCCTTCATCCCCTTCGGCCCGAAGTGCCTTTAGGCCATCAGCAGCACTGCTTCATGTCAATGGAGCAACATTTGGCGCCATCCGTGGGACATGTAACAACTAGCTTACGTGTTCCCTGAACTCCCTTTCGATTCATATCTACAGGTTCTGGTTCTTAAACATGCACTACGTACTTTACTATTTGTGTTTAATAACCTTTAGCTGTGAATAAATTATAGTCCGTATCATATCTACAACTCCATCTTCGGCTATTAAAGCTGTGAATAAACAAGGTTAACAATTCATTTTCTCCATTTCTAAACATGGACATACGATGATCGGATAGAAAATGCCTTGCCGTTTTAGAAATATTTAGTGGCCTCGTGCTTCGTAAGGTTACGTACCAGCTTTAGAACACAACGTACAAATACATGTTTATATCTTAGTCTTTGACTAAGAAGAAAAGGTAAGAAAGGGTAGGTCCAAACTCCAAGTATAACAAAAGTAAAAGTATAATAACAATATTGGTATTCCAAATTATAGCTATGTACCTGACACAAGTACAATTAAGCATGACTTTATAGGATACAATTTATCCCCTTAATTGCTAGCTGTCTTCCTGTAGATGATGTACATATCTTTACAAGTACATATCTTTACTACATTACTTTCCAATATAAAATACAATAACATAAAGTTTAAGAAAGTGTCCCCTCCAGATCACTGTCTTCGGTTTTAAACCTTTGGGTCGAACCATCTATACATTTCGGGACCATCAGAAAGTCCACTTCTGAACCTTTTCGACGTCCTGCTAGCCACCTTCTGGGTATTGACCTCCGTCTAGCCCCTTCGGCACAAAAACATCCGATAAGCCCTTTTTGATTTTGAAACCTGCTACTGACGAAGAACAGTACTTTCGGTTCGCCATTTCCACCGTAATCACATCCGGCCGCTTAAAAAGAGATACGTCCCTGCCGGAGTTACATCTTAATCAGCTTGAGCTCGTCTTGTCCGGAGCTTGCTCTGAAGCTCGTCTCACACTAAAGCCGAAGGTTACATACATACAAACGTTGTGGAAGACGTACCTCGTAACTGAGTGATAGTGGCCGAGGTAACCACATCGAGGCCTTCGGGCCACAACCTCCGGGACCACCTTCGGTTCACCACTTTCGAGTCACCACTCTTCGTTTACCACCTTCAAATATTCAGAAATCTTGTAACATTATACGATGGTCTCTACAAGTGTGCTGGTGATATCCATGTACGTTCTTTGGATTTTCTTGAAAATGCATAAACACACATGTTTATGCCTACTTATAAAAAGAAAAGAAAAGAAAAAAGACAGAGAGATACATAATGAGACATTATGAATATGATGGTTCTTAGGAAATTTTTCTATATAGATGAACCTTATTGATTGTTTTTATGAAAAACCGATGGAGCACGTATAGTGTTTATTTTAAAAATTTAACAAAGAATGAAAAAGTGATAAGAATTCACTCATTCGGCTTCAGGGTATACCAATCGGTATCCCATAGAAGAATAAAAAAACGGAAATTTGCACGCAAAGGACCTCCTGCATACATACTTTTAATTTAAGTCATCATATAAAAGTAAATAGAAATAGAGATGCATGAACAACGTACAAGTATCAACTCCTGTTGATTTTAATTACAAGTTGTAAAGCACAACATACAGGTATCAACTCCTGTTGATTTTATCTATAAAGAATATCATAATATTCAATAAAAGGACCCTCTTCGTCTTTGCGATATAAGAAAAATAAACTACGTCTACATGTCGATGGTCGCGGTACGAAGGCCGTTATTGACAAAATTTATCATCCGAAGCTCTCATGATGAAGCTCCTAAATGACGCAACATACTATCCGAAGGTCATGAATTACGTAGATTGAAGTAACAGAAAAACAATTTCACAAACAACTTAACATGGAGTTTTCTTAACCAAATTAAGCTCATTCCAGAGCTTGTATTCATTGATTCAATCCTCACTTCATCTCTCATCTCTCACTGTGGAACTTGTCCCAGCCGAAAGTTGTTTTTCCTGGAGCTACACCTTAACCGAAGCTTGTACTGGCCGGAGCTCAATCAGAAGCTCGTATGTCCAATCAACTGGAGCTCACACCCTCCTATGATCACCTTCGGTCCACTACACTCGGATCGCCAGTTCCAACCAATCACCACGGCAGTTTCAGCCGGTCGCCACCTTCTAGCGACCAACTTTAATCGGTGCCCCACCTTCAGGCCATCAGTGTCGATTAACATCCTTCGTCTTTCAAGATATCCTTTTTGATAACTCAGCGTCATTACGAAGTACAATCCCTATTATATGCAGTTTGGGAAACACCGAAACCCGTTACCTTTCTCCCGAAATACATACAAACGCGTAGCTACATGGTTTACATCGACTTAATTACGAGCTTTCCTTCATAACTTCATAACGGAATCTAAAGCCACCAATCTTCGGATGACAATGTCTCCGAGGGTAACCACTTTCGGATGCGTATCTTTGAATGACGATCTCCGTCAGCTACCTCCCGTTCTTCGGATGTGGACCTTCACCACCCACCTTCGGTAGTGACCTCTTTTATGAATTATCTTACCTTCGAAAATCGAGCTTCGTCTCAATTTAGCTTCAAGATGAAGTCATGCATAAGTGACGAATCACCCATAAACTACGCGTCTTAACATAACCACTCGTACTATTTCGTGGTTTATGGTTTGTCTCCTCTATTATACTACTCTAAAACTATAAAGATAACAGCTGAACAGCTTTCGTGACAATTATAGCCTCATGGTTTTGATATAAGAGAGTGCACTTGCATACATGTATATGGCACATAGGTCAAAACAGGAAATTACAAATATGAATGTACATGACAAACAACAAAGGTTATTAAAGTAATAATAAAAAAAAGAAAAAAGAACTTAAGTTACATGAGTAATCTATTCCAAATTACATTGTTGAGTGGATAAGAAGTATAGGAAAGGAAAAAATAAATTATACTTATGTACCGTCTCACATATATGATACAAAAGGTTAAATAGTATTTGCCTATCAATAACTTTCGCTGCTTGTTATACACTTGGCATTTAAACCTATGAACTTCCTTTGATAAATGAGATTCACATCTTCAATATTTGAGAAAGTCGAATGTCTAGCAGTCCGATGCTAATCTTCAATATTTTACTCATGCAATTACTTAACATCTGCATTGAATGATTTTATTCATAATAATACCATACTTCCTCCTCTCATTCTCAAGTAAATCTTGTTCATGCATGTAATGACAAGTAGAAAAAACACGCGATGACCGAAAAGGTGTTTAATTCTTTTTCTCCCAAAATAAACAAAAGAAAATCATGTAAAATAATCATTCTAAATTATTACGCGCATTAAAGTTGTGCAAAATGATTACATACCCTTATTTGCACGAATAAGAAGAGGGAAGGGAAAGATAATACCATAAAGACTTGATGACATTTGCCAAGCTAAAACTGAGGTTATATCACTATTTATATAAAACATGTGTGTTGTATTGCACAATGTACAAAGACACTTTCCTTGTCCGACATAAATATTAATTCCTTCTCTACTCTATACTAACCTTCGGATTTAATCATGTGTTACTTTCATTAGAAAATTCACATGGGTTACTTTCAAAAAAAAAAAAAAAATTATCATGAACATGACAATGTCATAATCTCTACGACTTGACATGGAACCCAATAATATTCATGAATGTAGTAAAGATGCATATATAACCCAATAGCTACACCTGTCTACGGGTCATTTCCATCTGAAAGAAACACATCATGCGGTGACATTCCGTCGTCTTTAAAAATATATATATATATATATATTAAATTATATATATATATATATATATATATATATATATATATATATATATATATATATGTATGTATTTATACTAAATACAGTAATGATGGTAACGATGAGTGGAATAATTGTTAAAATATAAATCTTGAAACTAGACCATTGATTCCACATGATTACAAAATTCATCCAATAATATATGCGAAAATCATTCTTATTAGTAAGTCTCCGATGAACGAAACTGGAAGTAGTTCTAAATCTTAACGTTGAATAATAAAACGGAAACAGAAGTAAAAAAGCTGTGTTGGAAGTTAGAGATTATACCCTCACTAAAAATTTGCTTTCATGGGGCCTATATTGTTATAGGATTGCTCATAAATAAAATGTCTTATTTGTTTGAATAGGTCCTTGTCAAGGACCTATAAAATAAAATTGTAATGAGGAGTTAATAAACTCCTTTAAAAATTACTTTGGGTCGAACAATCTCCAATCGACCGAGGAGATCATACATGAAGTACAAAAATATGAAGGTTGAGTAACTTTTCTAAATAGCTCGATTTACAACATGATTGATTTATAATCTTCAACATTTGCACACTTAATTTCCTTAATGAATGAAAGTGTTGACTAGGTTCATGTATTCGGCAAAGAACCAATCATGTATACCAAGGGTACATATGATATTAATGAGAACTACTGGCAAGAAAGTTCTTTTATTTTGCAAGAAAGTGTTGACGAAGAAAAATTTTTATACGAAGGTACATCCTTCTAAGGGGTTGAGCACACCTCTATAATACGCTCGTATATTCTCGGTACCACCTTTGGACATTAAGGGGGTGAGCACACCTCTATAATACGCTCGTATATTCTCGGTACCACCTTTGGACATTAAGGGGGTGAGCACACCTCTATAATACACTCGTGTATTCTCGGTAACACCTTTGGACATTAATGGGTTGAGCACACCTCTCTAATACGCTCCTGTACACTGACATAAGTTGGTGTACCGAAACCGAAGGTTGCAAATGATCAACCAAGGTTACAAGGTCACAGAAATCTGCAAAGGATGCTTTGCCTAACGATCACACTGACCAACAAAAATTGTCAATAGCCTTCGGCCCTCGACAAAAATTGTCAATAGCCTTCGGCCCCTGACAAAGATTGTCAATAGCCTTCGGCCCATGACAAGAATTACGGCTAAATTAAATGCCGAAAAGGAAATTACAAAACTTGTCAATAGCCTCCGGCCCATGACAAAGGAAATACGGCTAAATCAAGTGCCGAAAGAGAAATTACAAACAAAAACAATCATGCAACCGAGAAACAAATCATCAATGATCATTCGACCCATCATATAACTACATCAAAGCAAAAGAAAAATCATAACAGCTACATTTATGTAATAATGTACTATTACCCCGAGTTTGATAAATACGGATACTGAACATTCACCAAACCACCCATAATGTTATCCATTCTGGCTTTGGCGCAAATTGCCGACAGGATGATCGGCATAATGACCAGCAAGCTTGAGAGAATTCAATTTTTAGTAACCTTGTATCGCTTCCTTTCGACAATACGTAGCTCCTCGAAAATAACCCACATTTCGACCTCATCAACCGAACTACCAAACACTAATTTCATACCAATTGAAGCTACAATTTCGATTGCTTGTTTGAGAATTACCAAAGGTATGCACTCAAAAAACTGATGGACCCGTAAAAACACGACTTATGAATCTAGTATGATGCGCTTACGAAAGCATCATCGACTAGATTGGGGGGCTGATGACGTACCTAGTGATAAGATATACATGCTACTTTCCACTAGTCATTTGGATGTGTTGGTCATCGGAAGCACCCTTCTACCCGACTGGCATGAAGCACCCTTCTACCCGACTGGCATGAAGCACCCTTCTACCCGACTGGCATGAAGCACCCTTCTATCCAATGGGTATGAAGCACCCTTCTATCCAATGGGTATGAAGCACCCTTTTACCCAAAGTGAGTCCTATAAATAGGACTCACATCTCACACTTGAAAGGGGATAGTCTCTCTCTAACTTTCTCTCTCTATTAGCTCTGCTACCTAAAGGGGATTTCTGACATTCGTGGCGTACAGCCCGCACCTACCTAAGGGTGGTTCGGGTTACCAGTTGGGAACCGCCAGCCGAAGGCTTAATAGCCCTTCGGTTCAGGACCTCTCGAAGTGCCTTTCTACCCGCAAGTACCTAAACACTCAAAATGACCTTCGACATGTGGGTTCGGCCTATAGGTTCAACCCATAGGTGAACTTCAGTCCATAGGTAACCTTCAGCCCGTAGGTGCCTTTCATCCTCTACCGACCTGAAGTACCCTTCATTCCCCTTCGGCCTGAAGTACCCTTCGGCCTGAAGTACCCTTCATTCCCCTTCGGCCTAAAGTACCCTTCATGCCGCACCGGCTTGAAGTACCCTTCATTCCCCTTCGGTCTGAAGTGCTCTTCATGCCGCACCAACCTGAAGTGCCTTTCATCCCCTGCCAACCTAAAGTGCCCTTCATGCCGTACCAACCTGAAGTGCCCTTCATCCCCTTCTGCCCGAAGTGCCTTTAGGCCATCAGCAGCACTGCTTCATGTCAATGGAGCAACATTCAAGGTAATTCCTTCTTTTTTAGTTCAAATCGATTCTCATCACTGTTTAATGTTTTGGAACAATTCTTTAGGTTACGAATTATGTACAATACCAAACAATGTTCTTATTAGCATGATTTGGTAAACAACATAACGACTTCTAACAAAATATTTTATATCAGTCAAACGACACAATAAGGTTTCTTCTTAGTTGAATGGCACAAAAAGGCACCAACTTAATTGAATTTCTCAGTGCACAACTACTTTTTTGTGTATTGGTGTTGTTTTGCAGGTAAAGATTTACGTTCACTTCTTATGTTGTCAAGCAGGTGTATTTTTTTCCCCAGTTTTTTCTTTTGTTATTGCTTTGTGTTGTTTGTTATTATGAGAAAACATAGTTTTGTGCTGTCTGATCTATTTTCCCTCACAATGCGCGTAGTTAGTGAATTTGTTTGCGTTCTGTGAAGAATGATACTAAGAATCTCATTTAACTACATTTGATACGCCTTTCATGCCAATTTGCTAGGGAATTAAATAGCTAGCCCCGTTAAGTATTGGTCAATTTGGAAACACGATCTTGAACGTTAAAACGCAAAAAATAGATTAATGCATAGTGCATACAACTTTATGATCCTAAGTCGAATTGTATGTAAGCGATTGTTAGTTTTTCTAGATTATCCAAGTGGTTTCTATGATGCGTGCATATTTTTTGTTACTGATTCTACGTTACCAATATCCAGGAAGAATTTCATGGATGAATCAGTTAGTTATCTACCATTTACCACAGTTGAATAAGAGATCAAACCCCTATTTTATAGGAAATAGGATTTATATGTTTTAAGTGCTATTTTTTATTGTGCATTCTATGTGTTTGATAAAAGCCAAATAGATATTGAAGTAGTGTAATTGATGAAAAGCTTTTGACTGCACTCCCTCAGATTAATTCTAAAGATGAAATCGCAAAAACTAAGAGTAACATTGCTAGCGAAGCCATTCAAGGTAATTAGTAGTTCATGTTAATTTACGTATCAATTCGTGCGTGTGTGCGTTTGTTCAGCTATAGATGCAGATTATGTTTGTTCCTTTAAACTTCAAAAAAGTAAGAATATTCGTTCATTTTGATTAAAGTAAATTCTTGCTACCATACAAGATGGGAGGAAGCCGAATCACAAGTTTTAGCATTAAAGCAAGAACCGGAGAAAGAAACACAACAGAGTGTGGCTGATGAGGAAAAAAAATCCTGATTTCAACTAATCCATGTGGTAAAAGATACGATGATACGTGCAGGTTGATGGTAAAAATATGTACTATTTAACCTTTTCATTTATACATTAAATTCTGCCTATACTCTTTTTCTCATTGCCTATACTCTTTTTGTTAAGAAAATAAGGAACCCGATGTTGATAACCATCATATCAAAGTAGTAAGTGCGTAAACCTTTTTATCTTCTGCTCTACAATGTGCTTTTCAGTCATTATTCAACTTTTGTAAAATATTTTATGACTACAAGTTGCATTTTGACCCATTTTGTGACACTCGGTAAAAAAAAGGGCAAAATTAGCGGTCAATTTAAACCTTAATCATTCGTACTCGGTACGTGTTAATACGAAAGTATTCGGATATTATATATATATATATATATATATATATATATATATATATATATATATATATATATATATAGGGTAGTGATCAAGAGGGAAGTGTCTTTTTGGGGGGAAGGGGGAAGCGTTAGTACGCATCAGGAAGCATATTACAATTATCAATCAAAACGTCAAAAAAAAATTATTTTTATCGGTAAATAGTAATCAAAATCGATGCTATAAAGAATATTTTAACGAATAAATTTCATTTTTAAGTCATAACATTAATTGATGAATATTTATTTAATTAATTGTTAAGATGCAGTGTGATGCATATTAACTAAGATGCATCGCGATGCATCATAAAACTTCACATTATTTAAAAAATATTTTTATTGTTAAGATGCATCACAATGCAGATTAACTAATATGCACCGCGATGCATCTTAACGGATTTGGATCAAATATTCATAAATCGATACTATAACTTGAAGAAAAAATTTATCAAGGAAGCTTAACATTTATAACATCGATTCTGATTAACATTTACTAAATTTCAGTTTGCTTTTTTCGAGATTAGTATAGGTGAAGGTAATATGCTTCCTGATGCGTACTAACGCTTCCCCCTTCCCTCAAAAAATGGACTTCCCTCTGGATCATGCCACTATATATATATATATATATATATATATATATATATATATATATATATATATATATATATATATATAACATTAAATGATTATTTAATAATCACATACAAACAAATCTGAAAGAACGCGCAATCTCAAATACGGACGTTGGTGAAAAACATTTTTAAATAATATATTATTAATTAATGAGAATAATAATTATTTACTCGGTTGAAAGTTTAAACACATTTTGTACACTGAAAACTATCCGTCAAAATGAGTTGAAACAAAGATATAATTTTATATCTCACCAAAAGTATTTTTATAAAATACCTCGATTGAAAATATTTTCGAATATATATTTAGAAATTTATCATTTAAAAACATTATACTACTTTACGATCGGGTATACGAACACAGAGTGAAAAATACCACAAGTTGGAGCAAGGCCGGCTCAATTATTGCCCCAATAATTTAAGCCGACCAAACTCCCCTTACTTATCATTTTTCACATTCATCATCATCTATCCATCTCTTCTCTCGGTTCTCTATCTTTTTCATCAATAAGTAACAATAACAATAACAACAACAAGGAGCAACAGCAGCAACTCAAGCATAATTATAATCATCTTCATCTTCTTTACCATCATCATCATCTCGGATCATCATCACCTTCATTGTGAGAAAGCTTTCTATCTTCGAATTCTTACATAAATTGTTGATATACTTGCTAAAATGTGTAAATATATCATGTATATGATAGATTGAAAACAAAACTATAATCAAGATTAAGAAAATTAAAGTTGTTGGTGATGATGATAAATAAACCCAGAAACAAAAGTTCTGTACAAAACTTATAAAATGTGTATGTATGAAATCAATTGGTAAAAGCTTGTGTAATGTAACCATAGCGTTTGCAAGGAACATAACTCGAATTATAGCAAAAACATAGGTTGATTTCGGATGAAAAGCTGAGATGTCGAACAGAGTACAGAACTGAAAACAACCATAACCGATCGGCTAGTTGCATTTAGCCGAACGGCTAGATGAAGTTAGCCGATCGGCTATGTTAATGTAGCCGTACATCTAGGAGACTTAAAGATGGACTGCTCAAATTGTGATAGCCGAATGGCTATCTTGAGATAGCCGTAAGGCTAAATTATAAAAACCAAACTTACTATACTTCTTGCTTACTGTTTTTGATACTTACTAATTATAGCATGCCATTAGAACCTACATGTCATTAATATTTTTATTAATTAACTAACAATAATTTATTATCACAATTAATTACATATCTATATTTATATATATACGCACCACGACAAATAATACGGGTATAAAAATAGTATCTTCTTGGAAATTATTATTATTACAAAATCATCACCAACGAATCGTACACATTTCAAAATCAAACGATCTTTCGAAACAAATGAATAATTAATAATAGTTTGACATTTAGTCAACTACTTATATTACTATCTCTTGCGTTTAGGACATTAGAGGTTACTAGTGCGGGAAACCTTCTTAATTGATTTCGGCTTTACAATTGCTCGGTGACTCAGATGAGTCTCACGGCCCCATTTTACTGTTTTACTATTTTAAACTCGGGGGATATGCAACACAAACTATTTTCGTGATCACAGTTATTCGGTTTGTTAATTTAGTATTAACTCGGTTAATTATATTCGGTTATCATTGTCGGTATTGATTTGTTCGGTTATTGCATGAGTGTTTTAATTCGGGAAAGTCCTCATCAGTGTATGGTTCATTAACTTAATAAGGTGCGATTACTAAAAGATAGATCTATCATGGGAGTGACGTCCCCGTCCGGGTTGCTAGCTACAACCACATACAAATGGGCATTTTAGTAATTGTTATGGGTGTTGACACCGTTCGGGAGGCAGAAAATCGGGTTAGGCCTTGAACCATAGCTCAATGCAATATCAGTGTCGGTATATTTAATTTGGAAATCTTAATTGGTTTAATTATTGTTCGGTTATAATGTTTAACCATTGTTCGGTTATAAATCGTCGGATAATCATGTTGATCACATCAATGTTTTACTTAAACCTGTGAGATTCACCAGCTTTATAGCTGACCTTTTAGTGTTGTATTCTCAGGTGATCAGCTACAGCAGGGTGGCCCGCATGATATGCTAGCTAGTACGAGTCGCATGTATCTATATACTTATGAAGATTTTCTAGCATTATCTTTTGTTAATCGGTTATGTATTAAAATCTTCGGAATCATTATGCGAACTCATTAATATTGTAAACTTATAACTTAAACTTTGTAACTACTTTTGTAAAATGTATAAACGTCTCATGTAGAGTCGTTTGCTTGTTCTTTGGTGTTCTGATTATTGATTAGTCACACCCAAAATCGTCGCTTCCGCAAACCATGAAATCGGGGGTGTGACACATTTACCTAAAAATGGGTCGATTTGACTTGGGTTTTATCTCAATGGGTTAATGCTTGGTATTATAAAACTTTGCTAAGATAAATAATGAGGAAAATAAAATAGGTCAATAATGGTTTGCAATGCTTAAAGGTTAAAATAGATCGTTTATTGAGGGGGTTGGATTGTTTTGGGAACTTCAGCTCAGGAGTTCGAATGGATAAAGGCAACAATGAAATCGAATAAATCTAACTAAAATCAGTGGGAATGGGAAATTAAGCAATGGTGTTGGGCGGATTCGGAATGCAGTGGTCAAGTTTAGGGGAGATGGCAGCAGCTTAGTGGAGTATACTGCGAGGTTAAATAAGTTTGTTACTAAGGTGTTATTCCTGTTTATGTACATTATGTAATATAGCAAAGTGTATATAGGAATTAGGTTATGAATGAAATTGTAGTAGTGGGTTGAGGTTGTATTTGTATTATATGTATCTGTAAATTTATATAGTGGGTTTAATAAAAGTTTGCTTTTTTCTAAAACATAGATCCCTTATTTTGAAAACACTATGCATTGACCGATATACCTTTTTAAAGAGTACGTTTTCGACATCAGTCATTTAGTTGTTTGAATTGAGTAAATGCATTTTTTCATATATTTTTTGAACTCATTGAATATTCAACAAAACTTAGTCATATATGTTGGAATTTTTCAAGAGGTAATTTGTTAATTTCTTGCTTTTGAACTGTGATGAAAGGCCAAGGATTTGTAACTCGAAAGGCACGTGAAACTTTATTAGATCCTTTATTGGCATGTGGAGAGTACAGTAAACAAATATACACATTAGAAGTTAACACCAGGTTTCATCATGTTAAAGAAAAGGAGAAGAGTTCAATTGAGACCATTTATTTTGTGTGAGAATGGGGGAACCAACCACAATATGCCATGTGTCACTTTTTTCTCTCTCATCCACGTTTTTAAAAATTAAATATCTCACAAACGACAAGTCGAAAAATCATGAAAATTGCACCATATTTTTCAGCGTTTTATCCTCTTCGATTTGCCGTCCATCAAGGCATACTTCCGATGAACTTTTTTTTTTTCATTTTTTGGTGGGTTTTACATATTTGTAACACATGTGTTAGTGATTGATTATACATTTGATTTAGGGTTTAGGGTTAGGGTTTAGAGTTAGGGTTTAGCAGGGTTTATTGTTAGGGTTTAGCATGGTTTAGGGTTAGGGTTTAGCAGGGTTTAGGGTTTAGTATGATTTTGGGTTTAGAGTTTTATAAAGCGTTTAGGGTTTAGGGTTTGGGGTTTAGGGGTTAGGGTTTAGGGTTTAGGGTTCGGGACGAAACCCCAAACTCCCAACCCTAAACCTTAACCCTAACCCCTAAACCCCAAACCCTAAACCCTAAACGCAACACTGTAACACACGTGTTAGTAATGTGAAACCCACTAAAAAAATCACGAAAAAAAACTCGTCGAAAGTATGCCTTAATGGACGGCAAATCGAAGAGGATCAAACGCTGAATCTAATGGTGCAATTTTTATAATTTTTCGATTTGTCGTTTGTGAGATATTTAACTTAAGGGGTAAATGAGTTTTGTATTCTCTTTGTTCACATGGCACCATATCATTGGTTCCTCTATTCTCACACAAATTTTTAGTCTCATTTGAATCTTACCCTAAAGAAAAGATATACTCCCTCCGTCCCATATTAATAGTCCACTATTCCTTTTTGGGCTGTCCCAAATTAATTGTCCACTTCCAAAAATGGATAAAAATGATGAGCTAAAATCCTTTTATACCCCTACTTTATATAAGAAATGGATCTGAGGAGCAGGGATATATGTAGGAGCAGGAAGGGCAGCCTCTCTGCCAATAGGAGTTGTCCACGTGTGTCAATGTGTCCCCATACAGGAAATTTTCAGGGACTAGTTCTGTAAATTCTCCAAAGTTATGGATCTGACCGCAAAGGCTTACAAAACTTATGATTGAAACATAATTCCCCAAAATAAGGAAACGCAATCCGATTAGTATCTTCGATCGATACGATTTTTAAGCTAGATATTCGAATATAACTTCGAATCAACACGATTGCTTCTCAAAATCGATTTTAGGTATCCTTATATACGATCTTATATATACTGATTCTGCATATCTGCGTAACTAAAAACGATTGAGCTCGTGCAGAATGTCGTATTTAATTACACCTTCATGTGTTGTCGATTGAGTACGTGACGAAGATTTTGTAGCCAGCTATAATGATTGTCAGAGAGTGAGTGAAGAAAAGTTTGAAAATTCAGTGATTAGAAACATCAAAGATCGAGAAACTGGACGAATCGTACTTACATTCAACTTTTACCTAAAATGCAGTGTGGATAAATGGATCAAAAATCACATTATGTTTTAAAAATTGTTTTTTTCATTTTTGAAGGTTGCTTATAAACCTTTAGAGATTACAGCTGAATGTACCTGTAAAAAGTTTAAGCAATACCTGATAACAAAGAGGTAGTTGTGGAACAATCTCTAGCACCCAAAACAACTCTAGATGGAATTAGAGAGATGCAACAGATTATGGAGGAAACTGCAAACACGTTGGTACATAATCCAAGCAAGTTTGCAAAATACAAAGAACAATTGCTTGAAATTGTTTACGAAGCTAGAGCTAAATTCCCAACAGCAATACCAATGGAAGGGTCTGCAGCTATTTGTTCGTTTCTGGGTGTGAAAAAACCAGAAAACCACAACATTAAGAATCCGGATGACATTACAACTAAAGGACGCCCAAGTGGAAAATCAAAAGCGAATGTTGCTATGGATAAAGCCAAGAAGCGGAAAAATCAATGTCGAAAGTGCAAGCAATATGGACATAATAGCAGGGGTTGTACAACCATACCTGAAGCAACGACTCCTGAAAGTACAACTGTAGGCGATGTGCAAAATAATGTGACTGAGTCTTAGTTGAGGTTTTTTGAAGATGAGTAATTGAATTTTTATATTTTTAGTCATTGCATTTATTGTCATTTTTGATGAGTAGTTGAACTTTATATAATGTGTTAGATCATTTTTTTCTTTTTTGAATGATTGAATGTTTATATCTTGTGTTACTACATTTTTTCGTACTAACACAAAGATTAGTAATTGAATTTTTATATTCTTGTGTCACTGCATTTGTCTTTCTAGATGAGTAATTGAATTCTATATTTTTTGTGTGCCTTCATCTTGTGTTACTTCATCTTTTAATATTTTTGAGTAACTGCAATTTTAGTATTTGGTTGATTCATTTTGCATTTTTATGTTTTGTGTTAGTGCATTTTATAATTTGAGTCACTGTATTTTGGTCTATTGCATTTTATTTTTATTCTACTGCATTTTAATGCATCTTATTGCATTTAATTTCACTATACTCCATTTTATTACATATACTACATTTTAGCATATTTTTTAAGTATTAATTGCATTTTATTCATTTTACTGCATTTTATTTCTATAAAAAACTGCATTTTATAATGTTGACTGCATTTTATAATATTGACTGCACTATTTTATTCATTTTTTTAATGACTGCCTTTTATTTTACTGCATTTTATTACATTCTACTGCATTTTAATACATCTTATAACATTTTTATTTCGTTCTACTGCGTTTTATTACATATACTACATTTCAATACAATCATACTGCATTTTACTGTTTTTACTGCATTTTACAAGAAAAACTGCATTTTATAGCAATTCAATTTGACTGCATATCATATTTACTTTACTACATTTCAATAGTACTGCATTTTGTGTATACATTTTTTTTGGTTTTCCTTAACATGCAGTGAATATGAAATTGATCATCCAATTGAGAGTCAAGCTGCTATAATGGATAAAAAAATTGCAGTGTTCTTAGAATAATGTATGTTTAATATGCAGTAAAATTAAAGTAAAATGCAGTAAAAAAGTTGTATTTTAAGATGAAGTAAAAATGAAGTAAAATGCAGTAAGTTTTACTAAAATGCAGTGTTTTTAGTAAAAGTAGTATTCTTAAAATGTCTTGTGTTAAGTTGCAGTATAAATGAAGTAAAATGCAATAAATTTACTAAAATGCAGTGTTTTTACTGTATTTTTTAATAAAACGCAATGTTTTTTTTTTTAAAAAAAATGATGTGTTTTTAAGATGAAGTAAAAATCAATTAAAATGCAGTAAAGTTTACTTAAAATGCAGTGTTATAATTTTTTTGAAGAAACTAGAGCTGAATTCCAAACAGCAACACCTAGAGTCTGAAGCCATTTGTTCATCATTTGGTGTGATAAAACATTAGAACCATAGGACGCCCAAGTGGTAAATCAAAAGCAAATGTTGCAATGGACATTCTTAAGAAGAGGAAAAATGAATGTCAAAAGTGCAAGCAATATGGATATAACAGCAGGGGTTGTACAAGCATAACATAACCACCATTCCACCAATAAAAACTATTCAAGTCGTTTTCATTATTCTAAAGTGTGCAACTTTCAATACTACATTTAAGTACCACAAATAAAAAATATTCAATCAAAAGTAGTAGATCAGAAGTAAATTGTCTTACAATAACCACCTAAGGTAAAGCTTTTTGATGCTTTACCCTCAGATTATTGTCCAATCCGTCGTACTCTCTGACCTTTTCACGAGTGTGTTCTACAAGATCATTGTAATTAGATAGTAACATCTTCGCCAGATACTTTCTCCTCAGATCATCCAACTGTGTTTGCTGGCCATTGTCTCCAATATTCAAATATGTATTGAAATCACCTAGCCCATTACCTTTGTAGCATTCCGTTTGACACATCACAAATATACCACAATCCAGAAAGTTTTTCTCAGTTGCCCAATTTATGTTCAGTATATGTATTTCCTTGGTCATCAAGTCAAACGCGCATGGAAGTTGTTCTTTGACAGCCAAGTACTTATAAAACTTTGACCTCTGCATTGATGACATAAAATGCAGTTAGGATTTAATGAAATGCAGTGAGACTATAGTGCCGATTTTTAAAATGCAGTAACAATGAAATCCTAAATCTTCAGTATATCTTTTTCTCCTTTTTCCAAAAGAATCGGTCATTTCTTCTAAAGATTTCACTAAATCTTCTTCATAGCAATCAAGAATTTTGACATTCTCTAAACCAAATCCTCCAGTTTGTATCTCTTCATTTTCACGAGCTGTTAAAGTAATAGAATTCCAGATCCTGATGCTTGGATACATTCTAGCAGCTTCCTCATTCCAATCGTTGTAAAGTGCACATAAATCAGCTACAAGTTTACAAAATTAAGTAAACATGTTCTTTCAGAAACCTACCACAGAATGGGAACTTTAAAATATATTATAAAAAAGTTATACTTACTACAAGGATTAACAAGGGCCCATCAAAATGGTTGTTTGGTTTAAAAATCGTAGTCTTCCTCACAATTGCATCCAAAATGTAGTCACACCAGTCGTAATGAAGGATGTCTACATTGTTGCAGTCAACCAGAGGTAGAAATGATTCTTGATAGATCCATTTGGCCCACACTCGATTAGCAAAGTGTTACAAATGCAAGGAAACTAAGCTTGTACCATCTATCACCATCAATGTAATCCAACATCCAGTCATGAAGTTGATCGACAATGATTGCTTCTTTGTGTTCAACTTCAAAATGTTCTTTGAATTCCTCAATCATATCTGAACCCCCTCTTTGCGGATTGTATGCTTCAACTTTGTAATTTGTAATTGGCAAGCCAATAACATCATGAACGAGCTCCCTTGTTACTTTGATTGCTTTGCCATCCGGGAAGTTCAATCAACATGTTTATGGGTCGAAGCTTTGAACAACAAAAAGACCTAATTTTAGAGGCACTATATCATAGTCAAAGCTGTCAAGCAACGACCCAAATCCTAGGTCTTTATAAGTTCCTTTTGCTTTGCAGTAGTAGACTTTAGTAATGATTTTAACCAGCGTGGCGATGGTCTAGCCTTTATCTTATCCAAAACAACCTTTTTTGCAGGTTTTTTTCTTTTATTTGTTGATCTCATCTTCTCCACTTCAACTTTTACACTTTTTAATTTGGTGGACTTTTTGTTGCCACTTCCTTTCACTCACTTATTCACAAAGTGTACTACATGAATGATATCAGACAAAAATATTACTCAGAGGACATAAAATGCAGTAGCAAGACATAAAAATGTATTAAAACAAGTGGTAGTAAAATAATTATGTTCACAACTTTATAAAATGCAGTTGGAAATTATATTTTTCAGTATGTAATTAAAATTTTGTTTTGTATCATTTTTACATATTTTACTGTCAAACTACTACAAAGCAGGTAGCAGCACATAACATACATTAAGACAACTTCATTTATTTTTATTTTTATTTTGATGTTTTAGTGTAGTAGAGAGTTTTAATAGACAAAGATAAAGTATTCAAGAATAATAAAATACAGCTATCCATATTCAAGATGCAGTAAAATACTTAATATTAATAAGTATTCCATTTTCAAGTATAATCTACATAATCTACTGTTATAAACACATAAAAATCATCAAAATAACAATCATCAGATGTAACATTATGCAGTTTAACCTAAACATTTTTACAGATCTAACAACATGCAGATATAAAATTAGATTTATATATAAAACAAATCAATACCTCTGGATATTGATTCCGCTTCGTCGCTACCTTCCGACGTCAAGTTAAATAGCATCATTTGGTATGTTTTGTTTTCTTCGAACATGAAACGATGATGATCGGCGACGTAATTGCTGCACGAAAGTTTTTTGATTGTTGCTGACGGTGATTTAATCGTTGTTCGACGGATGATTTTTCATTGTTTTGTGATACAGATGATCGGCGATGTTGGAGGTTTGTTCTGGTGTTTCAGAAGAGAAAGGGAGAGGGAAAAGTTAGGAGAGTAATGGAGACTGACCGATCTGACCGATTGAGACTGATGGTGTCACACATTTTTACACATTTGGTCCCTTGACTCTATTTTTTGCAGATGCATCCTTCTTGACTGATTACATCTTGACCGTTGAAATGGAATGAATGGTCCAGATCTGCGCTGCTTTTCCTGCCTCTCTTAATACGACATCTCCCCTGAACCCTTCCCCTACTTTATATATGTAAGACAAAAAAGTAGGTAAAAAGTAAGGGGTAGAATTGTCATCTTATCAAAAAGTAAGAGAGAAGTTGATGTTTTCTTAAACTGCGTGTTTCTTATCTGGGGACAATTAAATTGGGACGGAGGGAGTATGAATTTATTGTTGCTGAAAACTCAGAGGAACATTACAAGGTTAGTTTATTTTCATCTAACGTTGTAACTATGACCTGTATATAAAAACATCCAAAACCTTCATAGCTTCTTAGTTTGATTTGTTGTATTTTTAAATATTGCTTTTCAGGTTACGTCTTCTACTCCTACTGGACTCTTTACAACGATTTGAATTAATGAGTTTCCAAATAGCTCAAGTGGACAATATGTATACAGCTACCTGTATCGGAAGTTTCTGAACGTGGAGTAAGATTCTCTGAGTTTTCTCCGAATCCAAACCTTAATTTTCATAACGATGGAATTCAGCCACTGGGTGTAATGATGCAACCGATGAGGATGTATGCACCTATGTCATTCCTAATTTTCATATATGTATTTTCTCCTATTGATTACGAATGCAATCTCCATTACCAACGTCGTTATTCTTTCGACTGTTGACAAAATCCTTTTGTTTAGAATTTGAACTCTCTCATTTGTAATTTGTCAATGACCACTCGCCTTTAAAAAATGGGATGTTGTTTTGATTAAGTACTTGGTTATATTAGTCTATGTTTTGATTTTTATGGTGTTTATGGGTCTGGATCTTATTTCTTTTTATGGGGCTTATTCTGATAGATAATAAAACTATAGAAGGTGTAATTTCTAAGCTTTTTCCTTATGTTAATAATTGCGTTAGTAAATAGTAGTTGTATATTCGCATAGTTTGTTTTTAGCCCATAGATCCGTTGCTGCAACTAGACTATGGAATGTGTATTTGGATTTGTATAACTACTCATCGAGATAGGTATTCAATGAAATGGTCAATTAATATATTTTTATGATTGATTGGGTATTTTTACCTCTTGGTTTGGATTCTAATCACTTAACTACTATTTTTCTTGAATTACAGGCTTATGCTATAGTTTACAAATTGATTGCGCATGCATTTTGGTATTCTTAAATGTCTATTGTAGCTGCACCCCGTCTTTAATATAAAATATTTTTTAAATTGTTATCTGTCGTATACTATTGTTTTTTTTCGTACTATGTTATTTTTGAGATATTATGGATGTTTTACTACAGTTATGTTTTACTCCTTATTACTTAAGCCTATGTTTCTTAATTCTTAAGAAATGGATCGGAGCAGTAGGGCTCCATATAGGAGCAGGCAGGGCAGGGTTTCACCCAGTAGCATACATCCACGTGGCATCCGACGCCCCCTTACAAGAAACAAGCAGGGACTATTTCTGCACATTTTCTAAAGTTTTGGAGCTGACCACAAAGTCTTCAATATATTAGAAATTATACAGATTTTTCACCATTAAGGAAAGGAATCGATGAAGAGTTTTAGATCCATACGATTGATAAGCTAAATCTTTGATTAAAACGTACGATCAACACGATTCTTTCTCAAAATCGTTTCTATATAGTTATATACGATCATCTTATACGGTTCTTTCTAAAAAATTTACGGTCTCTGCATATCTCCATCTTATATCACAATTACTTACGATCATCATAAACTTACGATAATCATCAGATCCGTACACAATGTCGCAAGTAATTACACCTTCATCTTCTGTCGATCGATTAGATGATGAACACACACCAGTTGTTGAAGCTATTAACAAAAGTAAGGATTATATGTGTTTGTATATGTTTATATATGCGTGATTTAGTCTGTTGTATCTATAGGTATATATATGTATTTACGTGTGTGCTCATATATGTGTATTTGCTTGTTTCGTTAGTACTTTCTATTGATTGATAAGTATACATACATCCATATGACTGTATGTAGTTTTCTTTTAATTTAGTTTTTTTCCTATGATCTTACTTGATTATAATATGCTGTATATTTGTGTTAAAGTGCAGCATGAGATTTATAAAATGCAGTTTGTAGGGTTTTATTTTTATGTATGGTGATGTACAAAAGATTACAAGTACGAAAATGTCAAATTATATTAAAATGCATTAGTGTATATCAAAATGCAGTACTTTCTAATTTAACACGTATGTTGCAGCTGTTTCAAAAAAAGCTGATAGACTATTCTATAGTCCTTGTGGGACAAGAATTTGGTATCCTGCTGTTGATGAAAAACCATTAATTGGAATAGTATATAATACGATAGAAGAAGCATTCATTTGTTATCAGAAGTATGCAAAGAAGGCAGGTTTTGTTGCTAAGAAAAGTTCATCTTGGAGGCCAAGCAAGTCGGTAAATCCTAAAAACAAGTTGTTTAGATGTAATAAAGAAGGGTCAAAGTATGTGAAAAAAGCAAAGCCAGATGCTGGTGCACAAGCTGTCGGTATTTCAGAACAATCTATCGTAAAAAAGAAACCACATCCAAGGAAAACAAGTACTTTTAGGGTTGGTTGCAATGCAAGATTTTCACTAAGTAAGATTTCAGATGGTAAATACAAATTGGTTAAATTTTTTGAGGGTCACAACCATCAGCTTCTTGAAAAAGATGAAATGAAGTTTGCGAAGAGAACAAGCAGTTTAGGATACATGAAAGAACAGTTGTTGTTTCAAGTGTCTATCCTTAATATTGGACCGGTGAAGGGATTTAGACTTCTGAAAGAACTTTATGGTGGTTTCAAAGAAATGGGAGTTACGACAGTTGATTGTAAGAATTTTAGAAGAGATGTGAATGTTTTTGTGGGGACGGAAGATGCACAAATGGCTGTTGAGAAACTCCTTGGAAGAAAGCAGTTTATCAAAGATTTCTATGTCGGCTATTTTCTAGATGATAAGGGGAGATTGGCTGGAGCTTTTTGGGCAGATCCAGAAGCTCATCTAAATTACAAAATATATGGAGATGTTGTATCATTCGACTCTACATTCAAGTCTAATAGGTTACATAATTTTTATTGAAATTTTCACATATTTTAGAGCTTATTCAAATTATAATGTTTTATAGCTGCAATGATACATGTATGTTTTTAAGGTGTTTATTAGGTGAAGTTATCAGATGAGGAAAAGGAATGGCATTTTTAAAATCAATGCATTTTACTGCATTTTACTTCATTTTACTGCATTTTACTTCATTATACTGTATTTTACTGCATTTTATTTGAACCATTGCATTTTACTAAAACCATTGCATTTTACTGCATTTTACTTTTTGTTCTTAAAATGCAGTGAATATTGATGTCCATTGCTTATCCTCATTTTTGATGTATTTATTTATTTAATGCAGTATAAAATTTAAAATGCAGTAGGACAACATATAATACAGTTGATAACATTTAATAATGTTATATTTATTTAATAAATAATTACTATTTTTATTTATATTTATATTGCATTTATTTGATAATAGATACTGATTTGGTTAATATTTGCAAATAGGTATGTAAATGAGTTGGGACAAGAAAATGTACAAGAAATGAAGAAAGTTATTCAAATAATGGAGTTTGACGATTTAAATGGATTGCGCGAAAGAAAATAAATTGGATTGAAGATTTATTAGAGTGTACGAGTTCGGTTAAAGAAGAATTGAGCTAAATATGAAGCAAATTAGCTGATTGGGCCTAAAATCAATATTAAATGAATTTAAGTTTTTATTATTATGAAAAGAAGCTATATTATGGATACATGTTTTCTTCGAGAAGTAGCTGGACCAAAAAACGGAAAATGAAGAATTAATCATTAAAAGAGATTGGGCCGCTGGACTTAGTGTTAATTAAAAAGGAATTGGGTTGGCCCAAATTAAGGGACACGGAGGTGCAGAAGAAAAGAAGATCACGAGAAGCATTTATGGTGGCTAGTTCAAGAATAAAAGAAAGGAAGGCCGGTGGAGCTTTTGGCTTGCGGAGTACGAAGTTTTAATCCATACGGCGGATCAAAAATCCATACGCCGTATGGATGATGTCCCCAGCAAATATAAAAAGCAGCCTCTGCATACGAATTTGGAGATAACTTTTTCAATATTAAAATTAGGGTTACGAATATTTTATGTATTTTTGAAGGTTTTTCATATTATAGAAGATCTTTCATTCATCTTAATCATTCGGCTACTACGGATCATCATTTAATCATTGTAATCATTCGTTTACTCTTTTATTTCAATATAATTATGTTTGCGATGATTTCAATTATTCTATGTGTTTATTTAATATGATTATACGTAGCTAAATCTTAATACATTTACTTGGATGAAATAACTATTGATTAGGGGTATTATCATTTGATGTTTATACGATTTAATTACGTTTAATCGAGAACCTTATATATTTAGGTTTTATTATCAATTCTAATTTATTTGGTAAATGAATAAGTGATTATAGCGGATGTTTGTCACTTATAAATTTATTATAAATTATTTGTCTATGAATAATTGAGCTTTGATTGTGGACGCAGATAAGTAATAAGTTAGACTATTAAACTTAAACGTATAAGATAGTGATTTTGGCGAACGTCTTTCACTAGATTAAATTGTTATTTGGTAAATTGAAATTGGAGTGTAGGTGATGGCGAATGTTAAGCCTAGTCTAATCAAAATGAACATGATTGTCTAAATAAACTGGTTTTAACTAAATACCCCGAAGTCATTAGTGAAATAATTCAAGTAAGTGTCGTTTTAATTATCTAAAAGTCAAATTAATCAATCTGACTCTTCCTGAGTCCACCTGCCATTAGTTTAAATAAAAGTAGTTTGTTAAGCAACGTGACAATTCGGTCACAACAAACCCAAGTCTTTTCTGTACTAAGTTAATTACATTTTTAGTTTTTATTCTTAAATTCACAATCCCTATGGAACGAACTTGAACTTATCATAGCTATACTATACACGATTGGGTATACTTGCCTAGTTGTGTAATAGTAAGTAGTGATTTTTCTTTGTTTAATTTTATAACTAGATTTTACACATCAAGTTTTTGGCGCCGCTGCCGGGGACTGTGTTAATTTAAGAATTTAATTAAGTATAGTTAATTGATCCTTTCTTTGAATTTTATTCTTAGAAAGTTACTTGTTTTGTGCCGGTACATTTGACGGTTTTATCTTTTGTGTTTTTGCAGGTTTAATCAGGTAGTGGATGAGCACGAGGACTTCGGGTAACGAACTTGTTAGTCCATTGTCCGATCCGGAGAAAACCACAAAGAAGAAACGAAAGAAGAAATCAAAGAATACGCCGACGGAATCTACTGAAAGCCAAACGGAAAGTGGATCAACTTCAGCAAACGTAATCATTGAAGAAGTTTTTGAAGAAGAGCTTGAATCAAAGTTTGAAGAGGATCTCAAATCAGAAGAAGAAGAAGAGGAGTATCAAATGGCTGACGAGAATGATACCTCAATGTTGTCAAGGGCTAGGGATGTTGCCCCTACACCAGAATCTGCCATTCGAAGGCCGGCTATTGACAACAACTTTTCACTAAATGGAAATCATATGAGTCTGATTAGAGATAGCCAGTTTGATGGAAGAGTGCAGGCCGATCCGCACAAGCATATTGCTAGCTTCTTGGAAATTGGGGACATGTTTAAATATTGGCCAAATACTGATGAAGCCATTCGCTTGAGGACTTTTCCCATGTCTCTGTGTGGGGAAGCAAAAATCTGGTACTAAGAACTTGAACCGAACACTATCACCACTTGGAACCAAATGAGGAAGGCGTTTGTTAGCCGATTTTCCCCTCCGGCTTTAGCAGAAAGGTTACTAAATGAGATTCGAGGATTTAAACAGAATGATGGAGAAACAGTAGTGGAAGCCTGGTTGAGGATGAAAGAGATGCTCAGGAACTGTCACGGTCATGGGTTATCTAAACGGGAGATTATTGAGCTTTTCTATAACGGGCTCAATACCTCATCAGCTTCGGTTTTAGATGCTGCAGGATGGGGATTGTTTATGTACAAAACTCCAAATGAAGCATGGAAGATGATGGAAGATAAGGTCTTACAGAATATTAATTGGGCTAACGATCAAAAAACCAAGAATACTCGGAAAACCGTTGCTTCAGCTTCTACTAGCGGTTATGATAATTCTGAGATGATGAAAGAGTTGAAGGCTATGTCCACAAAGTTTGATGACCAGTTCAAAACTCTGAAAGGAGAGATCAAGGAGCTTCGAGAAGGTTGTGGTAATTGTGGCAGAAATCATGCCACTAATGATTGTGATGATCAACCGATGATGATGGCAGATGAGGATGCAAATTACATGCAACAAAGTAATTATCAAATTGGAAATAAATATCAAAGAGGCGGTTATCAGAACCGAAATCAAGGTAATTACCAAGGGAACAAGTATCCTCGACAGAATCAAAATTACAACAATCAGTACCCGTCGAGAGATAATGTTCCACCACCAGTTCAACAACAGGAAGCTCCAGAATCCGCTTTAGAGAAGATGATGAAGGAATTTATTTCCAAACAGGATGCTTGTACTGAGAGGTTGAAGACACAAATGACGAATTTGAGGATAAGTGTGGATCAAGGTCAGAAAAATCAACAAGCCTCAATTCAGGATTTGGAAAGAAAAATGGATCGGTTATCTGAGGGGCAGAGTAGTAGACCAATCGGTGGTTTACCGAGCAATACTCAATCCAACCCGAGGCAAACATCTTCTAGCGGTGGTCCAAAGCCATACCAACCACCACCAGCCCGAAATGAGCATGCCAATGCTATTATCACTCGTAGCGGGAAAGAGCTACCACCTCCTCTGGCCAAAAAGGCCAAAGTTTCTAACACTGTTTTGCAGGATACTGATGAGTAGGAGGTTGAAGATGAGGAAGAAGAGGCGGCTCAACCCACATCTATTCCGGTTTCACCTACACCTTCGGTTACTCCACCGGTGGTGAAGGCATATAAACCGAAAATCCCCTATCCTCAACGTTTGAGGAAGGAGAAGATTGTGGCCCAATATGGGAAGTTTGTTGATATGATCAAGGGCATTCGGATCAACGTGCCCTTGGTTGATGTTTTAGCTGGAATGCCGAACTATGCCAAGTTTATCAAATATTTGGTGAGCAACAAGGATAAGCTATCGGAGGCATCAACTACATTTTTGAATGATGAGTGTTCTGCTATCGTTCAGAATCAGATTCCACCTAAGTTGGGTGACCCGGGGAGTTTTATTATTTCTTGTACATTAGGGAAGTTTATGACTTGTGATGCCCTAGCGGACTTAGGGGCTAGTATAAACTTAATGCCTTACTCCCTTTATGCTAAACTGTCTTTAGGATCCCTTAAGCCCACACGTATGAGTATAAGACTGGCTGATAGATCATTCTAATATCCCGTAGGGATTGTGGAAAATATGTTGATAGAGGTAGGTCAATTTAATTTTCCAGTTGACTTTGTGATCCTCTAAATGGAGGAAGATAGTAAAGTCCCACTCATCCTAGGACGTCCCTTTTTACTTACTGCTAATGCTATTATTCGTGTGAAAAATAAGCAGTTGACTTTAGGAGTAGGCCAGGAAAGAATTGATTTCACGGTCGATAAGGCCATGAAGCATCCTTATTCAACTGACGATACTTGTTTTAGTATTGATGTTATAGATGAAGCAATGGATGAGGAGTTACAGGGATTACATGGATTGGATGCTGAACTAGCTGAGCTTATGGAGTCAGTAGACGAGAATATGACTGAGGAAGAGTTACTTTTTGTAACACCTCGTCAAAAAGTTAATTTTCGCGCCGAATTTAAACTTTTTGATAAATGATTTAACCTTTATTTCCAATTAGCATTTTTATAAAATACTTCCATTAGAAAACATTTTAAAATAATATAAATAAGAATTTTATATTATCTTATGACTGGACAAATAAAACACGGGTATTTTGTACTGTGGTTGGAGACCACAGTCCGCGCACTGGGGATCTGTGTTGGACAAAACCCAACTTCCTCCCCCTTTTTCACCTCATTTTCAACTTCACTCTCTCTCTCTCTCTACTTCCATTTCTCTCTCAATCTTCTCTCTAAAATACTCACTAATCACATAAAAACTACCACAAAACGACCTCAAATCGCTTGGGCCATTTAGAGAAAAACGATCACGAGTTCACGATCTACACAACCACCTTTTCGGATTTCAAATCCGACCACTTGTAAGTTTCCGACAAATCCCGTAAATCTTTAGATTTTGAAGTTTTCTTTCATAATAGTGTTTAACATACTTAGTATTAACCAATACAACAAAGAAACACGATTTTATAGCTCAAAAACATGTTTGGATTGGGTTTTTGGTCGGAAAAATGCGACAGTCGCTGCTGACTGTCTGGGTGTTCATCTTTGCGACACAACCATTGTGTCACATATTGTGTCGCATAAACCACCCATGCGACACAACCCTTGTGTCGCGCTCTTGTGTCGTATAAACCGTATTATGTCGTATCTTATGTCGTATCTTGTGTCGCATCTTATATCGCAAAACCCATGCGACACAACGCTTATGTCGCTGTTGACTCAGCACCTCGAATCCATGCGACACAACCCTTGTGTCGCAGAATTGTGTCGTACCATGTGACACAACCCTTGTGTCGCATGTTGTGTCGCAGAAAACAGAAATTTGCCAAATCTTTCTAAGTGTCGGAAAACATTTTCAAATGAAAATTCAAATACAATACGGCTTGTAATCCAAAACAAATATACTTTATAAAGTATACGAAAACTCGAACCTAATAATAATCTAAATTATTATTACGAACCATCCATAACGAACCGCACTTACAAACGTACGAAATCTCTCATGTTTAGGACACTAGGAGATTTCACTTGGCACGACTCGTTACACTAGGACGCTAGCTCCTCAGGTGAGTTCACAACACTACTCTTTTACTATTTTCCAACTGATTTCGGGGTGGGAATGCATACTCCTGTGTTACTACTTTCAACTGTTCAAACATTTACGAACGTTTTACTATCGTTTATGGTAACGGTGCTAGACCACGACAGCTATGAACCATTTGACCATACTTAGAGATATTAAGTATGACCGTGTTAGAAACACCTAGAATTGTATTACATATGATACCTAGGGAATAAACGCCTCACTACATCAGTGACTTGCTAAGTACTAGAAATGACTAGTGGACTTGTGAATACCAACTAGAGGCACCGATTTGCTAGCTCAGTGATGACTATCTTTACGAACTAACGGATGACTCTAACTAAGTACTGAAAGTACTTCCCTACAGTTAAGTGACTTAGATTTTACACATTACTTCAGGCAAACTAGGTGACGTAGACACGTACTTACTAGTTGATTACGATCATCCCTTACATCTAGGTGACGCTCCTACATTTCTTAGTATGATATACTACTGTGATTTACGTAACAACTTGAGGTACTGTTGAGTGCCTGTAACAATTTACTAGCCTTGGGCTAAACTTACTTGCGGCATGTCGTGTACTGCCAAAACGATTACTTGCATCTCCTGCGGGAGAATAACGGACGCTGTCACTGTATGTGAAGCAAAACGATGCCACGGTGGGTGGTACAAACCCGATACCAATGTGATTGGTATTACGGATTTACAAACGAGCTCACGATACCACGGTGGGTGGTACAACTTACTTGCGAGCTGGATTGCTCACGATACCACGGTGGGTGGTACAACTTACTTGCGAGCTGGATTGCTCACGATACCACGGTGGGTGGTACAACTTACTTACGAGCTAAATGCTCACACTCAGCAACGGACTTACGAATTATTACGGTCGGGGTCGTTGGCTCAGCATGTGGATTCATGCTCTATCGTAGTCCTGCGGGACTGCACGGTTACTCATTTCAGCATATGGACTTATGCTTTACTTACATTCAGCAACGGACCTACGAATTATTACGGTCGGGGTCGTTGGCTCTATAACTGGTTGATTTACTTAAACATAGTCCTGCGGGACATAACTTGACACTTCCCTTGGGGGATAACCATTACCATCACTGTAGGTGATTACTAGATTCTTATGAGTCGGAGACTCAGGAAATTACGAGCTTTTGCTCACTTGACCGTAATTACGAACCCATTACTATCACTGTAGGTGATGCGAAACACTTACGAGTCGGAGACTCAGGAAATTACGAGCTTTTGCTCACTTGACTGTAATTACAACCCGTACCGATATGACACGATTACAAAACAGATAACTTGATCACGTTGCCGGGGTGCAACCTTTCATGCCAGGTGGCATCGTGACCTATTAGTAGCCATAGTACTAATACTTGAAACCGTACAAACTATCCGTACCGTATTGCCGGGGAGCAATACCGACTGCCTAAGAACTTGCTTGCTTGATTGCTTGCGGCCAGTAGCACGACAGATAGTCTCCTTACGCTACTCTCGTATACATATTGCCAGGTGGCAATATCTTACCGGATAACACCCAGGCTGAGGATTGGTCCCCTTTACTTGACCAGAAACCTATTGATTAGGTTCACCTGATTACCATAAATTACTTATAACTGCCTCGAGGGGCAACTGTTGTTATTTAAACTGCTAAACTTGATTAATATTTCTGAATGAAATATTTATTACTTGAACTACTTGTTTCTACAAATTACTTGTGAACTCACCAGCTTTTCAGCTGACCCTTTTAGTGTGCATTCTCAGGTACACTGCTGTAGTAGGATTGGACTACAAGATTCTAGTTCGAGTCGCATGTTTTCAACACTCAGGACATTTATTGCATTTGCTTCAGTACTAGTAGAATGTAATATTACTTTTATGCGAGCTCGAAACTTGTAAACACTTTAATTTCAGAAATGTATAACTATTTTCAAACGTCTCATTTAGAGTCGTTCATTATGTATCTTATGCTGTGATTACCAGATTAGTAACACCCTAAACTCGCTTCCGCAAATCATTAAATTTGGGGGTGTTACAGATTGGTATCAGAGCCTAAGGTTATAGTGAACTAGGTTGCATTTAGTGGGCCTAGACTATGACCATTAGGCAGTATTCCTTATTAAGTATAACTAGTTCAGGGATTACATCATACGAACTTAATTTAACATAGCGTAGCTAACTATGTACAATTAAGCAAAGATGATGTAAGATCTGAAAGGGGTTATATTGAAAGGGAATGCAGTAGTTGACTCTGATTGTTATTTGCTACTTGCTAGACACCCTAGGCTATTATATGTACTGTAGGTATATATGAATAGGCCTTACGTGTATACTATTCCGGCATATCTATATACAGGTAGGTATGATTATACCCGACATGATTCCGTTGTGCAACTGATACACATTTTCGAAGTGGCATATCGCCAGCTTCTCAGCCGTTACGACTTAATCTCAAAATTTTGACCAGGTTGGTCACGACTGACTGGTATTATGAGAGATGCTCGTAATGACTAAGTCCACAAATTACTTTCAAACTTACTATCGGCCTGAGGGCCATACTTGGATAACATGTGGCACGTGGTGCTGCATCGTGCTTTGGGCACAATATTACTCCAACACGTGGTGCTGCAACTACACAGTATGTTTATACTGCATTCGGCACGATGGTGCTACACTCACAGTACAGGGGTACTGCAATTACGGTGCCGCGGGCACTACATTACAGCACGTGGTGCTGCGTTTCATAGTACTTTGTACTGCAATCATAATAAATTACGGTGCTTCTGGCACTACATTTTGGCACGTTGTGCTACACCCAGGCTCGATGAGCTACTATCCAATATGCATGTGGACTTGTTATAGTTACATGTACGACTTATATGTACATATACGTTTACTTAACTGGGCATGAGATGCCACCCCTGATTCTTTACTACTGCGCACTTATACTTGTATAGCTACGTGTGCATCACATATTTATATACGACTACTCTACTGGACACGAGGTGTCCCACTCGATTTCTTTGCGTAGGAACACCCGCTATAGGCACTTGTACACTTATACGCATACGCAATTACCTTAATGGGCACGAAGTGCCACACCACGACTACTCAGGCATGTGATGCCTCATTCGATGAATACACTCTAAGTTATTGGGATCACATTTATAGTACTTTAGTACTACATTATAGTCTGATAGACTACGACGATACCATAGTTCTGATCGAACTACATATAATACACAACTAGGTCGCTAGTACGACTACACATTTAAAATTTCAAAGTCCGAGGACTTTCATACAGACACCTTAAGTGGTTTCTGGGTCATTATCACTTTTATATCCGTGGGCAACGGTGTAATACCGATTTACGTATACGACTGTAATAATCACAATTCCTGAATAAGGAATCTCACGACTGTTGTTTCATTCTTGTTTAAGAATCATGCCACGTGGATGACAAACGTACACTCAAACAGAACGCGACCAATACGCGGAGCAAAGAGTAGCAGAAGCTCTGGCTGCACAAAACTTAACGCGCCTCTGCACCTATAAAGAATTTCTGAACTGTAACCCGCCAATCTTTGTTGGTACCGAAGGGGCTGTCGGACTGATCCAATGGATCGAAAGGATGGAAGCTGTTTTCCGCATTTGCAACTGCCCTGATGGATACAAAGTCAAATACTCCACCTACACCCTTCGAGATAATGCTCTAACCTGGTGGAATGCTCACGCCCACACCGTAGGGGTCGACACCGCCTATGAACTTTCGTGGGAGGAACTGAAACAACTGATGAGGGACGAATATTGTCCTAGCGAGGAACTACACCGACTCGAGAATGAACTCTGGCATCTTACCATGAAAAACAACGACATCATGACCTATACAAACCGTTTTCACCGACTAGCACTCTTTTGCCCATCACTAGTAAACCAAGAAAGCAAACGAATCGAAAAATACATCGAAGGACTTCCAACACAAATAGCAGGCATGGTTACCTCCTCTAAACCCAGCACTATTCGCGACGCCGTTCGCATGGCCCATAACCTCATGGCGCGGGTGGTTCAACGCGAAACCCTCACAACTGAAAATCATACACAAAAGTGGAATGGCGATTCCAGCACTAGTCATAATCCAACAAATCAACCCGAACCCCTGAAATCTTACCCTTCTGAATACAAAGGAAAGCGGGGTTATGCGGGGGATAAACCCTTCTGTCACAGCTATAAACGTCATCACTCTGGCCCTTGTGGCTCACCTTGCGAGAGATGTCGACGATTCGGACACCAAATCTGGGACTGTAGAGTTCCTGCCAACCCCGACAAACAACAAACGTGTTTCAAATGTAACACTCCTGGACATTTCAAGAAAGATTGCCCAAATCAGAAACGAAAAATCCTCATGATCAACTCCGGGAGGACCGGACGAAACCGCGACAATATCACGGGTATGCCCCTATCCAATACTAAACTTCCAAATCAAACACAACGTTTCGATCGGCGGGAAAGTCGATTCCAAAATGATACCGATTACATAAATTAATACCAACTATACGAATGAAGCCAAACTTAAAAGCTAGAGTTTGCTTTCAGCAGACTAACCGACTGAAAGTATACAAAACACTCAGTCCTGATAGGACTACTCCTCGAACAGTCACGTGGTGACAACTATCTAGTCCCGTAGGGACTATAATGCAAACGGTCTCTTAGTGACTACGACTCAACGATAACTTGAACAAAACCATATAGTCAGGATGTGACTACAACGATAAACCGCGACACAGTCATGGATTGACTGCCCTTCAACCCCGTTATAAGACATGGTATGTCTAAAACCTACTCGACAAACAACATGTATGTACATTGCTCCCCAGACCTCACATGACCACGACATCACTTTTAAATTTCGGGACGAAATTTCCTTAACAAGGGGAGATTGTAACACCTCGTCAAAAAGTTAATTTTCGCGCCGAATTTAAACTTTTTGATAAATGATTTAACCTTTATTTCCAATTAGCATTTTTATAAAATACTTCCATTAGAAAACATTTTAAAATAATATAAATAAGAATTTTATATTATCTTATGACTGGACAAATAAAACACGGGTATTTTGTACTGTGGTTGGAGACCACAGTCCGCGCACTGGGGATCTGTGTTGGACAAAACCCAACTTCCTCCCCCTTTTTCACCTCATTTTCAACTTCACTCTCTCTCTCTCTACTTCCATTTCTCTCTCAATCTTCTCTCTAAAATACTCACTAATCACATAAAAACTACCACAAAACGACCTCAAATCGCTTGGGCCATTTAGAGAAAAACGATCACGAGTTCACGATCTACACAACCACCTTTTCGGATTTCAAATCCGACCACTTGTAAGTTTCCGACAAATCCCGTAAATCTTTAGATTTTGAAGTTTTCTTTCATAATAGTGTTTAACATACTTAGTATTAACCAATACAACAAAGAAACACGATTTTATAGCTCAAAAACATGTTTGGATTGGGTTTTTGGTCGGAAAAATGCGACAGTCGCTGCTGACTGTCTGGGTGTTCATCTTTGCGACACAACCATTGTGTCGCATATTGTGTCGCATAAACCACCCATGCGACACAACCCTTGTGTCGCGCTCTTGTGTCGTATAAACCGTATTATGTCGTATCTTATGTCGTATCTTGTGTCGCATCTTATATCGCAAAACCCATGCGACACAACGCTTATGTCGCTGTTGACTCAGCACCTCGAATCCATGCGACACAACCCTTGTGTCGCAGAATTGTGTCGTACCATGCGACACAACCCTTGTGTCGCATGTTGTGTCGCAGAAAACAGAAATTTGCCAAATCTTTCTAAGTGTCGGAAAACGTTTTCAAATGAAAATTCAAATACAATACGGCTTGTAATCCAAAACAAATATACTTTATAAAGTATACGAAAACTCGAACCTAATAATAATCTAAATTATTATTACGAACCATCCATAACGAACCGCACTTACAAACGTACGAAATCTCTCATGTTTAGGACACTAGGAGATTTCACTTGGCACGACTCGTTACACTAGGACGCTAGCTCCTCAGGTAAGTTCACAACCCCACTCTTTTACTGTTTTCCAACTGATTTCGGGGTGGGAATGCATACTCCTGTGTTACTACTTTCAACTGTTCAAACATTTACGAACGTTTTACTATCGTTTATGGTAACGGTGCTAGACCACGACAGCTATGAACCATTTGACCATACTTAGAGATATTAAGTATGACCGTGTTAGAAACACCTAGAATTATATTACATATGATACCTAGGGAATAAACGCCTCACTACATCAGTGACTTGCTAAGTACTAGAAATGACTAGTGGACTTGTGAATACCAACTAGAGGCACCGATTTGCTAGCTCAGTGATGACTATCTTTACGAACTAACGGATGACTCTAACTAAGTACTGAAAGTACTTCCCTACAGTTAAGTGACTTAGATTTTACACATTACTTCAGGCAAACTAGGTGACGTAGACACGTACTTACTAGTTGATTACGATCATCCCTTACATCTAGGTAACGCTCCTACATTTCTTAGTATGATATACTACTGTGATTTACGTAACAACTTGAGGTACTGTTGAGTGCCTGTAACAATTTACTAGCCTTGGGCTAAACTTACTTGCGGCATGTCGTGTACTGCCAAAACGATTACTTGCATCTCCTGCGGGAGAATAACGGACGCTGTCACTGTATGTGAAGCAAAACGATGCCACGGTGGGTGGTACAAACCCGATACCAATGTGATTGGTATTACGGATTTACAAACGAGCTCACGATACCACGGTGGGTGGTACAACTTACTTGCGAGCTGGATTGCTCACGATACCACGGTGGGTGGTACAACTTACTTGCGAGCTGGATTGCTCACGATACCACGGTGGGTGGTACAACTTACTTACGAGCTAAATGCTCACACTCAGCAACGGACTTACGAATTATTACGGTCGGGGTCGTTGGCTCATCATGTGGATTCATGCTCTATCGTAGTCCTGCGGGACTGCACGGTTACTCATTTCAGCATATGGACTTATGCTTTACTTACATTCAGCAACGGACCTACGAATTATTACGGTCGGGGTCGTTGGCTCTATAACTGGTTGATTTACTTAAACATAGTCCTGCGGGACATAACTTGACACTTCCCTTGGGGGATAACCATTACCATCACTGTAGGTGATTACTAGATTCTTATGAGTCGGAGACTCAGGAAATTACGAGCTTTTGCTCACTTGACCGTAATTACGAACCCATTACTATCACTGTAGGTGATGCGAAACACTTACGAGTCGGAGACTCAGGAAATTACGAGCTTTTGCTCACTTGACTGTAATTACAACCCGTACCGATATGACACGATTACAAAACAGATAACTTGATCACGTTGCCGGGGTGCAACCTTTCATGCCAGGTGGCATCGTGACCTATTAGTAGCCATAGTACTAATACTTGAAACCGTACAAACTATCCGTACCGTATTGCCGGGGAGCAATACCGACTGCCTAAGAACTTGCTTGCTTGATTGCTTGCGGCCAGTAGCACGACAGATAGTCTCCTTACGCTACTCTCGTATACATATTGCCAGGTGGCAATATCTTACCGGATAACACCCAGGCTGAGGATTGGTCCCCTTTACTTGACCAGAAACCTATTGATTAGGTTCACCTGATTACCATAAATTACTTATAACTGCCTCGAGGGGCAACTGTTGTTATTTAAACTGCTAAACTTGATTAATATTTCTGAATGAAATATTTATTACTTGAACTACTTGTTTCTACAAATTACTTGTGAACTCACCAGCTTTTCAGCTGACCCTTTTAGTGTGCATTCTCAGGTACACTGCTGTAGTAGGATTGGACTACAAGATTCTAGTTCGAGTCGCATGTTTTCAACACTCAGGACATTTATTGCATTTGCTTCAGTACTAGTAGAATGTAATATTACTTTTATGCGAGCTCGAAACTTGTAAACACTTTAATTTCAGAAATGTATAACTATTTTCAAACGTCTCATTTAGAGTCGTTCATTATGTATCTTATGCTGTGATTACCAGATTAGTAACACCCTAAACTCGCTTCCGCAAATCATTAAATTTGGGGGTGTTACACTTTTAGCTATGGAAGCTGACATGGATATGGAAGAGCAACTAGCTGGGGAAAGATTTGAGGAGCTGAAGAGTGAGGATCAGATGAGGATCAAGACTTCACTGGAGGATCCACCGAGAGACTTGGAGCTGAAACCACTCCCAAGCCATTTGGAATATGCTTTCTTGCAAGAGGAGAATTTATTACCGGTTGTAATTTCTTCTACTCTTGTTAATTATGAAAAATGCATGTTACTTGATGTGTTGAAAGCTCACAAGGGCGCCTTTGCTTGGCGTACATCCGACATACCTGGGATAAGCCCATCTTTTTGTAAACACAAAATTAATTTTTTAGATGATGTAAAACCCGTTGTCCAAAGATAACGGAGGCTTAACCCAAATATGAAGGATGTAGTAAAAAATGAGGTAGTTAAATTGCATGATGCGGGTATAATTTACCCAATTTCTGATAGCCCTTGGGTGAGTCCTGTCTATTGTGTGCCTAAAAAGGGGGGTATGATTGTAATAACGAATGACCGGAATGAATTAGTTCCAACTAGGACAGTCACGGGTTGGCGTGTTTGTATTGATTATAGGAAGTTGAATGATGCCACCCGTAAGGACCATTTCCCTTTACCTTTCATTGACCAAATGCTAGAAAGACATGCATGTAATGAGTTCTTTTGCTTTCTTGACGGGTTTTCGGGATATTTCCAAATTCCTATAGACCCAAAAGATCAAGAGAAAATGACCTTTACTTGTCCTTTTGGTACTTATGCTTATAGGAGAATGCATTTTGGGCTTTGTAACGCCCCAGCCACTTTTCAAAGGTGTATGATTGCTATTTTTCAGGACATGATTGAGACTTCAATGAAAGTTTTCATGGATGATTTTTCTGTTTCTGGAAATTCATTTGAATCGTGCTTGTCTAACTTAGAAAAGATGCTTGAAAGATGCGAGAAGGCGTATTTAGTTCTTAATTGGGGAAAGTGCCACTTCATGGTTAAAGAGGGTATTGTTTTGGGACACAAGGTGTCAAGTGTGGGGATTGAGGTTGACAAGGCAAAGATTGATGTCATTGCCAAGTTACCTCCACCCGCCAATGTTAAGGAAGTTAGAAGTTTCTTAGGTCATGTGTGTTTCTACCGTAGGTTCATTAAAGACTTTTCTAAGATCACTAGACCCATGACCAAATTGCTTGAGAAAGATGTCACTTTTGTGTTTGATGATGAATGTGTTAAGGCATTTGAGACTCTAAAGGATAGGTTGACCAATGCACCTATTATGGTTTCACCTGATTGGTCTCAGCCTTTTGAATTGATGTGTGATGCTAGCGACTACGCCTTAGGGGCTGTTTTTTTTTTTGGGAGGGAAACCATTTTAAACCTATTTACTATGCTAGTAAAACCCTAAATGGAGCACAACAGAATTATACCACGACTGAAAAAGAACTCCTTTCGGTTGTATTTCCTTTTGATAAGTTTAGACCTTACCTTATCCTATCTAAGACTGTAGTTTTCACAGACCACTCAGCCCTAAAGTATTTGTTTTCCAAACAATATGCTAAATGTGACACCCCTCAAAAATTTAATACGCGTAATAGTACTTAATTCGTAATTAGTTGTAAATATGTACAAAACATTCGGGATGAACCCGGCAAAACTACGGACGTTGGTGAACTAAATTATTAAATAATATGAAATTATTTAATAGCATTATTATTTACTAAATATTATGTTGATAATATTTAAAACGTATTTTGTATCGTATAAAACACACCAAACGCGACGAAAACGGCGGAATGCGCCCGACAATCGAACGAAAAATCAAAATATATTTTAAAATTTTAAAATATATCATTTAGAGTAAAACTTTCATTTAAAATATCTCATTTGACTTTAATAACGAAAAACGTCTAATTAAAACGTTACGCGATTAAACATCCGTAAAACAAATACGCAAATCGAGACCGACGATTTAACGAAACATTTTTATAAATGTTATCAAGTACCTAGGTTAAGTAATTCAAGTGAAAATATCGAAATTTAAATCGTTGATAAAAAAAAAACGTCAATTAAAAGTTAAACGTACGAACTAACGTCTAAACAATCGGGGAAACGAACGAAAACGTAACTAATTAAATGGGAATAAGGAAATGACCAAAATACCCTTGAGTGGGCCCCCTAGGCCAGCCCCCATGTGATCCCATGTGACCACCAACCTCTACTCCCACTAACATTACATGCATTCATGCAAGAAGTCTTTCACCATTCATTTCATTTTCACACTCCACTCAACCTCTTTATTCTCCACCTTCTCTCTAGTTTCTTCTCACTCTAAAATCTGAGAAAAACCACCACCACTAACCACCATAACACCACCATAAACCACCATCAACCACCAACAAAAATTCTTAACTATTTGTAATAATAACAAGCTCAAGATCATCACTTCCTTCTCCTCATCGATTTCTTTGTAAGAACACAAGCTAAACTTTCATCTATGTTTATTTACATATTATATTGTTCATCTAACTTGAATATGTCTAAAACTCTTGCTAAAAATCTTTTTTATAAAGCAAACATAAACATGCATAATCTGTCCCATAAAACACAGCCCACAAAAATAATCACATCTCGAGTTCTAGGAGGAGTTAGACAACGAATTTTTTTTAAAAGTTGCGTATTGAAAAGATCTACAACTTTCGTGTTTTACACTTTTTCCAGATCTGTAGGTATTTTTGTGGATAGACTGATCTTTGGGACTGACCTGAAAATGTTCGATAAATGTGTCGGTTGTTACACGGAATTAATTACCTATGTAAATGGACACTATGAATCTTGGAAAAATCACGTTAAGAACTAGAAACCTTGATGATCAGTTGGTAAAATTTTTGAGACTTGATGTGGATTAGAAATGGTAGAAATGTGTGGCGAACTAAACCGACAAAACCAAAAACATAACTCTAGGGCTGTTTTAGAACTCTTGTAAAAACCGACACTTCGGGTTAACCCCGACACGAATCAATAATTTTTATAAGCTCTATGAACTGAAATATGGGTTGGGTAAAAGTTTCGGGTCAAACCGAGTAAGTTTGACCAAGTCAACAAAAACGGCTCGGTTTCTAAAAACGACAAAACTTGCTATTTTTGGAAAATAGTAACAAAAATGGGTTTGAGTGACTTATTTAGTAACTTGGACAAAAAAAAAAAACTAAATTTAGAAAGTTTCCCGAATTAGAAACCGACACCTAGAACACTTGGACCAAATACTCTAACTCATAAATTGGAAGTGACTCATGAAGTGTCTCATAAATTGGAAGTGACTCATGAAGTGTCTCATAAATTGGAAGTGACTCATGAAGTGTCTCATAAATTGGAAGTGACTCATGAAGTGTCTCATAAATTGGAAGTGTCTCATGAAGTGTCTCATAAAAAGACATATATCGCTAAAGTTTGACCAACTTGACCAGGTTTGACCAACTTTGACCAGTTTGACCAGGTTTGACCAACCTTGACCAGTTTGACCAGGTTTGACCAACTTTGACCAGGTTTGACCAACTTTGACCTACAGTTTAAGGTTTTTACGAACTAAATAATCTGTTTGCAACACCCGATATGTACTAATAAATAGTATACAACAAAACAAACTTAATAATAATGTCTAAATGAATTATTATTACAAACTTTCACCAACAAGTCGTACACGTTTTTGATAAACGAACTTGAACAACTTATTTGGACATAACTAGTTGATGAACGCTAACATGGATGGTCAACTACGACATCCACATACTTACAATTATAATCTCATACGTTTAGGACGTTAGGAGATTATCGACTCGAAACATATTTGCATTAAACACGCTAGCAACCACAGGTGAGTTCACAACCCCTACTTTTACTGTTTTCAATGCTTCTTTAACAGGGGTGAAGGACATAGCTACTACTTTACTGTCTTGATACAAACGTACAACGATTATTATAAATGCTTTCATACTATTACTTGAATTGTTTACGAAATGACTTTTCACACTATTTTGGGAACATGACAACGAATCTTGGTACGGACCTAGGTTTACGAGAGGTAGTTGTGTGCACAAAAGTCCCAGTGTACGCAGCCTATAACCATTAGCTAGGTGACTCTAGCCACTAGATATACGGATAGTACTATCGAGTTGACAGCCCTCCCACTATTATAACTTGTTGGTCGCGCCAACCGTACGACGATAGTCGTAACGAGGAGCGTATATTTAAAATGTTACTATGGCAAAAACGTTAAACGTCGTGGATTGGTTATAGCACTAGGGGTCGTTACTATAACTCATAAGGTCTAGCTAACCTTCGAGGGATCACCGTCTATGTCTCCCTACTATTTTGAACATTTTAGAAATAACATTTTCCTACGCTTGATTACATAGGAATGCGTTCCTACTATTTATACAACTGGATTGGTTTTCCAAACGTATACCATTGGATGTGTTGACATCACTAAAATGAAATGATGTGTTGACATCACTAAAATGAAACTGTACTTTTAGGTAACATCCCAACAACACGATACTTTTGGATGACGTTCCAACTAAAACGAAACATTATTTGACTTTTGAGGCAACAAGCTTACAAACAAACTGGTTTAACGAACTACACTTGTAAACCTAAAACCTGTGAATTCACTCAACATTTTTGTTGACTTTTTGCTATGTCTTTCAGGAAACTAGCAGCACCAGTAAGACTGCATACATTCTGGATTAGGCGACCCATGAAGAATTAGGATGCCACGTTTTGGGACACTAAGGATTTCCTTTTTATAACTGATTTCCCATTAGTCATATTTATGAAATCCTCTTTTGAAATATGTAACTATTAACTATTTGTATCTTACAAATACTATTCCTACGACTCTGATGAGTCGTAGCTTTTTGTAACAAATGTTTACTTAAATGGCATCTTAATTTACTGTTCAGCAATAATCATATGCTCTGATATGCGTGACTGTCCAGCGTTAACGTCGGCACCCCCGACAACACTAATGCTTCCGCTAACCACGATTAACGAATTTGGAGGTGCGATACTAAACCACGTCTCATTCGTTGGATTCTCTTATTGCAAGAATTTGACATTGAGATAAAAGATAAAAAGGGGGCTGAGAACCTTGCCGCCGATCACTTGTCGAGGTTGGAGAATCCAAACCTAGACAAGCTAGGCGATACTAACATTGATGATTCCTTTCCCGAGGAATTTCTTTTGCAGGTAGGAGACAATGTGGAGAATGAGGAAGAATCACCTTGGTACGCGGATTTTGCTAATTACTTAGTTGCAGGTGTTTTGAGGAAAGGCATGACCCACCAACAGAAAAGGAATTTTTTCTCGGACTTGAAATATTATTTTTGGGATGATCCGTATCTGTTTCGGGTTTGTGCTGATGGGATGATAAGAAGATGTGTATCCGGGGGTGAAACGAGGAAAATATTGGATGAGTGTCACCATGGACCATCCGGTGGACACTATGGACCGTCAGTTACAGCTAAAAAGGTTTATGATGCAGGATTCTATTGGCCCACCTTTTTCAAAGAGGCACAAATACTTTCCCAAAATTGTGATGCATGCCAACGTGTAGGCAACATCTCTAAAAGAGATGAAATGCCACAACAGAGCATTCAAGTTTGTGAGGATTTTGATGTATGAGGCATAGATTTCATGGGTCCGTTTCCCCCATCTCATAAATGTGAGTACATACTGGTTGCGGTGGATTATGTGTCCAAATGGGTGGAGGCAAAAGCGTTACCGAAGAATGATGCCCGTGTGGTGATCGATTTTCTGAAAAGTTTATTTTGTTAGTTTGGAATTCCTAAAGCTTTAATTAGTGACCGTGGGAGCCATTTCGCGAACCAAGAGAAGGTATTAAAGAAGTATGGGGTTAATCACAGGTTTTCAACTTCTTACCACCCTCAAACGAGTGGACAAGTGGAAAACACTAATAGGGCGTTGAAAAGGATTTTGGAGAAGACGGTTAAAGACAATCGAGCTGTTTGGGCAAAGAAACTGGATGATGCTTTGTGGGCATTTCGCACTGCATACAAGACACCGATTGGGACTGATGACACGCAAAAAGTCAAGTTTTAGTGTGCCATTATCTCACCTTTTTAGCCCAATTATGGATGAAAACATTTGAAATATACATTTTTATACTAAATTTCATAATGATGTCTAAAATATAGACGATGCTTCAAGAATCAACTAAAAAGGCCTAAAAACGAATAAAATAGAGCATAAATGATCTTAAGCATTCTTGTTCAATATTTTAGCACTTTTGGAGCTTCGCTTGGAATTATGACCTCTAACTTATGTCATATTGTTCCTTAGGAGATTACGATCGCGTGGATATAAAGAACGCTCAAAACGGACATCGGATGAAGAAGTTACGCCCAAACGAAGATTCAAGACAACCGACGGACCACGATACGGGAGGCACCAAGCCGTATACGGGCAAATCCAGCCGTATACGGCCTAGACCCAACCGTATACGGCCTGGCTAGGGCGTATACGGCTTGATGCCAGCCGTATACGGCCATTCTCCCCCGTATCCGGCCTTATCCCTCCCCTGATACGGCCAATCTCTCCCGTATACGGCCAAACTCAACCGTATCGTGTGTTTTTGTCATCCAAGGTGTGATTTTGATACGGTTGAGGAATACGGTTGAGATTTTGAAGATGGAAATACGGCTGAGGAATACGGTTGAGCTTCTAGTATAAATATGGGGTTAAACCTCCTCATTCAACACATTCTGAGATTCATATTCTCTTCCATTTTTCTCTTATACTCTTTAGGTTAGATTTATATTTTATTTTCGTAGTTAGCGGCTAGTTAGTCACGGCTTTGACCGGACGAATAGGGGGGTAATATTGTAATATTGCTTGGAGGATACTCGAAGTTCTGCTTGTATTTCTTCACGTTATATTCAGCTACGCTGTTACTCTGGTTAATTCTATCCTTTATCTATTTTATTATGATGATTGTTATTACTGTTATCATGCTAGATTTAGGATCATTTGCCATGATTAGCGAGTAGTTTTACTGCGTGTTTGCTATGATGTAATTAGTCGTATTAATTGGGATGATGTCATTATGAAAACAACGGAGGTAACGTTATACGGCTTTCATTTGTATAGAGCCGGAAACATCACAAATGTGTGTAGTACGGAACGTGGAAGCTATGAAAGTCGTGGGCACAATCCGTTGTCGATTAATGATTAATTAATTGTTGATCCACTTTGTATCTATGATTTTAAACCTCAATCAAACTTAACGCCTCTCAACCAGTAAACGTGGCTATGGCCTTAATGATAGGACGTCGCGAACCCTATCCAAAGGTGATTAGTTATCTGTGTCTCAAACATGGTCTGATTTGTGAAGAATGTAAACATTGTTTTCCAAATGGAACACCAAGTACATCGTCATCATGGAAATAATGCTTTCACTCGTGAACGCAAACTACATGGTGATTATGGAAAAACGTTTTCTAACTTGAATGCAAAGTACACCGGTATTGTGGAATTATCGCTTTCCTCTCAGAACGTATAATTGACATTGTACCTGTGGAAACACTGTCTTCTCTCGAACGCAAATATTACGCTATTTACAAATTAGGGATTTATTGGGATTTTAAATTAAGGGCTGGTTTATATCATAGATGGAGAATTTCTGTGCTTAAATACAAACTTAGTTAAACAAGTCTAGGGTTTAAGGCAAAGTAGGTACCGTAATTCGGCTAAGAACTTGGTATTTCCACGGGAAGAGTCGTAGTTCCCTATTGTGTACAAACGTTTTACTTAGACTTTACAAACCCATCGATAGAAAGTGATCTACATACACAAAACCTGATCTTGAACTTAAATGTTTCGTTTAAACTGAAGTATTTCTGTGGGGTTAAGAAAGGTCGGACATCGAGATTGGTTTGTCGTCATATTCATGCACCCAGGATTCATATCCATATAAGGGTCGCTCTTCCGTTATCAGTTGGCGTTGTATGGCCGGATAAACTACTCCGATCAGAATCACGATAGCCTAGTTTCTCAGTGACATACTGATTTATCAGTAGGGAGCTAGTGCTTACTCCTCAATACTCGGAATAAATGAAATACAAATCTCTTGAGATCATTCTATAAATCAAACATCATCCCAGTTAAGAAAACTAATGAAATCATAGCAAACACCTCCCCTAGATTATCTGCTAACTACATAAATTTTATCTGCTTTATTTTAATTTCCTGCCTAAGTATAAAAACCAAAACAAAACCTCCAAAAATCTTTTAAAACCATTACTAGTTTGATAAATCGTCTCCAACGTAAACGTTTCACAATACAACTGGTTTATAGAACGACCCTAGGTCATACTTACTACTGTACCCATAGTTTTAAGTATACTTAGGCCCCCCATTTACAAATTTTAAAACACCCGTTGGTGGACGCGCCCGGAGGAAGGCACCGCAACGACGCGAGTCAAATCGCGACCGACCTCTAGGCGCCCATCAAGGTTTTTGGCGCCGCTGCCGGGGAATCAGTTGTAAGATCCGTAGACGTTATAGACGAATTTTTCTTTCTAGTAAATATCCTTAGTTTAGTTTAGTTTAAGTTTTACTTTATTAGTTTAGTTGTTCCAGACGAAAATTCCTTCCCACAACACACAACGATATTCGACCAGATCATCCGGATCTGAACCTCTCATTTCCATACCCGATCCTGAGTCGATTATCCGAACCGCTCGTAAAGGAAAGCGCACTCGACAACCGATGGCTGCTCGCGTCACTCTCACCGATAGTACCAAACCGTCAATCGAAGGACGAGGAGGACCTATCAACTATCCAGTTATCGAAGGCACATCTTTCGAACTGAGACACCATATCATTCAGATGATCAAGGAATTCTGCCAATTCCATGGTCTACCCAATGAAGACCCCAACGCCCACATAAACCGATTTATTCAAACCACCAACTCTTACAAGTAGAATGTGGTTGAGCAGGACATAGTCCGCCTATACCTATTCCCCTATTCGCTTACTCACCATGCCTTGACCTGGTTTGAGGGATTAGAGACCGGCTCTATCTCTTCTTGGACGGAGATGGGTAATAAATTCTTAACTAAGTACTTTCCTCCGGCCCAAACAAACCAAATGCAAGAATGACATCATGAACTTCCACCAAGCTCATGATGAATCTATCTATACGGCGTGGGAGAGATATAAGAGTCTTCTAAACAAATGTCCTAACCATTTGATAGAGAAAACCAGCCAGCTGTGCACGTTTTACAACGGTCTTGTTCCAAACCACCGCATCACCCTCGACGCTGCCGCTCAAGGAAGTATTATGCTACTCTCCGTAGAAGAGGCTTGGAATCTGATCGAGAATATGACGATGCACCATCACGATTGGAACTCTGGTGAGCATTCCTCATCATCGGCACCGCTTTCCACTCCAAACCCATTCCAGGCTGAAGCTATCAAATCTCTGACGGAAAAGATCGAAACCCTGACGAAACAGATCGGCGAAATGAAGAAACCATCCCAGCACGTCCATCAAGTTCAGGAATGCCATAACTGTGCCAACCTTCCAACTGCTGCTTATCAGGTTGAGTACGAGGATCCCGCTGACGGAACGGTTTACTATGCTCAATTTCCAGCTCGCCCTCAGAATCAGTCACGTTTCGCTCAAACCTCTCCCCCTAGGACTAGAGGCACTCAATACCCACCTAGAAACCAACCACCATTTCAACCCAACTACCAACCTAGGTACCCACAACAACCCCAACTCACCTATAACCAACCACTGTCATTGACTGCACCGGACGCAGCTCAATCGACTGAACCCACTAAGACCCTTGTGCCCATTACTAGTACAGATGACACCCTAAACAAGTTCATCCAAGGCCAACACCAAATCAACCAAAAGACTAGTGCTAGGCAAGACCAAACTAACCTATACCTTAGGAACCAACTGGCCGTTCTCAAAAATCTTGAGGGCCAGATTGGACAGCTAGCTCAACGTCTTGACTCTAGGCCTCAGGGTAACCTTCCTAGTAACACGGTACAGAACCCCCACGTAGAAGAGGCTAAACAGATGAGTACTTCAGACGAGAAGGAGGCACCGGGCCAACCTTCCACTACTTCTCCTGTCCCACCGATAGTCGAGACCACGTCTGTCCCTACACCACCAAGGGAAGTACGAATTCCGTTTCCTAACCGACTTAGGAAAGCCTACAAAGCTAACACCTTCCGACTCGATGGAAAGTTTATGGACACGGTGTCCAGAACCCCTTCCAGTTCAAAATACATCCTTAAACTCCTGTCGACCAAGGACAAGGTACCCGAAGTACCCAATGTCCCACTGAACGCGGAATGTTCAGCAATCACTAAGAATGACCTACCGGAGAAATTAGGAGATATAGGACGATTCACCCTTCCTTGTTCGATCTATCACTCGGGCATGATACACTCTCTAGCCGACCTAGGAGCCAGTATCAACCTTATGCCTTATTCACTTTATAGAAGACTGGAATTAGGACCCCTTAAGCCTACCAAAATGAGTGTCCAGCTAGCTGACCAATCCATTAGATACCCTAAAGGAATAGCTGAGAATATCATGGTTAAGGTAGATAAGTTCCTATATCTCACAGACTTTGTAGTGATGGACATTCAGGAGGATGTTCATATCCCTATCATCTTAGGAAGGCCATTCTTGAACACCGCGCATACTATCATCGATGTTTACTCACAGACTATCAGTCTTAGATCTCATGGAGAGACTGTTACCTTCAAGATTGATCAGACTGAGCAGGCTTTGACAGAGCATGCGGAGATATGTATGATTTCTACAGGCAGAGTTACTTCGGATGATGATTCCGAACCAGATACACGGAGGTCTGTCGAGCCTACTATGATTGCTTCCGACACTGAGGAAGAAGAAATGGAAGAAGAGGAAGAGACTGAAGAAGAAATAGAAGAAGAAGAGGAGGACGAGACTGAGGAAGATCAGACCATACCGACTTACCTTCCTGAGTCATACCTTCCGACGACAGAGATAATGCAGATAGACTATACTCGAAGTTTTATTCCGCTGCCAGATAGTGATTCAGAGGAAGAAGAACCAATGGAGGATCATTCTAGTAAACTCATCACATCAGACCTCGATCCACTCACCTTCCCTAGAATCTGAAACTCAGCTTGAGCTAGGAGGCACTTCTGGTTCCAGTCATGATTCCGACTCTCAGGAAGAAAGGGAAATCGAGATAATCTCTTCTCAGCCGATATCTCAGATCACCGACGAGTCTCAGTCACCACCTACCGCTATGGAGTTTCCCGATTTGCTAGAAGTTGACCCCGCAGCGACAGAGAGTGACGAGGACGACGTCGTATTCATTGACGTTCCGATTGATATCCGCTCTATTCACCTTCGTCTACCTTCCACCATTCCAGACTCTTCGCTCTGAACTATTCAAGTACCGGTCGTCTCTAATCATGAAGAGATGATCAGTGCTATTGAGCAACACGAGGATGACTTTCGTACCCTAATGGCCATTATCAGAGATTCTACTATTGAGTACACGCCGCAACAGAGAGACTTGATAGAAGGAATCGAAACAGAGTATGATGTTTATTGTGCCACCAACTCCCGAAGCCCTCAGCATCTACAGAACCGCATCCATGCCTTCGCCGAAGATCTCGCTACTCAGCTTCTTCAAGAACCTCAGAGTACTGATGAGCCATCTACAGACGATCTGGAGTTCTTTGAAAACCAGAAAATCATATATGGCAAGGTATATGAAGCACTGATCAGGTCCGCATTTCCATATTCGCCCAGACAGATGGAATTTCTACATTCTTACAGATACAATATGGACTATGCTACTGGGAACCCTGATGATGAAGTAGATGCTCAGATGATGAGTTATCTTCGAGGATTGATGGATTCTATGGCTAATAACGATCATATCAACGATTCTTCACCACACATGTTTTACATCGACTGCACTCTAGAGTTCCATGCTCATAAGATTATCGAAAGGCTGGAGCGTGTGAGCCAGGATGAGAGGATTCGCAGCATCCCTTCATCTATTTATGACAGTTCAATGGTTAACCCTGCGAACTTCATCACAGATCAGCTTAGAGACATCTTCGGTACTGTCTTCACAGGAGAACCCAGACAGTTGTTCCATGATGGACTGCGTGAGGTTTACAATAGAATGATTAACGTCTTTCGTAATCCAAACCTCACGTACTCCGATCATCAAGAGCAGCTCATCCAAGGCATCCTCGAGTCCATTGAAGAAATAGGAAGAAGCACCAGCATAAGCACTCATGAAGATATCCATTTGCGTTTCTTCGGATTCATGGATTCACTAAGACGAGAACGACCAGAGCGTGAGAGACTCGAGTACAACGGGACCTACTTCATAGATTCCGATGGGCTCATCTCCAAAGCAGTCTATGATATCTCCTGGGACCTCTTATACCTACAGAGGGTGGCTGAGGAATACTTCGATAGCTTCCCTCTTTTCGTCTCAAGAATCCCGAACATTACCCACATCATCTCTCGCTATTACCTCAAGTTCTATCCATAAAACTCCAGGGCTCCACCACCGAGCATCTCTAGCCCTGGAGGTTCCTTTTCCGGCTGATCCAGGAGGAACAAAAGTCGAGCCCTCCACTTTAAATAGAAGCGCTTCTCGGGAGGCAACCCGTGGAATAAGTATTCTTTAGTATTAGTAGTATTATAATAAGTGAATTATCTCTGACTATCTTTCACACTTGGATATACAAAAGCTTTCAAAACACCACTTCATTTTCAAACTAACAACTTTTACCACATCACTAATTCCAGAATTCAAGAAACATTTTCAAAATGATAAGTCATGTGTTTCAAGCATTTGAGGTACTTGTGTGCTACTTTCACACATTATGCTCGAACTCGTTTAAAAACACATGTCTTACAAATAATTTGTAGTAGAAAACATCTTTTCACAAGTCTGGAATAGTAACTCTCTTTCGGTAAAAGCTATAAAAATGAGAAGTTGGTCAAAAAAGTATATCCAACGTGTTCACACTTACGGGATATTTTTCACATGAGAGAACAGTGAAGAGAATGAAGAATTGAGCCATATTATACCAAGTGCTCTTCCCAACAGCCGAATGCACTTCATGGAACTGCCGCAAGAAGGATATCTGGCAAGTACTCTTCTTCAAGGCAACATATCTTCAGACTCTCAGCCTCCTTCAACCGCTTTGTTAGGGGAGTTCTCTCGTTCTTATCCTTGTTTTGATATAGATTATTTTCCTTTATTTTTCAAGTAATCTATGCCATATCCTTAACTTATCACTAAGTGTGGGATTCCAACCCAAAATAAACAATTGAGTAACATTTTCCGATATGTTCAAACTCTAAGTGTGGGATTTTACTTGCAATAAAATCTCAACTCAAGAGAACATTAGGGACAATGTTCTTCTAAGTTTGGGATAGCGGTATAGAATACCTTAGGTCAGATTCTTTCTTCCAAAAGCAAACTCAGAAAATTTTCCTTAATTTTAAAACCTCACTTTTGCTTAAAATTTTTTCAAAATTTTTGAATTAAAATGTCTTAAGGGGAAGCATTTTCATATATGAGTAGTGTATTTTGGAAGTTAAGATTAAATAAGTTAGGAATTTCTTGAGCTTGAAATAATAATCTAAAAGGGCAGCGCATGGCTAGGCACATATAACCCAATCTTGTAGTAAGGTATCTTGAGCCCATGAAAATCATTCATTTTTAATGCTTCACTATTCGTTTGATGAGTGTGTGCCGATGCTTGCATCTGGAATTAGAACTTGCTCTTGTTATGCATGTCAAGACCATATTGGTAGAGTACCGTACGCGGTATAGGTGCAATCAGATGACCTTGACATTCCTTAGGATTTAAACCCCCATTTTTACATATCTCTTCAAGCCCAAAACCCTTCCAACACTCATTTTTTAGTGTTGATGATCCGCCTAGAAAACCCTGTTGAGCCTTAGCCTTTTCGTTTATTTAAAACCCAAAACTTTAAACCCATTTCACTTCCACACCCACCAAAACCTTATCTTAGAAATTTTTAAATTTTTGAAAAATATTATTTAGGTATTCTTTTGCTTTCACTCAAAATCCACAAATTCGTGTTTACTCATAATTTATCGCGTGCGTTTCCATATAAATACTCAAAAATCGAGAGTCTTGTGGTGCGTAAAATTAGCACCAAGTAAATTCGAAATTGTCAAAAGTGTGAAAAATGAAAAGGTCTCAAAAGGGTAATAAATCAAAAATGCCTTAGAAATTCCTTGGCAAAGAAGTTCTAAAGCCCAAAAATATATAGAAAAAGAAAAGAAATGAAATATATAATAAAGCTAAGTACTTCGATTCTTCCGAAAAACTCCGATTCTCAAAAAGAATATAAAATTTCCGTGTGTTTTTTTTAAGAGATAGAAGTCAAAATAGCTATCTCATTCCCTTCTCGTTATCCGTTTCCATTTTCATTAAAAAGTTTATCTAAATAAAGTTTTTCATAAGTTTAGAAAGGCCTAAGATAAGTAAAACCCTTTTATTTAATACTAATTTCCCACTTATCCATTCCCTTTAACCCTTACCACACATTACAACCCATCTGAATGTCCTAGGATGATTAGCACCATCCTCACCTAAGTGGTGGAGATGTGATTCTCGAGCAAGCCTATGACGAAGGATACTGCATGACTGGTGATGTCGTGTAAACGGGGTTTTATTTTAAAAATGGAATATACCTAACTTACTATACACAACACAGGCAAGAATACCTGATCATATATAGTATAGCTCAGTAAGTCCGAGTCGAACACAGGGAACGTATGTCAATATTAACAAATTGGAAATTGCTACAAGTAAATAAAGCAGTAAAAATGGGGACGTTTTAGTTCCGTTCAAACAAATAAGTAACAATTATAAAAAGAAATGATTAAATAAAGAAAACTAATTTATTAAAATAAGAAATACTAAAATAGTTTAATTAAAATAAAAGGTTTAATTCAAATGGTAAAAGAAACGCATTTGCTTAGATTACTTTCCTTAAAATCTGGAAATCATGTTATTTAGAATGCTCACGTATGGATTCTATCGTGCCCTTTCAAATATATCAACCTTCCTTACAGTATAAGTTGAATTAAATACAATTAAGAAAGACACAAGGTTGTTTTCAACACATTAACAGTTCAATTTAACGTTGTCCACAAAATTGTATTCTAGATTAATTCAACACCGTTTATGCGACTTATTCTATTGACTTGAATCAACAAAGTCTATAACTGATTAAGGTTATCTTATCCATCAATGACCATTACTAACTATTAACCCTAGCCCGTCAAACTCAATATATTCTGCAATAATTATCAATCAAAATCAACAACTATCAATAATTCCACAACCAACAGGAAATCAATCTCAACTAATTATGAAACCACGCTAGGTAATCAGCAACAATCATCAAATATCCAAGGATTAACGAATAAACACATAAACATTGAATAAAATCCGATACGTTCGCATTTTCAATAATCAATCCATCAAATAAGTATTATCATCTAAGCAAATACATAAAATACTTAGCCAATCATATTATAACAGAAAATCAGATTCAAACTCAACATCATAATCATAATCGAATGAAAGATATAAAAGAAATCGAACCAAAATAATGAAATAACGAATGAACGAATGAAAGCCTTCAATTCTTTTGAATCATTTGCCTTCAAAAGTCACTGAAATTAGGGTTCTTGAGCAGAGAATTCGTCTGGAAGAAAAAGTGTTGAAGTGTGTGTTCAGAATGAGGCAAAATGAGTTTTTTAGGTTTTCTGCCGAGGCGATCCATACGCCGTATGGATTTCCATACGCCGTATGGATTGCAAAGCCCATGGATCTGACCCGCGTCTTCTGGCGGCCCGGCTCAGCTGATCCATACGCCGTATGGATTCCATACGCCGCATGGATTGAAATTTCCAACTTCTCAGCTGATCGACCTTCTTTCTTCAACCTTCACTCTTTTTAACATCTTTTCTTCGATTCTTGCTCGTTTTCAACTTTTATTCCGATTCAAGCTCCAAATAAATCCTAAATGCAAATATGAACGAAATGAGTATCGAATTCAAATAAAATGCATAAGAAATTAATCAAACTAAGGGGTAATTAGTACTATAAAATAGCACATTTTGGCGTTCATCAAACATCCCCCACTTGAATCCTACTTGTCCTCAAGTAGACTAGTGATTCAAAAATTCAAAACTTTAAATATGAACGGCAAACAATGGATAAAAGGACTTACAAACTACACAGCATTCGACAAACCAAATTTTTATCTTAAAATCAATTCTTCCTTAAAACTCAACAATCAAGAAACTCTACATGGGAAGCCATTCTAACAGATTATTGTTACCCATAAAAGATAATTCACTCAGATTACCAATATTGTTGTCCACTTAAACAATCTAAATTTCAGAAATTGAGCTTAACTTATTATTATTCTAGCAGGCCTTACCCTTGATTTTCAATAGCAAAATACTCTCATATAGATAGCGTGTCACAATTCTCCAAATAATGAACATCCAATTAAATCAATCATTTTTCAAACCAAGACATTGGTGACAGGTCTGTACCTTAGTACAACAGAGCGACATAACTTGGCTTTGGTTTTTCAATTTACGAGTCCTTTGTACTCATTTATTTTTATCTATTTTGATAACAAATATACTGACGGAAACCAGGTCTATACTTTCGTACAACAGATGAGACAACACCCAGTATATTCCCAAATGATGATTATCAGGATCCCAAAATTATGGATTGTAACACGCTATCATACAAGAATTAAGGCTACAGTCATACCTTGCTAAAAGATCCTCACAGGATAAATCCCTACTTAAATCATTACATTTCTTACTAGCTCAATACTTTCATATAGATTGCCTATCGGTACATCATAAGATGAACTATCTAATATTTAAAATTAAATTTATTTCATTCTTTGCATTCCCACAGCATGTTACAAGATTGCTAAACTTTACATAGAAAACAATTTTAAAACAAAAATTCGGCTGAAAAATGACTAACACGTAGAATGCCTCTTAACCTCAATAATAGCTACCATTCATAAGTTAAGGACAACTAGATAGAATGCCTCTTAACCTCAATAATAGCTACCATTCATAAGTTAAGGACAACTAGACTTCTTTTCCCCCGTCCCCCACTTAGAAACATGCAATGTCCTCATTGCAAAAGAAAATAAAAATAAAGGGAATAGAAAAGAAGTGAAACAGAAAACTCCCCTGATTTGAAGGCAATTTGCTTGAAAGACTTCATTCAGAAATAAAATACACAGCACACTTCCGTAGGCAACACGATTGCATTTAGCACATGCAATAAGCCTTTAAACCCCTCGGTATCCCGAGTGGACGAGTTGTAGTCTCGTGAGGGTTTCCAGAGAACATACCCACAAAGTTCAAATCTGTAAACAAAACAATAAAACAAAATACAAATTATCAAAATAACGGGTTGTCTCCCGAAAGTGCTTTTGTTTATCACGTCGGTAAGCTCGACATCTTGCTTCGCCACTTAATTCAAATCCATCTCCAAATCACGCTTGGAGTCCCTTATATCACCACAGTACTTCTTCACTCTACTTCCATTGACCTTGAAAGTTTTTCCAGAATATCCTTGCAAATCAACAGCTCCAAACGGATAAACCTTTTCAACAACAAATGGGCCAGTCCAGCGTGTCTTTAACTTTCCTGGAAACAGATGCAATCTAGAACTATACAATAAAACTTTATCACCTTTCTCGAATGTATGGTTCGACTTAAGACGAGCATCATGCCACTTCTTAGTTCGCTCCTTGAACAATCTCGAATTGTCATAAGCATTTATTCTTAATTCATCCAACTCATTTAGCTGTTCCATTCTTTCCTTTCCAGCTAACTTCTCATCAAGATTGCACTTCTGTAAAGCCCAATATGCTTTATGCTCTAACTCAAAAGGTAAATGACAAGCTTTTCCATAAACAAGGCGGTAAGGAGTCGTTCCAACTGACGACTTAAATGCTGTTCGTGCCGCCCATAATGCATCATCTAACTTGTATGACCAATTCTTAGGTTTCCTTCAACTGAACGTTCTAAAATACGCTTCAACCCTCTATTAGTTACTTCCAGTTGACCACTCGTCTGTGGATGATAAGCAGTTGAAAACTTATGTCTAACTCCATACTTTCGCAGCACTTTTTCCAATTGCAGATTCGTGAAATGTGTCCCTCGATCACTAATCAAAGCTTTTGGTGCTCCAAAGCGCGAAAATAACTGCTTAAGAAAATTTACCACAACGCGAGCATCATTCGTGGGTAATGCCTTTGCTTCAGCCCACTTAGAAACATAATCCACAGCCACAATGATGTATTTGTTTCCATTGCTAGATGGAAACGGGCCCATAAAGTCTATACCCCAGACATCAAAAATCTCGCTTACCATAATTGGATTTTGCAACATTTCATCCTTCTTTGAAATTCTCCCAGTACGTTGGCCGGCATCGCATTCCTTCACATACTTGAATGCATCCTTGTAAACTGTTGGCCAATAAAAACCTGCCTCAAACACTTTCCTTGCAGTGTAGTTTGGACCATGATGTCCTCCAGCCGGACCATCATGACAGTGCTCTAATATAATATCACATTCCTCTCCAGCTACACATCGTCGGACAATTCCATCAGCACACTGTCTGAACAGATATGGATCTTCCCAAAAGTAATACCGTAAAGATGAGAAAAACCTCTTTCTTTGGTTGAAATCCAATCCGGGTGGCAGAGTCTTTGTAACTAGAAAGTTTGCAATATCAGCGAACCATGGAAATTCATTCAGAATTGCTTTCAACAAGCTTTCGTCAGGAAATTTATCTCGAATTTCCGTTTCGTCCAACTTATCCAATTCTGGATTCTCTAGTCTTGACAGATGATCTGCGGCTAGATTTTCCGCTCCTTTCTTATCACGAATCTCAATGTCAAACTCCTGCAATAACAGAATCCATCGCAACAACCTTGGTTTTGCATCTTGCTTCCCAAACAAGTATCTTAATGCAGAGTGATCGGTAAAAACAACCGTTTTTGACAAGACCAGGTAAGAGCGAAACTTATCAAATGCAAAAACAACATCAAGCAATTCCTTCTCAGTCGTAGTGTAATTCTCCTGTGCACTCGTCAAAGTCTTGCTTGCGTAATAAATAGGTTGAAACTTCTTATCAACCCTCTGACCTAAAACTGCTCCCACAGCGTAATCACTGGCATCACACATCAATTCAAATGGAAGATCCCAATTCGGACTTATCATAATTGGTGCAGATACCAATTTCTCCTTTAAGATCTTGAACGCATCTTGACACTCCTTTGAAAACTCGAACTTAGCTTCCTTTTCCAACAACTTGTTCATAGGACGTGCTATCTTTGAAAAATCCTTGATGAATCTCCTATAAAATCCAGCATGTCCTAAGAAACTTCGCATTCCTTTAACATTTGTCGGATGAGGTAGCTTTGCTATCGCCTCAATCTGTGCTTGATCAACTTCAATACCAGCTCTCGAAATTTTATGCCCCAACACAACTCCTTCTCGTACCATGAAATGACACTTTTCCCAATTTAAAACGAGATTTGAACTCTCACACCTTTGCAACGTCCTATTCAGATTCATCAGACACTTATCAAAAGAATCTCCAAACAAAGAGAAGTCATCCATGAATATTTCCATGCTGTCTTCTACCATATCATGGAATATTGCCATCATGCACCGTTGAAATGTGGCGGGTGCATTACATAGACCGAAAGGCATTCTCCGATAAGCGAAAGTTCCGAACGGGCAGGTGAAAGTAGTCTTATCTTGATCATTTGCATCAATTGGGATTTGGAAGTACCCGGAGAATCCGTCTAGAAAGCAATAATACTCTTTTCCAGCTAGACGTTCGAGCATCTGATCAATGAATGGCAAGGGAAAGTGATCCTTGCGTGTCGCATCATTCAGCTTTCTATAATCGATACAGACCCTCCATCCAGTAACAGTTCTTGTGGGAATTAACTCATTCCTCTCATTAGCAACCACTGTCATACCTCCTTTCTTAGGCACGACATGAATGGGACTGACCCATGGACTATCAGAAATCGGGTATATCAGTCCAGAGTCAAGCAATTTTATGATTTCCTTCCTCACAACATCCGTAACCTTAGGATTTAATCGTCTTAATGGTTGCACAATTGGTTTGAAATCAGACTCCATAAGGATCTTGTGTGTACAATATGATGGACTAATTCCCTTGATGTCACTGATCGTCCATGCTATAGCATGCTTATGTTCCTTCAGAACCTTTAGCAGACTTTCTTTCTCGTTTGCTGATAGCTTGGATGAAATGATAATTGGCAAATCCGACTCTCCTTGTAGGTATGCATATTCCAAATGGGTCAGTAAATCTTTTAGTTCTAACCTTGGTGGTTCTTCAAAAGAAGATTTACATGCCAACACCTCTTCTCGTGAGCAGGGAATCCCATGCATAGTGATGCGAGTCTCTTTCTTGACTAAAATACCATTAGTCTCAACCGATTCTTCAGTCTCAGCCGGCTGATCACCTTCTACTTCCTCATCACTCTCGAACTCTAACTCCTCAAGCATTTTATCGAATTCTTCGATATCTCTAATTGCTTCTATGCTTCCTGTCCATCCTTCCAAGATCATGGGATCAAGATCTTCATCTTCCATGAGACTTTGAAGGAATTCTTCATCATCAGTCATTTCTCTTGCACTCACAAAGTAGCACGTATCATCAACTGCAGCAGGATATCTCATTGATTTGTTGACATCAAATACTACTTCCTCTTCTCCTAATCTCAGAGTGATTTTTCTATCATGAACATCAATCAATGCCCTTGCAGTGGCTAGAAAAGGTCTTCCCAAAATGATAGGTACCTTTTTATCTTCGACCATGTCCAGAATGATGAAATCACACGGAAAAACAAACCTATCCACCTTAACTAGCACATTCTCTACCATACCCCTAGGATATTGAACCGAACGATCTGCTAACTCAATGCACATTCTAATTGGCTTTGGTTCCCCTAACTTAAGTCTGGCATACATAGTATAAGGCATTATTGATATGCTTGCCCCCAAGTCAGCCAATGCATGAGTAAGGTCTAAACTTCCAATCAGACAAGGAAGGGTAATACTCCCAGGGTCTTTCATTTTCGGTGGAAGTTTATTTTGCATAACTGCTGAACATCTCTGGTTCATTGTCACCGTGGTCGCCTCTGCCAACTTGCTCTTATTAGTTAAAAGTTCCTTCAGATACTTTGCATACTTTGGCATTTGAGCAATGGCTTCCACGAATGGGATGTTAATGTGCAGTTGCTTTAGATTCTCTAGGAACTGGTGGTATTGAGCATCATCTTTCCCTCTTCTCAAAGCTGCTGGATAAGGTGGTGGTGGTGCATGCTCCTTAGCATATTGCTTATCTCTTGCAATTTGTTCAGCCTCAGTGTCCACCTTGGGACTTTCCACAACTTCTACTTCCTTCTCTTTCTGCGGTAGGGGTTGAGAAACAGGTTTCTTCTTTGGAATGGAGTCTTCAAAACCCTTTCCACTCCGGGTGATTACTGCTTTCGCCTGATCCCGTAGATTGGTTTCAGTGTATCCAGGTAGGGTACCAGGGAATCTTTCTTGAAGAACTTTGGCTATGTTGGAAACATTCCCTTCAATTTGCTTAATCGCAGCTCCTTGGTTTCTCAATGCAGCATCGGTGGCATCCATTCTTTGTCCAGAGCTCGTAATGAATTTCTCATTGGATGTGAGAAACTTTCCCATCATTTCTTCTAAATTAGCTTGCTTGTCTGAAGATGAGGCACCTGGCTGCTCCTTGGTGAAAAATCCAGGTTGAGTTTGGCGAAACGGTCGCCCTCCATCTTGGTATGGTCTTCTGAAGAAATTTCCACCGCCCTGACGGTATGGTGCTTGAGCTTCTCCATACTTGACTTCCTCAGTCTGTTCTCCTGTTCGCGTCTCGGGGCAATCCTTTACTAAATGGCTTCCTCCACAGTTGTCGCATCCCACTTGTATAGCATGGACAGTCTCAGTAACCTTCTTGAAAACTCTGCCCATGTTATCTAGCTTAGCGGTGATAGCTGCAAATCCATCTTCATCATTCACAGACCTCCTCCGTCTAGAAGTGCCATCATCCTATAACTGAGAGTGTTTCGCTTGGTCGCGAATGGCAGTCAACGCATCGCGAGGAACCTTCTTGGGAATAGGCCCTTGAGAATCCAGTTGCTGTCTCGTGGCACGATCCACTCCTTTATAGAAAATACTCATGATTTGCTGATCGTTCAGGTCGTGCTGTGGGCACTTATGCATCAGGTCCTTATATCTCTCCCAAGCTTGGTGTAGTGACTCATCCATTTCTTGCTTGAAATTTCTGATTTCGTCAATCATCTTTGAAGTTTTGGAAGGAGGACAATACATCTTCAGAAACTTCGTGCGAAGGTCTTCCCATGTGGTTATGGATCCAGCTGGCTCGTTTTGAATCCATCTCTTAGCAGCTCCCTTGAGTGTAATTGGGAATACCCTGAGCATAACTTGGTCACGTGTGATGTTAGGAACGTTGAACATATCGGCTATCTCAACGATTTTCTCCACATGATCATTAGCATCTTCCCTTTCTTCTCCTCGAAAAGGATTCTCCCTAAGCTCCTTGAGGAACTGTCCCTTGATTTCGAACTCCACATCTTGTGCAATCGCTGGCCTTACTACTCCAGTGCCACGGTCATTATGCATCCGACTCGAATACTCTTCGAGCGTTATGTTAGCGATATCTTCTGCCATTGCGTCTCTTGGGTCTGCTTGATTGATCAGAGGTTCGAATAAGGACCGAAGATACTCTCCAAAATCTCCTTCTAAATACGATGGAAGGTTGTGGTGTAAACTTGAGTTGGGGTGTACAGAAGCAAACCGTCTCCTCTGACGAAAAACTCTTTCAGGATCTTCAAAAGGATCAGCGAGATGAGGATTCCTTGATCGGGTCATAAACTTCCTGTGATATAATTCCCGAATCAGTAGAACAAGACCCTAGTTGAATCACTTACTAAAAAATCCTAAACACAAAAAATATAATTCAAAAAATAAATAAAGCAGAACTGAACTTAAATAACAATATACAAAGATCAAATTCCAATTTGTCAAATTAAAACAAACCGCTCCCCGGCAGCGGCGCCAAAAACTTGATGTCGTGTAAACGGGGTTTTATTTTAAAAATGGAAAATACCTAACTTACTATACACAACACAGGCAAGAATACCTGATCATATATAGTATAGCTCAGTAAGTCCGAGTCGAACACAGGGAACGGATGTCAATATTAACAAATTGGAAATTGCTACAAGTAAATAAAGCAGTAAAAATGGGGACGTTTTAGTTCCGTTCGAACAAATAAGTAACAATTATAAAAAGAAATGATTAAATAAAGAAAACTAATTTATTAAAATAATAAATACTAAAATAGTTTAATTAAAATAAAAGGTTTAATTCAAATGGTAAAAGAAACGCATTTGCTTAGATTACTTTCCTTAAAATCTGGAAATCATGTTATTTAGAATGCTCACGTATGGATTCTATCGTGCCCTTTCAAATATATCAACCTTCCTTACAAGATAAGTTGAATTAAATACAATTAAGAAAGACACAAGGTTGTTTTCAACACATTAACAGTTCAATTTAATGTTGTCCACAAAATTGTATTCTAGATTAATTCAACACCGTTTATGCGACTTATTCTATTGACTTGAATCAACAAAGTCTATAACTGATTAAGGTTATCTTGTCCATCAATGACCATTACTAACTATTAACCCTAGCCCGTCAAACTCAATATATTCGGCAATAGTTATCAATCAAAATCAACAACTATCAATAATTCCACAACCAACAGGAAATCAATCTCAACTAATTATGAAACCACGCTAGGTAATCAGTAACAATCATCAAATATCCAAGGATTAACGAATAAACACATAAACATTGAATAAAATCCGATACGTTCGCATTTTCAATAATCAATCCATCAAATAAGTATTATCATCTAAGCAAATACATAAAATACTTAGCCAATCATATTATAACAGAAAATCAGATTCAAACTCAACATCATAATCATAATCGAATGAAAGATATAAAAGAAATCGAACCGAAATAATGAAATAACGAATGAACGAATGAAAGCCTTCAATTCTTTTGAATCATTTGCCTTCAAAAGTCACTGAAATTAGGGTTCTTGAGCAGAGAATTCGTCTGGAAGAAAAAGTGTTGAAGTGTGTGTTCAAAATGAGGCAAAATGAGTTTTTTAGGTTTTCTGCCGAGGCGATCCATACGCCGTATGGATTTCCATACGCCGTATGGATTGCAAAGCCCATGGATCTGACCCGCGTCTTCTGGCGGCCCGGCTCAGCTGATCCATACGCCGTATGGATTCCATACGCCGCATGGATTGAAATTTCCAACTTCTCAGCCGATCGAACTTCTTTCTTCAACCTTCACTCTTTTTAACATCTTTTCTTCGATTCTTGCTCGTTTTCAGCTTCTATTCCGATTCAAGCTCCAAATAAATCCTAAATGCAAATATGAACGAAATGAGTATCGAATTCAAATAAAATGCATAAGAAATTAATCAAACTAAGGGGTAATTAGTACTATAAAATAGCACATTTTGGCGTTCATCAAATGGCTTATGAGCGATTTCGTTTGATTAGAATGATAGGTAACCCGAAACACTTATGAGTGAATTGAGTGACCACCTGGTGAGATCGCCTAGTCATGTATATCCCAAAAAAATCTTGCCCTAGAGAATTATTTCATGCTTCTGGAACGAATACCTTATTTCTTCTTGGCTTCCAGGATATATTACTTATACATGGGATTCTTTGCTCTTAAACATTTTGATTCACCTAAAAGTGCATTTACACTTTCAAATATTTTCCTTGGGAAAGCAAGTGAGAAATTTGTGTTTTGCTTGAGGACAAGCAAAGTCTAAGTGTGGGATATTTGATGACACGCAAAAAGTCAAGTTTTAGTGTGCCATTATCTCACCTTTTTAGCCCAATTATAGATGAAAACATTTGAAATATACATTTTTATACTAAATTTCATAATGACGGCTAAAATATAGATGATGCTTCAAGAATCAACTAAAAAAGCCTAAAAACGAATAAAATAGAGCATAAACAATCTTAAGCATTCTTGTTCACGTATTTTAGCACTTTTGGAGCTCCGCTTGGAATTATGACCTCTAACTTATGTCATTTTGTTTCTTAGGAGATTACGATCGCGTGGATATAAAGAACACTCAAAACGGACATCGGATGAAGAAGTTACGCCCAAACGAAGATTCAAGACAACCTGTAACACCCGCTAAATTAGGACTAGTAATTAGTGCCTAATCATATGTTAATACATGTAATTAGTTCTGTGTTAGGCTAATTAATGTATCGAATTATATATATTGTTGAATATATACGAAAATGCGATTTGATTAAATCGTACGCAATTTGAATCGAATGTATTTCGATTCAATTAAATACGGATGTTGGTGACAAATTTTAGTAAGTAACATTATTATGTTAATAATGATCAAATTTCAATTCGTTTTGTACAAACGAAACTTACACGATTAAAAATGTTTAACGAGCAAACTAACTCACATTTTATAATTCAAATATATATCGATTAGTAAAATGATTAAGTAAAATATCGCGTAATAAAATTTTACTTTAAAACTTATTATTTAATATGAAAAATATTTATTAAAAGTTAAAAGACGGAGAAAAAGAACACCACGCGGAGCGCGGGGCGAAAACCGAAAAGTGGGGATAACCTCCCACTTCTCATTTTCTTTCCTCATTTCTTTCACTTTCTCCTTTTCTCTCTCTTTTTCCTCTCTTTTTCTTTCAACTCACCAAACTCACAAAATCGACAAATAACACCATTATACACGCTCGTATCATCAATATTTTTAGAGATTCACGACCACCTCGCGACGATCTACAACGCTATCTTTCCGGATTTTCATTTCGGCAATTTGTAAGTTTCCGACAAAATCCTGAAATCTCTCGATTCTTAGTATTTTCGATTTCTAGTTGTTATTATAACTTGTATATGTCCATTACAATGTATAGAACACGGATTTATAGCTTGAAAACGAATTTAAAACGGATTTTTGGCCGGAAAAACCTTGACAGCCGGACTTTCTGGGCTGATGTTCATCCATGCGACACAAGCCTTGTGTCGCATGTTGTGTCGTATTTTGCCACTTGTGTCGTATAAAACCTCCTGTGTCGTACCTTGTGTCGTACCAGATAATTAGTGTCGCAAGTCTTGCGACACAACCACTATGTCGCATACACCATACGACACAATCACTATGTCACTGTTGAATCAGCATCTCGCATCTATGCGACACAACCCTTGTGTCGTATAGACATTGTGTCGCATTCCTATGCGACACAACCCTTGTGTCGCATAACAACTTTTGTGTCGCATATTGTGTCGCAAAACACAGAAAACTTAGATTTTTACTAAGTGTCGAGACTCGAAATTTATCACTCGATTTTACCCGAATTCAAATCCCAGCTGCGTTTTTCACAAAAGCAAAATAGTAGAAATAAAATTTCTTCGAGCTGACCTGGCATCTCGACCCCAGCCAGGGGCCAGCCCCTTGGACCCCGCCAGGGGCGCTGCACCCGGACCCCCGTACTTAGATTCCGTAACGGCTTCTAAAACACATTTTTCAAGTAAAACGCCACGAAATCAAAATAATAATAGTTGAGATTATTATTACAAATTCGTCACCAACGGGCCGTACCTGTTTTCAAACACTTAACAAATCAACCAAATCGTAGTAATTTGGACATATATATAGTTGTGTAACAACTATAAGGGTGATCTTTTGAGATACCCAATCATGGTTATAACCATCGCGTGTCGTGGACACCCTCAGGTTACAAGTCTTTGGACTTCATACTCGGCTAATCAACTCAAGTTTATTAAGTTAAACTCACAAGACTCAGGTGAGTCTCATAGCCCCTCTTTTACTGTTTTACTCAGGGGTGTGATATACTGCTCAACTTTTAACATGTGAACGCAAGTACCAACATTTCATATACTACATGAGTTTTTCAAAACTAATCATTTTAAAGTCCTCCGTCAGCATAGATGTTAATACGTTGTAGCGTGAATATTAGTATATGGTACCATATAGGATTGACCCACCTCGTCCGGGTTAGCAAGCACTAACCGGGTAAACGGACGTACTAATATTTGGGAAGACGAATGTGGATTAGGCATTCGAGGAGGCACCTCGCCCGGAATTCTCTATAGGGGACCCGGCCCTCGAGTTAAGCTCAACTATGTGCTCATGGCTATATACACGATGACTATCATTTAATTGTTGGATGCAATTCATTATTTAATTGCTGGATGCAATTCATTATTTAAATCTTGCGGTTCATACTATATTAACTGATTTCAAACCTGTGAGCTCACCAGCTTTTAGCTGACCTTTTAGCATATATCGCAGGTACCAAGCAGTAGGATGTTTCTGCTTCAGGACTTTAGCTCGAGTCAACATACAGACGACTGAGATTTTCTTGCATTAGTATATTTTGTACAAGTACTTATGTACTGAAATCTCCTTTTATCTAAACTCGAGCTATGTAAAGCTTTAAATGTTGTAAACATTTCAGTTATCAATATATTTTGTTAAAACGACGTATATAGAGTCGTTTACTATATATCTTTGTGCCTTGTTATTGATTAGTAACACCCAAATCAAGCTTCCGCAAATCATCAAATTTGGGGGTGTTACACAACCGATGGACTACGATACGGGAGGCACCAAGCCGTATACGGGCAAATCCAGTCGTATACGACCTAGACCCAACCGTATACGGCCTGGCTAGGGCGTATATGGCCTGATGCCAGCCGTATACGGCCATTCTCCCCCGTATCCGGCCTTGTCCCTCCCCCGATACGGCCAATCTCTCCCGTATACGGCCAAACTCAACCGTATCGTGTGTTTTGGTCATCCAAGGTGTGATTTTGATACGGTTGAGGAATACGGTTGAGATTTTGAAGATGGAAATACGGCTGAAGAATACGGTTGAGCTTCTAGTATAAATATGAGGTTAAACCTCCTCATTCAACACATTCTTAGAATCATATTCTCTTCCATTTTTCTCTTATACTCTTTAGGTTAGATTTATATTTTATTTTCGTAGTTAGCGGCTAGTTAGTCACGGCTTTGACCGGACGAATAGGGGGGTAATATTGTAATATTGCTTGGAGGATACTCGAAGTTCTGCTTGTATTTCTTCACGTTATATTCAGCTACGCTGTTACTCTGGTTAATTCTATCCTTTATCTATTTTATTATGATGATTGTTATTACTGTTATCATGCTAGATTTAGGATCATTTGCCATGATTAGCGAGTAGTTTTACTGCGTGTTTGCTATGATGTAATTAGTCGTATTAATTGGGATGATGTCATTATGAAAACAACGGAGGTAACGTTATACGGCTTTCATTTGTATAGCGCCGGAAACATCACAAATGTATGTAGTACGGAACGTGGAAGCTATGAAAGTCGTGGGCACAATCCGTTGTCGATTAATGATTAATTAATTGTTGATCCACTTTGTATCTATGACTTTAAATCTCAATCAAACTTAACGCCTTTCATCCAGTAAACGTGGCTACGGCCTTAATGATAGGACGTCGCGAACCCTATCCAAAGGTGATTAGTTATCTGTGTCTAAAACATGGTCTGATTTGTGAAGAATGTAAACATTGTTTTCTAAATGGAACACCAAGTACGTCGTCCTCATGGAAATAATGCTTTCACTCGTGAACGCAAACTACATGGTGATTATGGAAAAACGTTTTCTAACTTGAATGCAAAGTACACCGGTATTGTGGAATTATCGCTTTCCTCTCAGAACTTATAATTTACATTGTACCTGTGGAAACACTGTCTTCTCTCCAACGCAAATATTACGCTATTTACAAATTAGGGATTTATTGGGATTTTAAAGTAAGGGCTGGTTTATATCATAGATGGAGAATTTATGTGCTTAAATACAAATTTAGTTAAACAAGTCTAGGGTTTAAGGCAAAGTAGGTACCGTAATTCGGCTAAGAACTTGGTATTTCCACGGGAAGAGTCGTAGTTCCCTATTGTGTACAAACGTTTTACTTAGACTTTACAAACCCATCGATAGAAAGTTATCAACATACACAAAACCTGATCTTGAACTTAAATGTTTCGTTTAAACTGAAGTATTTCTGTGGGGTTAAGAAAGGTCGGACATCGAGATTGGTTTGTCGTCATATTCATGCACCCAGGATTCATATCCATATAAGGGTCGCTCTTCCGTTATCGGTTGGCGTTGTATGGCCGGATAAACTACTCCGATCAGAATCACGATAGCCTAGTTTCTCAGTGACATACTGATTTATCAGTAGGAGCTAGTGCTTACTCCTCAATACTCGGAATAAATGAAATACAAATCTTTTGAGATCATTCTATAAATCAAACATCATCCCAGTTAAGAAAACTAATGAAATCATAGCAAACACCTCCTCTAGATTATCTGCTAACTACATAAATTTTATCTGCTTTATTTTAATTTCCTGTCTAAGTATAAAAACCAAAACAAAACCTCCAAAAATCTTTTAAAACCATTACTAGTTTGATAAATCGTCTCCAACGTAAACGTTTCACAATACAACTGGTTTTTAGAACGACCCTAGGTCATACTTACTACTGTACCCATAGTTTTAAGTATACTTAGGCCCTGCACTTACAAATTTTAAAACACCCGTTGGTGGACGTGCCCGGAGGAAGGCACCGCAACGACGCGAGTCAAATCGCGACCGACCTCTAGGCGCCCATCAGGGACGTTATAACTGATCAAGACAGTGGAATGCATGCTGCAATTAAATGTACATTTAAAAAAACAAGACACAGATTGTGCATGTGGCATATTATGGGGAAGATGACAACAAAGGTATGTTTTGTGTTCTTTTTTTTTATAGTTGCACACATGTTGATTTAATATACAGTTACTTATATTAATGTTATATGTCATTTTTTTTTAGGTTGGTCCTGTGTTATGTTCAAACACAAATTTCAAAGAATTAATATGTGGAATTGTTTGGACAGACAAGATCACACCTGAACGTTTTGAAAGAAAATGGAATTTGATAGTTGAACAGTTTGGACTTGAGGATAATGATTGGTTGAAGGAGATGTTTGATATGAGAAGAAAATGGATACCGGCGTATTTGTTAGATGAACCTTTAGCTGGATAGACTTCTTCAAGATCAGAGAGCGAGAATTATTTTTTTAAAAAGTTTACTAGCAGAAATTTAATGTTGGTGGAATTTCTGACACACTATGATACTGCCATGGAACACCAGAGGTATGTTCAGCAACTAAATGACTACAACACGAAGTATACAATCCCTGTATTTAAAACTGATCATCAACTTGAGAGGCAAGCTGCTATGATGTATACACGATCAGTTTTTATGATGTTCAAGAAGATTTTGTAGCTAGCTACAATGAGTGTCAGGGAGTGATCGAAGAAAAGTTTGAAAATAAATGATAAGGAACATCAAAGATCAAGAAACTGGAAGGATTTATAAGGTATGGTGTACTTAAATTGCAATGTGGATAAAGTGCAATTAAAATCACATTATATTTTTTTAATACACATTGTTTGTTAAAATGCAGTGATTTTTTCCTTAAAATGCAGTTAATATAGTTGACATGTTTTATTTATTTTTCATTTTTGAAGGTTGTTTACAAACCTTTAGAGATTACAGCTGAATGTACCTGCAAGAAGTTTGAGTTATATGGCTTATTGTGTCGACACATATTTTATGTGTTTCATCTTGAGAACCTGCAAGCATTCCCTAAAAAATATGTTCTTTTTCGATGGTCTGTCGAGGCGATACCCGATAAGGAGGGAGTTGTTGAACAACCTCAAGCACCCAAAACAACTCTAGATGGAATTAGAGAGATGCAACAGATTGTCGAGGAAACTGTAAACATGTTGGTGCATAATCCAGAGAAGTTTGCTAAATACAGAGAACAATTGCTTGAAATTTTTGAGGAAACTAGAGTTGAATTCCCGACAGCAATACCAATGGACAAGTCTGAAGCTATTTGTTCATTTTTGGGTGTCAAAAAACCTGAAAACCACACCATTAAGAATCCGGATGACATTAGAACTAAAGGACGACCAAGTGGAAAATCAAAAGCTAATGTTGCGATGGATAAAGTCAAGAAGAGGAAAAATCAATGTCAAAAGTGCATGCAATATGGACATAATAGCAGGGGTTGTACAACCATACCTGAAGAAACAACTCCTGAAAGTACAACTGTAGGAGTTGTGCAGAATAATGTCATTGAGTCTTAGTTGAGGGTTTGAAGATTTTAAATTTTAGATGAGTCATTGAATTTTATAGTTGTCTTACTGCATTTTTATTTTACTAGTCACTGCATTTTAGTCTTAGATGAGGGATTGAATTTTATATTTTTATGTTACTGCATTTTATATTTTTGAGTCACTGCATTTTAGTTTTTTTTTAAATGAGTCATTGAATTTTATATTTGTGTTACTGCATTTTATTTTTTGAGTAACTGCATTTTTAGTCTTTTTATATGAGTGATTGAATTTTATATTTTTGTGTTACCGCATTTTATATTTTTGAGACGTTTAGTATCATGAATACTTTGACATACATTCTTTTTTAAAAGTAAAATGTAGTGTTTTTTTAATTTGTTTGTTGTTACATGATTTTGATATGGTGATTTATCTTTTTTAGATTCTATTATGTTACACAAATTTACTAAATCTTAAGAACAAATTTGAAGGTTTAAAATGCAGTGCCGGTAAAATGCAGTAAATTTTATAAAACAATGATTATGTATATCACAATGATTATGTGTAAAAATGCGTTGAAAATTTGGCCTTAAAATGATGTGAATTTGGCCTGCTGCTCCTACTCGAAACTTTTTTTTGCAGTTTTAGTTATCGTTTGTAAGCAAATGTCACAATAAATAAAACAATGATTATGTATATCACATTCAGTTTTATAACCACCAAGTATACTAGAAAATACTTCAAATTAACATAGATTACCACATAATACTACAAATTACAAGCCTTTAACATTCTATGTTTAGAGTTAAGTACGACATATAAAAAATATTCAAAATTAAAGTATTTAGACAGAAATAAGTTGTTTTACAATAACTGATGTCCTGTAAACGGGGTTTACTTTTAAAATGGAAAATACTTAACTTACTACACACAACACAGACAAAAATACCTGATCATATATAGTATAGCTCAGTAAGGGTTAGTCGAACACAGAGAACGGATGTCAATATTACAAATTGGAAATCGATACAATTAATTAAAGCAGTAAAAAGTGGGGACGTTTTAGTTCCGATCGAACAATTGATAAACAATTATAAAAGAAATGATTTATTAAATAAAACTTAATTATAAAATAAAGAAATAGTAAAATGACTTATAAAATAAAAGTTTAAATTCAAATGATAAAAAAGTACAATTGCTTAGACTAGTTTCCTCAAAATCCGATTATCACTTTATTGAATTGCTAATATATGAATTTCATTGTGATATGACAAATGTATCAATCATCTTTGCAGGATTAATTGATTAAACACAATTAAGAAAGATATAAAGTTGTTTTCAACCCGCTAACAGTTCAATTTAACGTTATCCACCAAATTGTATTATATATTATAACTACACCGTTTATATGATTTACCCTTATAACTTGAATCAACAAAGTCTATAACTATTACTAGTTATCACGTTCATTGCCAATCCTTAATGATAATTGATCATAGCCTATCAAACTCAATCTATTTAGTGATAATTATCAATAAAAATCAACAACCATCAATAATGACCAATCAATAGAGAACTCAATCATAAATCAACAAATCATCACGCTAGGTTATCATTAACAATCAACAATTAAACATGGATCTTCGAATGAACATATAAACATTCATGAAATTCTATATAAACTAGCAATTCAATAATCAAATCGTCATCCGAGTATTATCATCTAAGCAATTGTAATGAAAACTTAGCCAATCATATTTCTACAGAAAATCAGATTCAAAAGCAACATCATAATCATAATCGAATGAAATAAAATAATGAATTCGAACCGAAATAATGAGATAATGATTGAACGAATGAAAGTCTTTGATTCCTTAAGCTTTAATCCCTTCAATATGCTCTGGAATAAGGGTTTTTTATCAGAGAATTCGTCTGGAGAAAAGTGGTGTAGTTGTGTACAAAATGAGAGCAAAATGATATTTTTAGGGTTTCTGCCGAGGCAATCCATACGCCGTATGGAATTCCATACGCCGTATGGATTGAAAAGCCCATGGGTTTGACCCGCATAAACTGGCGGCCCGGCTCACTTCATCCATACGCCGTATGGATCGATTTTCTCAGCTTTTTCAACATCGACCAAATTCTTCACTCTTCATCTTTTTAACTTCTATTCTTCAATTCTCGCTCGTTTTCAGCTTCTTTTCCAATTCAAGCTCCAGATAATTCCTAAATGCAAATATGAACGAAATAAATATCGAATTCAAATAAAATGCATAAGAAATTAATCAAACTAAGGGGTAATTAGTACTATAAAATAGCACATTTTGGCGTTCATCAAACATCCCCCACTTGAATCCTACTTGTCCTCAAGTAGACTAGTGACTCAAAAATTCAAAACTTTAAATATGAACGGCAAACAAAAGTGCAAAAGGACTTACAAACTACACATCATTCGTCAAACCAAATTTTTATCTTAAAATTGATTCTACCTTAAAACTCAGCAATCAAGAAACTCTACATGGGAAGCCATTCTAACATATTATTATTACACATAAAAGATAATTCACTCAGATTACCGATATTGTTGTCCACTTAAACAATCTAAATTTCAAAAATTGAGCTCAACTTATTATTATTCTAGCAGGCCTTACCCTTGATTTTCAATAGCAAAATACTCTCATACAAATCACGTGTCACAATTCTCCAAATAATGAACATCCAAATAAATCAACCATTTTTCAAACCAAGACATTGGTGACAGGTCTGTACCTCAGTACAACAGAGCGACATAACTTGGCTTAAGTTTTTCCATTTATGAGTTCTTTGTACTCATTTATTTTTATCTATTTTGATATCAAATATACTGACGGAAACCAGGTCTGTACTTTCGTACAACAGAGGAGACAACACCCAGTATATTCCCAAATGATGATAATTAGGATCCCAAAATTATGGATTATAACACGCTATCATACAAGAATTAAGACTAAGGTCATACCTTGCTAAAAGGTCCTCATAGGATAAATCCCTACTTAATGCATTAAATTTCTTAATAGCTCAACAACCTTCATATAGATTGCCTATCGATACATCACAAGATGAACTATCTAATATTTAAAAATTAAATTCATTTCATTCTTTGCATTCCCAAAATATGTTACACGATTCGCTAAACTTTAACGCAGAAAACAATATTAAAAGAAAAATTTGGGTTGAAAAATGACTAACACGTAAAATGCCTCTTAACCTATATATTTTTCAATAGCTACCATTCATAAATTAAGGACAATTAGACTTCTTTTCCCCCATCCCCCGCTTAGAAACATGCAATGTCCTCATTGCAAAAGAAAATAAAAATAAATGGAATAGAAAAGAAGTGAAACAGAAAACTCCCCTGATTTGAAGGCAATTTACTTAAAGGACTTCGTTCAGAAATAAAATACAATAGCACACTTCCGTAGGCAACACGATTGCATTTAGCACATGCAATAAGCCTTTAAACCCCTCGGTATCCCGAGTGGACGAGTTGTAGTCTCGTGAGGGTTTCCAGAGAACACACCCACAAAGTTCAAACCTGAAAACAAAAACATTAAAACATAATACAAATTAACAAAATAACAGGTTGTCTCCCGAAAGCGCTTTTGTTTATCACGTCGGTAAGCTCGACATCTTGCTTCTCCACTTAATTCAAATCCATCTCCAAATCACGCTTGGAGTCCCTTATATCACCATAGTACTTCTTCACTCCACTTCCATTGACTTTGAAAGTTTTTCCAGAATATCCTTGCAAATCAACAGTTCCAAACGGATAAACCTTGTCAACAACAAATGGGCCAGTCCAGCGTGTCTTTAACTTTCCTGGAAACAAATGAAATCTAGAACTATACAACAGAACTTTATCACCCTTCTCGAATGTATGGTTCGACTTAAGACGAGCATCATGCCATTTCTTAGTTCGCTCCTTGAACAGTCTCGAATTGTCATAAGCATTTATTCTTAATTCATCCAACTCATTTAGCTGTGCCATTCTTTCCTTTCCAGCTAACTTCTCATCAAGATTGCATTTCTGTAGAGCCCAATATGCTTTATGCTCTAACTCAAAAGGCAAATGACAAGCCTTTCCATAAACAAGGCGATAAGGCGTTATTCCAACTGACGACTTAAATGCTGTTCGTGCCGCCCATAATGCATCATCCAACTTGTACGACCAATTCTTAGGGTTTCCTTCAACTGAACATTCTAAAATACACTTCAACCCTCTATTAATCACTTCCACTTGACCACTCGTCTGTGGATGATAAGCAGTTGAAAACTTATGTTTAACTCCGTACTTTCGCAGCACTTTTTCTAATTGCAGATTTGTGAAATGTGTCCCTCGATCACTAATTAAAGCTTTCGGTGCTCCAAAGCGCGAAAATAACTGTTTAAGAAAATTTACCACAACGCGAGCATCATTCGTGGGAAATGCTTTTGCTTCGGCCCACTTAGAAACATAATCCACAGCGACAATGATGTATTTGTTTCCATTGCTAGGTGGAAACGGGCCCATAAAGTGTATCCCCCAGACATCAAAAATCTCACTTACCATAATTGGATTTTGCAACATTTCATCCTTCTTTGAGATTCTCCCAGTACGTTGGCAGGCATCGCATTCCTTCACATACTTGAATGCATCCTTATAAACTATTGGCCAATAAAAACCTGCCTCAAACACCTTCCTTGCAGTGTAATTGGGACCATGATGTCCTCCAGTCGGACCATCATGACAATGCTCTAAGATAATATCACATTCCTCTCCAGGTACACATCGTCGGACAATTCCATCGGCACACTGTCTGAACAGATATGGGTCTTCCCAGAAGTAATACCGTAAAGATGAGAAAAACCTCTTTCTTTGGTTGAAGTCCAATCCGGATGGAAGAGTCTTTGTAACTAGAAAGTTTGCAATATCAGCGAACCATGGAAATTCATTTAGAATTGCTTTCAACAAGCTTTCATCAGGAAACTTATCTCGAATTTCCGTTTCATCCAACTTATCCAATTCTGGATTTTCCAGTCTTGACAGATGATCTGCAGCCAGATTTTCTGCTCCCTTCTTATCACGAATCTCAATGTCAAACTCCTGCAATAACAAAATCCATCGCAACAACCTTGGTTTTGCATCTTGTTTTCCAAACAAGTATCTTAATGCAGAGTGATCGGTAAAAACAACAGTTTTTGACAGGACCAGGTAAGAGCGAAACTTATCAAACGCAAAAACAACAGCAAGCAATTCCTTTTCAGTCGTAGTGTAATTCTCCTGTGCACTCGTCAAAGTCTTGCTTGCGTAATAAATAGGTTGAAACTTCTTATCAACCCTCTGACCTAAAACTGCTCCTACAGCGTAATCACTGGCATCACACATCAATTCAAATGGAATATCCCAATTCGGACTTATCATAATTCGTGCGGATACCAATTTCTCCTTTAAAATCTTGAACGCATCTTGGCACTCCTTTGAAAACTCGAACTTAGCTTCCTTTTCCAACAACTTGTTCATAGGACGTGCTATCTTTGAAAAATCCTTGATGAATCTTCTATAGAACCCAGCATGTCCTAAAAAACTTCGTATTCCTTTAACATTTGTTGGATGAGGTAGCTTTGCTATGGCCTCAATCTTCGCTTGATCAACTTCAATACCAGCTCTTGAAATTTTATGCCCCAACACAACTCCTTCTCGTACCATGAAATGACACTTTTCCCAATTTAAAACGAGATTGGAACTCTCACACCTTTGCAACATCCTCTTTAGATTCATCAGACACTTATCAAAAGAATCTCCAAACACAGAGAAGTCATCCATGAATATTTCCATGCTGTCTTCTACCATATCATGGAATATTGCCATCATGCACCGTTGAAATGTGGCGGGTGCGTTACATAGACCGAAAGGCATTCTCCGATAAGCGAAAGTTCCGAACGGGCAGGTGAAAGTAGTCTTATCTTGATCATTTGCATCAATTGGGATTTGGAAGTACCCGGAGAATCCGTCTAGAAAGCAATAATACTCTTTTTCAGCTAGACGTTCGAGCATCTGATCAATGAATGGCAAAGGAAAGTGATCCTTGCGTGTCGCATCATTCAGCTTTCTATAATCGATACAGACCCTCCATCCAGTAACAGTTCTCGTGGGAATTAACTCATTCTTCTCATTCGCAACCACAGTCATACCTCCTTTTTTTGGCACAACATGAATGGGGCTGACCCATGGACTATCAGAAATCGGGTATATCAATCCAGAGTCAAGCAATTTTATGATTTCCTTCCTCACAACATCCGTAACCTTAGGATTTAATCGTCTTAATGGTTACACAACTGGTTTGAAGTCAGATTCCATAAGGATCTTGTGCGTACAATATGATGGGCTAATTCCCTTGATATCACCAATTGTCTAAGCTATGGCATGCTTATGTTCCTTCAGAACTTTTAGCAGACTTTCTTTCTCGTTTGCTGATAGCTTGGATGAGATGATAACTGGCAGATCCGACTCTCCTTGTAGGTATGCATATTCCAAATGGGTCGGTAAATCTTTCAATTCTAACTTTGGTGGTTCTTCAAAAGAAGATTTAACTGCCAACACCTCATCTCGTGAACAAGGAATCCCATACATAGTGATGCGAGTCTCTTTTTTGACTAAAATACCATCAGTCTCTACCGATTCTTCATTCTCTGTTGACTGATTACTTTCTAACTCCTCATCACTCTCGAACTCTAGCTCCTCAAGCATCTTATCGAATTCTTCAATATCTCTTATTGCTTCTATGCTTCCAGTCCATCCTTCCAGAATCATGGGATCTAGATCTTCATCTTCCATGAGACTTTGAAGGAACTCCTCATCATCAGTCATTTCTCTAGCACTTACAAAGTAGCAAGTATCATCAACTGCAGCAGGATACCACATTGATTTGTTGACATCAAACACTACTTCATCGTCTTCTAATCTCAGAGTAATTTTTCTATCATGAACATCAATCAATGCCCTTGCAGTGGCTAGAAAAGGTCTTCCCAAAATGATAGGTACCTTTTTATCTTCAACCATGTCCAGAATGATGAAATCACACGGAAAAACAAACCTATCCACCTTAACTAGCACATTCTCTACCATGCCCCTAGGATATTGAACTGAACGATCTGCTAACTCAATGCACATTCTAATTGGCTTTGGTTCCCCTAACTTAAGTCTGGCATAAATAGTATAAGGCATTATTGATATGCTTGCCCACAAGTCAGCCAATGCATGAGTAAGGTCTAAACTTCCAATCAGACAAGGAAGGGTAATACTCCCAGGGTCTTTCACTTTCGGTGGAAGTTTATTTTGCATAACTGCTGAACATCTCTCGTTCATTGTCACCGTGGTTGCCTCCTTCAGTTTGCTCTTATTAGTTAAAAGTTCCTTCAGATACTTTGCATACTTTGGCATTTGAGCAATGGCTTCCACGAATGGGATGTTAATGTGCAGTTGCTTCAGATTCTCTAGGAACTGGTGGTATTGAGCATCATCTTTCCCTCTTCTCAAAGCTGCTGGATAAGGTGGCGGCAGAGCATGATCCTTTGCATATTGCTTATCTTTAGCAATTCTTTCAGCCTCAGTGTCCACCTTGGGACTTTCCACAACTTCTACTTCCTTCTCTTTTTGCGGTAGGGGTTGAGAAACAAGTTTCTTCTTTGGAATGGGGTCTTCAAAACCTCTTCCACTCCGGGTGATTACCGCTTTCGCCTGATCCCGTGGATTGGTCTCAGTGTATCCAGGTAGGGTCCCAGGGAATCTCTCTTGAAGAACTTTGGCTATGTTGGAAACATCCCCTTCAATCTGCTTAATCGCAGCTCCTTGGTTTCTCAATGCAGCGTCGGTGGCATCCATCCTTTGTCCAGAGCTCGTAATGAATTTCTCATTGGAAGTGAGAAACTTACCCATCATTTCTTCTAAATTGGCTTGCTTGTCTGAAGATGATGCACCTGGCTGCTCCTTGGTGAAAAATCCAGGTTGAGTTTGGCGAAACTGTCGCCCTCCATCTTGGTATGGTCTTCTGAAGAAGTTTCCACCGCCCTGACGATATGGTGCTTGAGCTTCTCCATACTTGACTTCCTCAGTCTGTTCTCCCGTTCGCATCTCGGGGCAATCCTTCACTAAATGGCTTCCTCCACAGTTGTCGCATCCCACTTGGATAGCATGGACAGTCTCAGTAACCTTCTTGATATCTCTGCCCATGTTGTCTAGCTTAGCGGTGATGGCTGCAAATCCATCGTCATCATTCACAGACCTCTTCCGTCTAGAAGTGCCATCATCCCATAACTGAGAGTGTTTTGCTTGGTCGCGAATGGCAGTCAAAGCATCACGAGGGATCTTCTTGGGAATAGGCCCTTGGGAATCCAGTTGCTGTCTCGTGGCGCGATCCACTCCTTTATAGAAAATACTCACGACTTGCTGATCGTTCAGGTCGTGCTGCGGGCACTTATGCATCAGGTCCTTATATCTTTCCCAGGCTTGGTGTAACGACTCGTCAATTTCTTGCTTGAAATTCCTGATCTCGTCAATCATCTTTGAGGTTTTGGAAGGAGGACAATACATCTTCAGAAACTTAGTGCGAAGGTCTTCCCATGTGGTGATGGACCCAGCTGGCTCGTTTTGAATCCATCTCTTAGCAGCTCCCTTGAGTGTGATTGGGAATACCCTGAGCATAACTTGATCAAGTGTGATGTTAGGAACGTTGAACATATCGGCTATCTCCACGATTTTCTCCACATGATCATTAGCATCCTCCCTTTCTTCTCCCCGGAAAGGATTCTCCCTAAGCTCCTTGAGGAACTGTCCCTTGATTTTGAACTCCACATCTTGTGCAATCGCTGGCCTTACTACTCCAGTGCCACGGTCATTACGCATCCGACTCGAATACTTTTCGAGCGTTATGTTGGCGATATCTTCTGCCATTGTGTTATCTGGTTGATCATTAAAAAGAAATCGTAGGCACTCTCCAAAATCGCTTTCTAAATACGAACGGTAGTTCCTGGTTAATGGGGTAAAAAGGTTATTGGTAAAAACCTCGAAGTCGTCGCTAAGAAAGGTGTTGATTAATGGTGAGTTAGGTGGTGCTGAAGCAGCGCGTCTTCTTTGATGAAATATACGTTCGGGTTCTTCAAAAGGGTCGGTTGGGCCTGGAACTGTTGTTCGGGTCATAAACTCCAGTAGCGTACCTGGCAAATCAGCAGAACAGGCTACCTAACTACCCTAACTTATAACTAATAGTGAAAGAGAAATAGACTAATCAAGTAACAAATAAAAAAAAAATTAACTAAAAATTATAAACAAAAGACAACTTCCAATTTATTTAATTGAAACAAAACGCTCCCTGGTAGCGGCGCCAAAACTTGATGTCGTGTAAACGGGGTTTAGTTTTAAAATGGAAAATACTTAACTTACTACACACAACACAGGCAAGAATAACTGATCATATATAGTATAGCTCAGTAAGTCCGAGTCGAACACAGGGAACGGATGTCAATATTACAAATTGGAAATCGATACAATTAATTAAAGCAGTAAAAAGTGGGGACGTTTTAGTTCCGATCGAACAATTGATAAACAATTATAAAAGAAATGATTTATTAAATAAAACTTAATTATAAAATAAAGAAATAGTAAAATGACTTATAAAATAAAAGTTTAAATTCAAATGATAAAAGAAGTACAATTGCTTAGACTAGTTTCCTCAAAATCCGATTATCACTTTATTGAATTGCTAATATATGAATTTCATTGTGATATGACAAATGTATCAATCATCTTTGCAGGATTAACTGATTAAACACAATTAAGAAAGATATAAAGTTGTTTTCAACCCGCTAACAGTTCAATTTAACGTTATCCACCAAATTGTATTATATATTATAACTACACCGTTTATATGATTTACCCTTATAACTTGAATCAACAAAGTCTATAACTATTACTAGTTATCACGTTCATTGCCAATCCTTAATGATAATTGATCATAGCCTATCAAACTCAATCTATTTAGTGATAATTATCAATAAAAATCAACAACCATCAATAATGACCAATCAATAGAGAACTCAATCATAAATCAACAGATCATCACGCTAGGTTATCATTAACAATCAACAATTAAACATGGATCTTCGAATGAACATATAAACATTCATGAAATTCTATATAAACTAGCAATTCAATAATCAAATCGTCATCCGAGTATTATCATCTAAGCAATTGTAATGAAAACTTAGCCAATCATATTTCTACAGAAAATCAGATTCAAAAGCAACATCATAATCATAATCGAATGAAATAAAATAATGAATTCGAACCGAAATAATGAGATAATGATTGAATGAATGAAAGTCTTTGATTCCTTAAGCTTTAATCCCTTCAATATGCTCTGGAATAAGGGTTTTTTATCAGAGAATTCGTCTGGAGAAAAGTGGTGTAGTTGTGTACAAAATGAGAGCAAAATGATATTTTTAGGGTTTCTGCCGAGGAAATCCATACGCCGTATGGAATTCCATACGCCGTATGGATTGAAAAGCCCATGGGTTTGACCCGCGTAAACTGGCGGCCCGGCTCACTTCATCCATACGCCGTATGGATCGATTTTCTCAGCTTTCTCACCATCGACCAAATTCTTCACTTTTCCTCTTTTTAACTTCTATTCTTCAATTCTCGCTCGTTTTCAGCTTCTTTTCCAATTCAAGCTCCAGATAATTCCTAAATGCAAATATGAACGAAATAAATATCGAATTCAAATAAAATGCATAAGAAATTAATCAAACTAAGGGGTAATTAGTACTATAAAATAACACATTTTGGCGTTCATCAATAACCACCAAATTGTTTGAGATAAATTGGAACAAACACAATATATGCAATTGTAACCTTTTTCCACAAGAGATATGTTCTTTTTTTCAAGCACCCAACGTACTTGTAATACGTTTCTTAATTTTAGCTTTTGCAGTTTTTTGGTGCTTTAACCTCAGATTGTTGTCCAATCTGTCGTATTCTTTCACCTTATCACGAGTGTGGTCTGCAATATCGTTGAAATCAGATAGCAAAATCTTTGCTAGATATTTTCTCCTCAGATCATTCAACTGTGATTGCTAGCCATTATCTTCAGTATTCAAATGGGTATCAAAATCAGCTAGCCCATTCCCCTTGTAGCATTCCATGTGACGCATCACAAATATACCACAATCCACTATGTTTTTCTCAGTTGCCCAACCTATGTTTAGTATCTATATTTCCTTGGTCATTAAGTCAATTGCGCATGGCAGTTTTTCTTTTACTGCCAAGTACTTACAAAACTTTGACCTCTGCATTAATGACATAAAATGCAGTTAGGATGCAGTGAAAATGCAGTGATGATGTTGGAGGTATATAAAATGCAGTAAGGATGTACTGAGAAAAAGAGAGTTATAGTAAATATGAAGATGCAACATTTTAAGCACGGAAAATGAAAGAGTGTATTATAAAACGAACTTACCAACAAGTTGGGAAGGTTACCATAGCATTCGAAAACAGTTTTTTGATTATCAACTTCCTCATCAGTCATCTTAATGTTATCAATAATATCAATCCTAAGATCTTTTAGATTAAAGCAAACCATGCAGTAATGGTTGTTGGTTGATCTTTTGGTTTCTGAAATCTTCAAGATTGGGAAGAACACCTAGAGAAATATCATAAATAAAATACTTTTAGAGAAAAAAAAAGTTACATAAAATATAAATTGAAACAGATGGTTTTCATATTTAAAAATTATAACACATACCAGGTTAACTTTTTTGTAATTTTCATGAGGTGTTTGCATCACACTTAGCGTACAGTTCTCATTAAATGTTTCGTCTGTTACAGTTTGGTCTCTATTTAGACTTACAGCATCGTACGTCTGAATAAATTAAAAGAAATTAAAAATTAAGGAGTAGTTTTCATGAGTTACAGAAAATATTAAAATTATAAAGAGTATATACCAGTGCTTGTGTATTACAAAACACACGTCGGAAATTTTTGAAAATGTTGCGTCTGTTTTCCTCGTAGTTAAGAATCTGGGCCCAAACATCAATAATTGACGATGCTATCGTGAATCCGGGATACAAAGTTTCAAAGACATAAAGCTCGACAACATAAGCATGAGTTTGAAAGAAAACGGAACTGCATAAATGAATTTCATATGATAGTTAATAATTGTTATGAACCTTGTAGTAAAATAATCAAAAACAGTATATATTTTTTACCTCGCGGGGTGAGATGTACTAAAAATGAATCGTGCAACTCTTTCTTCATCTGTCGTTCTCTTAGAAGTCAAACATATCTCCCTTTCAGCAAAAGGTGAGCGCAGAAATTCAGATACCTTCACGAACCTTTTTTCATTATCAATTAGGACTTCCATTTCATCCTCTTTGTTTGGTTCAACACAACCACGTTTTCGAGTTCCACCCTGTTTTCCCTTCCTCTGATTAGCAACTACTTTTTATTTTTCCTTGAAACTTCCTGCAGGCAACTCTACTTGCAATGGTTGAGCGTCCACAATTGTCATGAAGTCTGGAATCTGTTTGAACATTTGGGAGTGTAAGATTCAGCCAATTCTTTGAGTTTTTGATTCAAAGTTTTATTTTTTTGTGGTTACCGGTGAAGCAGTATGAGTAACTGATGCGATTGGTGTATGAAAGCCATCATTAACCAAGGTTTCTGATGTTCTCTTTTTAGTTTTCTCCGCGAATGATCCCGATTCATCTTTCTTCTCCATAGATAGCTTATTTCCCTTATCTTTCTTATTCTGCTTCTCAGATTCTTCCTGTCTTTCACTCACCCCATTTAGTTCTTTGTTACCAACTACTGGAACAATAGCTAGACAAGGAACCTTTGGGTCTTCTGCCATTGTAGACTGTGTTCTCTTTGATTGATCAGCTTGTTGCTTTACTGTTGCCAAAGTTGCAGCTGCTTCATGTTCCTTTTGTAGGAAGTCATCATCAAGTTGTGTTGCTTTTACAACAGGTGTATTAACAACTCCAGCAGAATCGGGTACTTCGGTTGTTTTTTCTTCATCTGCTTGTAAAAATGCAGAAGTATTCAATAAACTGCCTACGAAATTGTCCATACTAGGCACATTGTAACTATCTTCAATATCACCACCGGTATCATCATCCATTTGTGAAGCATTAACCAGCTCTTGCAACTGCAATTATAATGCAAAAATAGTATTTAAAATATAGAAAATATTAATTTATGCAAAAAAGAGGATCAGAGGAGCAGAGCTCTCTAGAGGAGCATGGAGGGCAGGAATAAAATGCAGTAAATTATGCTTAAAATACAGTAATTTGTGCTTAAAATGCAGTAAAATATGCTTAAAATGCAGAAATTATGCTAAAATGCAGTAGATCAAAAAATAAAATGTAGGAGTACTAACCTTGTAGACATCATTTACCATACCAGGTTCATTGTAACTATCTTCAATATTACCTCCGGTATCACCATCCATTGATGAGGCATTAACCAGGTTTTGCAGCTGCAATTAAAAATGGATAAATGGTATTTAAGATGCAGAAAATATTAATTTAGATTTATTACTTAAAAATGCAGCAATTTTTTATGTAAGATACAGTGAATTTAAAATAAAACAGAAGTACTAACCTCGTAGACATCATTGTCCTGATTCTGAGATATATGCAATGTTTCTTCAAAATTAGTATTCACATCAGCAAAAATATATTCTTCATCTTGCAAATGATATTCGTTGAAGATTGATTTAGCATTATTATTATCTTTAGAAACATTCTTTGGAGATTGCTCACACTTTTCATTTTGTTGAATTGTATCACTTGCAATTTCCTTAACCGACACATTTGATTCTTTTTGACTATCTTCCTCTGTTGAATAGTCAACAATTCGAACATGATTGACTTGTTTACCTATGTTGCTTGTAGTACCAACATTTTCAATCGGATTCTCATTTACTTCAACTATTGGTCCTAGATCATTCTCAGCATTTGTTTTGTTGTTTCCATCAACAACATCAGCAGAGGTACCAACATGACCAGCATTAACCAATGTATTATCTCCATCAACTTCACCAACATCTCTGAAATTTCTATAGAGATCAACCCTAATACTCTGTAACTTGTGCAACTCTTTGTCACTGGGATGGTTAGCTATTAAAGCATTTAAACTTTCATCAACAAGTTTTTTCAGATTTTCAATTCCCTTTAGGTTTGCTTTGATTCTCCTCTTCTCATCCTGTGAATAAATAAATGAATTCAATTAATTTTTTAAATCATATAAAAACATTTTAAATCATAACAATGTTTTTAGCAGACTCATTATGTGATTAGATAAGGTATTCGGTTACCTTCAGATCTGTATCTTCAATTACAAATTCATCTCCTTCGGCTTCTGTATGCATAGTCTCATTTTTATTAGTGGATGTTGATTTATACAATTTAAAAAATACTTTACACAACAAGTTTTTTGATGTAGTCTCAAATATTACCATTTGCAGTAACAGTTTTCCTCTTCTTAGAAGGCATCTTCTGTTGGATTACATCCTCCAATCCATCAACAACTCTTACATGATCAAGCCCAAAACCTCCTTCTTTTATCTCTCTATTTTGGCATTCCTTAAGTTACTCAGAATTCCAACTACTCAAATATGGCTTCAATGTATTGGCTTCATCATCTCTCAAGAGTGTAGAGTTGACATATAGAAGCTTTAAACAAAAGTAAAAGAAAACATCAAGATATTATGTTTGTTTAACATAATTACATAAAAACAAAGGTAAGTAACAAACAGATTACTTACCACCATTGCAAGCAGCGGGCCATTGAAATGATTTTTGATTTTAAACTTTTTCCGGCACGTAATCATTGATTCTAACAGATAACCACACCAATCCAAACCTTTGATATCCTCATTTTTTTCTGGTATGCACTCTAATATTGTCTGGTTTACACATCCAGCCTTGGTGCACTCAATCAAAATACTTGTAGCCATAACAAGGAAGTTCAACCTAAACAACCTATCAGCTTCTTTCATTAAACACATAAAACCTTCAAGAGGTTTAATTGGGTAAGCTTTAATCGGTTTTTCACAGTACTGTTTCCGGAAAGTTTGAACAACTAGATCATTACCAGATGATCTATCTTTCGTTTTTATCTTCTTGCCTCCCATTGGCAATCCAAGTGTATCATGAATGAGTTCTTTAGTTACCTTAATCGATCTACCATTTGGTAACCTAAACTTACAGTTATCAGGGTCTAATATATCTACAACGAAACCACCAAGTGCAACAGGGACAAAATCAAAGTCAAATGCACCGTCAAGCAAGCTACTGAACCCCATGTCCCTTATTACTTGTTGTTGATTTAGATTTGTTGCAATGATCACATCATTTAGCCATTTCGGTGAATGCCTGGCTTTAATTACTTTATGATTTGGTACTGCTACATCTTTTTTTATCCTTTTTCCTGTAAATTATAATAGTTTTTTTATTCAAATTCCATAAAATCAAAATTAGATAGCATGTATGTGTAGTAAAAAAATATATATCAGTTTTAAAACATGATCATCATGATGAGAACAATAGGAATAAATTGCAGTTATTGTATATGATTAAATTATAACCAACAGAGGAACGTTATAACACTATGTGTAACATTTTCTAACATTATAAACAGTAACAAACATCAAAGAGGAATCAAACCTTTGTTTCTCTTTTTATCAACATCTTCTGGTATATTTGTTGAATCATTGTTGATTTCTTGATCCTTTTCAACATCTGACTCACTTCAATGTTTTCGTTTGCTTTGTCTAGTGGCTGCGGTAAATGATTTTCAAAAACAGCATCTTAAATTAGAAAATTACAACACAATATCGACGAAGTGTTGTATGTAATAAATTATGAAACAACTTACAAGTAATGATTTCTTTCGGTTTCTTCTTAGATTTTGCATTTGAAGTTTTCTTACCAGATTCTAGTGTTTTCACTAACTTCTTGTTAACCATTCTTTTCGTTGTGGCAGATTCCACGTACAACTTAACAATAACGACGAAGGAAGAACGTAGTTGCGCTAAGTTTTCTTACTTATTGCAGTTAGGGTTTTATTTTTGTTCATGGAATTTTTCGTGATTTTTGTAGGTAGGGAGTGAAATTGAAGTGTGTGTTGTGTGTGTGTTTTGTATTTATCATCATTATATGTGTTGCGCTCGCACCGGTTCGGTCAGTGTCGTTGTGATTTCTGATGGAGATGCGGGCGCAGCAGGGGCTTTAAAATTTATATTTAGCTGGGCTTAAATTATACGTACTACCTACTCTGGTTAGCAAGCGGTAAGTATGACCTAAGATCATTCTATGAATCCAAACGTGTGAGTGATTAAAGCTGGTGCTTTCGGTAGGGAAATATTTAGGATGGAACAAAGTAGGAAGGTTTGTGTTTTTTTTTTTTAAACTAAAGACAAGTAATTAAAATGCAGCAAAGTAAATTACAGGAAATTAAAGTGCAGGAAAGCAGATAAAGATAAATATGTGATTGCTGAGACTTTGATAATTAATGTTTCGGGATGACAGATTAAACAGGAACAATGCTAAATGTAATGATTTAAACTATCAGGTGTAAACTCTAGAACCCTACCAACTAAATTTCCCATTGGCATGTCACTAGGAACTAGGCTATCGTGATTCTGATTGGAGCAATACGCAAACTTCCAACACTTATCTAGTTGAAAGATAAGCAACCTATCTTGGCTTGATACCGAGGTGCATGAATCAGTAGCGTATCGTCTGATAGGTCCGACCATTCTTAACCCCTAAAATAGTTTATTATTCCATTAGCATGCAAATTAATAACTCCGTATCTTTAGACTGTTGATTGTGTAAGACTTAGTGTTTTAAGGATTCTAGGTCGCTAGGACTTTACTCTTATTCCTGAGTCTTGTTTTGTGCATTAAGGCTTGGTTACTTCAACTTATGACTTGAGTTCTCCTTTTCAAACAGTTATACATCCATGGATTATTCGCAGTTTATAAAAATGTGTTTCATATGCAGACCATGCCTTTCAGTAATCGGACAGTGTACTTTACATGGTAGTTCAACTTCTTCTTACATCAAACATGCGGTCAAGAGTAATTGACGGTGAAAGTGACACTCTAAACTAACTAAATGTAAAGCAATGCAGAAATGTAAACCTAATATATACAACGAGTGGGTTCACTGTGTCTTACTTGTTGCATGTCATGGGCACAGATAACTACTTACCATAATTAAGGTTGATCAAGTCCTAATTACTAGGATGTCATGAGCACAGATAACTACTTACCATAATTAAGGTTGATCAAGTCCTAATTACTAGGTTGCAGTCACGTGGATAACCAGAAAGGGTACTCCATAAATTAAACTCAAGTTCATAAAGTCTTAATGATACAAAGGTCATTAATTCCTATTTTATCTGAACGTGTTTTTCGAACATCATTTTATTGTGCATTAACTTTCGTAGGATATACCAGTTAGTTATGAAGTTGTATTATCCTTTCGGAATTCCAACTGTTAAACCAGAGCTGATTCCAGTGATGTAACTACCTTCGGTCGTTTATTGACTTCCATACGTTTGTACTCGGCTTGAAGCGTTTCCAGTACTATATCAGATAAACAGTCGAATAGGGGCCGTCACATCACATTACGATTGTCGTACACTAATCATATAATGTCATCCTTACTTATAATTATCTACATCATCAACAATCACAATATTAGACTACTCGCAATTCATGGTAATAAATATATCACATACCAAGCAATAACACATAATTAAAATAAAGCAAGTATGATAAAGGTTTAGATATCACCCGGAAATAAATGCGTAGCAGCGTATTATTATAATTGACAACTCGTTCACACGTACAAAGATGAATCTCCAAACTCCTAACGTTCGTTCTAGCCTCTATGTTAATCCATAGATTAATTACAATAATCCTAGACTAAAATATAAGATAATTTCTAGAGTAAGAAAGTGGAAATGGAAGAATGAGAATATGTGTATGAGTGTGAAAAATGAGAGTGTGTTGAAATGAGAGCTAGGGGCTTCTATTTATAGGAGAGATTTGGCTCAAGTTAGCATCCTAAGGCTCACATTAGCAAAAGGTGGAGAAGGTGGTGCATCGGGTACGAAAAAGGGCTTAAAGGTGGTGCACCGGGTACGAAAAAGCATGTAAAGGTCTAGCACCGGGTACACGCAAGGACCAAAAAGCAAAACCGAGACGGGGGGGGTGGCAGCCGGCGGCGGCTGGCTGCTACCCGCACCAGTTCGTCGCCTGTTGCCTCGTTTCTCTATTCGTGCGTGTTTTCTTCGTTACGCACCCGTTTGCGTTGATTCTTTTTGCGTTGGATTCGTAATTCAAAAATGAAGCTTTTGATGAAAAGAAATCCCAAAAATATATCTCTGAACTTTAGATGTGTCGTACGAATCGTTTGGATATTCCGGCGTATGTAGAATCTTCATTCTTCGTCCGTTTTTGTTGATTCTTCTGTTGGATTCGTAATTCGAAAACGGACATCCTGGATGAGATGGGTGTTAATGATGGGCACTTTTGTCTTGAAATCTCATTTTGATACCTTGAATCTTCAAACGTGTGTGGAATCTTCATTTTTCATCCGTTTTGCTTGATTTTCATCGTGCAACCTTGTTGTAAGTCCCCTAGTTCTAGGATCGATAACTTCCTTATCTGTAGTATTAAGGTGCGGAATCCCTCAATACGGTGTTATCTTACTAACAACGAATACGTTCGAATTGCGTTTTAATGAAGCTTAACTTTAAACGATAAATCGTCAAAGCCTAGCCGTAGGTTATGTTTTCTCTGGTTTGCTGGAATCGCCGATAAGAAAGAATGCCAAAAGTTATGTTTTTCACGGAGTGAAAAACATTATATACGTCCAGCTCATCTCGGCTCGCATGGGCCTGCGAGTTCGGTCCAACTCGCAGCCCAAGCCCAGTAAAGGACTCGGCTCGCCAGACTAATGCCTCGCGAGTTCAGATCTCATCTCACAGCTCAACTCGCTGCGACCTAAGATCTCGACTCGCCTCTCATTAAACGTCTATTATTTATTTCGTCTTTAAACATTCGTCTAACTTAGCACAATAATATGTTTAACGAATATTACTAACAAAACAAATATTTATTTACAAATCTAAACCAATATACAAACGTAATAATAATTACACCAGTCCTATTTCAAGCTAGATCTGTTGTCACACTCTATGTCCCAACAGACTCCCCCTTGACAATAGCTCTAGCGTCTTTATCTTCACGCTGTCTTTGGTCTTCATTTGTAAATCTTACTTCCTGCAAAAATTTTAAGCTTGATGCATGTTTTAACCATCCTGTGATAATCTCGTGCTAAATCACCCCAACCAATAGTAGATTTGATCTTGTTCTTGTACAACATAATCATATCTTCCTTTGATAAGTTCATCAGATGTCTGTGATTATTTCCACGAAGAATCTCTTTTTCGCCATCAGGATAATCATCATCAGCTTCAATCATAAAGGCTTCCCCTATTCCAGCATCTACCCCCCAATATTTCAATTTTCCCAAAATATTCTGAGGCATAGTCTTCATAGGTATTTGCTTAATACAGTTGACCGCTGGATAAACCTTCTTCCTTCTTCTTCTTCCAGTTCTCTGACTAAATTCGTTCAGCTTTATCGTTTTACCTTTCCTTGGCTTAATCTTCGAAAACTTCATAGATAATCCTTCATTCCTAATGATACGCTCAACATACTTAGCATAGTCATCATCACTTGAATTTATCATATCTAATCTAGCCAAGTCTCGAATCTCATATCGAGGCAATGAACTAAACAATGCAAGCTTCTTCTCAAAATATAGAACCCCGTCAAACCTTTTGATCGCGAAGAGCTTCAGGTCAGAATCATAATACCATCCAATAATGCCAGTTTTAAGTACACGCTTTCCAGTAATATCAACTTCTTTCAAAATGCGTGGCTTATTTTCCTTTTTCTTCTTAAGCATTCCTTGGATAAACATTGGATTACCAACCAAATGTTTGTATTTGTCCTCTATTTCTTCAACTTCAGTATCAGAATCTTCAGAAGCATTCTCAAAAGCTTCTAAATCAATAACTGATTCTCCTTGTTCATTTACAAAAACAAATTCAGTCGTTGATGGATTCACAACATGTTCATCTACATTTGCATCCAGATCAACACCTTCATCTATCACAGATTCAAATACTGCAGTCCAGTCTTCAGGAAGTTTGAACTCTCCTTCTTCAATATCATAATCAATCTCTTCATCTATCTCATCCAAAATATCATCTTCCGAATCTGATAGATTAAGCATTTCCATTCCTAGAGAAAAATGTAAATACAAATATATTAATAATTCAAATTCTTCATTGATTTCCTTGAACCAATCTAAGAATTTCTTTATTAATTCTTTTATATATTTTAACCTAACATATAAACGCAATTTACATATAACTTATAAAATCTTTTATTGATTACCCTGAATCAATCTAAAATCTCTTAAGTCTACTTAACAAATATTAATTAATTTTAAATTCTAATGCATTGTGAATAATCACCAAACATTTAAATTTACTATTAATTACCTTATATAATTTCCAAACGTTAATTGATCTCCTTCATTATCAATTTAACCTTTAAATTATATATCATTTGTCTAGTTAATACAAATACATTTTTTAACTTGTTAATTACTTATATACCTTACGGTCTTAAGTCCATAATCAAATCTAAAATGCATATGTTATCATAAAATTTTGACCGTCGATTTTATTCGAAACACGCCGCTCGACTACTCAATGAGTCGGAAGTCTTTCGATCACTATTTTATCTTAACATAATTATATAAACTTAAATTACCAAACATATTTTACTTAAAATAATAATAACCATAAGCCAAATATATTTACACAATAAATTAAGTTTACATTTGTTCACTACAAACTATTACAAATATTACAGTACTATGATAATACTAAGCTATCTTACCAGCTTCAGTATCACCCGGTACAGTCTTATCTGCACTTGTATCCACTCCAGAACCACTAGCACCAGCACCAGACTCCCCCTGAGTTGTAGCTTGCTCACCAGTCTTTGAAGGACCGGTCTGCTCACCACTCGGTGCATTGGGATCATCGTCCTTGTCAGAGTCTCTCTTCCTCTTCAGCTCATCCTCTCTGCAAGACTCCAGATATACCAATATCTCCCCCTGAGTAGACTGTCCTGAATGCAATCTCAAGACCAGACTCTCCAAAGAAGATAACTTCAGTCTCTGTACATTGAAGTCCGCAAGCAAAGTCTCATGAGTCTTCATCAACAGATTGTACAATTCACTCTGCTTGAGTATCTGCTGAGAAAGAAGAAGATTGCTCGACACCAGCTCTGGAATCTGAGAAGAAAGCTTCTCCAAATCCTTTACCCTAGACTCTAAGGATGTAATCCTTTCAGCATCAGTCGTTGGAGTAACAGGTATCGTTCTGGGTCCAGGCGGTGTTAGAGACTCAATATGTCAGTCTCTGGTCAGCGGTGTATGAGGTTGAGACAAAGCTTGTGTAAGCAAGCTTGTCGCAAATCTAGCTGTTTTGTTCGTCGGAAAATTAGCTCCACGAACTAGATCAGCAACCTCATGCTGTAACGTTAAACACAATTAAAATCAGTTATTGTTACAGATTACTCTGTCTCAAACTCTAATTAATTGTATAACACTCATAGTTATAGAACTTATATCTCATACCTGAAGCGGTAAAGACATCGGTTCAGTAACCACCGGTGCATCCATCTCCACCTGCGGTGTATCCTGAGCAACTGTATACAGAATTAACTGTCTCAATTTAACTCCTGATAAACAACAAGTTAAGATTATTTAACTTTTATAATCAATACTAACCTTCTCGAATAGTTAGCGTTCTCGGACGCTTCATCAAAGGAATCTCAACTTCCTCAGTACCTTCCTCCATAACACTCTTACCTTTTCTCTTCCTTTCAGAAAGAGACGGAGGAGGAGAAGGTGTATTGTCAGAATCTTCATCTGAAGCCGTCTCACCATCACGACCTCCAGATGATCTAGCAGGATCCTAAAGTTCAAATATATTAAACATTTATGATTAGCATAAGCTCTATCATACAAGTTCTATATATTTAAGATTAATCAGATATAATACCTCAGTCGGTACAACAACTGATCTATCAAGCTGTATCTGCTCCCCCTCAAGTAATATAACTTCTGGGTTTGCAGCCTCAGCTTCAGCTTCCTGTTTGGTTAATGATATTTATATTTTAAAATCAGAAATAATATCCAATTAACTAAATATCTAATATCAGAATCATTATATAATAATATTATTGATGTCGTGTAAACGAGATTTTATTTTAAATTGGAAAATACCTAACTTACTATACACAACACAGGCAAGAATACCTGATCATATATAGTATAGTTTAGTAAGTCCGAGTCGAACACAGGGAAAGGATGTCAATATTAACAAATTGGAAATCAATACAAATAATTAAAGCAGTAAAAAGTGGGGACGTTTTAGTTCCGATCGAACAATTGATAAACAATTATAAAAGAAATGATTTATTAACTAAAACTTAATTAGAAAATAAAGAAATAGTAAAATAACTTAATTAAATAAAAGATTGAATTCAAATGATAAAAGAAATACATTTGCTTAGACTAGTTTCCTTAAAATCTGGATATCATTTCATTCAATTGCTCACGTATGGATTCTATCGTGCCCGTTCAAATATATCAATCCTCCTTACAAGATAAACTGAATTCAATACAATTAAGAAAGACACAAGGTTGTTTTCAACACATTAACAGTTCAATTTAACGTTGTCCACAAAACTGTATTCTAAATTAATTCAACACCGTTTATGTGATTTATTCTTTTGACTTGAATCAACAAAGTCTATAACCGATTAAGGTTATCTCGTCCATTAATAATCATTACTAACTATTATCCCTAGCCCGTTAAACTCAATATATTCGGCAATAATTATCAACCAAAATCAACAACTATCAATAAATTCACAACCAATAGGAAATCAATCTCAACTGATTATGAATTCACGCTAGGTAATCAGCAACAATCATTAAATACCCGAGGATTAACGAATAAACACATAAACATTGAATAAAATCCGATACGTTCGCAATTATAACAATCAATCCATCAAATAAGTATTATCATCTAAGCAAATACATAAAAGACTTAGCCAATCATAGTATAACAGAAAATCAGATTCAATATCATATCCGTAATCATAATCGAATGAAAGATATAAAAGAAATCGAACCGAAATAATGAAATAACGAATGAAAGAATGAAAGCCTTTGATTATCCTTGATGTTTTGCCTCCAAAATACTCCAGAAACTTAGGTTTTTGCAGAGAGAATCGACTGGAGAAAGTGTGGTTGAAGTGTGTGTTTAAAATGAGGCAAAATGAGTTTTTTAGGTTTTCTGCCGAAACGATCCATACGTCGTATGGATTTCCATACGCCGTATGGATTGCAAAGCCCATGGATCTGACCCGCGACTTCTGGCGGCCTGGCTCACTCAATCCATACGCCGTATGGATTCCATACGCCGTATGGATTAAAAAATGTAACTTTTCAGCTCCACGACCTCCAATCTTCAAACTTTAAACTTTTCACCACTTTTCTTCGATATTCGCTCGATTTCCGCTTCTTTTATAATTCAAGCTCCAATTAAATCCTAAATGCAAATATGAACGAAATGAGTATCGAATTCAAATAAAATGCATAAGAAATTAATCAAACTAAGGGGTAATTAGTACTATAAAATAGCACATTTTGGCATTCATCAAACATCCCCCACTTGAATCCTACTTGTCCTCAAGTAGACTAGAGATTCAAAAATTCAAAACTTTAAATATGCATGGCAAACAATGGATAAAAGGGGCTTACAAACTACATAGCATTCGACAAACCAAATTTTCATCTTAAAATCGAATCTTCCTTAAAACCCAACAATCAAGAAACTCTGCATGGGAAGCCATTCTAACAGATTATTATTACCCATAAAAGATAATTCACTCAGATTACCGATATTGTTGTCCACTTGAACAATCTAAATTTCAGAAATTGAGCTTAACTTATTATTATTCTAGCAGGGCTTACCATAGATTCACAGATAGCAAAATACTCTTATATAGATAACATGTCACAATTCTCCAAATAAAGAACATCCAAATAAATCAATCATTTTTCAAACCAAGACATTGGTGACAGGTCTGTACCTTAGTACAACAGAGCGACATAACTTGGCTTTGGTTTTTTCAATTTATGAGTCCTTTGTACTCTTCTTTATTTTCTTTAATTTTCAAATATACTGACGGAAACCAGGTTTGTACTTTCGTACAACAGAGGAGACAACACCCAGTATATTCCCAAATGATGATAATTAGGATCCCAAAATTATGGATTATAACACGCTATCATATGAGAATTAAGATTATCATACCTTGCTAAAAGATCCTCATAGGATAAATCCTACTTTATTCATTAAATTTTTTATTGGCTCAAAAACTTCCATAAAGATTGCCTATCGATACATCATAAGATGAACTATCTAATAATTAAAATTAAATTTATTTCATTCTTTGCATTCCCACAGCATGTTACAAGATTGCTAAACTTTACAAAGAAAACAATTTTAAAACAAAAATTCGGCCGAAAAATGACTAACACATAGAATGCCTCTTAACCTCAATATAGCTACCATTCATAAGTTAAGGAAAACTAGACTTCTTTTCCCCCATCCCCCACTTAGAAATATGCAATGTCCTCATTGCAAAAGTAAACAAAAATTAAAGGGAATAGAAAAGAAGTGAAACAGAAAACTCCCCTGATTAGAAGGCAATTTGCTTGAAGGACTTCATTCAGAAATAAAATACAAAGCACACTTCCGTAGGCAACACGATTGCATTTAGCACATGCAATAAGCCTTTAAACCCCTCGGTATCCCGAGTGGACGAGTTGTAGTCTCGTGAGGGTTTCCAGAGAACACACCCATAAAGTTCAAACCTGAAAACAAAAACAATAAAACAAAATACAAATTATCAAAATAACGGGTTGTCTCCCGAAAGCGCTTTTGTTTATCACGTCGGTAAGCTCGACATCTTGCTTTGCCACTTAATTCAAATCCATCTCCAAATCACGTTTGGAGTCCCTTATATCACCATAGTACTTCTTCACTCTACTTCCATTGACCTTGAAAGTTTTTCCAGAATATCCTTGTAAATCAACAGCTCCAAACGGATAAACCTTTTCAACAACAAATGGGCCAGTCCAGCGTGTCTTTAACTTTCCTGGAAACATATGCAATCTAGAACTATACAATAAAACTTTATCACCTTTCTCGAATGTATGGTTCGACTTAAGACGAGCATCACGCCACTTCTTAGTTCGCTCCTTGAACAATCTCGAATTGTCATAAGCATTTATTCTTAATTCATCCAACTCATTTAGCTGTTCCATTCTTTCCTTTCCAGCTAACTTCTCATCAAGATTGCACTTCTGTAAAGCCCAATATGCTTTATGCTCAAACTCAAAAGGTAAATGACAAGCTTTTCCATAAACAAGGCGGTAAGGAGTCGTTCCAATTGACGACTTAAATGCTGTTCGTGCCGCCCATAATGCATCATCTAACTTGTATGACCAATTCTTAGGGTTTCCTTCAACTGAACGTTCTAAAATACGCTTCAACCCTCTATTAGTCACTTCCACTTGACCACTTGTCTGCGGATGATAAGCAGTAGAAAACTTATGTCTAACTCCGTACTTTCGCAGCACTTTTTCCAATTGCAGATTTGTGAAATGTGTCCCTCGATCACTAATCAAAGCTTTTGGTGCTCCAAAGCGCGAAAATAACTTTTTAAGAAAATTTACCACAACGCGAGCATCATTCGTGGGTAATGCCTTCGCTTCGGCCCACTTAGAAACATAATCCATAGCCACAATGATGTATTTGTTTCCATTGCTAGGTGGAAACGGACCCATAAAGTCTATACCCCATACATCAAAAATCTCGCTTACCAAAATTGGGTTTTGCAACATTTCATCTTTCTTTGAAATTCTCCCAGTACGTTGGCAGGCATCGCATTCCTTCACATACTTGAATGCATCCTTATAAACTGTTGGCCAATAAAAACCTGCCTCGAACACTTTCCTTGCAGTGTAGTTTGGACCATGATGTCCTCCAGCCGGACCATCATGACAGTGCTCTAAGATAATATCACATTCTTCTCCAGCAACACAGCATCGAACAATTCCATCAGCACACTGTCTGAACAGATATGGGTCTTCCCAAAAGTAATATCGTAAAGATGAGAAAAACATCTTTCTTTGGTTGAAGTCCAATCCGGGTGGCAGAGTCTTTGTAACTAGAAAGTTTGCAATATCAGCGAACCATGGAAATTCATTCAGCATTGCCTTCAACAAGCTTTCGTCGGGAAACTTATCTCGAATTTCCGTTTCGTCCAACCTATCCAATTCCGGATTCTCTAGTCTTGACAGATGATCTGCAGCTAGATTTTCCGCTCCCTTCTTATCATGAATCTCAATGTCAAACTCCTGCAATAACAAAATCCATCGCAACAACCTTGGTTTTGCATCTTGTTTTCCAAACAAGTATCTTAATGCAGAGTGATCGGTAAAAACAACCGTTTTTGACAGGACCAGGTAAGAGCGAAACTTATCAAATGCAAAAACAACAGCAAGCAATTCCTTCTCAGTCGTAGTGTAATTCTCTTGTGCACTTGTCAAAGTCTTGCTTACGTAGTAAATAGGTTGAAACTTCTTATCAACCCTCTGACCTAAAACTACTCCCACAGCGTAATCACTGGCGTCACACATCAATTCAAATGGAAGATCCCAATTCGGACTTATCATAATTGGTGCAGAAACCAATTTCTCCTTTAAAATCTTGAACGCATCTTGGCATTCCTTCGAAAACTCAAACTTAGCTTCCTTTTCCAACAACTTGTTCATAGGACGTGCTATCTTTGAAAAATCCTTGATGAATCTCCTATAGAATCCAGCATGTCCTAAGAAACTTCATATTCCTTTAACATTCGTCGGATGAGGTAGCTTTGCTATCGCCTCAATCTTTGCTTGATCAACTTCAATACCAGCTCTCGAAATTTTATGCCCCAACACAACTCCTTCTCGTACCATGAAATGACATTTTTCCCAATTTAAAACGAGATTTAAACTCTCACACCTTTGCAACATCCTCTTCAGATTCATCAGACACTTATCAAAAGAATCTCCAAACACAGAGAAGTCATCCATGAATATTTCCATGCTGTCTTCTACCATATCATGGAATATTGCCATCATACACCGTTGAAATGTGGCGGGTGCATTACACAGACCGAAAGGCATTCTCCGATAAGCGAAAGTTCCGAATGGGCAGGTGAAAGTAGTCTTATCTTGATCATTTGCATCAATTGGTATTTGAAAGTACCCGGAGAATCCGTCTAGAAAGCAATAATACTCTTTTCCAGCTAGACGTTCTAGCATCTGATCGATGAACGGCAAAGGAAAGTGATCCTTGCATGTCGCATCATTCAGCTTTCTATAATCTATACGGACCCTCCATCCAGTAACAGATCTTGTGGGAATTAACTCATTCTTCTCATTAGCAACCACTGTCATACCTCCTTTCTTAGGCACAACATGAATTGGGCTGACCCATGGACTATCAGAAATCGGGTATATCAGTCCGGAGTCAAGCAATTTTATGATTTCCTTCCTCACAACATCCGTAACCTTAGGATTTAATCGTCTTAATGGTTGCACAACCGGTTTGAAATCAGACTCCATAAGGATCTTGTGCGTACAATACGATGGACTAATTCCCTTGATGTCATTGATCGTCCATGCTATAGCATGCTTATGTTCCTTCAGAACTTTTAGCAGACTTTCTTTCTCGTTTGCTGATAGCTTGGATGAAATGATAACTGGCAAATCCGACTCTCCTTGTAGATATGCATATTCCAAATGGGTCGGTAAATCTTTCAGATCTAACCTTGGTGGTTCTTCAAAAGAAAATTTACATGCCAACACCTCTTCTCGTGAGCAGGGGATCCCATTCATAGAGATGCGGTTCTCTCTCTTGACTAAAATACCATTAGTTTCAATCGATTCTTCAGTCTCAGCCGGCTGATCACCTTCTACTTCCTCATCACTCTCGAATTCTAACTCCTCAAGCATTTTATCGAATTCTTCGATATCTCTAATTGCTTCTATGCTTCCCGTCCATCCTTCCAAGATCATGGGATCAAGATCTTCATCTTCCATGAGACTTTGAAGGAATTCTTCATCATCAGTCATTTCTCTTGCACTCACAAAGTAGCACGTATCATCAACTGTAGCAGGATATCTCATTGATTTGTTGACATCAAATACTACTTCATCCTCTCCTAATCTCAGAGTGATTTTTCTGTCATGAACATCAATCAATGCCCTTGCAGTGGCTAGAAAAGGTCTTCCCAAAATGATAAGTACCTTTTTATCTTCGACCATGTCCAGAATGATGAAATCACACGGAAAAACAAACCTATCCACCTTAACTAGCACATTCTCTACCATGCCTCTAGGATATTGAACCGAACGATCTGCTAACTCAATGCACATTCTAATTGACTTTGGTTCCCCTAACTTGAGTCTGGCATACATAGTGTAAGGCATTATTGATATGCTTGCCCCCAAGTCAGCCAATGCATGAGTAAGGTCTAAACTTCCAATCAGACAAGGAAGGGTAATACTCCCAGGGTCTTTCATTTTCGGTGGAAGTTTATTTTGCATAACTGCTGAACATCTTTCGTTCATTGTCACCGTGGTCGCCTCCGCCAACTTACTCTTATTAGTTAAAAGTTCCTTCAGATACTTTGCATACTTTGGCATTTGAGCAATGGCTTCCACGAATGGGATGTTAATGTGCAGTTGCTTCAGATTCTCTAGGAATTGGTGGTATTGAGAATCATCTTTCCCTCTTCTCAAAGCTGCTGGATAAGGTGGTGGTGGTGCATGCTCCTTAGCATATTGCTTATCTCTTGCAATTTGTTCAGCCTCAGTGTCCACCTTGGGACTTTCCACAACTTCTACTTCCTTCTCTTTCTGCGGTAGGGGTTGAGAAACAGGTTTCTTCTTTGGAATGGGGTCTTCAAATGTCGCACCCCCAAAACACGTTGCAGCGGAAACATGAGGTGTCATGGGGGCGCCGACCAAATCAAATATCACAACACAAGATTAAAGCAAACGACCTCTATATGAGACGTTTGAAAATATTACATTACCATAATTTCAAATTGTTTACAACCGTTATACAAAACATTGGAGTTCGCATAAAATATGTAGATTACATAACTACTAACTAGAGTAAAATGCAATCTAAGTCCTTTGAGTTTGAAAGCAATGCGACTCGAGCTACGCTATCCATAAGCGTCCTACTGCTGGGGGTTACCTAAGAAATACATACTAAAAGGTCAACATAAAGTTGGTGAGTTCATAGAGTTGTTTAACAATTGTTTAAATGTTGGTATGAAACCAAATAGTATGAAACACGAGTTATGAAACACAAGATTTTAATCGTTGTATCATTCAACAATGATAAGTAAATGTATCGTTAACAAACGATAAGTAAATGTGTTGAGTAAATGTATCGTTAACAAACGATAAGTAAATGTGTTGAGTAAATGTATGGTTAACAAACGATAGGTAAATATGTCAAGTAAATGTATCGTTAACAAACGATAAGTAAATATGTAGTTGCACGAATGCAAAAATATGTATACCATTTGCCATGAGCTCATAGTCCGAAGCTTAACAATATGTGCCGTGCCTCTTTCGAGTACACGATCGTGGGTGCCCCAATGCAAGTGTCTAATCCGGTACACTTGTTATGAACAAATATTAATACGTCCATTTGACTGGTTAGCGCGACTAACCCGGACGGGGATTGTCAGTCCCAAATAGATCTATTTACTAATATTCACGCTTTAGCAAAACTAACAAACTATGATGTGTAGGGCCTTTGTGGATTAGTGTGTTAACTCATGCAATCCGTATAGCGTTGTTTATGGTACTTGTGTTCATAAAAGCAGTTGTGTAAAGCAATTGTATAAAGCAGTTGTAGTATGTATTCTCCCCCAAAATAGTTATAAAATAGTAAAAAGGAGGGGCTATGAAACTCACCTGAGTTCTAGCAAATAGCAAGCAAGCAATATCAATTAGCAAGCAAAGTGTGATCCAATGTGTAGCCTTTTAACGTCCTAAACGTATAAGGTTGTATGAGTAGATGTCTTAAAAGATCATCTATGTAAGTGGATGGTTAATGTCCACTTAATTCACAATGTAGGTGGAGGGTTAATGTCCACCTAGAGCTAGTTCATCTAACTAGTATGCCCATATAAGTTGTTCAAGTTCGTTTACTAAAAATGTGTACGACCCGTTGGTGAGAGTTTGTAATAATAATTCAAAGTATTATTATTATTAAGTTCATCGTGTTGTATACTTCTCGAAGCATATGTGTTTCATATATGAATCTACATCATAAAGGTTTGATCTTTGTAGGTGTTTATTGCTTTTATATATGTCCGAATGTGTTAAGGCTCGGAATTTAGAGTCTAAAATGTGATTTTATGAGAATTAACTAAGGGTTAAAAAGTCAACTCTCAAGGTCAAAAAGTCAACTGAAAAAGGTCAACTCCTAAGTCAAAGTCAACTCGGAAGTCTTCAGTTCGCAAGTCAAACTGAACTCGCAAGTCAAACTGAACTCGCAAGTCAAACTGAACTCGCAAGACTTCAGTTCGCAAGTCAAACTGAACTCGCAAGTCAAACTGAACTCGCAAGACTTCAGTTCGCAAGTCAAACTGAACTCGCAAGTCAAACTGAACTTGCAAGTCAAACTGAACTCGCAAGACTTCAGTTCGCAAGTCAAACTGAACTCGCAAGTCAAACTGAACTCGCAAGTCAAACTGAACTCGCAAGTCAAACTGAACTCGCAAGTCAAAAAAAAAGTCAACTGTTGTGTTTTTGCTTTGTAAACATGGTCAAACGGGCTCAGTTTGACCCGAAATTTTTAGGGAAGTCTTAGATATGTTCAAAGAGTCTCCAGAAATTTTGGTTCGAGTCGGGGTCGTTTCGAGATGTCGGTTTTTATTACGCATTCAAAATCATCCATGTTTTCGGTTTATGTCGGGTCATTACGCCAACTAAATTCACTTATCTCTAGTCCAAATCAAACTTCCAAATTTTTAACAACTGATCTCCTAAGTGTCTTGTCCAACATATAACAATTTCAGCCATTTTAATGTCCATTAACATAGTTAAATAAAGCTGCGTAACAACCGAACACATTTAATCGAAAACTTCCAGGTCAGTCCTATAAATTGATTCGTAGAGAAAAACGAGTACGTTTCTGGAAAAGTGTAAAACACGAAAGTTGTAGATCTTTTCGATACGCAAATTTTAAAAAAAAATTCGACCTCTAACTCTTAACAGATGATTTTATACGAATATTTTCGTGAACTGACGATTTTTAGGCAGATTCATGCATGTTCTTGTGTTTGCTTTAAAAACGATTTTTAGTATGATATTTGGACATAATCATGATAGATGAACATTATAACATCATAATCAGTAGTATTAAAGTAAGAATAAGTGAAAGTTTGATGATTCTTACAAGGATTTGAAGGAGATGAAGATGATGAAGAAAGAGTGTGGTTCTTGATTCCTTTCTTCTAGTTCTTGTTTTCTTGAATGATATGATGATTTAATGGTGGTTTAGGGAGGTGGATATGGCTGAGTTCTTCTCAGATTTTTGAGAGTGTTTTTGAGTTAGTGAGAGATGAAGAAAGAAGGATGGAGTGTAAGAAATGAAGGTGTAAGAGGTGCATGAGTTATGTGTGGTTAGAAAAAGGAATCTCATGATTATATTGCATGAGGTTTAAGTGGAGAAAGGAGGGGTGGGGTGGCCGGCCCATGGGGCCCCACTCAAGGGTATTTTGGTCATTTTTCATTTCTAGCTTAAATTGTTGCGTTTTACGTTCGTTTACCTGATTGTTTAAACGTTTATTTATACGTTAAACGTTTTATACGCGTTTTTAAGTGACGACTTAAATTTCGATATTTTTGATTGAGATATTTATCAAAATACTTAAAAACATTTATAAAAATGTTCCGTTAATTTATCGGCCTCGATTTGCGTGTTTGTTCTACGGCGGTTTAATCGCGTAACGTTATTTTGAGTCGTTTAGATTAACGATATAATTTGGATAAATTTCCATTGAAGTATTATTTAAAATACTTAATTTATGTTGCCAAATTAATTATTGACGTTTATTTGGTCGCTGAATTAAATTCTTGCGTTTTCTTTGCATTTGAGACGTTTTAACCAAAACGCCTAAGTTTTTCGAGTATTATTTTAACCAAATAATAGATAATGATAAATAACTTCTAAAAATAGATTAAAGTTATTTATAGAAATGTTTTCACCAACGTCGTATTTAAACTGTGTCGGAATCCATCCGATAATAAAATGTACGATTTAAACAAATCGCAAATGTGTGCAAATATAATAACATATATTAATACACTTAATGATACACATAATTCACCCTAATTACATGTATTAGCACAATGATTAGGAACTAACACTAGCCCTAAATGGTCGGGTGTCACATCAAAACCCTTTCCACTTCGGGTGATCACTGCTTTCGCCTGATCTCGTGGATTGGTTTCAGTGTATCCAGGTAGGGTCCCAGGGAATCTTTCTTGAAGAACTTTGGCTATGTTGGACACATTCCCTTCAATTTGCTTAATCGCAGCTTCTTGGTTTCTCAATGCAGCATCGGTGGCATCCATCCTTTGTTCAGAGCTCGTAATGAATTTCTCATTGGACGTGAGAAACTTACCCATCATTTCTTCTAAATTAGCTTGCTTGTCTGACGACGAGGCACCTGGCTACTCCTTGGTGAAAAATCCAGGTTGAGTTTGGCGAAACGGTCGCCCTCCATCTTGGTATGGTCTTCTGAAAAAGTTTCCACCGCCCTGACGATATGGTGCTTGAGCTTCTCCATACTTGACTTCCTCAGTATGTTCTCCCGTTCGCGTCTCGGGGCAATCCTTTACTAAATGACTTCCTCCACAGTTGTCGCATCCCACTTGTATAGCATGGACAGTCTCAGTAACCTTCTTGATATCTCTGCCCATGTTATCTAGCTTAGCGGTGATAGCTGCAAATCCATCTTCATCATTCACAGACCTCCTCCGTCTAGAAGTTCCATCATCCCATAACTGAGAGTGTTTCGCTTGATCGCGAATGGCAGTCAAAGCATCACGAGGGACTTTCTTGGGAATAGGCCCTTGGGAATCCAGTTGCTGTCTCGTAGCACGATCCACTCCTTTATAGAAAATACTCACGATTTGCTGATCGTTCAGGTCGTGCTGCGGGCACTTATGCATCAGGTCCTTATATCTCTCCCAAGCTTGGTGTAATGATTCATCCATTTCCTGCTTGAAATTTCTGATCTCATCAATCATCTTTGAAGTTTTGGAAGGAGGACAATACATCTTCAGAAACTTCGTGCGAAGGTCTTCCCATGTGGTTATGGATCCAGCTGGCTCGTTTTGAATCCATCTCTTAGCAGTTCCCTTGAGTGTGATTGGGAATACCCTGAGCATAACTTGATCGCGTGTGATGTTGGGAACGTTGAACATATCGGCTATCTCAACGATTTTCTCCACATGATCATTAGCATCTTCCTTTTCTTCTCCTCGGAAAGGGTTCTCCCTAAGCTCCTTGAGGAACTGTCCCTTGATTTCGAACTCCACATCTTGTGCAATCGCTGGCCTTACTACTCCAGTGCCACGGTCATTACGCATCCGACTCGAATATTCTTCAAGCGTTATGTTGGCAATATCTTCTGCCATTGCGTCTCTTGGGTTTCCTTGGTTGATCGGAGGTTCGAATAAGGACCGAAGATACTCTCCAAAATCTCCTTCTAAATACGACGGAAGGTTGTTGTGTAAACGTGAGTTGGGGGTACAGAAGCAAACCGTCTTCTTTGACGAAAAACTCTTTCAGGTTCTTCAAAAGGATCAGCGAGATGAGGGTTCGTTGATCGGGTCATAAACTTCCTGTGATATAATTCCCGAATCAGTAGAACAAGACCCTAGTTGAATTACTTACTAAACAATCCTAAACAAAAAAAAATATAATTCGAAAAATAAATAAAGCAGAACTGAACTTAAATAACAATATACAAAGATCAAATTCCAATTTGTCAAATTAAAACAAACAGCTCCCCGGCAGCGGCGCCAAAAACTTGATGTCGTGTAAACGAGATTTTATTTTAAATTGGAAAATACCTAACTTACTATACACAACACAGGCAAGAATACCTGATCATATATAGTATAGTTCAGTAAGTCCGAGTCGAACACAGGGAACGGATGTCAATATTAACAAATTGGAAATCAATACAAATAATTAAAGCAGTAAAAAGTGGGGACGTTTTAGTTCCGATCGAACAATTGATAAACAATTATAAAAGAAATGATTTATTAACTAAAACTTAATTAGAAAATAAAGAAATAGTAAAATAACTTAATTAAATAAAAGATTGAATTCAAATGATAAAAGAAATGCATTTGCTTAGACTAGTTTCCTTAAAATCTGGATATCATTTCATTCAATTGCTCACGTATGGATTCTATCGTGCCCGTTCAAATATATCAATCCTCCTTACAAGATAAACTGAATTCAATACAATTAAGAAGGACACAAGGTTGTTTTCAACACATTAACAGTTCAATTTAACGTTGTCCACAAAACTGTATTCTAAATTAATTCAACACCGTTTATGTGATTTATTCTTTTGACTTGAATCAACAAAGTCTATAACCGATTAAGGTTATCTCGTCCATTAATAATCATTACTAACTATTATCCCTAGCCCGTCAAACTCAATATATTCGGCAATAATTATAAACCAAAATCAACAACTATCAATAAATTCACAACCAATAGGAAATCAATCTCAACTGATTATGAACTCACGCTAGGTAATCAGCAACAATCATTAAATACCCGAGGATTAACGAATAAACACATAAACATTGAATAAAATCCGATACGTTCGCAATTATAACAATCAATCCATCAAATAAGTATTATCATCTAAGCAAATACATAAAAGACTTAGCCAATCATAGTATAACAGAAAATCAGATTCAATATCATATCCGTAATCATAATCGAATGAAAGATATAAAAGAAATCGAACCGAAATAATGAAATAACAAATGAAAGAATGAAAGCCTTTGATTATCCTTGATGTTTTGCCTCCAAAATACTCCAGAAACTTAGTTTTTTGCAGAGAGAATCGACTGGAGAAAGTGTGGTTGAAGTGTGTGTTTAAAATGAGGCAAAAGGAGTTTTTTAGGTTTTCTGCCGAAACGATCCATACGCCGTATGGATTTCCATACGCCGTATGGATTGCAAAGCCCATGGATCTGACCCGCGACTTCTGGCGACCCGGCTCACTCAATCCATACGCCGTATGGATTCCATACGCCGTATGGATTAAAAAATGTAACTTTTCAGCTCCACGACCTCCAATCTTCAAACTTTAAACTTTTCACCACTTTTTTTTGATATTCGCTCGATTTCCGCTTCTTTTATAATTCAAGCTCCAATTAAATCCTAAATGCAAATATGAACGAAATGAGTATCGAATTCAAATAAAATGCATAAGAAATTAATCAAACTAAGGGGTAATTAGTACTATAAAATAGCACATTTTGGCGTTCATCAATTATGCATCTATGATTAATTAAACAATCTATTAACTAAGCATCTATATTATTATATAAATAAAAAATTACCTCAGGTGGTGCTAAATAACTCTCAATGTCTTGAAGCAAAGGATTTGTCGCATCATCATTCTGCTCCAAAACCTGTTGCACAACCTGTGCAGCAACCTCTTGGTTCACTTGCTGATCAACCTGACCAGCCTGAATAAGAACATCCTCAAGGAGCCCTTGTGGATCTTCAGGTTGAGCGTCCTCAGCTGCAGGTTCTGGTACAACATCAGCATCAGCAGGAGCAACAGCAGCAGCAGGAGCAACGTCTAACCACCCATGATTTGGCGGTGCAACCTAGTTCGGGTCAATAACATACCCAAAAAATGGCCTAACTTCAGGTTTCACCACTCCCTCCTTCCTGACAGTCTGCATGAACATGGCGTTATACCCACGATGATCAATCGTATTAACCACTAGATGTGGTTCTGGTATAGCCAAATCCGGTAGACACGCACGGATAATCAGCATGCAAAATCGCGGGTAAACCAAAAATCTTGATCTAACAGACCCCGATATCTGTTTCGCAATCTCACCAAAAATATAATCACAAAAACTGTATGGTTTATTATAAACCAGTGACAGTGCAGCCGATAGAATCGCAGGGCTTAACTCATCAAAACCACCCTTCTTCGCTGCAAAAACTATATTCATCACGTGCCAGAGAAACCTCCACTGACCAATGACCAGAGGTTTCTGGAACTGACGTCCACGTCTGTCTCCTGTATAACCCATACGACCTATCGCACCCTCTATAAAATCCATAGGGTACTCCGTATCTCCATTCTCATGTTCTACTGTACCTAGCTGCAAAATCTCACGGAGATTACCAGCTGAAAATGTAACAGGCTGACCATTAACCGTAGCTCTAATCTCTGGCGGGTTGACAGATTCGTCATATACTATATCCGTCCAGAAATCGTTCAGCATAGCCTGAGAGATAGGAGGATTGGCCGTAATGGCGTATCTAATCCGTGATCGTGCAAGGAATCGTAGTATATCAGCAACCCTATCAGCCCGCTTGGCTTCAAGGTTCAGATCAACCAAAATGTTGTGACCCTTGTCAAATGCTCTAGCCATATCTGTAAAATAAACACAAACAACAGATATAATTTAATGCACTATTAAAAATCTTTAAACTATAACGTATTATGAATCGAGATTCATCAAACATCTTAGTTTAAAATTGAAATTATATATAACTTGTTACAAAAATAGTCTCAAATCGTATATAAAAATTTAACTTATAACTAAAAGTCTTAAGTCTAATTTAAATTAATTATATAAAAGTTATTACAAAAAAAAAATTAAAATTTTTGTAAGTTCTGGACTCGCATAAACTGGCCTAACGAGTTGAGGTCAACTCGTTTTGCTTATCAACTCGCTTTACTCATCAACTCGCTACATTGATCAACTCGCTAAACTTATCAAGCAGCTATTGAAGTGAACTCGCTAATCTCATGGATTCGCTAGTCAACTCGCTGCGAGTTGATTCACAATGTCAACTCGTTCGATGAACTGCCGTCGCGAATTTACACTTAAAATCGATTAATCCGTTGATTTTAACATGATCTATCGATTGATTTACGTTCATTAATGTTCGTTTAACATAAACCCTAAAGATCCATGTCCAATAACATCGTAAATCTATGTGAATCGTTTAAACTTCAAACCGAAACCCTAAGTTTAAAAAAACCTTCGATTTCGTGCAATTTAAGCAGTGAAATCCGTTGATATATACCTCAAAATGTGCGCAAATAAGTCTTGAATATAAGCTACGGATTCAAAAACTCGTTTCCTCACTCTAAAAATCGAAATCAAGCGAAAATCAAAAATCGCCTCGTTTCGCCTGTGTTACGGATTCGCAAAGTTTTAGTGAACTCGCGAAATTTGTGGGTTCGGTGGGTGAGCTTGACTCGTTTGACCCCCTTTATACTTTGTATCCGATTCGCGAGATGTGATGCGGATCCGCAAGTTGATGTCAACTCGCAGGAATAAATAAAAACGCGAATTTAATTCTAAGTATAAATAAAAACCCGATATTTTACAAGTCTAAAATAAAATTATTTTTCACTTGCATTTGTCAAGTTTGTTCAACTCAAAAATATTCAGTATAATTTAATTCCGAAGGGTAAATTCAGATAAACATAAAAACTGAAATAAATAAAAATACAACTATATAAACATTGGTATCAAGTACCATTTTATTAATCACTTGATTAAAATAAAATACATAAACAAAATGAATAAGAATTTATCTGCTTAGGGATCATATTAGAAAGAATAAGCAATTAATTATATATTTAAAAGTCTAAGCAGATTGGTAGTATACATACCTCATGAAAATTCAAATAAATTACTGTAAAATTACAACTAAATTTATCATTTATACATTTATATTTATGAAACTATATCTTAGGTACATTTATCCACATAGTATAATTAATAAATGCATTACTCACATAAAGTGAATATTCTAATTATAGACAGTCCAAGACGATTACCGGTATTATGATCCACATAAACAAATTATACTCAATTTTCTAAGCAAACTCTTTATTGTTAGTATGAGTATTATCAAGTGCTTCCTATTATATGACATACTGAAGAATTCAAGTAAAACACATAACACTGCATCATTAAATTTCAAGGTAGCGGTTACTAAATTATGTATCTTTTCGAAACATATAACATACACTTGAATTTTAAAGGTTAGACAAATATCAAACATATTTTGAATATGCTATGTTATCTAAGTCTGTACATAGTACAACAGAAGATCCCTTCTAGCATAATTTAAAATATATTTGAGAATATTAATTTAATTAAATGTTTCAGTTCTGTACTTAGTACAACAAAGTTACCAGTAATTAAGTTAATACCCATATTGCTACTATTTGTCACTTCAAATTAATATGCATGATAACAGTGTATGGTAATACCATCATTCAACAATTAAGACTTAATGTCATACATCATAGAATAGTAACACAAAATAATAAACAAGTAGTTAATTAACTTCTTAAGGCTTAGAAAATTTCATATAATTTGCCTACCAGTACATCATATGATGAAGCCATCTAAAGTTTTCACTAAAAATAGACAAATTATAACTTGTGGATATAGGTGTATAATCAAATAAATATAAACACATACCTGATAGAACCACTGTAGTTCTAAAGCAACTTTATTTGAACCTACTACCATATCATACTTAGGACTTAAGCTTATTATTGTAAAGCTTATTCTCCTAATGTACTATCATATCCCTTAGTTTTTGCAAATAAAAACTTAAATGAAGGCGATTCCCCTTAGGTAACAAGCAAATGAATGCCATACTCCTTTTTTTTTTTTTTTTTAAATGAATACAGAAATACTAACTATTACAAAAATACCCTTGGAAGACTAATCACTCTGGATTTCTCATTCCGTTCAGTTGAACCAACGTCTCAAATCTTGCTCTGTCGAACGCCTTTGTGTATAAGTCTGCTAAGTTTTCCAATGATGGAACCTTAACTAACTTTATCAACTTTTTCTCAGCACAATCTCTAATAAAATGATGTCGAATATCAATATGCTTAGTTTTACTGTGCTTTACTGGATTATTGGTGATTGACATAGTAGATTCGTTATCAATCATCATAGGAGTATTGGTTATATTTAACCCGTAATCCCGCAGTTGCTGTTGAATCCAAAGTACTTGCGAGCAACAGCTGCCAGCTGCAACATACTCAGCTTCACATGTAGAAATGGCTACCGAGGTTTGCTTCTTGCACTGCCAGGATACTAATCTACCTCCTAGGAATTGACATCCTCCGGTAGTAGATTTCCTATTCTGATTGCATCCTCCGTAATCCGAATCAGTATAAGCTACGAGATCTAAGTCTCCATCAATCGGATACCAAAGACCCAGCTTAGGTTTCCCTTTGAGGTAACGAAAGATTCGTTTAACAGATTGCATGTGTGACTCTTTCGGATTAGCCTGATATCTTGTGCATAAACAAACAGCAAACATAATGTCAGGCCTAGAGGCTGTTAGATACATTAGTGATCCGATCATGGCTCTATAAAGAGTTGGATCCACATCGCTATCACTCGATGTATCTGGACCTAGTCCATGATTGACTGGAATTGGAGTATTGTAGACCTTACTTTCATCCATCTTAAAGCGTTCTAATAGCTCATATGCATATTTAGATTGATGAATAAAGAATCCATCCTTCTTTTGATCAACTTGTAATCCTAAGAAGAAATTCAACTCTCCCATTGCAGACATTTCGATCCTTTTTCTCATGACTTTCTCAAATTCTTGACACATCTTTTCATCAGAAGATCCGAAGATAATGTCATCAACATACACTTGCACTAGAAGAAAGTCTTTCTTTTTCCACTTCACAAACAGTGTACTATCAATTGATCCTCTTGTAAATCCATTCTCAAGTAGATACGTTGATAGTGTTCCATACCATGCCCTAGGTGCTTGATGTAATCCATATAGAGCCTTATTCAAACGATATACTATATCTGGATACTCAGGATCAGCAAACCCTGGCGGTTGTGAAACATACACCAATTCTTCCACTTTGCCATACAAAAAGGCACTCTTAACATCCAACTGATACACTTTTATACCAAAATAAGATGCGAATGCTAAGAATACTCTAATTGCTTCTAGCCTAGCAACTGGTGCAAACACTTCGTTGTAGTCAATACCTTCTTGTTGATTAAAACCTTGAACCACCAGACGAGCTTTATTGCGAGTAACGATTCCTTATCATCTCTCTTGTACTTAAATACCCATCTAGTTCCAATTGGATATTCTCCCTTTGGTAGGTCAACCAACTCCCATACTTGTAATTTAGAGAACTGTGATAGTTCTTCTTGCATTGCTTCTACCCACGAACTTTCTTTTAAAGCCATTTGAACATTTTTAGGCTCGATTTGTGAGATAAAGCATGAATATAGACATTGATTAGGAATCCCTGTCTCTTTCATTGCTGTATACAAGCTTTGGTATTCTAAGTTCTCAGACGTACTAGCTCTGGATTGATGCCTAGTTTGAACCGGAGTATTAATATCACCGATGATGTTTTCAACGGGATGATTCTTACTCGTTCTAGTTGTAGTAACTGGTTCAACCGGTATCTCATCTTCCAAATTAGTACCAATCTCTTCCAATTCAGGTACATCTTCCGTACGTGCTGAAGATATCCTTAAGTGTTTCAAAGGAGTAAGTATATCATCAAACTTTGTAGAAAGATCATCAAGATCTTCTGTTTCTTGAGACTTATCCTCTGAAGGTTGTTGTGACTCACTTGTGGAAGCTTTATCTGAGTCAACATTAGTCTTAATTCCAGACTGCTTAACACTTGATGTTGAAGCGGGACCAATATTCTCATCTTCAAACAATAAATGTTCAGCTATCTCTGAATCACTGACATAGTCACTAATAGGAACTTTAAATGATGCAAAGAGATCAGAATAATCAAATTGCCAATCTAAGCCCTTATGAACATCAGGTGAGTAGCTCGTAACCTCAATATTATAAACTACCTCCAAACGTCCTGTGACTTTATTAAAGACTCTCTTGTTTGGCGAATTGGGCATATAACCTAGAAAAAATCCTTCGTCAGCCTTCTCACCAAATTTTGCTTGATGTCCAGTCTTTAATATGGTGCATGAAACTCCAAAGGGTTCAAACCCTTTTAAGTTAGGTTTCTTATTGTTCAAAAGCTCATAACAAGTCTTGTTATGTCTCTTAACCGTAAGAACTCTATTAAGAACATAACATGCTGTATTCACTGCTTCTGCCCAAAAGATGACAGGAAGCTTTGAATCAGCAAGCATTGTTCTAGCAGCTTCAATCAACGTCCTATTTTTCCTTTCAGCAACACCATTTTGTTGAGGTTCATACGGTGCACTGAATTGATGTAATATCCCTTTGCTTAAGCAATAGATATTCAACGTTGAATTCTTAAACTCTGTTCCATTGTCAGTACGAATACGCTTAACTCTCTTTTTATAGACATTCTCTACTAGATCAAAGAACTCAATTAGAATTCCAGGAGTCTCATCCTTTGATCCCAAAAAGAATACCCATGAGAATCTAGAATAATCATCTGTGACAACCAAACAGTACCATTTGCCACCTAGACTTCTCTTGCTTATAGAGCCAAAGAGATCCATATGTAGCAATTCAAATGGCGAGGAGATAGAGTTTTCAGTCTTAGGTCTGTGTGGTTTCTTGTGCTGCTTTCCTTTCATGCAAGGAACACACTTATCCTCAGACTCGAAACGTTTTTGTGGTACACCTAGAACCAAACCATTTTTGGTTATATAATTCATTTTTCTCCAGTTCAGGTGTGCCATTCTCCTATGCCATAATAATGCGTCTGTTTCTGAAGCCTTGGATAATAAACATGTAGACACCATTGAAGAATTAGGAACACCCATGTTGATAGCATAGATGTCCTTCTTCCTTGGAGACCTCATCAATATCCATTTATCAGGAATTTTAAAACCTGGCTTCAGAACTAAGGCTTCCTTTTCATTAAAATAAACTGGATGACCTTTATCACATAAACAAAATGAATAAGAATTTATCTGCTTAGGGATCATATTAGAAAGAATAAGCAATTAATTATATATTTAAAAGTCTAAGCAGATTGGTAGTATACATACCTCATGAAATTCAAATAAATTACTGTAAAATTACAACTAAATTTATCATTTATACATTTATATTTATGAAACTATATCTTAGGTACCTTTATCCATATAGCATAATTAATAAATGCATTACTCACATAAAGTGAATATTCTAATTATAGACAGTCCAAGACGATTACCGGTATTATGATCCACATAAACAAATTATACTCAATTTTCTAAGCAAACTCTTTATTGTTAGTATGAGTATTATCAAGTGCTTCCTATTATATGACATACTGAAGAATTCAAGTAAAACACATAACACTGCATCATTAAATTTCAAGGTAGCGGTTACTAAATGATGTATCTTTTCGAAACATATAACATACACTTGAATTTTAAAGGTTAGACAAATATCAAACATATTTTGAATATGCTATGTTATCTAAGTCTGTACATAGTACAACAGAAGATCCCTTCTAGCATAATTTAAAATATATTTGAGAATATTAATTTAATTAAATGTTTCAGTTCTGTACTTAGTACAACAAAGTTACCAGTAATTACGTTAATACCCATATTGCTACTATTTGTCACTTCAAATTAATATGCATGATAACAGTGTATGGTAATACCATCATTCAACAATTAAGACTTAATGTCATACATCATAGAATAGTAACACAGAATAATAAACAAGTAGTTAATTAACTTCTTAAGGCTTAGAAAATTTCATATAATTTGCCTACCAGTACATCATATGATGAAGCCATCTAAAGTTTTCACTAAAAATAGACAAATTATAACTTGTGGATATAGGTGTATAATCAAATAAATATAAACACATACCTGATAGAACCGTTGTAGTTCTAAAGCAACTTTATTTGAACCTACTACCATATCATACTTAGGACTTAAGCTTATTATTGTAAAGCTTATTCTCCTAATGTACTATCATTTCCCTTAGTTTTTGCAAATAAAAACTTAAATGAAGGCGATTCCCCTTAGGTAACAAGCAAATGAATGCCATACTCCTTTTTTTTTTTTTTTAAATGAATACAGAAATACTAACTATTACAAAAATACCCTTGGAAGACTAATCACTCTGGATTTCTCATTCCGTTCAGTTGAACCAACGTCTCAAATCTTGCTCTGTCGAACGCCTTTGTGTATAAGTCTGCTAAGTTTTCCAATGATGGAACCTTAACTAACTTTATCAACTTTTTCTCAGCACAATCTCTAATAAAATGATGTCGAATATCAATATGCTTAGTTTTACTGTGCTTTACTGGATTATTGGTGATCGACATAGTAGATTCGTTATCAATCATCATAGGAGTATTGGTTATATTTAACCCGTAATCCCGCAGTTGCTGTTGAATCCAAAGTACTTGCGAGCAACAGCTGCCAGCTGCAACATACTCAGCTTCACATGTAGAAATGGCTACCGAGGTTTGCTTCTTGCACTGCCAGGATACTAATCTACCTCCTAGGAATTGACATCCTCCGGTAGTAGATTTCCTATTCTGATTGCATCCTCCGTAATCCGAATCAGTATAAGCTACGAGATCTAAGTCTCCATCAATCGGATACCAAAGACCCAGCTTAGGTTTCCCTTTGAGGTAACGAAAGATTCGTTTAACAGATTGCATGTGTGACTCTTTCGGATTAGCCTGATATCTTGCGCATAAACAAACCGCAAACATTATGTCAGGCCTAGAGGCTGTTAGATACATTAGTGATCCGATCATGGCTCTATAAAGAGTTGGATCCACATCGCTATCACTCGATGTATCTGGACCTAGTCCATGATTGACTGGAATTGGAGTATTGTAGACCTTACTTTCATCCATCTTAAAGCGTTCTAATAGCTCATATGCATATTTAGATTGATGAATAAAGAATCCATCCTTCTTTTGATCAACTTGTAATCCTAAGAAGAAATTCAACTCTCCCATTGCAGACATTTCGAACCTTTTTCTCATGACTTTCTCAAATTCTTGACACATCTTTTCATCAGAAGATCCGAAGATAATGTCATCAACATACACTTGCACTAGAAGAAAGTCTTTCTTTTTCCACTTCACAAACAGTGTACTATCAATTGATCCTCTTGTAAATCCATTCTCAAGTAGATACGTTGATAGTGTTCCATACCATGCCCTAGGTGCTTGATGTAATCCATATAGAGCCTTATTCAAACGATATACTATATCTGGATACTCAGGATCAGCAAACCCTGGCGGTTGTGAAACATACACCAATTCTTCCACTTTGCCATACAAAAAGGCACTCTTAACATCCAACTGATACACTTTTATACCAAAATAAGATGCGAATGCTAAGAATACTCTAATTGCTTCTAGCCTAGCAACTGGTGCAAACACTTCGTTGTAGTCAATACCTTCTTGTTGATTAAAACCTTGAACCACCAGACGAGCTTTATTGCGAGTAACGATTCCTTATCATCTCTCTTGCACTTAAATACCCATCTAGTTCCAATTGGATATTCTCCCTTTGGTAGGTCAACCAACTCCCATACTTGTAATTTAGAGAACTGTGATAGTTCTTCTTGCATTGCTTCTACCCACGAACTTTCTTTTAAAGCCATTTGAACATTTTTAGGCTCGATTTGTGAGATAAAGCATGAATATAGACATTGATTAGGAATCCATGTCTCTTTCATTGCTGTATACAAGCTTTGGTATTCTAAGTTCTCAGACGTACTAGCTCTGGATTGATGCCTAGTTTGAACCGGAGTATTAATATCACCGATGATGTTTTCAACGGGATGATTCTTACTCGTTCTAGTTGTAGTAACTGGTTCAACCGGTATCTCATCTTCCAAATTAGTACCAATCTCTTCCAATTCAGGTACATCTTCCGTACGTGCTGAAGATATCCTTAAGTGTTTCAAAGGAGTAAGTATATCATCAAACTTTGTAGAAAGATCATCAAGATCTTCTGTTTCTTGAGACTTATCCTCTGAAGGTTGTTGTGACTCACTTGTGGAAGCTTTATCTGAGTCAACATTAGTCTTAATTCCAGACTGCTTAACACTTGATGTTGAAGCGGGACCAATATTCTCATCTTCAAACAATAAATGTTCAGCTATCTCTGAATCACTGACATAGTCACTAATAGGAACTTTAAATGATGCAAAGAGATCAGAATAATCAAATTGCCAATCTAAGCCCTTATGAACATCAGGTGAGTAGCTCGTAACCTCAATATTATAAACTACCTCCAAACATCCTGTGACTTTATTAAAGACTCTCTTGTTTGGCGAATTGGGCATATAACCTAGAAAAAATCCTTCGTCAGCCTTCTCACCAAATTTTGCTTGATGTCCAGTCTTTAATATGGTGCATGAAACTCCAAAGGGTTCAAACCCTTTTAAGTTAGGTTTCTTATTGTTCAAAAGCTCATAACAAGTCTTGTTATGTCTCTTAACCGTAAGAACTCTATTAAGAACATAACATGCTGTATTCACTGCTTCTGCCCAAAAGATGACAGGAAGCTTTGAATCAGCAAGCATTGTTCTAGCAGCTTCAATCAACGTCCTATTTTTCCTTTCAGCAACACCATTTTGTTGAGGTTCATACGGTGCACTGAATTGATGTAATATCCCTTTGCTTAAGCAATAGATATTCAACGTTGAATTCTTAAACTCTGTTCCATTGTCAGTACGAATACGCTTAACTCTCTTTTTATAGACATTCTCTACTAGATCAAAGAACTCAATTAGAATTCCAGGAGTCTCATCCTTTGATCCCAAAAAGAATACCCATGAGAATCTAGAATAATCATCTGTGACAACCAAACAGTACCATTTGCCACCTAGACTTCTCTTGCTTATAGAGCCAAAGAGATCCATATGTAGCAATTCAAATGGCGAGGAGATAGAGTTTTCAGTCTTAGGTCTGTGTGGTTTCTTGTGCTGCTTTCCTTTCATGCAAGGAACACACTTATCCTCAGACTCGAAACGTTTTTGTGGTACACCTAGAACCAAACCATTTTTGGTTATATAATTCATTTTTCTCCAGTTCAGGTGTGCCATTCTCCTATGCCATAATAATGCGTCTGTTTCTGAAGCCTTGGATAATAAACATGTAGACACCATTGAAGAATTAGGAACACCCATGTTGATAGCATAGATGTCCTTCTTCCTTGGAGACCTCATCAATATCCATTTATCAGGAATTTTAAAACCTGGCTTCAGAACTAAGGCTTCCTTTTCATTAAAATAAACTGGATGACCTTTATCACAGACTTGGGAAACACTCACTAGGTTGTGAGTTAGTTCTTCAACATAGTTCACATCCTCAAGAGTCAAAGTTCCATTTGAAACTTTTCTTTTTCCCGAAATTACTCCTCCTTTATCTCCTGCAAAGTTTACTTTTTGCTTGAGACTCTCCTTGAAGTCCTTCAACAGACTACTTTCTCCGGTCATGTGCCTTGAGCATCCACTGTCTACATACCACCAGCTGTCCTTGTTCACAGCATGCTCCTGCACATAACACAAGATACGATCAGTTATCAAGAGGGACCCAAGCCATTACGGTCTTGGTTTGTCCCTTATCATCAACAAACTTAAGCTCTTTAAAATAACCATCCTTCCCATCAGTAGCTTTGGTTACTTTCGAAGTAGCTTTAGGTTGTGGACGATCAGCCTTAAGAGGTGAATTTGAGGAGAACCTCTTAGGCACATAATTATGAGCTCTATGATTATAATTAAACTCATGTGATCGCGAAGTAGTACCACTCTCATAATGACTATGGCCTCTACTTGGAGTTCTAAACCTCGACGGTGTCACATCTCTAGACTTATAGACAGAATTATCACCTTGAGTATATGGCCGTTTAGATTTAGGTGGGGAGACACTATGTTTACCATCTCTTTTAAGAATGTTAACAGGTTTATTACCTAACTTAGGTTTGGTATCTAACCCATCTACAGTCAGACTAGAGTCGGTCTGTGTCTTTTCATCAATCACAAGCTTATGTGATGTTTCAGGCTTTTTGTTAGGACAACACGAAGCCACGTGTCCCTTTTGATGACACTTGAAACATGACATCTGCTTGCGTGATTTACTCACTTTTGCTTTCTCATCCGGAGTCTTAGGCACTAAAGGTTTAAGATGTTCCTTATTAACCTTATCATCAGTCTTAGCATCGTTAATCACTCCACCCAATACAAATTGTATTTTGGTGAAATGAGAAGCCTTGCTATTATCTAATGATACGTTCTTAATAACATCTTTCTGTGCCTCTAACTTTTCCTGATCATTAGTTACTGAAATTTCAGGAGTAGCATCTGTCATTTCAGAATCTTCAGGAATAGGAGTGTAATTGGCATTAAAAGGAGGGGATACATCATTGTAACCTAACCCAGTCTTGTCCTTTACACTTCGTTGAGCATCTAACATTTTATCCATTTGAGATGTCCTATAGTTCTCAAGTTTAAGATTTTGCTCAATTAACCTTAAATTAAGGTTCACTATTTCCTGATCCTTACTAGCAATGGTCTCATTTAAGTCTTTGATATTCATATAGAGACCATCTATGACAACAGATTTTTCACTTATGGTATCTCTAAGTTTTGTTCTATCCGAAGCATCAGACTTAATTTTATCTTTTAAGACTTGTTTATCATCACTTAATCTACGAATATCCATAATAGCTTGATCAAGTTCAGATCTAACAGTCTTATAGGATTCCTTATCCATATTTAATTGTGATGACAGGTTGCTATTTGACACAGTTAAGACACTATTCTGAGATTGTAAATCAGTAACTAAGTAACAAACATCAGCAAGATTAAGAATATCTAAACATACCTTCTTCTTGTCAGTTTGTAAATCAGCCATGCGTGCCACGAATTCTTCAGGACTCATATCTGGAGCTGAATCCATATATAGCACGTCATCATCACTTGCCTTCACTTCAGACTCAGGCACCTCTACTTTCTGTTCCATATCAGTGGGCATGTAGGACACTGATCCAGCAGTTGTCTCTTCGATCTCGGCCATCAAAGCTTCCTCAGAATGAGCTTGCCAATCATAAGAGCCATCCAACTGCTTCACCACTAAGGCTTTGGAAGCGAGAGTACTTCCCGAACCTTGTTTTCCTTGTGCTTCTACTTTAGGTCTTTGGCATTCTCTAGCAAAATGACCAATACCCTGACAGTTAAAGCATCTGACCTTGGTTTTGTCAAACCCTGATCTATTGCCCAATACTTTTCTACCAGTTCTCTTGAGGAAATTCTTCACCTTTCTAGATATCAACGCTAGTTGATCTTGAAGCTCCAATTCCTCAAGATAATCAGAATCTATCTGCTCATAATCCTCATCAAACAGAATAGGATCATTGATCTTTCCCTCTATGTAGTTCTCATATGATGCCACAAAGGAAGCAAGAACAGACAGTTGCTGTTCAGCAGCTTTCACACTCATCGGCATCTTCTGATGCTCTTGAGGTGACTTCTCAGAATTCTTTCCCTTTGTTTCATCACCAGAGGAGGAAATAAAGCACAGATCTTTAGTAATCATTTCTCCATTTTCACTAGTATCACCAACTAACAGTGCAGTGGTCGAACTAGATGACGCAGTCGAAAGACTTGACTTTCCATGATACAACCCAGGGTTCTGAACCTGATCAGAATCACTATCTCTTGACTTCTTGGAGAAATCATAACCTTTCAGCTTGTCAATGACTTGCTCTAAGGTCATAGTAGAATACCTAGTTTCGTTATCCTTAATCATAACGCCATACATTTCCCATTTAGAAGGCAAACCCTCAAGAAACTTGTCGGTTTTAGCTACTTCTTCTTCAACAATCTCATGGTATTCTAATTCACTTAGCAGATGGTAGAAACGCGTGACATAGGCATCAAGATCTTCTCCTTTTAAAGCTTTAAACATAGTAAACTGCTTTTTAAGAAGACTCCTCTTGCCAGCTCTCACCTGTGGACTTCCCTCACCTCTTTTCTCTAGAGCTTCCCAGAGCGTTCTAGCAGTATGAAAAGACTTCAGTTGATGAGCAATCTCTTTAGGAAGACACATCTTTATGCATGAATGCGCTTTATTCTCATTTCTGTAAGCTTCCTTCTCTTGATCACTCATGTTCGCATAGGTAAGAACCACAGTGGCATTCTGAACAGTTTGTGTAGGTGCGGTGTATCCACTCTTGATACACATCCAGATTGACAGGTCATGGAATCTACAGTAAGATTCAAATATGTCCTTCCAGTTGTAGTAATCCTCGATTCTTAACAACTTAGGTGGAACGTTTGACTTTCCCACCTCGTGGTCCATTTCGATCATTCTACTTAAGTCAGACATCTTAAAAACGTAAAATTAAACTGTTTCAGCGAATTCAGAAAACTCAACTCGCAAGACTCAGCTCAACTCGCAATCTCAGCTCGACTCGCAGAATACGTCGATTCGCAAGCCTCAGTTCGGATTGCTAAAGATGTCAATTCGCAAGTGATGTCGATTCGCGAGGGATCTCGGTTCGACTCGCAAGCCTCAGTTCGACTCGCTAGTTCAACTCGGTTCGCAGGCGACGCTGGAACCCTAATCTCGACTCGCGAAACGGCTGTTAAACCCGAAAACGAATTTTAAGGTATTTTTACGACTGAAACTAAGAATTTCGGTTGTAAACAAACCCTAAAACGTCCAGAGAATGATTTTGATCGTTAGTATTGCAAGAACGCACGTAAAAACGACCCGAATCTAAAACGCAATAACACTAAAACTTATGAACACACTCGTATTTAGCCCGAAAGCTCTGATACCATATGTAAGTCCCCTAGTTCTAGGATCGATAACTTCGTTATCTATAGTATTAAGGTGCGGAATCCCTCAATACGGTGTTATCTTACTAACAACGAATACGTTCGTATTGCGTTTTAATGAAGCTTTACTTTAAACGATAAATCGTCAAAGCCTAGCCGTAGGTTATCTTTTCTCTGGTTTGCTGGAATCGCCGATCAGAAAGAATGCCAAAAGTTATGTTTTTCACGGAGTGAAAAACATTATATACGTCCAGCTCATCTCGGCTCGCATGGGCCTGCGAGTTCGGTCCAACTCATAGCCCAAGCCCAGTAAAGGACTTGGCTCGCCAGACTAATGCCTCGCGAGTTCAGATCTCATCTCACAGCTCAACTCGCTGCGACCTGAGATCTCGACTCGCCTCGCATTAAACGTCTATTATTTATTTCGTCTTTAAACATTCGTCTAACTTAGCACAATAATATGTTTAACGAATATTACTAACAAAACAAATATTTATTTACAAATCTAAACCAATATACAAACGTAATAATAATTACACCAGTCCTATTTCAAGCTAGATCTGTTGTCACTCTATGTCCCAACACTTGTTTTGACCATCTTGGCATAATACTATTGATTTGTAATGTTTTGGAGTTAAAATGCCAAGAATCGTTCCAGAACGAGAGAGATATCGGTAGTAAAAACGTGACTTTTTACGCGATATCAAGTATCCCACACTTAGAACTTTGCTTGTCCTCAAGCAAACTCATTCATAAAAAGCTTTTGGAAGGATTCTAATCGCATTAGTTTTTAGAGATGCTATTTCCAAAGAATATAAAATTACAGTTATGAAAGAGTTTTTACTGGAAACTAAGGGTTTGTAGAACTTGATACCTTCTTCGAGCAACTTATATGATGATCGTGACTAGGCAATCCTCACAATTGGGTCACTCAAATCACTCAGGTGTTTAGGGTTTCCTACTTACTAGTGGCAATCACTTAGATAGCCAGTCATGCAGCATTCTCGTCATAGGCTTGATCAAGAATCAAATCTCCATCACTTTTGATGAGGACGATACTAACCTTTCGAGATATCTTTGGAAGGAATCGGTTGCTTGGTTTTGAAGAAGGTGTGTGATGAGAGGTGTGATGATTTTTTCCATGTATTTCATTGAAACTAGGGTACTTTTCTTGAGAGAGTCTCTTTTGGAATTTCTCAGATTTTGGAAAGACTTGTAGCCCTTTCCGTTGGATTTTTCTTCCTTTTCTTGGTCGTGCCGGCATAATTCTTTTCTTCCTTTCTTTTTCTTTTCTTTTATCGTGCCTACCTCATTGATATATATTCTATGACCTTTGAAGGTTTTTCAATGGTATTGGGTTGTGATGGCTTTTCTTGCAAAAGTCTTAGGAAATTGAGAGTGTCTCTAAAAATTTGTTAGAAGATGAAACTTCTGTAGGTTCGGGATGAACAATAGGAGGTTTTGATTGGGTGTGAAGAGTGAATGTTGAGTGGGTGGAAGTTTGGTGGTGTAAGGGTGCTTGGATTCCTTAGAAGTTATCAAGATAGGTTGTATCTATGCCACGTATGGCACTCATTGGTGTGATCTTGAAATGCATTGCAAGAGCAAGTTCTAATTCAAATGCGTACATCGGCGCACACATGAAACAAAAGTGAATCATTGTAAAGATGAATGCTAATTATAGGCTCAATCCTCACGAATCGAATGTTTTGGTCAATGTGTGCCTAGCCATGTGTTGCCCTTTTCGTCCTTATCTTATTCTAAAACGGTTTTGTTTCGTTGTTAAGACTCGTTTCTTACTGTAATTTATAGTCTTGAAAGATAGGATTCCTAAAGAATAATGTTTTTGAATCCGAAAATTTTTGAAAATTTCTCCATTTTTAACCTTTTAATGAAAATATTGTTTGCTTTACGGACAAGAGGTAAAACTTGCGGTTGGAGGCCGTATATCCCACACTTAGAGGAACATTATCCCTAATGTTCGAATCTATCTGTTGAGTACCTCTTGTTGAAGTATCCCACACTTAGAGATTCTACTTATTTTTGGATTGTTTCTTAAGTGTAGTGTGGTTTTTAGGATCCCACACTTAGTTTTTGGAATATCGGATGAGATAATCAATGCATTAAATGGAAAGAGGGTCTTGGAAAGGTGTACCGATTTCGTTGTGCATGCTGTCGGCTACTCGTTAGAAGTCTGCTGGCTCGGAGTTTGTAGCTCACGTCTTCTGGCGTTCTTCATGGCGAGGTCCACAGTTTCTTTTTCTTTGGTCTTCTATAAATAGTGTTTGAATCAAACAAACATGCCACTCAACAATTAAATAATAGCTGCTAATAAGAAAAGTAAAATGATAACATAATAAAGTAGTAAATGGATAGAGGTGATGTCATCCACAGTACATCGAATACACATAATAAAGTCTTGGTAGAAAATAGAAAGAAGTCAGAAAGCGGAGCAATCTAGTGCTCGGCTGGTGGTGATACTGCTGCTGAAGATACTATAGGTCCAGGAGATGTCTCATCTGATGAAGAATCATCGTGCTGATAGTGGGTTCCTTCGTCTGATGCATTTCGATCAGCCTCTGCATCTGGTGTACCTGTAGTGAATACTCCATGCTGTATCAAATTATCAACGAATTCCCCTGCGGGCATGTCAAAGCTATCTAATGGGATCTCAGGTGTCCTCGGCTGAGAGTGTCCTCTGAATAAATCAGTCTGTCTATGAGAGGTTACTGGATCAATCGGTGCAGCTACAGGGTTAATACTTCTGAGGATCCTATGACTCTGAACAATGGTGGCCCGCGTAGAGACTCTGGATATCCTGCTGTTCCTCGAAGTCTGCCCCCTGACTGAATCAACTGCTGAGGGAACATGTTGTCTTGGGGGAGGAACCTGTGCTGGTGGTGCTCGTGGTCTAGGTGGAACTGTGCGAGATGGTAAACCGTGGCCACGGTCACAAGCTAGATGTCGGTGAGGTGCTGGGGTAGGAGCTGCAGGGGTATATAAGTGTGGTGGTGCTCGGCCTATCCCACACGGTATGTCTGGCAATGGGCTCACTGGAATCCCTGCAATCTGCTACCTCACAGCTCTATAACTTCTGATCTGCATCTGCATCAGCCAATACCAATAGTCTGGCCCTGGAGGTGTCCCGTAATGGTATATGTAAGCTGGTATCTGGGCTCTAGGGGCCGGGACAGAAGGTCCTGGCCTAGTAGGCTGTGGCGGTGCAACTGGGTCATCAGAATCATGTGCATCCTCATCCTCATCTGAATCGGAGTCTGAATTACGGGGCTCTCTTGGTTGTTTCCTTTTCCTGGATTCCCTGGGTAAGACTAGACCTGCTACCAATGTATCAACACTCTTAGGGTCTGATGATCGTGCCCTGATGTAAACGGTGCCATCCCTCAGAATCCGAAGTATATCCATGCTCCTCAGAAAATTGAAGTCTATCGGCTGGGCACTCCATTCTGGCAGGCTCTTGAATTTCTCTATCTCTGTCATCCTAATCAACCCCATTTTTAGAATCAACCTAGTAATCACTGGGCCCATGAATGATCTTCTTGCACCAAACTCTTTTTCTTCCAAAATCCGCTGTGCCACTAGGTGGGCAACCGGAATGTTCCTCCTCTCAAGGATACATGCCATCATGACAACATCAAACTCAGAGACTCGACCATTAGACGTATGCTTCCCATCAAGCGAACAAGCTAGTAGCTTGTGCAAAATCTGCATAACTGGTTATGTGAGCTGGGTAGCTTTAATACCCGAGAAATACGGCTTTGGTGACCAATGACTCCATGCCTCTGCGGTAGTAGTCGTGAGAGAAACCGTGGTGGCTCCACTAGTAAACAGGGGTGAATCGATTTCTTCTGGAGTGTAGAGATTTTGGTGACGTGCAAACTGAGCCAATGACAAGGTGAATAGGCTCCCCATATACCTAAATGTGATCACCCCATTTCGAACTCTACTCCCTGGCTCAAATGTATAGGTGGTCATGAACTCGGTGATCATCTCCATATACACCGGTTCGTCAATGCTGAACAGTCTCTTGAAGGACTCAAATTGTTGACCCTCTACTGAGTAACTGAGTAGACTCTCTAATCTCTGCCTAAATCCCAATGTCTGCAGCTTTTCCCAGTCTACATATCTAAAACGGCCAAATGATTTGTCTCTCCATATTCGTGCCATCTGGTCGTATGCTGGTGTGTCACTAAGGTATGCAAGAGATCCTGTAAGTGGACATGCTGGGTTTAGCTTCTTCTTCTTCTTTGGCGACATAGTACCTGAGAACATGAGAGATTTAAAGTAATAGGTCTTAATAAAGGGGAAATTTAAAGCGCTTCCCGAAATTTCTAATGAAAAATTCGAAATGAGTGCTTTAAATTCTTGACAGTCCAAAGATTACAGTAAATATCAAATGTTTCCAAAGTGACTAATAATCATTTTTTTTTTTAACAATACTAAGGCAATCATTAATATGTGAAAGTATATAGTCATGGAATGGCGGTAACCTAATTGTGAAGTAATGTCGTCTACAAGGTTTGGTGTTAGCCAAGTTCGAAATGTCATTATTTCACAATTTATAGCCACATGGTAGGTTTTGACTTTTAGGAGTTCAAGTTGAAGTAAGGTTTTTGAATAAAAATTGCAATTTGAAAAAAAAATTCAATACTTCAAGTTGACTATTTTGGTCAAAACTTACAATAATTTCACTTATCCGCATGCCAAAATTATAACCTATACATGTAAACATTAATATTAGACATTTCCTAATTGGTAAACAAACTAGGTCATGTATAAAGAATTATGTCACACATGTGTTGGTTTTCTTCAAGGCTTTTATTTTCACAATAATGATTTTTTAGTTAAATTGCCTATTTTGACTAGTCAAGCAAGTACAAGTATCCTAGTAAGCAAGAGTTTGTCAAGTATTGTTAATTTACTATCCTAATCATGCATGCTAGTTAACTTTTTGTTGACTTTAAAAAGTCGAACTTGCTAATCCTAATTTATCCGTATTGTGCAATTAACATAGAGCAATCATTCAAAACACCACAATTACTTATTTAACAACTAACACTTGATCAAGCAAAATTCTAGACTTAATCAATAGGTCAAGGTACATCCTTTTGAAAGAGTCAAACTAGTATGAATTAGCATGGGAAAGTGGTAGTAACATGTAGTTTCTAAGCATCTAACCAAGAAAAGTCCTAATTCCTAGTTACTAACTTAGCTATCTTCATAGAATAAGATATTTTAAGTTCAAAGTAGGTTTTTCATGATCATACCTTAGTTTTAGTGAAGAAAACTTAAAATGATTATACAACCGTGAAGAAGATGCAACAAAGAGCTCAAAAGGACACAGGATCACATGTTTTGGTGGAGTTTTGATGGTGGTTTCATGCTGGTGATGGGTTGGCCGGTTTTTGGGAGAGGAAGGAAGGAGAAGAAAAAATTTTCTTTTGTTTTTGAATTATGGGAGATCAAATGGAAGGTTGGTGGTCCATGAGAATATTTGTCATACTCCTATGTACTTTATTCCTTACATATGGTCCCTAGAGTACTTAATTAGTACAAGGTTAATATCTTAGGTAAAATTCTAATGTCCTATTAATAATGATTACGGATCTTACTTATATGTATTGTAACTAGTTACTTGTTAGTTCTTTGTTATGTTATAAACAATTTAAGAAACGCGCAAAATTTTTATAGGACAATTACAATTATCCTGAAATATTAAACTTAAATGTTGAATGTACATGCTTCGGCGAAAAGCTTAACGTTGTACGTTCTTGTTGTCGCGCACGTGTTTTCAGGCAAAAATTATAAAAACGTTTTTTCTTTTCAAAGGAAACTTTCAAAATTTTATTATATTACTATATTTATACTAAAATTTGCTCATTTAAAGTAGCGAGCTTCGACCTTTTTCGGAAGGAATCGTTTCAAGATTCGTTCCGATCCCTCCATAGGGAAAGGGTCGAGATTTGCTCCCTTAAGCGAACGTTTTTCGGCACAAAACATTTTGAAAGCTCCCAAATGACATTGTAAACTAAATAATGACGATTCTCTAATCCCCCTAGGATCTCTCGTTCCTCGTGCCCTAAATTGACGAGATCGTCAATCAACTTATTATACGATTTCCTTATCTTCTTGGGATTTGACAAACCGTCGCGTATTCCTTGGTCCTTGTAATTCAGATCGTGAGTGAGTTTATTCATGATTTCCACAAACGCATTCTCCTCCTGTGAATCAGGGTCTCCGGTTGTAGACTTAACTATCCTACAGAGTTCACTGATTTTGGCTTTTTGTGCGTAAGTGAAGGGGTATTTGGTAAAGGCAAAGATTCGAGTAAGCTTGACGTGAAGGTCTTTTCTTTTTGCGAAGAAAACTGTGTCGATTCTTTCCTTGGTGGAATAAGGAAAAACGTCTCGTAATTTGGAGATCAAGTAAGAGGCGGGGTCAACAAAGAAAGGAATTTTACCAGGAATGACGACAGAAATCATCGGATCTCGTTCTACCCAGAATTCAAGTTTGTTGATCATTGCGGCGACATTGTGATTGATTAATATCATAGATATTGGGAGATAGTCCATGTCGGCAAATGATTTAAAGAGTAGATCTAAATCTGCTACAAACTTTAGTTCTTGATCTCTGAAATTCGTGGAAGGGTTTTCGTATCCTTGACTTGACAGGCGAAGCAGGAATTCTACTTGTTTCTCTAATTCGGCGATCGTTTCTCGTTGTTTGTAAGAAAACGGGAGGTCGGCATAGGTTAATTGCCTGACGAATGCCTTATAGACGTCTACCCTACGGGAAGGATCGAAAGAAGCACCGATGTGGCGTTCTTCAAAACAAGGTTATTCTGACTTGACTGACGGAACCTTATCCACCACTCGATAAATGGTGTATTTGGGTTCGTGTGACCGGAATGGAAAGATGCCGTAATTACGAGAATCGAACGTGGTTTGGGTATACACTGATGTCTCAGGAATGAGGGTGATTAAGTCACGAAATTTCGAAGGTTTTTCTTCAAAATCATCTTCGGGAAAATAATTGAAGTGGGCAGAATTTGGTAAACCAGGTAAATGCAAAGTTGGGGAGTGATCTTCTGGAGATGATGCAAGGTCAGGTAACCGATCCGTGTCATCAAAGTCCAGGCAATGTTTTAGGATGGAAAGTGGGATCCTAAATTCTTTTAGGGTAGCATACAATTCGTCCCAAGAAGTGGGTTTCTGAGATGTCATGTTAAAACTAATATTATCCTAATACTAAATTAACAGTAAATTAATAATTAATACTAAATTACTTAAATTAACTTTCGAAAGATATCTGAGAAGATTTTAGTCGGAAGGATCTCCTAAATATTACTACTTAAGGCGGCTCTGAATCGTACGTTTGTGATTCCCCGGCAGCGGCGCCAAAAACTTGTTGCGCTCGCACCGGTTCGGTCAGTGTCGTTGTGATTTCTGATGGAGATGCGGGCGCAGCAGGGGTTTTAAAATTTATATTTAGTTGGGCTTAAATTATACGTACTACCTACTCTGGTTAGCAAGCGGTAAGTATGACCTAAGATCGTTCTAAGAATCCAAACGTTTGAGTGATTAAAGCTGGTGCTTTCGGTAGGGAAATATTTAGGATGGAACAAAGTAGGTAGGTTTGGAGTTTTTTTTTAAACTAAAGACAAGTAATTAAAATGTAGCAAAGTAAATTACATGAAATTAAAATGCAGGAAAGCAGATAAAGATAAATATGTGATTGCTGAGACTTTGATAATTAATGTTTCGGGATGACAGATTAAACAGGAACAATGCTAAATGTAATGATTTAAACTATCAAGTGTAAACTCTAGAACCCTACCAACTAAATTTCCCATTGGCATGTCACTAGGAACTAGGTTATCGTGATTCTGATCGGAGCAATACGCAAACTTCCAATACTTATCTAGTTGAAAGATAAGCAACCTATCTTGGCGTGATACCGAGGTGCATGAATCAGTAGCGTATCGTCTCATAGGTCCGACCGTTCTTAACCCCTAAAATAGTTTATTATTCCATTAGCATGCAGATTAATAACTCCGTATGTTTAGACCGTTGATTGTGTAAGACTTAGTGTTTTAAGGATTCTAGGTCGCTAGGACTTTACTCTTATTCCTAAGTCTTGTTTTGTGCATTAAGGCTTGGTTACTTCAACTTATGACTTGAGTTCTCCTTTTCAAAAAGTTATACATCCCTGGATTATTCGCAGTTTATAAAAACGTGTTTCATATGCAGACCATGCCTTTCAGTAATCGGACAGTGTACTTTACTTGGTAGTTCAACTTCTTCTTACATCAAACATGCGGTCAAGAGTAATTGACGGTGAAAGTGACACTCTAAACTAACTAAATGTAAAGCAATGCAGAAATGTAAACCTAATATATACAACGAGTGGGTTCACTGTGTCTTACTTGTTGCATGTCATGGGTACAGATAACTACTTACCATAATTAAGGTTGATCAAGTCCTAATTACTAGGTTGCAGTCACGTGGATAACCAGAAAGGGTACTCCATAAATTAAACTCAAGTTCATAAAGTCTTAACGATACAAAGGTCATTAATTCCTATTTTATCTGAACGTGTTTTTCGAACATCATTTTATTGTGCATTGACTTTCGTAGGATATACCAGTTAGTTATGAAGTTGTATTATCCTTTCGGAATTCCAACTGTTAAACCAGAGCTGATTCCAGTGATGTAACTACCTTCGGTCGTTTATTGACTTCCATACGTTTGTACTTGGCTTGAAGCGTTTCCAGTACTATATCAGATAAACAGTCGAATAGGGGCCGTCACATCACATTACGATTGTCGTACACTAATCATATAATGTCATCCTTAATTATAATTATCTACATCATCAACAATCACAATATTAGACTACTCGCAATTCATGGCAATAAATATATCAAATACCAAGCAATAACACATAATTAAAATAAAGCAAGTATGATAAAGGTTTAGATATCACCCGGAAATGAATGCGTAGCAGCGTATTATTATAATTGACAACTCGTTCACACGTACAAAGATGAATCTCCAAACTCCTAACGTTCGTTCTAGCCTCTATGTTAATCCATAGATTAATTACAATAATCCTAGACTAAAATATAAGAGAATTTCTAGAGTAAGAAAGTGGAAATGGAAGAATGAGAATATGTGTATGAGTGTGAAAAATGAGAGTGTGTTGAAATGAGAGCTAGGGGCTTCTATTTATAGGAGAGATTTGGCTCAAGTTAGCATCCCAAGGCTCACATTAGCAAAAGGTGGAAAATGTGGTGCACCGGGTACGAAAAATGACGTAAAGATGGTGCACCGGGTACGAAAAAGCATGTAAAGGTCTAGCATCGGGTACACGCAAGGACCAAAAAGCAGAAACAAGACGGGGGGTGGCAGCCGGCGGTGGCCTGGCGGTTGGCCGGCGGCGGCTGGCTGCTACCCGCACCAGTTCGTCGCTTGTTGCCTCGTTTCTCGATTCGTGCGTGTTTTCTTCGTTACGCGCCCGTTTGCGTTGATTCTTTTTGCGTTGGATTCGTAATTCAAAAACGAAGATTTTGATGAAAATAAATCCCAAAAATATGTCTCTGAACTTTAGATGTGTCGTACGAATCATTTGGATCTTCCGGCGTACGTAGAATCTTCATTCTTCGTCCGTTTTTGTTGATTCTTCTTCGGTTGGATTCGTAATTCGAAAACGAACATCTTGGTTGAGATGGGTGTTAATGATGGGCACTTTTGTCTTGAAATCTCGTTTTGATACCTTGAATCTTCAAACGTGTGTGGAATCTTCGTTTTTCATCCGTTTTGCTTGATTTTCATCGTGCAACCTGTTTTTTACCATCTTGGCATAATACTATTGATTTGTAATATTTTGGAGTTAAAATGCCAAGAATCGTTCCAAAACAAGAGAGATATCGGTAGTAAAAACGTGACTTTTTACGCGATATCAATATGTCAGGGGTAAAAGACAGTTATGTTTGTTTTTTTACCAAAATGCCCTTTAATAAAATGCACTAATGTATTATAAGATGCAGTTGAAGTTTGTTTTTTATTATGGCAAGTATTCTTAATAATTATTTTTTTTTATTACTATCGATTGATTTTTTTTCAAATTAATATTTAGTAAAGTGTCAACTAAGGATAAGAGAAGAAGGTTTCAACTTGTTTTTGAGAAGGAGAAGCATGCCAAAATTAGTGCATTTTAATAACAAATTTGAAGGTTTTAAAATGCAGTGTAGCTAAAATGCAGTAAAAATTATAGGTGTAAAATGTAGTACTTATTTTTGTAAGATGCAGTGAATCTGATTGACATTTTTTTTTACCTTTTTTAAGTACAGTGAATTTGGTTTGTTTCTCGTTCTACTCATTTGAAGTCTTCTCCTAGGAATTTTTAGTTTTAGTAGAAAGAAGTGGTAAATCACTATGTTAATAAGATGCAGTCTAGTTTTTTTTTTATTATTTTAAGTGAAATGTATTTTTTGTGTTTTATAGTAAAATGCAGTGTGGTTTCAATAAAATGCAGTAAGTATATGTCTCAAATTTCACTATTTAAAGTTAAAATGATTTTGACTTATTTTTAATATTAATTTTTTTTATTGAAACTTGACATATAAACTAACAAGGATATTAACTAGCACAACATTTATATGTTTTTCCAAACCACAAAATAGACTTCTACACATAAATATTTTCCTACAGACAAACAACCATTACCAAAAGATAAATGTAATAGTATTTGTTTCAGACGTACTTTGTCACCCACAGCAAAATAAACTACAAAACACATAAATTGTTTGAAAACGTTTACAAACCACCAAACACATAACGCTTTTCACCAACAATCAAACTTTTCACACAGCAACGATGTTCCTCTTGAGCGAACGCTTGCCGATATTCAACTTTGAGTTCTTCTTGTATATCAACCTGACTTCCTTGTCTAGATTATCATAAGCCTTGACTTCATCTTTGACATGTTGCAAATCGTCATTGAAGGGAGATAAAAGGATCTTTGCCAAGTATTTCTTTCGCAAGTCTTCAATCTGCTTTTTCTAGGCAGTAACTTGACTATGGATTGAATTCCTTGATGCTTGTACCTTTGTAGCTTTCCATGTGTCTCATCAAGAAAATCCCACAATCCACATAGTTTTTTTTGGTTACCCATTCAAGATCAAGAATCTTGATCTCTTTCACCATCAACTCAACAGTGTTTGTGTGCTTCTCGATCTTACCAAGATATTCACAAAACATTCTTCGCTGTAGTAACCAACAAAGTACATTAAAATACTAGAAATAATTTTAGATAAATAAGGTGTTTTTTTTTCATATTGATTAGTCAAAATAAGTTTTTTTTTTTTTTTTTTTTTTTTTTTTTTTAACAGAACAAAATTATTGAAAGAATTTTAGATAAATTGAAATTTATTTTAAAATTACCACATCAGTATCACTGAAGTTGGTTTTTGAAGCTTGCTTCAGACTTGATTTCACACTCTTCTCGAATTTTGTTGAAACAACTGTTTGGTCTAGAGATGGATCTATATCATTGTATGTCTGCATAAACAAGTATATTGTTTGAGCAACTGTTTTGTTTTTTTACAAAAGTAAAAAGTATTATGTAGTAATAATCTTTTTAAAAGTAATAAATTTACCATAGTTTCTGTATCACAGAAGACACGACCACATTGAACAGTTGACTCTCGCTCAGATTCTTCATAATTGAGGATCTGTGTCCAAACATCTATTACTTCTTGCTGTACTGGAATTCCATTATACAAGCTTTCCAAAGATTGAAGATCCAGATTGCACGCATAATTCTTGAAGTAAACCGTCATGTTTAATTTTTTTTAAAAGTATACGAAATATATATAAGATGCCGTAAACTTATATATAATGCAGTAACTAATTTATTGTTTTTGTAATCATATTAAAAAACTTACTTCATAGGTTGTTTTGCACTGAAGATTAATCTACACAATCTCTCTTATTGTACTGTTATCTTCGAATTGACGCAAACCTCCTTACCAATATACGGAGAGACAAGCTCATCAGATATATTCACAAACTCAGTCTTACCATCAACCTCGACTTCTACTGTTGTATCTGTCATAAAATTAACCTTCTTCTCAGCTTTCTCATGAAGGTTGACGTTCACTTCAACAATTTTAGCTGGAATTGGTAGATTTGTTGGAGGTTTAAAACTTTTGCTTATAGGAAATGGATTAACAGGTTTTGGAAGATCTTTTGGAAACTTTAGTTTCAGTTTAGGCGGACCAACTGAACTAGCAGGTGCAGCTTGGGGTGAACCAACTGGACTTGGAGCTGCAAACGGGGCAAACATTGTTGAATGAGAAGAAGTTGATTTTGATGCAGGTTCTACTTCATTGTTCTTCATCTGCAATGTATCCGATGTTGATACTTGCTTTGGGAACAAATAATCTTCGACTATCTTCTTTTGACTAATTCTTTTCTTTTCAGCTTCGTTCTTCATGTTTTCTTCGTCTATTTTTTTCTTCATCTCTGATTCCTTTTGCTTCTGAATTTCATCAATCACATCCAACTTCTGAAGTCTGTTACGTATGATGTCATGATTTTTCTTTTACTCTTGTTTCCTCTTTTCTAACTCTATAGAAGCCAAATCTGCGGCTTGACAATGCTGAAAATCCTCATAATCTAAAAATGGTTTCCCAGCCGAGCCTATTTCAAGATCATTCACTACACAACCTTGATCCTCGTTTTGAACTGTCTGATCTCCAACAAACGCAGCTTCTTGGAAAGCTTGTTGTAACACATTTGGGTCTGATATTTGTAAATTATTAGGGGATATCCCCAAATCAAATGTTGGGAAATCATTGTTATTCAATTTCCTTCGTTTCACTGTCCCAATGTAAGATTTTTCTTGATATTGCAGCAGTGATGTACCCACTTTCAAGTTTTCAAGACCTCCATTTTTCTCCAATTCATCCTTCTCACATACCGTCAGATCTTCCTTTTTTTTGTCAGTTTCATCAAGATGTTCTGTCTTTTCTCCGACATCCAATGCAGATTCTTTAGGTGTTGTTTCAACCACGTTTGGATTTTCAGAAGTACCCTCAGTTGGATTTTCAGAAATTGTGCTTTTTACTGCACATAACGGCTTAACAATCAGTATTGATGATTCTGGCTTCTTAGATGACTGCCCAATTTCTGTGACATGACGATACGTTGGTGACAAAATCTCGTCATCAGAATCAGGTGCATATTCCTTCTTAAAAACCCTTGTAACATCAAAAATTGAGTTTCTTTCGACTGCTAAATCAAGAAGTTTCGGATCAAATGGATTAGATGACATCAAACTCTTTATAGAGTTATCAATGTGCTCTTTATATTTTCGAACACGAACCAGATTTCGCTTGATCATCATTTTAGAATCCTGTAATATAGTCATCATTAAGTTCATACTCTTTTTTTTCTAATAATAATTCATCACAAAAAACTTTTGCACATATGAATGAATATACAATGTAAGAAAGTTACATACTCTTAAATTTTCATCTCCAATCTCAAAAACATGATCTGAAGGACAGTCATCCATGTGTTCTAACTGTCTTCCATCGATTTCTATGTAAAAAAAAAAAATTCAATTACCAAACTTTTTTTTTCGTATGTTTTAAAATGCAGTTGTCTAATTTATTTCCAAAATAGATAACAATGTTATATGAATATGAAATAATTTACCCATTTCTTTACTTCTCTTTCTCTTTTTTCCAGAAGAATCACTCATCTCCTCTACAGATTTCACTAAATCTTCTTCATATCCTTCAAGAATTCTCACATGCTGTAAACCAAAACCCCCACTCTCTATCTCTTCATTTTCACGAGCTGTTAAAGAAATAGAATTCCAATTCCTGATTCCTGGATACATTCTTGCAGCTTCCTCATTTCCAATTGTTGTACAGTGTACATAGATCAGCTACAAAGGTAAAATTTCAGTAAACATGAATTTCAGAAACCTGCCACACAATGGTAACTTTATATTACATTATAAAAAACTTATACTTACCACAAGGATCAACAAGGGCCCATCAAAATGGTTTGTCGGTTTAAAGGTCGTAGTCATCCTCACAATTGAATCCAAAATGTAACCACACTAGTCATAATGAAGTATGTCTACATTGTTGCAGTCAACCAGAGCTATAATCAATTCATTGATAGATCCACTTGGGCAACACTCGATTAGCAAAGTCGTTACCAATGCAAGGAAACTTAGCTTGTACCATTTATCACCCTCTATGTAATCCACCATCCAGTCATGAAGTCGATTGACAATGATTTTTTCTTAGCCTTTAACTTCAAAATGTTTTCTGAATTCCTCAATCACCTCTGGACCTCCTCTTTGTGGATTGTATGTATCAATTTTGTAATTTGTAATCGGCAAGCCAACAACATCATGAATCAGCTCTTTTGTCACTTTGATTGCTCTGCCATCCGGGAAGTACAAACGACATGTATCTGGGTGGAAGCTTTGCACAACAAAAAGGCCTAATTTTAAAGGCACTGTGTCATAGTCAAAGCAGTCAAGCAACGGTCCGAATCCTAGGTCTCTTATAAGTTCCTTTTGCTTTCCAGTGGTGGACTTTAGTACTGATTTTAACCAACGTGGTGAAGATATACCCTTTATCTTACCCAAAACAACCTTCTTTGCAGTTCTTTTTCTTTTATTTGTTGATCTCTTCTTCTCAACTTTAACTTTTACACTTTTTAATTTGGTGGACTTTTTGTAAGCACTTTCTTTCACTGATTTATTTAAGAAGTGTACTACATCAATGATATCAGACAAAAATATTACCAACAGGACATAAAATGCAGTAGCAATATTTTAAAAATTAAGTAAAACAAGTGGTAGTAAAATAATGATGTTCACAACTTTCATAAAATGTAGTTGCAAGTGATTTCAAGTATGTAAAGAAATGTTTGTTTTATATCATTTTGTAATTTTACAGTCAAACTACTAAAATGCAGTTAGCCGCACAAAAGATATAGTAAGACAACTTCATTATTGTAGTAGCAATATTTTAAAAAAATTAATTTGAGTTGATTTGTGGCAATTAGACAAAAATATTACTAACAGGACATAAAATGCAGTAGCAATATTTTAGAAATTAAGTAAAACAAGTGGAAGTAAAATAATGATGTTCACAACTTTCATAAAATGTAGTTGCAAGTGATTTCAAGTATGTAAAGAAATGTTTGTTTTATATCATTTTGTAATTTTACAGTCAAACTACTAAAACGCAGTTAGCAGCACAAAAGATATAGTAAGACAACTTCATTATTGTAGTGTAATAGAGAGTTTTTAAAAACAAAGATAAAGTCTCCAAGAGTCATCAAATGCAGTTATCCATATTCAAGATGCAGTAGAATATTTAATATTATTAAGAATTCCATTTTAAAGTATAATCTACAAAATCAACTGTCATAAACACGTCAAAATCATCAAAATAACAATGTTCAGATGTAGCATCATACACTTTAGTTTTGATTCTTAACATTTTTACAGATCTAAAATCATGCAGATATAAAAACAGATTTTTATATAAAACAAGTATATACCTCTGGATACCGATTCCGCTTCATCGCTACCTTCCGATGACAAGTTTACATGCATCGTTTGCTCCATTTTTTTCTCTTCGAACCTGTAGCGTGTTCTTCTTTGGCTCCTACGTGTAGCTGATTGTAACACCCCGCAAATTTAAACACGATTAATTAAGTTAATCACTTGCATTATTAGGCTAATTCCCTACTTGAGTGAATTCACAACACATTTTAGAGGTAAGTCTAGCATAGCCCAACTAGATAATACGCGTAGCATTACGTATTCGTAATTAGTTGGAATTACGTACTGAACAAATTGAAAACAAACGCGATAAAAATATACGACTATTGGTGAACAAAATTATTTAATAAAACGAAATTATTAAATAACGTAGTAGCGAATAAATATTTTGTCAAAAATATTTACAAATCATTTTAGAAACGCAAAACGTTTAATTCGTACAATTTAAATAAAACAAAGTTTAAAAATTTTGGTTACTAAATTCATTTGGTTTCATAAAAAGATCCTAATTAAATATAATGAAAATGTAATTAAAAACATAATAGTTAAAATAAAATAACATTTAACGATCGGGAAAACAAACACGGACCGCAAACACAGAGGAGGAAAAAGGGAACAAAACCCCTTTCTCCCTCCCCATTCTCTCATTCATCATCACCTTCCTTTTTCTTTTTCTCTCTACACCCACCACCACCAACCAAATATCACCACCAAAAACGCCACAAACTACCCTCAAACGACGCCGAATCACATAGCTCCTTTGGGATAAAACGACCACGACAACACGATCTACATTTCTACCTTTTCGGATTTCGAATCCGACACTCGTAAGTTTCCGAAAAATCCCGCAAATCTTTAGATTTCAAAGTTATAATTGCTATTTAGTGTTTAATATACTTAGATTTACATGTCTTAGTGTTCTATACAACCGAAAACGTCCGAAATCGACCAAAAATCCGACTTTTTCTCGCTGTTCGTCAAACAGCCGTTAGTGTCGCATAGCGACCGAAAACAGTATAGCGACACTAAGTGTCGCATGTTAGTGCCGCGGTCAAGTGCCGCATGAAACCCGAAATATACCGTCACTTGTCTAGTGACGCTGCCAATTTTGCTATACCGACACTTATTGAGTGTCGCTAATGCTCGACCGACACATCTATGCGTCACTTACCAAGTGCCGCATAAATCAGATTTTTCACTTATACCCGACACTCCGTTAGTGACGCACCAATCTTATACCCGACACTTCATAAGTGTCGCATAACATTCTGACCAACACTTAACCCGACACTAGCCTAGTGTCGCTATCCCACGGCAAGTGACGCCCTCAAGTGTCGCATAAGGCAGAAACATTCCAAACCATTTTTTTCCACTAAGTGTCGAGCTTAACCGGTAACAAATATTCACACATGATACAATACACGAGCTATACAAACATTACAAACACACTTGTTTTATCGAAATGTTGATTGCAAACTTTCACCAACGAGTTGTATACGGTTTCACAAACAACGAAATACAAACATAAACATTAAACAAACGATTTGGACGTGACTTGGTTGTACAAACACTAGCATGGATGATTAGTTTAGACATCCACATACTTATTAAATCTCGTACGTTTAGGACGTTAGGAGATTTCAGACTGTACTTGGGCTTAGGTTTGCTAGCACTCGCACAACTACTTAAACTCAACAGGTGAGTTCACAGCCCCTACTTTTACTGTTTTAACTGCTTTGAACAGGGGTGGAAAACATAGTCAAACACTTTTATACAAACATGGTTGTATACTAATTTACTCAAACAAGTGGAGTACATGGAACTAGTAAACTGATAAACAAACTGACGATTTCAACTTAATATGTAATACTGCCCGCACGTGGTCCATATACGGGTCTTAGGGGAAGTGTTACATATTACTTTCATACTACCAACGCTGTAAACACATGAACACGTTTTCGAGAACGCTGGAGGATAACCAGCAACACTCTATATAACGGACTGGGTAACTAAAAGTCCCTACTTGACATGGGCAACGCTATTGAAAAGTCCCTACTTGACATGGGCAACGCTATTGAAAAGTCCCTACTTGACATGGGCAACACTACTGAAAAGTCCCTACTTGACATGGGCAACACTATTTAAAAGTCCCTACTTGACATGGGCAATACTACTGAAAGCGATGGGTTTCCTACTAACATGGACCCACCAAACGATTAGGATTGTAATACTGCCGTACGTGGTCCAGATACGGGTCTTAGGGGAGTGTTACACCTACGAACAACTAATAGGATACTTACATTCCTACTATAACTTGAACTATATTTTGGGTAATATCCCAACGAAACATATACACGATTAGGATACGTATAATCCTACAGAACATATTTAAAAACAGGATACTGATTTCCTACAACTACTAGGATACGAACATTCCTACAAACAACTATTTGGAAACATATTTGGTTTTACGAACTATACTTTTGGGTGACATTCCCAACGATACGATATAAACAACAGTGGTTTATCACAACTGAACTTGTAAACATAAAACCTGTGAATTCACTCAACCTAGTTGTTGACTTTTACTATGTTTTTCAGGGAATTAGCTGCGCATGTAAGATCGCCAACACACATGGAGAATTAGGCGACCCTTGAAGCTTAGGATGCCACTTTTTGGAAACATATGGATTTCTTTAGTATAACTGAAATGTTTTAGTCATATTTCAGAAATCTACTTTTGTAAACTTACTACTTTTAACTTATACGATTCGATGAATCGTAAACTTTGTAATTAACACTTTTGGCATCTTAATATATATTGTTCTGTTGTAATCATAAGCTCTGATACGTATGCATGCTTTGTGTGACACCCGACCAATTAGGGCTACTGTTAGTTCCTAATCATTGTGCTAATACATGTAATTAGGGTGAATTATGTGTATCATTATGTGTATTAATATATGTTATTATATTTGCACACATTTGCGATTTGTTTAAATCGTACACTTTATTATCGGATGGAGTCCGACACAGTTTAAATACGACGTTGGTGAAAACATTTCTATAAATAACTTTAATCTATTTTTAGAAGTTGTTTATCATTATCTATTATTTTGCTAAAATAATACTCGAAAAACCTAGACGTTTCGGTTAAAACGTCTCAAACGCAACGATAACGCGCGAATTTATTTCGACGACCAAACGTACGTCAATAATTAAATTGACAACCTAAATTAAGTATTTTAAATAATACTTCAATGGAAATTTATCCAAATTATATCGTTAATCTAAACGACTCAAAATAACGTTACGCGATTAAACCGCCGTAGAACGTGCACGCAAATCGAGGCCAATAATTTAACGAAACATTTTTATAAGTGTTTCCAAGTACTATATTAAATATTTCAAGTAGAAATATCGAAACTCAAATCGTTAAATAAAAACGTCAACTAAACATTTAACGTACGAATAAACGTTTAAACAATCGGGTAAACGAACGAAAAACGCAACAAATTAAGCTAGAAATGTGAAATGACCAAAATACCCCTTGTGGGGCCACCATGAGGGCCGGCCACCCCATGTGGTCACCACCCTTCATGCCCTATCCTTGACCATGCAATGCCATGATTATGTTTCCCTTACACTTCCAATCTTCATACATGCAACCCACTCTCTCTTTTTCATTTTCATTTACAAAAAGAAAAACACCACCAATTCCTCTCAAAAATCTGGAGAAAAACACAGCCCAAAACCACCTACAATCACCTAAAACCACCACCATTAATCAAGATCAAAGAAGGAGCAAAGCACAAGATCATCACCACCTCCACTTCCTTTTGTTCTCCATCATTTGCTTGGTATAAATCATCAAACCTTTTACTTATTTTACTTTTAATCTACTGATTATGATGTTATAATGTTCATCTATCATAAATATGTCCAAGATTGTTGCTGAAAATCGTTTTTATAAAGCAAACAAGCACATGCATGAAATCTGCCTAAAAATCGACAGTTCACGAAAATATTCGTATAAAATCATCTGTTAAGAGTTAGAGGTCGAATTTTTTTTTAAATTTTGCGTATCGAAAAGATATACAACTTTCGTGTTTTACACTTTTTCCAGAAACGTACTCGTTTTTCTCTACGAACCAATTTATAAGACTGACCAGGAAGTTTTTCGATAAAATGTGTTCGGTTGTTACGCGGCTTTATTTAACTATGTTAAAGGACTTGTTAGAAGCTGAAAATTTGATATGTTAGTCAAGACACTTAGTAAATCAGTTGGTAAAAATTTGGAAGTTTGATTTGGACTATAGATAGGTGAAATCAGTTGGCGTAATGACCCGACATAAACCGAAAACATTAAATCTTGAAGTTTAAGGTGTAAACTTAAAAACCGACATCTCGAAACGACCCCGACTCGAACCAAAATTTCTGGAGACTCTTTGAACATATCTAAGGCTTCCCTAAAAATTTCGGGTCAAACCGAGCCCGTTTGACCATGTTTACAAAGCAAAAACACAACAGTTGACTTTTTTGACTTTGCGAGTTGACTTTGACTTGCGAGTTCAGTTGACTTGCGAGTTCGTTTGACTTGCGAGTTCAGTTTGACTTGCGAGTTCAGTTGACTTGCGAGTTCAGTTTGACTTGCGAGTTCAGTTTGACTTGCGAGTTCAGTTTGACTTGCGAGTTCAGTTTGACTTGCGAGTTCAGTTTGACTTGCGAACTGAAGACTTCCGAGTTGACTTTGACTTAGGAGTTGACCTTTTTCAGTTGACTTTTTGACCTTGAGAGTTGACTTTTAACCCTTAGTTAATTCTCATAAAATCACATTTTAGACTCTAAATTCTGAGCCTTAACACATTCGGACATATATAAAAGCAATAAACACCTACAAAGATCAAACCTTTATGATGTAGATTCATATATGAAACACAGGTGCTTCGAGAAGTATACAACACGATGAACTTAATAATAATAATACTTTGAATTATTATTACAAACTTTCACCAACGGGTCGTACACATTTTTAGTAAACGAACTTGAACAACCTATATGGACATACTAGTTAGATGAACTAGCTCTAGGTGGACATTAACCCTCCACCTACATTGTGAATTAAGTGGACATTAACCATCCACTTACATAGATGATCTTTTAAGACATCTACTCATACAACCTTATACGTTTAGGACGTTAAAAGGCTACACATTGGATCACACTTTGCTTGCTAATTGATATTGCTTGCTTGCTATTTGCTAGAACTCAGGTGAGTTTCATAGCCCCTCTTTTTACAGTTTTACAACTATTTTGGGGGAGAATACATACTACAACTGTTTTATACAATTGCTTTGCAACTGCTTTGTATAACATTTGAATTACACAACTGCTTTTATGAACACAAGTACCATAAACAACGCTATACGGATTGCATGAGTTACACACTAATCCACAAAGGCCCTACACATCATAGTTTGTTAGTTTTGCTAAAGCGTGAATATTAGTAAATAGATCTATTTGGGACTGACAATCCCCGTCCGGGTTAGTCGCGCTAACCAGTCAAACGGACGTATTAATATTTGTTCATAACGAGTGTACCGGATTAGACACTTGCATTGGGGCACCCACGATCGTGTACTCGAAAGAGGCACGGCACACATTGTTAAGCTTCGGACTATGAGCTCATGGCAAATGGTATACATCTTTTTGCATTCGTGCAACTACATATTTACTTATCGTTTGTTAACGATACATCTTTTTGCATTCGTGCAACTACATATTTACTTATCGTTTGTTAACGATACATCTTTTTTGCATTCGTGCAATTACATATTTACTTATCGTTTGTTAACGATACATTTACTCAACACATTTACTTATCGTTTGTTAACGATACATTTACTTATCATTGTTGAATGATACAACGATTAAAATCTTGTGTTTCATAACTCGTGTTTCATACTATTGGGTTTTATACCAACATTTAAACAACTCTATGAACTCACCAACTTTATGTTGACCTTTTAGTATGTATTTCTCAGGTAACCCGCCGCAGTAGGAAGCTATGGATAGCTTAACTCGAGTCGCATATTTTTCAACATCTCAGGATCTAGATTGCATTTTACTATATTTAGTAACTTTGTAATTCAACTTATATTATGCGAACTCCAAATGTTTTGTACAACTATTGTAAACAAATTTGAATTATGGAATGTAATATTTTCAAACGTCTCATATAGAGGTCGTTTGCTTTAATCTTTGTGTAATGATATTTGATTTGGTCGGCGCCCCCATGACACCTCATGTTTCCGCTGCCACGTGTTTTGGGGGTGCGACAGATTGGTATCAGAGCCTAAGGTTATAGCGAACTAGGATTGCATTAGTGACCTAGACTATAACCGTTAGGTTAGTATTCCTCATTTGTTATGACTGGTTCAGCAATTGCATCATTTGAATTTAATTTAACATAGCTTGATCAACTATGTACAATTAAACAAGAATCGATGCAAGACCTGAAATGGTTATGGTGGATGGGAATGCATTAGAAGGCTTTGACCGAGGATAGAACGGGACCAACCTTATACGTGCTTATGTGCTAGGTTATTGTATCTATATAACCTTAACCTTACGTATACTAAAACTCCTTGCCACAGAAAATGGCAACCACTCCCACCGCTACGTCTCCCAACTCTGAGAACGAAGCCCAAACACGACCCGCTACTGAGGAAATCGTTACTATGTCTTCAGCACCAAACTCTCCTGAACGACTTCACTACATCACTGGCGAAGCCCGAGTGTTACGTACTCACCCAAGGGGTACCAGATCATCTCGAGCCAACCCTTACTCAAACTCCATTGCTAATACCACCCGCCGTCCATCATACCCTCGTAGATGGGACTGGCTACCCACAACTCTAAATACTTGGAGGTCTGAGGAAAACATGGAGGTTTTCGATGATTCCATGGACATCTCTCTATACACCCAGGAACCAATACACCACACTGTACCCGTGTTAGCTGCTCGACTTCACCGCCATGAGGCAAGACTTGAAAACCTGGAACGAGAACAATACATAGTGCAAATGTACTGGCTGCGCCAATCACATGACCGCATTGCACAACTGTTTCAAGACCAAGAAAACATGACAAACACTCTAGAAATGATGCACCAACACGTCATTGACGACAGAGGCGCGGTTGATCTTCTTCAAGCAAGGTTAGAAGAATGTGAACAACGTTCACGGGAAGCTGAAGAGTACACCCGAGTACTAGAACAACGACTAACCTTGGCTGAGGATAATGCCAGACAAGCTGGCAGACTTGCAGGAACCGTGGACCGACTTGTCACACTAATGGAACGAATAAACTTGTGTTAGAACTAGTTTGATCTTCATCTTGTAACCTATCGAGGCGGGATATGCCCGACTAATCTATCTTATGTTGTCTTTTGTAAACTCTAGTATTAAGTCCGGAAGTAACAATTTCCGGCATGTTTTGTAAACTTCCTAAACTTTGTAATCGTTTAAACTTGCGCCTCGGTGTGGTTATAAAATTTGCTTCCTTGTGTTATTGAATATCTTGCTGTACATACTTGTTTTATCTTCTTGTGTACACCTACAAAGATTTTAAGATCTTACTCACTGAAATCTTATGTACCTCGTATTCTCTTTATCTCAGAATCATGGCACCAAAACGTCAAATGAGCTCCGCTGACATCGAGCAACTCGTCAATCAGAGGGTCCAAGCAGCTCTAGAAGCTGCCAGAAACAATCCCAATCCGAACCAAGGAAACCCTGGAGGGACAGGCAACAACCCACCTGTGCCAAAGCCCTGCACCCACAAAGATTTCATGAATTGTAAACCTCTCCATTTCAAAGGAACCGAAGGAGCCGTCGGTCTTATGCGATGGATTGAGAAAATGGAGTCAGTCTTCCGAATAAGTAACTGTCAAGAAGAGAACAAAGTCAAATTCTCTACCTACACTCTGGCTGAGGGTGCACTCACTTTCTGGAACACATACGCCCAAACTCAGGGTATTGATGCTGCTTATCAAATATCTTGGGACGAACTTAAGAACTTGTTGAGGGAAGAATACTGTCCGCGCGAGCAACTCCAACAGCTCGAACATGAATTCTGGAACCTCACAGTTCAAGGAAATGATATTACTGGCTACACAACCAGATTTCACCAGCTTGCTCTCCTTTGTCCATCCATGGTGGACCCTGAATCCAAACGTGTCGAAAGATACATTTGGGGACTACCTGATTCCATCCAAGGCAATGTCATCTCTTCCAAACCCGGGACCATCCAGAGTGCCGTCCGCATGGCACACGAGCTTATGGCTCAAATTGTCCGCCGTGGGGCACCCACCGTGAAAACCACAGGGGACAACAAAAGAAAATGGTCTGGGAACAACAGCAACCAACAACAAACCAACAAAAAGGCCGAGACTGTAAAGGCCTACACTTCTGGTTCAGGATCTGGGGATAAGAAAGCATACGTAGGAAAGAAACCTTACTGTTCCTCTTGCAATCGACACCATGATGGTCCGTGTGGTAACCAATGCGGTAACTGCAAACGCTACGGACATCTAACCAAAGATTGCCGAACTCAACCCACAAATGCCAACCCAAACAACCAACCCAACGCACCAAAAGCTTGTTTCGAGTGTGGCAGCACTGCCCATTTTAGAAACACCTGCCCGAAACGCAACAACAACGCCAACAGAAACAACAACAATAACAACAACCCCCGCGGTCGCGCTTTCGTCATCAACGCAGGAGAAGCCCGCCAGGATCCCAATGTGGTAACCGGTATGTTTCTCCTCAATGATTTAACCGTTACTGTTTTGTTTGATACCGGAGCTGATAAAAGCTTCATATCTGATGAATTCATTTCACTTCTCAACATAACACCCATTGCCCTAGATGCTAAGTACACGGTAGAGTTAGCTAACGGCAAACTGATCGAGGCCGATAGTGTGATACCTAATTGCACTTTAAACCTCGCCAATGAATTGTTTCCCATAGACCTTATCCCTGTTGAAATCGGGAGCTTCGATGTCATCGTAGGCATGGACTGGTTGTCCAAGCATCATGCTGAAATTGTCTGTTTTGAAAAGATTGTACGTATACCTCTCGCTACCGGTGGAACCTTGATCATACAGGGGGAGACTGGTAGGCGAAACTTAAACATCATCTCGTGTATGAAAACCCAAAAGTACCTGAGGAAAGGCTACCCAGCAATCCTTGCTCATGTAACCGAAAAGAAGTCGGCTGAAAAGCGACTCGAAGATGTACCCATTGTACGAGACTTTCCTGAAGTCTTTCCCGAAGACTTGCCAGGCCTTCCCCCGCCTAGACAAGTCGAGTTCCAAATCGACCTTGTGCCCGGTGCTGCACCCGTGGCACGAGCCCCATACAGATTAGCCCCATCCGAGTTGCAGGAGTTATCCACCCAATTACAGGAACTCCTGGACAAGGGATTTATTCGACCAAGTTCCTCACCTTGGGGAGCTCCGGTCCTATTCGTTAAAAAGAAGGATGGATCCTTCCGCATGTGTATCGATTACCGTGAACTAAACAAACTCACTATCAAAAACCGATACCCACTTCCTAGAATCGACGACCTGTTTGACCAACTTCAAGGTTCGAGCTTTTACTCAAAGATCGACCTTCGGTCTGGTTATCACCAACTTCGCGTTCGAGACGCCGACATCCCGAAAACCGCTTTCCGAACCCGCTACGGGCATTACGAATTTCAAGTGATGCCTTTTGGTCTAACTAACGCACCGGCTGTATTCATGGATCTTATGAATCGGGTGTGCAAACCATATCTAGATAAGTTTGTCATTGTATTCATTGATGACATCTTGATCTACTCTCGCAACGAAACAGAACATGGCCAACACCTCAAAACTATCTTGGAATTACTCAAACACGAGGAGCTATACGCCAAGTACTCCAAGTGTGAGTTCTGGATGCGAACAGTACAATTCCTAGGGCATGTCGTTGACAGCCAAGGGATACGTGTTGATCCAGCAAAAATCGAGGCCATCAAGTGCTGGAAAGCACCAACCACTCCAACCGAGGTCCGACAATTCTTAGGTCTCGCCGGGTATTATCGGCGATTCATCGAGAATTTTTCCCGAATTGCTCAACCATTAACCTCCTTGACTCAGAAAGACAAGAAATTCGACTGGACCGACAAACAGGAGTCGGCTTTTCAACTCCTTAAACAGAAACTCTGCAGTGCACCAATCCTATCCTTACCCGAAGGCACCGATGATTTCGTAGTTTACTGCGACGCCTCACATCAAGGACTAGGCTGTGTGTTAATGCAACGTGATAAGGTCATCGCTTACGCCTCCCGGCAACTGAAAATCCATGAGAAAAACTATACCACTCACGATCTCGAATTAGGAGCCGTTGTTTTTGCGCTCAAAATTTGGAGACACTACCTATATGGTACCAAGTGCACTATCTTCACTGACCACAAAAGCCTTCAACATATCTTTGATCAGAAGGACCTAAACATGAGACAACGTCGTTGGGTCGAGTTACTTAGTGACTACGACTGTGAAATCCGATACCACCCGGGTAAGGCTAACGTTGTTGCCGATGCCCTAAGCCGTAAAGAACGAGTGAAACCCCTTCGAGTTCGAGCCCTTGGTTTAACCATCCACAACGATCTTATTGCTCAAATTCATTCCACTCAACTCGAAGCACTCAACGAGAAAAATATCAAAAATGAGGCCTTGCGAGGCATGGAAAAACAATTCGAAATCAAATCCGATGGAACCCGATACTTCTCCAACCGAATTTGGTTACCTAACTTTGGGAACCTACGAGAATTGGTCATGGACGAAGCTCACAAATCCCGGTACTCCATACATCCTGGTTCTGACAAGATGTATCATGACGTCAAACAACGGTATTGGTGGCCCAACATGAAAGCTGACATAGCCACGTATGTTAGTAAGTGTCTAACCTGTGCCAAGGTTAAGGCCGAATACCAGAAACCTTCTGGGTTACTCCAACAACCCGAGATACCTCAATGGAAATGGGAAAACATAACCATGGACTTCATCAACAAGCTACCAAAAACACCGAGCGGTTGCGATACCATTTGGGTGATCGTAGATCGTCTCACAAAATCCGCCCATTTCCTAGCCATCAAAGAAAACGACAAGATGGAGCGATTGGCTCGCATCTACATCAAAGAGGTTGTAGCACGACACGGCATACCCATCTCGATCATCTCCGATAGAGATAGCCGCTTCACCTCTCGATTTTGGCAAACACTTCAGAAAGCCCTTGGTACTCGCCTTGATTTGAGTACTGCTTATCATCCGCAAACCGATGGTCAGAGTGAACGGACCATTCAAACTCTTGAAGATATGCTTCGAGCATGTGTAATCGACTTCGGAAACACATGGGAAAACCACCTACCTTTGTGTGAGTTTTCCTACAACAACAGTTACCACACCAGCATTGATGCTGCACCTTTTGAGGCACTTTATGGGAGAAAGTGCCGATCACCCATTTGTTGGACCGAAATCGGCGATAGCCAACTCACTGGTCCTGAAATCATCCATGAAACGACCGAGAAAATCGTGACCATTCAAAACCGGCTGAAAGCCGCCCGTGATCGTCAGAAAAGTTATGCTGACGTGAGACGCAAACCGCTCGAGTTCCAGGTTGGGGACCGAGTACTCTTGAAAGTGTCACCTTGGAAAGGTGTCATTCGTTTTGGTAAACGCGGCAAACTAAACCCTAGGTACATCGGACCTTTTGAAATTCTTGAAAGAATTGGTCCGGTGGCATATCGACTGCAGCTACCCCCTCAACTCAGTAGCGTGCACAATACTTTTCACATTTCTAACCTAAAGAAATGTCTGTCTGATGAGACACTTGTTGTTCCTCTCGACGAAATCCATATCGACGATAAACTCCACTTTGTAGAGGAACCGATAGAAATCATGGACCGTGAGGTCAAACGATTGAAACATAGTCGTATTCCCATCGTTAAAGTCCGGTGGAATTCTAGGCGCGGTCCTGAATTCACTTGGGAACGGGAAGACCAAATGCGACTAAAACATCCACATCTATTCTTAGATGCCCCTCAGACCACGGCAACAAGCTAATTTCGGGACGAAATTCTCCTAACAGGGGGAGAATGTGACACCCGACCAATTAGGGCTACTGTTAGTTCCTAATCATTGTGCTAATACATGTAATTAGGGTGAATTATGTGTATCATTATGTGTATTAATATATGTTATTATATTTGCACACATTTGCGATTTGTTTAAATCGTACACTTTATTATCGGATGGAGTCCGACACAGTTTAAATACGACGTTGGTGAAAACATTTCTATAAATAACTTTAATCTATTTTTAGAAGTTGTTTATCATTATCTATTATTTTGCTAAAATAATACTCGAAAAACCTAGACGTTTCGGTTAAAACGTCTCAAACGCAACGATAACGCGCGAATTTATTTCGACGACCAAACGTACGTCAATAATTAAATTGACAACCTAAATTAAGTATTTTAAATAATACTTCAATGGAAATTTATCCAAATTATATCGTTAATCTAAACGACTCAAAATAACGTTACGCGATTAAACCGCCGTAGAACGTGCACGCAAATCGAGGCCAATAATTTAACGAAACATTTTTATAAGTGTTTCCAAGTACTATATTAAATATTTCAAGTAGAAATATCGAAACTCAAATCGTTAAATAAAAACGTCAACTAAACATTTAACGTACGAATAAACGTTTAAACAATCGGGTAAACGAACGAAAAACGCAACAAATTAAGCTAGAAATGTGAAATGACCAAAATACCCCTTGTGGGGCCACCATGAGGGCCGGCCACCCCATGTGGTCACCACCCTTCATGCCCTATCCTTGACCATGCAATGCCATGATTATGTTTCCCTTACACTTCCAATCTTCATACATGCAACCCACTCTCTCTTTTTCATTTTCATTTACAAAAAGAAAAACACCACCAATTCCTCTCAAAAATCTGGAGAAAAACACAGCCCAAAACCACCTACAATCACCTAAAACCACCACCATTAATCAAGATCAAAGAAGGAGCAAAGCACAAGATCATCACCACCTCCACTTCCTTTTGTTCTCCATCATTTGCTTGGTATAAATCATCAAACCTTTTACTTATTTTACTTTTAATCTACTGATTATGATGTTATAATGTTCATCTATCATAAATATGTCCAAGATTGTTGCTGAAAATCGTTTTTATAAAGCAAACAAGCACATGCATGAAATCTGCCTAAAAATCGACAGTTCACGAAAATATTCGTATAAAATCATCTGTTAAGAGTTAGAGGTCGAATTTTTTTTTAAATTTTGCGTATCGAAAAGATATACAACTTTCGTGTTTTACACTTTTTCCAGAAACGTACTCGTTTTTCTCTACGAACCAATTTATAAGACTGACCAGGAAGTTTTTCGATAAAATGTGTTCGGTTGTTACGCGGCTTTATTTAACTATGTTAAAGGACTTGTTAGAAGCTGAAAATTTGATATGTTAGTCAAGACACTTAGTAAATCAGTTGGTAAAAATTTGGAAGTTTGATTTGGACTATAGATAGGTGAAATCAGTTGGCGTAATGACCCGACATAAACCGAAAACATTAAATCTTGAAGTTTAAGGTGTAAACTTAAAAACCGACATCTCGAAACGACCCCGACTCGAACCAAAATTTCTGGAGACTCTTTGAACATATCTAAGGCTTCCCTAAAAATTTCGGGTCAAACCGAGCCCGTTTGACCATGTTTACAAAGCAAAAACACAACAGTTGACTTTTTTGACTTTGCGAGTTGACTTTGACTTGCGAGTTCAGTTGACTTGCGAGTTCGTTTGACTTGCGAGTTCAGTTTGACTTGCGAGTTCAGTTGACTTGCGAGTTCAGTTTGACTTGCGAGTTCAGTTTGACTTGCGAGTTCAGTTTGACTTGCGAGTTCAGTTTGACTTGCGAGTTCAGTTTGACTTGCGAGTTCAGTTTGACTTGCGAACTGAAGACTTCCGAGTTGACTTTGACTTAGGAGTTGACCTTTTTCAGTTGACTTTTTGACCTTGAGAGTTGACTTTTAACCCTTAGTTAATTCTCATAAAATCACATTTTAGACTCTAAATTCTGAGCCTTAACACATTCGGACATATATAAAAGCAATAAACACCTACAAAGATCAAACCTTTATGATGTAGATTCATATATGAAACACAGGTGCTTCGAGAAGTATACAACACGATGAACTTAATAATAATAATACTTTGAATTATTATTACAAACTTTCACCAACGGGTCGTACACATTTTTAGTAAACGAACTTGAACAACCTATATGGACATACTAGTTAGATGAACTAGCTCTAGGTGGACATTAACCCTCCACCTACATTGTGAATTAAGTGGACATTAACCATCCACTTACATAGATGATCTTTTAAGACATCTACTCATACAACCTTATACGTTTAGGACGTTAAAAGGCTACACATTGGATCACACTTTGCTTGCTAATTGATATTGCTTGCTTGCTATTTGCTAGAACTCAGGTGAGTTTCATAGCCCCTCTTTTTACAGTTTTACAACTATTTTGGGGGAGAATACATACTACAACTGTTTTATACAATTGCTTTGCAACTGCTTTGTATAACATTTGAATTACACAACTGCTTTTATGAACACAAGTACCATAAACAACGCTATACGGATTGCATGAGTTACACACTAATCCACAAAGGCCCTACACATCATAGTTTGTTAGTTTTGCTAAAGCGTGAATATTAGTAAATAGATCTATTTGGGACTGACAATCCCCGTCCGGGTTAGTCGCGCTAACCAGTCAAACGGACGTATTAATATTTGTTCATAACGAGTGTACCGGATTAGACACTTGCATTGGGGCACCCACGATCGTGTACTCGAAAGAGGCACGGCACACATTGTTAAGCTTCGGACTATGAGCTCATGGCAAATGGTATACATCTTTTTGCATTCGTGCAACTACATATTTACTTATCGTTTGTTAACGATACATCTTTTTGCATTCGTGCAACTACATATTTACTTATCGTTTGTTAACGATACATCTTTTTTGCATTCGTGCAATTACATATTTACTTATCGTTTGTTAACGATACATTTACTCAACACATTTACTTATCGTTTGTTAACGATACATTTACTTATCATTGTTGAATGATACAACGATTAAAATCTTGTGTTTCATAACTCGTGTTTCATACTATTGGGTTTTATACCAACATTTAAACAACTCTATGAACTCACCAACTTTATGTTGACCTTTTAGTATGTATTTCTCAGGTAACCCGCCGCAGTAGGAAGCTATGGATAGCTTAACTCGAGTCGCATATTTTTCAACATCTCAGGATCTAGATTGCATTTTACTATATTTAGTAACTTTGTAATTCAACTTATATTATGCGAACTCCAAATGTTTTGTACAACTATTGTAAACAAATTTGAATTATGGAATGTAATATTTTCAAACGTCTCATATAGAGGTCGTTTGCTTTAATCTTTGTGTAATGATATTTGATTTGGTCGGCGCCCCCATGACACCTCATGTTTCCGCTGCCACGTGTTTTGGGGGTGCGACAGTTTGTTATTGTGACACCCCAATACTTAAACTAAATGCTTCCGCTAAACAAATTTGGGGGTGTTACAGATTGGTATCAGAGCCAATGGTTATAGCGAACTAGGAAACTTTAGGTGACTTAGCGTCCTAGAGACCTAGACTATAGCCTTGGCTAGAACGCACATGCATACATACAATTGCATACATCTAAACTATCGTTACGATACCTCGATACGCGTGAACTGTTCACCACATTCGACTCGTTCATTGTACTCTGATCTCATATGAACCTGATCGTGATTAAACGGTTGATGAAAAGAAGTATGTATTTGGCATCATATAATGACGCCTGGCCAACGTGATTATATTATACTGAGTACATATGGGTGTTTCATAGTCGTAAGATACGTGATGGGGATTCGACAATTTCTCTTGATACTTGAAAACTTGAAATATGTGAAACTCTATTCCTCACATATCTTTCATTGGCATTGACTTCTGCATCTTTTCATCGCAGAACGTCAGCATGCCGCCTAAACAAAGAAATACTCGAAACAGTCGACGAAATATTCCTCCTCCACCACCGCCTCCAGAAACAACCGAACAGATTATCGAACGCCGCGTGGCTGAAGCCATCGCACAATACGAGGCTAGCCGCAATCGTGAAAACCTGACCAACAATAGCGGAGCCACTCCAGTCAACAGCGAAACCCCAAACAATGCCCAGCAGGGGTGTTCCTACAAAACCTTCCAGTCTTGTAAACCCAGCACCTTCACCGGGACCGAAGGGGCCATCGGCCTGGTCCACTGGATTGAGAAAACGGAATCAGTCATCGACATCAGCGACTGCGCCACCGACAAAATTGTGAAATACGCCACCTGCACTTTAGCCGACAAAGCGCTAACATGGTGGAACGCTCAGGTGCAAATCATGGGACGCCCAGCTGCTTACTCCATCTCATGGGAGACACTGAAACGAATGCTGATGGAGGAATTTTGCCATCCCAACGAGATGCAGAAACTTGAAACCGAATTCTGGAACATCCAAATGATCGGCGCTGATATTTCCGGTTATACAACTAGATTCCAGGAACTCGCACGACTGGTGCCCCACATGGTAACCCCCGAGAGCAAACGCATTGAGCGTTACAACAGGGGTTTGGCACCCCAGATCCGAGGCATGGTCATGTCCTCCAAACCCGCCACTTTTAGGAGCGCAGTAGACCTGGCTCAAAGCTTAACTGATGACGCCATTCTGATTGGCACTTTGAAAACTACTACCGGAAAAGTTGAACTTAACCGTACTGATGCGGGCGACTCTGGAACCCACAAACGCAAATGGAACAATGACGGTAACGACCGTCAGGGTCAACAAAACAGAAACCCGGGAAACACCCGAGCCTTCGCTGCGATCACCAACTCCGAACCAAAAACATACCAAGGCAAAAGGCCTAAGTGTGGAAAATGTGAAAAACACCACGAAGGGGACTGTTTCTTCTGTGATAAATGCAACCGATTCGGACACAGAACCGAAGCTTGTAGAACTCACCCCACGAACAACGAACAACGAAACAATGGCTGTTTCCGATGTGGCGACCCGGGACACTACCGAAATCAGTGCCCCCAACTCTATAACGCTAACAACAATCAGAATAACAACAACCAGAACAACCCCGGGAACAACAATCAAAACAACAACCGCATAGCAACCATACCACCGGGGCTTAGCCGCGCATATATCCTCCGTGCACCAGAAACGGTTGCGGACCTCAACTAGCACGGTATGTCCTAACAGCTGTTGCTACGATTTAACATACGTTTTTATTCGAATGTCGATTTAAACACAACACTTGGTAAACCGTGAACACGAAACGAAACACACAACATATTGAACTATGCCGCGAGCATACTTAAACTGATTGAACTTCTATGGCAACAATGGAACGCCACGCAAACTATTGTTAACAACATGACTTATCGGAGAACATACGCCACGGGCGATCCGACTTGGTTTTAAATCTCGGGACGAGATTTCTCTAACGAGGGGAGAATGTAACACCCCGCAAATTTAAACACGATTAATTAAGTTAATCACTTGCATTATTAGGCTAATTCCCTACTTGAGTGAATTCACAACACATTTTAGAGGTAAGTCTAGCATAGCCCAACTAGATAATACGCGTAGCATTACGTATTCGTAATTAGTTGGAATTACGTACTGAACAAATTGAAAACAAACGCGATAAAAATATACGACTATTGGTGAACAAAATTATTTAATAAAACGAAATTATTAAATAACGTAGTAGCGAATAAATATTTTGTCAAAAATATTTACAAATCATTTTAGAAACGCAAAACGTTTAATTCGTACAATTTAAATAAAACAAAGTTTAAAAATTTTGGTTACTAAATTCATTTGGTTTCATAAAAAGATCCTAATTAAAAATAATGAAAATGTAATTAAAAACATAATAGTTAAAATAAAATAACATTTAACGATCGGGAAAACAAACACGGACCGCAAACACAGAGGAGGAAAAAGGGAACAAAACCCCTTTCTCCCTCCCCATTCTCTCATTCATCATCACCTTCCTTTTTCTTTTTCTCTCTACACCCACCACCACCAACCAAATATCACCACCAAAAACGCCACAAACTACCCTCAAACGACGCCGAATCACATAGCTCCTTTGGGATAAAACGACCACGACAACACGATCTACATTTCTACCTTTTCGGATTTTGAATCCGACACTCGTAAATTTCCGACAAATCCCGCAAATCTTTAGATTTCAAAGTTATAATTGCTATTTAGTGTTTAATATACTTAGATTTACATGTCTTAGTGTTCTATACAACCGAAAACGTCCGAAATCGACCAAAAATCCGACTTTTTCTCGCTGTTCGTCAAACAGCCGTTAGTGTCGCATAGCGACCGAAAACAGTATAGCGACACTAAGTGTCGCATGTTAGTGCCGCGGTCAAGTGCCGCATGAAACCCGAAATATACCGTCACTTGTCTAGTGACGCTGCCAATTTTGCTATACCGACACTTATTGAGTGTCGCTAATGCTCGACCGACACATCTATGCGTCACTTACCAAGTGCCGCATAAATCAGATTTTTCACTTATACCCGACACTCCGTTAGTGACGCACCAATCTTATACCCGACACTTCATAAGTGTCGCATAACATTCTGACCAACACTTAACCCGACACTAGCCTAGTGTCGCTATCCCACGGCAAGTGACGCCCTCAAGTGTCGCATAAGGCAGAAACATTCCAAACCATTTTTTTCCACTAAGTGTCGAGCTTAACCGGTAACAAATATTCACACATGATACAATACACGAGCTATACAAACATTACAAACACACTTGTTTTATCGAAATGTTGATTGCAAACTTTCACCAACGAGTTGTATACGGTTTCACAAACAACGAAATACAAACATAAACATTAAACAAACGATTTGGACGTGACTTGGTTGTACAAACACTAGCATGGATGATTAGTTTAGACATCCACATACTTATTAAATCTCGTACGTTTAGGACGTTAGGAGATTTCAGACTGTACTTGGGCTTAGGTTTGCTAGCACTCGCACAACTACTTAAACTCAACAGGTGAGTTCACAGCCCCTACTTTTACTGTTTTAACTGCTTTGAACAGGGGTGGAAAACATAGTCAAACACTTTTATACAAACATGGTTGTATACTAATTTACTCAAACAAGTGGAGTACATGGAACTAGTAAACTGATAAACAAACTGACGATTTCAACTTAATATGTAATACTGCCCGCACGTGGTCCATATACGGGTCTTAGGGGAAGTGTTACATATTACTTTCATACTACCAACGCTGTAAACACATGAACACGTTTTCGAGAACGCTGGAGGATAACCAACAACACTCTATATAACGGACTGGGTAACTAAAAGTCCCTACTTGACATGGGCAACGCTATTGAAAAGTCCCTACTTGACATGGGCAACGCTATTGAAAAGTCCCTACTTGACATGGGCAACACTACTGAAAAGTCCCTACTTGACATGGGCAACACTATTTAAAAGTCCCTACTTGACATGGGCAATACTACTGAAAGCGATGGGTTTCCTACTAACATGGACCCACCAAACGATTAGGATTGTAATACTGCCGTACGTGGTCCAGATACGGGTCTTAGGGGAGTGTTACACCTACGAACAACTAATAGGATACTTACATTCCTACTATAACTTGAACTATATTTTGGGTAATATCCCAACGAAACATATACACGATTAGGATACGTATAATCCTACCGAACATATTTAAAAACAGGATACTGATTTCCTACAACTACTAGGATACGAACATTCCTACAAACAACTATTTGGAAACATATTTGGTTTCACGAACTATACTTTTGGGTGACATTCCCAACGATACGATATAAACAACAGTGGTTTATCACAACTGAACTTGTAAACATAAAACCTGTGAATTCACCCAACCTAGTTGTTGACTTTTACTATGTTTTTCAGGGAATTAGCTGTGCATGTAAGATCGCCAACACACATGGAGAATTAGGCGACCCTTGAAGCTTAGGATGCCACTTTTTGGAAACATATGGATTTCTTTAGTATAACTGAAATGTTTTAGTCATATTTCAGAAATCTACTTTTGTAAACTTACTACTTTTAACTTATACGATTCGATGAATCGTAAACTTTGTAATTAACACTTTTGGCATCTTAATATATATTGTTCTGTTGTAATCATAAGCTCTGATACGTATGCATGCTTTGTTATTGTGACACCCCAATACTTAAACTAAATGCTTCCGCTAAACAAATTTGGGGGTGTTACACTGATATATAAAATCAAGTATTATAAGTAGAAAAAATGAAGAAAATAGTTACAAAACGAAGATTAAACATATTTTGATCGGAAACACTTACGAGTCGCATCATTTTTTGCTATTTCTAAAGCATAATCTTGTGTATCAGACAACGGTGTAGGTGTAAGTATTTTCGACATGATTAAATCATCAAAAACTGAAACGATGATGATCGTCGACGGTATTTGGACGGAAGATTTGAACGTCGTTGACGGATTTGTGATTTTTGATCCTTCTATTTGATTTTAATCGACTATTTTTTGGTGAAGAGGTGTGTTTTCGTATTTCAATAGAGAGAGAGAGAGAGAGAGAGAGGGGGGGGGGGGGGGGGAAGTTAGCATAGTAAATGAGATGTCTGACCGATCTGACCGAATGAGACTGATGGTGTCAAACTTTTTTTACACATTTGGTCCCTTGACTATAGTTTTTGCAGTCGAGTCCTTGTTGACTGAGGTGATCCAGGCCGTTGAAATGGAATGGATGATCATGATTGGCTCTGCTTTATCTACTCCTCTAAACACCCCATCCCCTGAACCTTTCCCTAATTCTTATGTATAGTTCTTATAACATTAGTCTTACCAACAATATAAATATCCAAAAATATATCTATATATAAAAAATAACATTCAACACGGTTATATCTAGTAGCATATACTCCCTCCGTCCCAATTTAATTGTCCCCAGACAGAACTACACGCAGTTTAAGTAAACACAATAATTATTACTTACTTTTTGCACAATGACATTCTTACCCCTAACCAATTAATTTGAACTTTCTTTTACTTTTGTAATTTAATTTTTAAAGTAGGGACAATATAGTCTAAAGAATCATGTTACCTTTCTATATTTGGTAATGGACAATTAATTTAGGACATCCCAAAATGGAAATAATGGACTATTAAACGGGACGGAGGGAGTATAAAATAAAAATAAAAGTAAAAAACACACGAGGTTATATATAATTTTCATGTCAATAAAGGGGGGTGATCACATATATTTTTGTTTGGGTTTGAGTGAAGCGGATCCTGGCCCTAAAACCCTGGTAATAACATGGAAACAGCGATGAGTATTCAACAGGAGAAACAACGGCTGAATCAATTGTTAATCCAACACCTCAACACCATCCATGAAACCTTCCAGGTTTATATCAATCAATCAATCTATCAATCTTTTTTGTTAATAGTTTTTAATGTTTTTAGGAATTGTCTGATCTGATGAATCTAGGTTTTGGATTCAGCACCGCCATCTTCGTTTCAAAAAGTTAGCTGGAATGATGACGTCGTCAAATTGGGTGAACAGCTCTATAAACAGGCCACTACTGGTATTTTTACTCTTTCATATCTCAGTTTAATTAGTCTTTTATTATTAACTTTCTGCAATGTGAATTATCAGTGATTACTATAAATAAATGTCTTCTACATTAAGTTATTATTTTATATAATATTACTTTCTTCTTTTTGGTAAGCTTTGAGGTAAATTAGTGATTCCAAACTATATAGGTTTTTAATAAAACTAATATTTGTAATGCTTCGATAATTATATACTACTCTATTACCAATATCTAGATAGATGATATTTGCATGATGGTAGTGTTTGATTAATTCTTTTGAATTCATATGGGGTTACTCGGTATGCAGTCGGAATGCTTTGGAGTGGAGATGGGCCGGATGCTAAATCACTTGAGGAGAGCATGGCAACATATTCAAATTTGCTACAAGGATTCCTTTTACTTTCACATGGAAGTATGATCGGTGCTGGAGCTACGCTTTCTGCTTGCATTCATGCATCAGTTAAGCAGGTTATCGATGGCAGTTTTATGCTGTTGAGAGAGTCGGTTGCTGCCTATGGTAATCTCTCATCCCCTCTTGGTTGATATCTTACATGTAACAAGGTGTTTGGTTATGTGTCCTTAAAGTGATTGTTTGATTTTGAATTATCAGAATCAGATAACCTGCCATATTAAAACGGTTTGTAAGGGAGAGTGTTTGGATGTGCTTTTCATGTTTGAAGTTGTAATAGGTGATTGTTTAAATAATTAGCAAATTCTAGTTATGTATGATGAAATAACGTATAAAAATATCAAAAGGGCTGTGGGGAAAATGGGATACAATAACTGGATTAAAAGTCTCTTAAATTAGATTAAGAGAAAGGTTAGTGCGTAATCAACTATTCAGACCTGATTATCTGACCATAAATAATCAGATGACCTGATATGGAATATGATCCGAACATTAAATAATTGATTATTACAACTACAAGTTTCAATAATGAATAATCAGTTTCAAATTCAAGCACCACCTAAACACATATTGCATTAAGGAATTAATGTCAATCTATGCAATTTAATATGCTTAGTCCATAAAGGAGATATCTGCTTATTAATATATTGCCTCACTGTTACTCACAACTTCAGTAACATCTCAATAAGTCACACTTCACAAGCTTGGATAATAGATAAAGACTATGACATGAATTTATTATTCCCTCTATGTTTAAGCTCCATATTTATGCCCCATTACCCATTCTTATAATTGGTTCTCTTCTTGTATAGGAAACAGCAGTAAGGCACATAAACTCTCAATTCCTCAGATTGTAGGCACTGTTTGGGAGGCATGCTCCGCTCTTAAAAAGACACCAGGGACAAACATTACAGCCATAGGCCGATCAATTACTCAAGTTGCAGTTTCCATAAAAGACGTTCTTCGTGAGATGAACGAGCTTAAGCCTACTTCAGAAGAGGCTTCAAAGCCTGATAATGAGGTTTCAAATCCAGATAATGATAACCATGATAGTGACAACTCATCCGAGGGAGATTTTGGCAGTGACTTGTCACCCAAAGAGATGAAAATTGCTGAATTGGCCATTGACGTCGTGTCTCAAACTCTTTCAACAATCAAAGAAACTATTCGGTCAATCACTGGCCTACTCAAGAACCCTCAAACAGATAATGAGAGTAGTCAAACAGTGGATTCATTGGAGAAATTATTGACAATTTGTAAAAGCATGGGATTGCAGGTAGATGAGATTGGAGCTTGCCTATATCCCCCTCAAGAAGTTTTCGTCATCAGAACTGCTTCTGAGAAGCTGGTGAATTGTGTTGGTGAAATGCAGGTAGAATTGGAAAACATAAAGGGATCTTCGGATGCTTTTGTTCATGCAAGTAAGGGTTTGATCACTTCTTTAAAGAACTTGGAATTAGGATTAGGCTGCTCTTCTGATGATGACGAGCTTGTCAGTGAAATGGAGAAACTTGTCGTGGACAGTTAGCCGTGGTTTTTAGTTCCAAAAGGAAGTTTTGGTGATGAAATGATTATGTTGATTCTGAAATCTACAGTTGTTTTTGGTTAATCTTGAAGTTGATATACAGTTTATGACTTCCTGTACTATAGTTAATTTTCATTTTGACTTCTGCAAGATCCGAATAGATTCTCATATATAAGATAATATAATACCTTTTTTAATAACTACAGTAAACTGCTGAAAAGGCTCGATGGCATACTTGTAAGTCTCTTGATTTCATTTCATGGACCATGGTTGGCTTAGACGATATGCGGTTTGTCAAAGATTAATTTGGTTTTTAGATTCATTTTCTTGAATTATCAAGTATGTTATTTGAAGATATCAGTCGAGCTATAGAAGTGTATGTAGACATGCTTCTTGGCTGCAGCTGATTAAATTAAATCCAACTAAGACCAGAAATGAGCGACATGGGTCAGGTGGAACAAAGCAATGGTTGATGCTTGTTATAATGGAGCTTGTGTTTTATGTACCAGTAACAAATAACAAATATATTCTACAAGAACACCATCATTGGACATCTATATGAAGTTTATCTCATTCTATGGCTACACAAATTGGTGTGCACCAGGACTGATCTGGGCTCGACCCACTTACTTTTTTTTGTGCTCGACCCACTTACTTACCAATGAGCTTAACAGTCCATGCGCCACCGAAGTAAAGACCCAAAAGGGGTCCAGCCAGAAGCATCTGAGTTAGAGGATCCGTTGATGGAGTCACTATAGCAGCTGCAACAACAGCACCAACCACCACATATCTCCATACTGATAACATCTGATCACCTGTCACTAATCCAACTTGCCCTAGTAGAAGTTGTATCACTGGCACCTACGTACATAAAGGAAAATGAGAAGGAAAATATGTAACGCTTGCATAAGTACATTTTGACTATTGGTCAAACTTATATGATTATAAACTAATCGAATACGATGTGATCCGGTTAGAGTTATAAGGGCAATCTTTATATTCTTGTACTAATATAATATGTCTGGTTCCATTATAGCATTTTCAAAATTTACACGAATTTCTGTTTTGAGGATGAGCATTAGTCTGTTTGAGGTAAAGATTTTGACTTTGAGGTCAAACCAAGGGTTTTCATATGATTTGGTCAGTCTTATAAATGCAACTTGGTATGTTTGCTTTATAACTTAAACCAATAATAACCTGAAAGAGTAAAAGTAATACCTGGAAAGACAATCCTGTACTGAACATGAGTACCAAAATGAACTCAAAGTATTGGTCAATGGACCACAATGATTCAACAACTCCTTCTGCATAGTTAACAAAGAAATTCAAGGCGGCTGGAGTGAGAACTATGTATGAAAAGACGATCCCAGTGTAGAAAAGTATTGAGGATCCTAACACAATTGGGGCCAAGAACTTTCTTTCTGATCTTGTCAATCCAGGTAGAACAAAAGCTATGATCTCATAGAGAATTACCGGGCTACCCAAAAGAAGGCCACAATACCCAGATACCTACATACCGAAAGATAGAATTACTCTTGATACATTATTCGATTCACACACGTAGTAAAGCTAAAAAAAACTACAAGAAATATCATGTATCTTAAATTGGTATTTTGGTTTGGAAGGTACAAGTAGTTGTAATGATTTAAGTCAAGGTTTGACCTTAAACAGCCAGCTTGTTTCTAATTATGGAACAATAAAAAAAAGAGAATGTAAGACATGTGTTCACATGTGCGTTTTCAAGTAATTATGCAATATTGAATAAACAGAATCAGATAGTAACTGTAAGCTGTGAGTTGTAGAAGACAGTTTCTAGACGTGCTTTTACTGTTTGTCGGTATCAGATGTTTTGAGTGTTGGACAAGTGCTGATTATTCAAGAAACTAATAGATAAATGATCAAAAATGAAAATTTTGTTAAAAATGAGACTCGCCTTAATAGAATGAAAGTGGAAGTCTCTGTAGTTGGGTTGAAAGAAAAGGTAACTAGGTCGCTTAATTTTACCATTAAATAATCAATTTTGCTGCAGCAGGTAAGAGTAAGACACTGATTATATGACCAAATAATCAGAATTCTATGTTCCAACTTAAGAAATGTCTTCTCGATAAGCAGTTCCAAAACGCATATCCAAATGCATTGAAGACTTGTATGTTAGCGACAAGTGCATAAGGGGTTGAATATTAACCTTTATAGTGGTAAAGAAAAACTCTCCAGGAGCTAATTGCAGGAACCGAACACCTTGGGTTCTAACCGGAGCTTCAAGAATCATTATGAGATCCTTTGAGTACACAAAGCACCCCAAAATGGCAGCCCCAACAGCCAAAACCGACACAAAAATTCTCTCTCGTAGCTCTTCAAGATGATCAAATATTGTCATTTCCTTGTCTTCAGGGAGGAGCTCTTTATCAGGGTACAGAAAATTATAAAGAGCACTTCCATTAGCTGGATCCTCATCCGCGAATGCATCTTCTTGGTTGTCATCAGCAACTTCTGAATGTACAACAACGAAAATAAGAATAGTATACTTTCATTTTTCGTGAGTCCCATTTATATGGTATAAGAAGTAACGCAAATGTGAACCAAGTCCCATTTTACTTCACGTGAAATGACAAGAGTCATCAGCATATTTGTGAGTTGGTTTAATGTCATATATTGTGCTTCATAACCGATAACTCTTGCACTGTAGACTAAAGCTTTTCTTAAATGTACCTTTGTTGGCATATTATTTATCCGTTATAGTCAATTTTATACCTTACAACATGTATAAGTACATGTTAAGGTCTTATAGCCTAGAAGACTTCCTGAAAAGTTAAAGCTTTTTTAGAGTTTACTCAGATCGATATACAACACAAGAACTTCTAACAAAAGGGATTCACAATTCACCCAACAAAATATAGATATCATTAACCTATTCATTACGAAATTTGTAGACTGTGTAAATTGTTTGTAAAACAACTGATTGTTCAATAAAGTCTGGTTAAATTGTTGGACTACAAAAAACAACCACCATCACCCGTAAGCCCAGGTGGCTAGAGTGTTGGGTTATAATCCCAACCTTCGAATCTATACTCCAGCCCAATTTTTTTCATTTTTTGTAGGTCATCAGTATTTTACTCAAAGCATCATATCCCAATTCCATCCCCTATCATTACTTGTTTAGTGTTAGTATTATTTAATCAAGGTATGGTTTTATTGGGTTTACCTTATAACTTTAAACCAAAGTTTGAGTTGCAAAGCAAAGTGAACAACAATTTATTCTGTGCTACATATGGTTAAAGTTTCTAGCTCCGCCACTTGTGTTGTGTAGGAGCAATACAAAAATATCCTCCCCTGAATGCCCACAGCCCACAATTCTATATTTCTCCATATACAAAGTAAGTTAAAGATCACATAACTTAAATGGTTCAGAACCTAATAACCATCTATGGCAACAAACTAACTGTGACAGTGGCGTTCCTAATGTCTTGACGTTATAAAACTAGCACAATTTGTAATAAATCAAACCATATAGTCTATTATAGCATAATTCAAGATAGTAAGCCTACAAAACACTATCTAACTTACATAAGCCTACCATCAAATCATCTTGATAAGATAAGTAGCTTATACCAATATCATTAAAATCAGCTGAAATCAAGATAACCTTACAATTTATGCCAAGTACCAAAAATCACAAAACAGGTATCATCCCAAATAAAACCATAATTCCAAGTAGTTACAGCTTACAAAATGAATTTATTAAACTTGGGTTATGCAACTTACCAGGCCTATCTTCAACAACTGCTCCTGAACCTCCAATTCCAAGCCTATTTTGCATATCCCTTACATCTTCAAGAGCAAAGCAAACAACTTTACTAAATTTTATCTGTCTTTTACTTGTGAGATTAAAAGGGGTTTTTCTTTGATTGATTCGCAAAGAAGTTGTGTGATTTGGTCTTGAATTTACACAATTAAAGCAGCTGTTTGTGTTGAGATTAAGATTGTGGATGAGGGTGTTACTGCTTCCCATTTCTCTTGATTAAAATTTTGATTTTATTAATTTTATGGGGTTTTACTATAATCTTTGAAATGATTCTAAGATGAATGACTGGTCCTTAATAATACACATTTATTTATGATGGGTCAGTGATATTTTTGGAGGTAAGGAAAGCATGTAGTATATGTTAGCAAAACAACCTTTCTGTTCTTAACGTACGCCTTGACGTTCTTTTTTCAAAAAGGGTGCTGATTTTTACAAGAACTCATTTACTGTCTACAAGGAAGGATTAACTGAATGGACTATTATACCCTCAAACTCTATTTAAGCCATAATTTTTTTTATGTTTTCACCTTAGACGCGTCCCAACGGTTAACGTCGATTTCCGTCGGTTGAAACCGACGAAACCAACACCGATGGCACGGCTCCGTCGGTTCGGTCCGTCGGTTTCCTCCGTCGGAAATCCGACGAGGTGAATGGGTTGAGGCGTGGGTCCGGAGGAGATGGGGCCAGCGAATAAAACAAAAAAAAAAAATTAAAAAAAATAGCCGTTAGGCTTTAAAAAAAAAAAAAAAATTTAAAACACCCAACGGTCAAGGAGCGTTTTATTTTTTAATTTTTTTTCTTCACTTTTTCACTATAAATACACACCCTTAAACCATCAAAAAATCACACCTCAAATTCACAATTCTCTCTAAACCTCAAATTTGTATACTTTCACATTTTATAAAATGTCATCTTCCGATTCCGATATCGAGGACGTGACCGCGGTAAATGCTTGTGCCGATCCGATGCAAGCTCTCGCATTGCTCGATGCGATAAGCTCCGGTTCATCCGACGAAGACGAAGTTTATGTTCCGATACCACGAGCACCCTGACGATACATTCCTAGAGATCGTGCCAACGCGTCGGAACGTCTGTATCGAGACTATTTTGCCGAGAATCCAACCTTTCCGGCGGATGTTTTTCGTCGTCGTTATCGGATGAGCAAAGGATTGTTTCTCCGTATTTGCCAAGGTATACTATCATACTCCACTGTTCCGGTAACTCCATACTTTGCTTACTTCATTCAAAGACCCGATGCTACCGGGTTACTTGGTTTTAATGTGTGGCAAAAATGCACGTCCGCCATACGGCAATTGGCATACGGTTGTGCCGCCGATGCGTTTGATGAATATTTACATATGGGTGAGCAAACTTCATATGATTGTTTGGATAACTTCTGTAAGTGTGTTTTTCATTTATACTCTACGGAATATTTACGAAAACCGACTTTGGCGGACGTGCAACGATTGCACGAGAGACATGCTCAGGTGCATGGTTTCCCTGGGATGCTTGGTAGCATCGATTGTATGCATTGGCCATGGAAAAACTGCCCAGTGGCATGGCAAGCTCAGTACACTCGAGGTGATCACGGACATCCAACGATCATGCTCGAAGCGGTTGCCTCTTATGATACTTGGATTTGGCACGCTTTCTTTGGTCCCGCCGGTTCGAGCAACGACATCAATGTGCTCAATCAATCGGATCTGTTCAACGACTTACTTCAAGATACTGCTCCCCAAGTTGTCACACCCCCTAATTCAGGTTGCGGAAGCGAATCGGGTCGGGGCGTGACTAATCAATAACCAAAGCACAAGATATATAGTAAACGACTCTAAATGAGACGTTTTAGAAAATACATTACAATACAGTACGTTACATGAGTTTTCAAAAGTAATAAGTCATATAGATACATCATTAGTGAGTTCGCAAACTGATTCTAAAGATTTTAGTTACATAATCATAGTACAAAAGATAATGCTAGTAAAATCTTCATAAGTGTATGCATGCGACTCGTACTAGCTTAGCATATAAATAGATCCTGCTGGGCATCCCTACTCAAGCTGCGTACCTGAGAATGCATCACTAAAAAGGTCAACCAAAAGGTTGGTGAATCTCACAGGTTTATAGTAAGTAACAGTTTTGAACACATCAAGTAGTAAAAGTAAGTAATGATTGCACGTATGCAATAGTTTCGATATACATTGCCATGAACACCATAGTTGAAGCTTAACAGTGTAGTGTGAATGGTACAATCAAGTACAGTATCACGTACCCCCGTTAGTGCTATCCGAACACTCATATGTAACAAATACTAATATGCCTGTTTCTACGGTGTAATCCGTGGTAGCGCTATTACCAAGACAGGGATTGTCAGTCCCAAATGGATCCATTTACTAGTAATCGCGCTTAAGTCCATAACTAACAACTTATGATAGGAGGATTTCAGTGGATAAAAGTAACCCATGTAATGCATGTAAGAGTAGTGTAAACAGTTCAGTACTTGTGTTCATACGTAAAACGATAGCAAATATTTCACCCCAAAGTAGAAAACAGTAAAAGTGGGGCTGTAAGACTCACCTGAGTCTAGTAGTATCAAGCAGTAAATCAAGCAATGAGGTTCTTCGAACCAGTAACCTCTAGCGTCCTAAACGCGTAAGGTTAAGTAAGTAAATGGATATCATTAAGTTTATCCATGCTAGTTGTCCACTCAACTAGTTAATGTCCATTAGTTTGTTATTTGTAATTGTTCGTATTTGTAGTCTGTCGTTGTGTATATATGGCCCGTTGGTGACGGTGTGTAATAATAATTCAAGTATTATTATTATGTATTTCATTGTATCGTATACTTGTAAAGTATATTTGTAAGTCTGTTTATGGTACCGCGACGGGAAAGTGTTATTCGAGTGTAAGCTCGTAGTAGTGTGGGTGTAATCCCATTTAAGTGTGAGTGTAATCTCACATGTAATCTCGTATTTAAGTTATAGCGTATACTTCCCAAAGTATAGTAGTTTTCATTTAATTGTAGTGTCGTATAAGGTATAGTTGTTGTATGTATCCAATACTTAGTGTAAAAAGTATTTTAAAGTTTCTGTTTTGTGCAACGATATGTAATCATGCGACAATTGCCTTTCGGAGTACTGTTCATGCAACAATGATATTGTCGTAGTACCGTTCATGCGTCAATGATATTGTCGTAGGCAGAAAAGACTTATGCGACAATGGTATTGTCGCAGGTGTAATTTCTGATTTCGTTTAAGTGTTCATTTTCGTTTACAAGGTCAGACGCGTTCGGTTTGATTTAAAACTTTTAGGGAAGTCTTATAATGGTAAAATGAGTTTATAAAAGTTGTCGTTACGTTACGTGGGTGTCTCGAAGTGTCACTTTTACAAAATTACCAAAACAGCCCTTGTAGTTATATTTTCCAGATTTTGTACTCGATTGAGCTCTCGATTTGACCCATTTTTAGTCCGAATCAAGCCTAACAAAAAATCACACATATTCTCCTTGGTATCTAGTTCATTTATGCCCATTATGATATTTTTATAAGTTCATTTACTATTTTAAACAAAAATGGAAATGAAAAGTGCTCAGGTTGAGTCTAAGAACGAGCTCAGTCCATAAATCGGTTCCTACACAAAATTCCGTGGGGATCTGGTCAAAGTGGTAAACATAAAAGTTGTAGCCAACATCTTAACGGTCATTTTTCGTTTAGACTTCGTAAGTTGATTCTTCCTAGAACTCAAGATATGGTCTCGAGAAAGAGGCGGATGTTCCTGTCCGCCGGAACAGTAACGCGCACCTTAACGGAAATATTATTTTAAAATAGCAAACGAAGTCGAAATGTTACGAAATTGGTGTCGTTGTAAAGCTAACATCACGAACTACATTTTAGGCTTAAGATTCATTCATTTTTATGTGGAAATCATTTTTATATAATTCGTTGAAGTGGTTTATTTTTCAGGACAGCAAGTATATCTCATGATTTCGAGTTTAAAAACATGTTTCGGTTTAAGTTTTGGACATTATATGGCTAAGTGGACTTAGTAACATGTAATAACATATGTTTCAAGTAATTATAATGAAAGATAAGAGGTTTCTTACAAAGCAATGATGAGGAGAAGGAAAACGGAAGTCGAATGCTCGTTTTGGTGCGTTTACTTGAATTCCGGCGTGGCGGCTCGTGGTGGCTCTATGGTGGTGTGTGGTGGACTTTTGGCAGCCTTTGGAGGCTGTGGAAGTCGTTCAAAGAGAGAGGGAGTGAAGGGTGATGGAGAGAATGATAAATAATTGGAAATGGTGGTTGTTTTGAAGTCAAAAAGCAAATGGACATGATCCACAATTTAGGGAAGAGGGAATGGGGGTTGATCTCAGCTGTTTTTCGGTGGGTCCTACCCCCATGTGGGTGTGTTAAATTGTTTCCCAAAGTTACGCTCCGTGCGGTAGTCGTTTACCCGGTCGTTTCGTCGTTCGTTTAATCGTATAACGTTTCATAGGATACGTTTTGTTCTCGGTTTAAAGCACGATATTTTTAGTAAAAGTTTTACTCAAAGTAGGGTAATTAAGTTACTAAAATAATATTCGAGTTTTCGTTTGGTCGCCGGTCGCGAATCGTGTGTTTATTCGAATTGTGTAACGTTTTTAAACGTTATGATTATAAGCGTGTAATCGCGTTATTTTTACTTGAAGTATTTTATCAAAATACTTAATAATAAGTTATAAAAATATAACTTTAGTTTATTTCGTCGGTCGGGCGCGTTTCGTACATTTTCGTCGTGTTCGGTTACGTTTTAAGCAAAACGTACGTGTTCGTTATATTATAAACATCATATAAAGTAATAATTGACGTTATAAAATACTTCCATTTTAAGTTTCTGCGTTCTGTCAGATTCGCGTATACACGATTATTAAACAACCGTTTAACGTTATTATATATATTTATATGTATAATAATTGTACACTTCAGTAGTTTGACTATATAATACTTGAAATAAAAGTTTAAATTTTGACCAAATTTTGGGTCATTTTTGACCGGGTGTCACATTCTTCCATTGTTAGGAGAATTTCATCCCGAAATTTGTTCGTAGTAAATATCAGTATATCGAAATAATGGTCTGTGCATATCCTAAGAAAGTCTGTGAGTCTACTAAGAGTGATCTAACTTCAATCTAGTGTTGCCTTCCTCCCCTTGATAGATAAGCGCCCTACTGACAACTTAAAGGAATAGAGGAAGTGAGTTTCGATATATTTAACCATTTTGTCTGTGAAAGCAAGTTCAGTCAGTCAGTCAGTCGCTAGGGTGTAGCTACACTTTGCACTAGTAGTCTAAAGTAGAGTAGTAACTTCCACTATGTTCATACAGTTTGTAACGGTCTGTAGTGTCGTAGCATAAAGTAAACTCTATCAGTTTCATATAGAAACTAAGTTGTCGTTTTTCCCTAACCCTATCGTGCACATAGAATCTAGGGAAAACATAAAAGATATCAAGCAGCAAGTAAAATCTGTCAAAGTAAATAGTATAAAGGTAGTAGGGTTATTTGTGAGTGACCATACCCGTGTTGAGCAAGTCAATAAGTCTCGGGTCCTGGTCGTCCTCCCTGGTTTTGAGTACATAGGCTCTTCCTCGAGTAGGGTTGTTTTTCAGCTTCGGGCAGTCCTTCCTGAAATGCCCGGTACCATTGCACTCATAGCAGGTCTTGGGTGCTAAGGCATCGGTACCGGTGGTGATTTCTTTGCAGTCCTTGGTCAAGTGTCCAAATCGCTTGCATTTGGTGCAAGGACATAGACCATCATGGTGAAGCTTGCACTTAGAGCAATAGGGCTTGCTTCCCTTATACTCTTTCTTGTCACTAGTGTAGGTTGAGTCAGCCTTGCCGGTCTCAACCTTTTTGTTTGAGGTGGTGGGGTTTCCTTCCCACTTGCGCTTGCTAGAGTTTCCAGCTTTCTCACGCCGGGCTACCTGGGCCATGAGTTCATGCGCCATACGGATGGCACTTTGGATGGTTTCAGGCTTAGATGAAATAACATTCCCCTGAATACTCTCAGGGAGTCCTTTGATGTACCTCTCAATGCGTTTACGCTCAGGGTCTACCATGGAAGGGCAAAGGAGAGCTAATTGTTGAAATTTGGTGGTATAACTGATGATGTCAGTTCCCTGAACTGTTAAGTTCCAGAACTTCTCTTCCAATCTCCGGAGTTCTTCATTGGGACAGTACTCATCCCTTAACTTCTTCTTCAGTTCTTCCCATGGGAGTTGATATGCAGCATCAATCCCAACAGATTGAATGTACGAGTTCCACCAAGTCAGAACACCTTCCAGAAAGGTACAGGTGGAGTACTTGACCTTACAGTCTTCGGGACAGTTGCAGATTCAGAAGACTGATTCCATTTTCTCTATCCACCTGACCAGTCCAATGGCACCTCCTGTGCCTTTGAAATTCAGTGGCTTGCAGTTTAGAAAGTCCTTATAGGAGCATGGTTTGTTTGCAGGAGCATTGACAGCAGTGTCCTCGCTGTCCGAATTGGACTTAGCAGCAAGAGCTTGAGCTACACTCTGTGCAATGAGTTGAGCGATTTCAGTATCGCTGTACATGTGTCGTCGTGGAGGCATGTTCCTTCAGTAGGAGAAATGGAAAATGTGAGTTTTGGTGTAAGAGTATGATTACCGTAGTTGTATATATAAAGATAATATACCGCAACACAAGTGACAATCAATGGTGTAGAATAATAAAGGTTGTCATCATTGAACATGCGTGTCCAAAGATTACGAGAGTTGAAATTTATGATAAGTTTTCGAGAATTTTGTATAATCTTGGACCCATATTTGTCTGGATGAAAATGATGTTACTAGTAATGGTAGGAAAGGATGCGAGATAAAGTTTTCCTCAAAGGTGTATGATATCCGGCGGAATAGGTTGTCAGCTCTAATGATCCTACGAAATAAGTAACGGAAGCCTATACAACGATAGCCTAAAGTATACCTATTCCCACTGTTAACTATAACGGTGAAATAATGTTGCAGACGTTACGGTGAGAAAGTTGGATGTACTATAACAGATGTGTTACCAAGTATCCTATGCCTATTATTATATATCACATATAATAATTCATAGTTTGTTCAGACGGGTATATACCATATATATTTATATATAGATATATATCCACCTAGTTGTGTCTAGCATAGACAAGTATGAGTCCCGGTTCTCTCGTGGTCAGAGTCAACTATTACATTCCTGTTCAACATGACCATTTCAAGTCTCACATAATCTTCATTTAATTGTACATAGTTGATCAGGCTATGTTAAATTAAACTTGTATGATGTAATTCCTGAACCAATCATATCTAATAAGGAATACTGCCTAACGGTCATAGTCTAGGCCCACTACATGCAACCTAGTTCACTATAACCTTAGGCTCTGATACTAATCTATCACACCCCTAGTTCGGGTTGCGGAAGCGAATCCGGTCGGGGCGTGACTAATCAATAATCAAAGCACAAGATATATGTAAACGACTCTAAATGAGACGTTTTAGAAAATACATTACAATACAATACGTTACATGAGTTTTCAAAAGTAATAAGTCATATAGATACATCATTAGTGAGTTCGCAAACTGATTCTAAAGATTTTAGTTACATAATCATAGTACAAAAGATAATGCCAGTAAAATCTTCATAAGTATATGCATGCGACTCGTACTAGCTTAGCATATAAATAGATCCTGCTGGGCATCCCTACTCAAGCTGCGTACCTGAGAATGCATCACTAAAAAGGTCAACCAAAAGGTTGGTGAATCTCACAGGTTTATAGTAAGTAACAGTTTTGAACACATCAAGTAGTAAAAGTAAGTAATGATTGCATGTATGCAATAGTTTCGATATACATTGCCATGAGCACCATAGTTGAAGCGTAACAGTGTAGTGTGAATGGTACAATCAAGTACAGTATCACGTACCCCTGTGAGTGCTATCCGAACACTCATATGTAACAAATACTAATATGCCTGTTTCTACGGTGTAATCCGTGGTAGCGCTATTACCCAGGCAGGGATTGTCAGTCCCAAATGGATCCATTTACTAGTAATCGCGCTTTAGTCCATAACTAACAACTTATGATAGGAGGATTTCAGTGGATAAAAGTAACTCATGTAATGCATGTAAGAGTAGTGTAAACAGTTCAGTACTTGTGTTCAAACGTAAAACGGTAGCAAATATCTCACCCCAAAGTAGAAAACAGTAAAAGTGGGGCTGTAAGACTCACCTGAGTCTAGTAGTATCAAGCAGTAAATCAATCTAGCGTCCTAAACGCGTAAGGTTAAGTAAGTAAATGGATATCATTAAATTTATCCATGCTAGTTGTCCACTCAACTAGTTAATGTCCATTAGTCTGTTATTTGTAATTGTTCGTATTTGTAGTCTGTCATTGTGTATATATGGCCCGTTGGTGACGGTGTGTAATAATAATTCAAGTATTATTATTATTATGTATTTCATTGTATCGTATACTTGTAAAGTATATTTGTAAGTCTGTTTATGGTACCGCGACGGGAAAGTGTTATTCGAGTGTAAGCTCGTAGTAGTGTGGGTGTAATCTCATTTAAGTGTGAGTGTAATCTCACATGTAATTTCGAGTGTAATCTCGTATTTAAGTTATAGCGTATACTTCCCAAAGTATAGTAGTTTTCATTTAAGTGTAGTGTCGTATAAGGTATAGTTGTTGTATGTATCCAATACTTAGTGTAAAAAGTATTTTAAAGTTTCTATTTTGTGCAACGATATGTAATCATGCGACAATTGCCTTTCGGAGTACTGTTCATACGACAATGATATTGTCGTAGTACTGTTCATGCGTCAATGATATTGTCGTAGGCAGAAAAGACTTATGCGACAATGGTATTGTCGCAGTTGTAATTTCCGATTTCGTTTAAGTGTTCGTTTTAATTTACAAGGTCAGACGCGTTCGATTTGATTTAAAACTTTTAGGGAAGTCTTATAATGGTAAAATGAGTTTATAAAAGTTGTCGTTACGTTACGTGGGCGTCTCGAAGTGTCACTTTTAAAATTACCAAAACAGCCCTTGTAGTTATGTTTTCCAGATTTTGTACTCTATTGAGCTCTCGATTTGACCCGTTTTTAGTCCGAATCAAGCCTAACAAAAAATCACACATATTCTCCTAGGTGTCTAGTTCATTTCTGCCCTTTATGATATTTTTATAAGTTCATTTACTATTTTAAACAAAAACGGAAATGAAAAGTGCTCAGGTTGAGTCTAAGAACGAGCTCAGTCCATAGATCGGTTCCTACACAAAATTCCGTGGGGATCTGGTCAAAGTGGTTAACATAAAAGTTGTAGCCAACATCTTAACGGTCATTTTTCGTTTAGACTTCGTAAGTTGATTCTTCCTAGAACTCAAGATATGGTCTCGAGAAAGAGGCGGATGTTCCTGTCCGCCGGAACAGTAACGTGCACCTTAACGGAAATATTATTTTAAAATAGCAAACGAGGTCGAAATGTTACGAAATTTGTGTCGTTGTAAAGCTAACATCACGAACTACATTTTAGGCTTAAGATTCGTTCATTTTAATGTTGAAATCATTTTTATATAATTCGTTGAAGTGATTTATTTTTCAGGACAGCAAGTATATCTCATGATTTCGAGTTTAAAAACATGTTTCGGTTTAAGTTTTGGACATTATATGGCTAAGTGGACTTAGTAACATGTAATAACATATGTTTCAAGTAATTATAATGAAAGATAAGAGGTTTCTTACAAAGGAATGATGAGGAGAAGGAAAACGGAAGTCGAATGCTCGTTTTGGTGCGTTTTCTTGAATTCCGGCGTGGCGGCTCGTGGTGGCTCTATGGTGGCTCTATGGTGGTGTGTGGTGGACTTGTGGCAGCCTTTGGAGGCTGTGGAAGTCGTTCAAGGAGAGAGGGAGTGAAGGGTGATGGAGAGAATGATAAATAATTAGAAATGGTGGTTGTTTTGAAGTCAAAAAGCAAATGGACATGATCCACAATTTAGGGAAGAGGGAATGGGGGTTGATCTCAGCTGTTTTTCGGTGGGTCCTACCCCCATGTGGGTGTGTTAAATTGTTTCCCAAAGTTACGCTCCGTGCGGTAGTCGTTTACCCGGTCGTTTCGTCGTTCGTATAATCGTATAACGTTTCATAGGATACGTTTTGTTCTCGGTTTAAAGCACGATATTTTTAGTAAAAGTTTTACTCAAAGTAGTGTAATTAAGTTACTAAAATAATATTCGAGTTTTCGTTTGGTCGCCGGTCGCGAATCGTGTGTTTATTCGAATTGTGTAACGTTTTTAAACGTTATGATTATACGCGTGTAATCGCGTTATTTTTACTTGAAGTATTTTATCAAAATACTTAATAATAAGTTATAAAAATATAACTTTAGTTTATTTCGTCGGTCGGGCGCGTTTCGTGCATTTTCGTCACGTTCGGTTACGTTTTAAGCAAAACGTACGTGTTCGTTATATACTAAACATAATATAAAGTAATAATTGACGTTATTAAATACTTCCATTTTAAGTTTCTGTGTTCTGTTAGATTCGCGTATACACGATTATTAAACAATCGTTTAACGTTATTATATATATTTATATGTATAATAATTGTACACTTCAGTAGTTTGAGTATATAATACTTGAAATAAAAGTTTAAATTTTGACCAAATTTTGGGTCATTTTTGACCAGGTGTCACACAAGTAGACTTCACAATTGCCGGGGAAGAATTCACTCGAGGTTATTATCTAGGAGATGGCATTTATCCAGAATGGGCCACTATTGTGAAATCGTTTAAGCATCCCCTAATGGAACAGGAGAAACGCTTCAAGAGATATCAAGAATCTGCAAGAAAGAATGTGGAGCAAGCTTTCGGTCATCTTCAAGGCCGTTGGCAAATAATCAAGAACCCGGCAAGACCGTATAGCACCAACCGGATATCAAGAATCATGTATGCATGTGTTATTCTGCACAATATGATAACGGAGGATAACGGACGAAATATGTGTGATCTGGAGGAGCAATATCCGGATGTCCAACCGAGACGCTCGTGGCGAGAAAGAGTGGAGACTCATTTGCGTATGGACAAAGAGTTACGCGATCGGGTAGTTCATCACCGACTTCGAAATGCTTTGATCGAGCACATTGCACAACTCCCTCCGAACTACCGTAGTCGTTAATTGTTGTAACTTTCGTTTATTAGTGTAACTTTTTTTTTAATTATTGTATTTTATTTTAAGTATTGTAATTTTTTTTTTAAGTATTGTAATGTTTTTTATTGTAATGTTTTTTATTGTAATTTTTTTTTTTTTTTTAAGTATTGTAATGTTTTTAATTTTAATGAAATGTGTTTTTATTTTAATTATTGTGATTAATTAATTAAGTTAATTGGTGTGGGTCCCTGAAAAATGAAACTGACGATGACTGTTGGGAGGGGCCTGTCAGTTTCTGTCAGTTGGGTGAAAAAGCTGACGTGACGCTGACGTGAAGCGTCAGTTTCAGTCAGTTTCCGTCACCATTGGGAATGGTCTTACCGCTCATTCGCCCAATTCTCAGTCCCGTCTCTTCCACTTCCTGCGCACGCCTAATTCAATTGTTGTGGGGTCCCAAACTAAAAATGTTTAGTACTCCGTATTATGTTACTCCTATAACCAACTATAAATTAAAAAAAAATTCCTCCAGATGAAACCAAAAAAAATCTAAATACCTTAGATTAGTGACATAAAAGGCTTACTACAAGCATCTGCTATTGTGAATATCAAAAATTAATTCGCTGATTTCTAACCCAAGTGGTAAACCACCATTCAAGAATCAAGACAACGTGTTATAAAATAGGAGTAACTAACACCAAAATACAATCACTGCAGTTTCTCTAAAACACACCAAACAAATAAAAAACAAGTTCATATTTTGATTCAAACGATTCAACGGGTCTGACCACACGGTTAGCAATCACAATTTTCAATGCATATACAGATTAATGCTTCGATTCAAACTGGTCTAGGAACATATCTATAATCATCGGATATATCAGGAAACAAATTTATATCAATGAAACTGCTTTCATGATGCATATTATTAATGTCCCCAGCCACATCACCGCTCATTTGGAATGCACAACAACAACTTGAAGGATCACGTGTTCATGATGATTCCACAAGCTCAAATTTTGAAGGATCCCGTCTTGTAAAAGTGGTTCCTCTATTCTTTTTCGATTTAGAAGGTCTTCCTTTTGGTCGTTGAATTATCGGCTCAAAGAACGTTTCAGATTGGTTCATGAGTTTAGTAATCATCGAGGTAGCAAATTCTTTCTTATTTATGGGCCACGCTTGGTACTTTGAGTACAACTCGGTAAGCAATTTCATAAACTTGTTTGCTTCATCAATGTTCGTATCATCTTCCGAGTTCAAGGATAATGTATCAATCCTCGATTGTGGAGGAATAAGATCCAATGAGAGTGTCGTTTCTGGCCAATATTTTATTACGTGAGCACACGGAGACCCATAGTTGCCATGAAATGGGTGGTGCATGGAGTCATTGTATCTAGACAAACAATAAAATTAAAGGTTAAATTAAATAAACAATGTATAACAATATAAAAGTATAACTAGTTTGTACATGTTACCTCATCCGTCTAGGGGAAGAGACAGGACAGAGAATGGGGCGGTAAGGTGAAAACATAAAATATGGGTTAAATAGAGTTTGAGGATATAATAGTCCATTCAATTAATCCTTTCTTGTAGACAGTAAACGGGTTCTTGTGAAAATTAGCTCCCTTTCAAAAATTGTTTATGCACACCCCCTCCCCCATCTTTAGTATAACAGGATTTTTACCCCCTATATTTTGATATAAGTTCATTAGGGATGGTAACGGGTCGGTTCGGGCGGGTTTCAGTATATATGTATCCATACCCGTTGAAAATATTCGTACTCATACCCGGTCCAATACCCGCTGGGTACCCAATTAGTATTACACATCGATTTTTCGAATTTATCCGCGGGTTTCGATTATCCCCATTTATGTAACTTTGACCGAACAAAATAGTGTTCGAGGGTTGAAAATACGATAAAAATTTGCAACACGGCAAAAAACAAGACCAAAATACCATAAACCATAGTATATTCAAGATTTCAAAATATTAAACTAACAATTTAATTATTTAATTAACTAATTCAAAGTTTTGAAACGTTCATGATTCAAATGTAATAATCATGAAAATCCAAATATAAAAGCGTATGGTATTAAGGTTGATCGATTGATGTGTACATTACTTGTCTTTTATATATATATATATATATATATATATATATATATATATATATATATATATATATATATATATATATATATATATATAGGAGTAGGATCTAGTGAGAATGTTTTTAAGGAGAGAAGGTGGAGAAGGATTTTTTGTTACTTTGATTCAGTATATTTATTCTAAGATTCGGTATTTTTGTTTTAAGATTCAAATTTGTTTTACTATAACTTTTGAATCATAGCAACAAAAGACTAAATCTTATTGATAAACTATTGAACCAAAGCAATAAAATGTAGAATTATATTAATAAAAAATTGAATCTTAGCATTAAAATATTGAATCATAGTAATAAAAAATCATTCTCCATCTTCTCTCCCTAAATTTCCTTCTTTTTCGATATATATATATATATATATATATATATATATATATATATCACACCCGCCAAACGGTAATTACGATTAGTTCTATACGTACATACATTCTCAGAGCATATGGCTATTGCTAAACATAATGTATTAAGATGCCAAGTTTGATAGTTATTACAAAAGGGTTACGACTTCAGTAGTAGTATGGTTTAAAACATAGATGTCTTAAAATACACAATTTCAAAAGTAGATTTCATAGGTATGACTGCAGTAATTGCAGTTATACAAAGGAAATTCAAATGTCCCAAAAGTAGTGGCATCCTAACAAGTCCAGGGTTGTCCATCTTGAATGCATACAGATCTTACTTACGCTGCTAATTCCATAAAAAACGTAGAAGAAAATCGTCAACATTATTGTTGAGTGAATTCACAGGTTTGTATATAGTGTAATAAACCAAGTTGTTTATACATCGTTAAATAGTTGTAGTGTAGGAAACACAAGTTTAACCGATTGAGGGAAAACATTTCCTAATAATAATAGTTGTTTGTTTTGTAGGAAATATAGGTTTATCAATTAAGAGAAACATTTCCTAAAGTAATAGTTTGTAGGAAACACAGGCTAATCAATTAAGAATAACATTTCCCAAAATAACAGTTTGTAGGAAACACAAGTTAATCAATTAATGATAACATTTCCTAAACAAGTGCTAGTAGGAAACACAGGTCAATCCAACCAAGGATCAACATTTCCAAGTAGTAGTTTGTAGGAAAAATACTTCCTAATAAGTTTTGTGGGAAGACTTAGACGGTGATCCCTCGAAAGGTGAGCTAAACCTGACGAGTTAAAGTAACGCGACCTAACCCTATAACCAAACCACGACCAGCAATAGTTGTTTGCCAAATAGGACCTGTAAGTATACGCTCCAAAACTGTGGGAGGGTCGTCACGGCGATAGTACTATCCGTATACTCAGTGGCTAGAGTCACCTAGCTAATGGTTATAGTCTGCAGCCATAAGGACTTTTATGCACTACATTGTAAGTCTGGATCCGTACTAGGATTCGTTGTCTAGTTCTCAAAAATAGTATGAAAATAACATTTCATAAATAGCATGTTCAAGTAAATACATAACAGTATTTATAAAGATTTCAGGTAAATACAAAACAATATTTATACACAGTTATTGCATGTCTAGCAAAACTATTTGCTATGTTTTTCACCCCTAGTTTTAAAAGCATTTAAAACAGTGAAAAAGGGGCTGTGAACTCACGGTATAAGCAGTGATGTGATAGCTAGCGGATGAGAGTAGCGTCGCCCAAAGAAAGTCAACATATACGACATAGACGTATTAACATAAGTACTTGACTATTCGTTGTTTTTAAGTGTTTATACAATTTGTTGGTGATAATATTTAGTAATTTGCTAGTTACGCGTTCACAATTTGTTAATTGTGTTGTATAAAATCGTCGTCCGAATGTTTGTTACCCATATGTATATGTATATATATATATATATATATATATATATATATATATATATATATATATATTATTGATTACTTCATCGTAAATATATATATATATATATATATATATATATATATATATATATATATATATACATGAATTACTAGTCGTATATATATAAACTTAGTACATCGTACTAGTATAAATACATAGATTTCATTCGTTGCGAAAAATATGTTTGTTCGTATATATATACATATATTTGTACCCGTAAAAATACTCATTTGTGAATCCAAGTTATATATGTATATATATATATATATATATATATATAACATTTACCGTCGTACATATATATATATATACGTGTATATATATAAATAAAGTTAGTCATTATATATATTAAATATTGTCCCAATATAAATATTCGTTTCCAAAATTGTCATGTACACTTAGTCGTATCCTAGCGATACAATCGAATTGAATGTACAATTATAAATATTATTACTATTTCTATTGTTACTACCATAATTCACTTCTATTGTTTTATGAATGGAGGTGGAAATAGAATAATATAAGTAGTGCGCGTGCCGTTAAACACAAAAGAACCAGTAGCCGAAAGATACTATTTAAATGCTTATGATTCTGATTATGGTTTACTATTAATGCCACGTTCACATAAACAACCAAAACAAAAAATTTTTATTTTTTTACATGGCCTACACCCACTCGGGTCTCTTTCTCTCATACCCGTCCGGTTCATTGTTACCCGTCCGGTTCCCCAGTATTTTTACCCGACCCGTTCAGTTTAGAGTTTACCCGTCCGGTTAGGAGCTTACCCATCCTGGTTGGGCTCACCCGTCCGGGTTGGGCTCCTCTGCACCACAAATTTCAGTATGTGTATGTATATTCCCACATAGTTTTAGCTTTACATTCCGTTTTTAGTGTTCAATCAACCATCATTATAAAGTTATAACATATTATAACAAGTTATTACATAACATTTTAATCACAAATTTATGAAGTGTAAACAATATATATATATATATATATATATATATATATATATATATATATATATATATATATATATATATATATATCGAATGTTTATGAACGAAGTTAAAGATCAAGATTCTCAAAATGGGTTAGAGATGGTGATGATGATTCTGAGTTGATGATGGTGTTACAGTGATGATGATTATGAGTATGTTATCATTTTTAATTGTTGTGTATTGTTTGAGAATGATTATGAAGATGAGGTGGATGAAGATGAAATAGGTGTGGCCTTGTTCTTGCTCCTGCTTTGCTTCCTGCTACTGCTCGACGATCACAGAAGGGAGAAGAAGGAAATTGGTTGGTGAGCTTCAATTATTTGAGTTGTGTTGGTGTGTGATTAGGGAAAGAAAAGAGGGAGTATATATATATATATTTAAACTATATCTGATCAAGTTTTCTTTTTCTTTTCAACTAGAAGATATGGAGGTGTACCAGACATGTCGACATGTATTTTTTTTGTGTTAATTGTTTGGGTATTTAACCCGTTAATTTCGTGCACGGGTCCAATTATGTACAAATTTTCATTTAATATTTGTAAATCTATTTTGAGGTATTTCTCCAAATACTTTATTACGAATAATAAAAATAGAATTTTTTATTATGTTTGGTCATTGGATACGTTTTGCATTGTTTCAGTCGCGTACGACTCGTTTTATATGAAACGTAATAATGTTTTCGTCTCATTTTCATTTCTGATAGTTCGCGTAATATTTTCAAAATAATAATTATTAAAAATATTTCCGCGTTCTTTCTGAACTTTGTATCACCAACGATTGTATTTGTTTTGTCGGATTCATTCCGATATTGTTTCGTATCGTTTAATTTATAATTATAAATAATTATCAATTTTCGTAATACTTTTTGTCCAAAAGTTTTGGGCACGCTAGACTTATCTCACAAAATAGTTCAGTTTACTTTTTAGCAGGGAATTAGCGTAAGAAATGCATCTAATTAGGTAAAAGTTTATACCTAATTTGGAGGAGTGTCACATTCTCCCCTGTTAGCGAAATCTCATCCCGAGATTTAAGTCGAGTCGTGAGTCTCAGTCACGTGTTCAAAAAGTCGAGGATATTTCTTTCGCATTTCATCTTCACGTTCCCACGTAGACTCTGGATCGCGTTTCGAGTTCCATCGAATCTTGACGAGTTTGATCCGACTGCGTCGCAGTTTATGTGTTTTCCGATCAATTATTTCGATGGGTTCCTCCACAAAATTGAGTTTCGAGTCAATGAGAATTTCATCAGGAGGAATGATGAGTGTTTCGTCCGTAAGACACTTTTTGAGATTACTAACGTGAAAAGTGTCATGGATGCTACTAAGCTCTTGTGGTAGTTTGAGCTTGTAGGCGACAGGACCAATCCTCGCAAGGATTTCAAAAGGTCCTACATAACGCGGGTTTAGTTTTCCTCGTTTACCAAATCGTGCTACCCCTTTCCAGGGCGATACTTTGAGTAGGACTTTGTCTCCTACTTGAAACTCAAGAGGTTTTCGGCGGTTATCAGCATAACTCTTTTGTCTATCTCGTGCCGCTTTTAATCGGTTCAGTACTTGAGTTATCTTGTCAGTGGTTTCTTGGACAATCTCAGGTCCAGACAGCTGTCTGTCACCCAACTCTGCCCAACAGAGTGGTGATCGGCACTTGCGTCCATATAATGCCTCAAATGGTGCCATCTGTATACTCGTGTGATAACTATTGTTGTAAGAAAATTCTGCTAGAGGTAAGTGAGTATCCCAATTACCTCCAAAGTCTATCACACATGCTCGCAACAAGTCCTCGAGCGTTTGTATCGTTCGCTCACTTTGGCCGTCGGTTTGAGGATGGTAGGCAGTACTCATATTTAGTCGAGTACCAAGTGCCCGTTGGAGTGATTGCCAAAAGTGAGATGTGAATCGGGTATCTCTATCAGAGATAATGGATAACGGCACACCGTGTCTGGAAACAATCTCCTTCAGATAGATTCTAGTCAGTTTTTCCATCTTATCTTTTTCCTTGATGGCTAAAAAGTGGGCTGATTTGGTCAGTCGATCGACAATCACCCATATAGTATCTGTTCCAGCTGATGTTTCAGGTAACTTCGTGATGAAGTCCATAGTAATGTGTTCCCATTTCCATTGTGGCAATTCAGGTTGCTGCAAAAGCCCTGAAGGTTTTTGGTATTCGACCTTGACCTTCGCACAAGTCAGGCATTTGCTAACATAGGTGGCAATATCTCGTTTCATGCCAGGCCACCAATAGAAATCCTTTAGATCATGGTACATCTTATCTGTACCAGGATGTATCGAGTAATTGGACTTATGAGCTTCGTCCAATATCAAATTACACAATTCATCCGCACATGGAACCCAAATTTGGTTCATAAAGTACAACACTCCGTTGTCCTTAGTTTCAAGTTGTTTTTCCATCTCTTTCAGGGATTCATCCTTCAGATGTTTAAGAGTGAAGGCTATCTTGTGTGCGTCCCTAATTTGTGAAAGGAGATTCGAGTGAATAGTCAATCCCAACGCTCGAACTCTTTGAGGCTTTACTCTTTCCTTACGACTCAAGGCATCCGCTACTACATTAGCCTTGCCTGGATGGTACTTGATTTCACAGTCATAATCGTTCAACAATTCAACCCAACGTCGTTGTCTCATGTTGAGTTCCTTCTGATCAAATATGTGTTCATAAACCAGACGATATGGTGTGGTTCCTAACGGCGTCTTGTATGCTGTTCTGAATGCCCACAACGCATCATCTAATTTATCGGACCACTTTTCCCCATGGTTGAACACCGTTCGCTCTAAGATTTGCTTTAGTGCCCTATTTGTCACTTCGGCTTGCCCATTGGTTTGTGGGTGATAAGCTGTTGAAGTTTTGTGAGTTACTCCGTACTGTTGCAATGTTCTCATTAGGTGAGTATTGCAGAAGTGGGTGCCACGATCACTGATTATGGCTCTCGGAGCTCCAAATCGACAAAATAGTTGTTTGAGAAACTTAGTGACGACCTTGGCATCGTTTTTGGGAGAGCTTGTGCTTCGGCCCACCTGGACACGTAATCAACTGCAACCAGAATGTATTCTTTTCCGTTAGATTTAGGGAATGGTCCCATAAAATCTAATCCCCAAATGTCAAAGACTTCACAAGCTTGGATGTTAGTAAGTGGCATTTCACTCCTCTGTGAGATACTTCCAAACCTTTGGCAAGCATCACAACGTTTTACCAAGTCGTAAGAATCTTGAAAAATGGTTGGCCAATAGAAGCCGGCGTCGTATACTTTCCGTGCGGTCTTGTTAGCTCCATGGTGGCCTCCAGTTGGTCCATGGTGGCTTTGGTGGAGGATATGTTCGGCTTCCTTCCCGTCGACGCATCTTCTGATGATATGATCAGGACAAACCTTAAAGAGGAAAGGATCGTCCCAAAAGTAATTCTTTACGTCGCGGAAGAAGTTTCATCTTCGAGAAGTTGACATTCCTTTCTGGACTATTCCTCCCACCAAGTAATTGGCAAAATCAGCATACCAGGGATCGTATGATGAACTAGGTCCCTGATGGTGCTTTCCGATGTTCATGAGTTGTTCATCCGGGAAGTGGTCTTGAATATCTCCTTCTTCAAGCTTTTCCATTGCTGGATTTTCCAATCGGCTGAGGTGATCTGCTGCAACGTTTTCTGCTCCCTTTTTATCTTTAATTTCTATGTCGAATTCTTGTAAGAGCAGAATCCAGCGCAACAGTCTTGGCTTAGCGTCTTGCTTTTTGAAGAGATACTTAAGAGCTGAATGATCTGTATAGACAATAGTTTTGGACAAAATAAAATAGGAACAAAATTTATCAAAAGCAAATACTACCGCTAGTAACTCCTTCTCAGTGGTTGTATAGTTCTCTTGAGCGTCCGTGAGAGTTTTGCTGGCGTAGTAAATCAGTTGAAAGTGTTTCTCCTTCCGTTGTCCTAGTATAGCCCCAACTGCAAAATCACTGGTGTCGCACATGATTTCAAATGGTAAACTCCAATCGGGGGCTACCATGATCGGTGCATGCACGAGCTGTTCCTTTAAGTAGTTAAAAGCTTTAAGACAGTCATCTTTAAAGTCAAACGGAGTATCTTTTTCGAGAAGATGAGTCATAGGTCGAGAAATCTTAGAGAAATCCTTAATAAAGAGAAAGGTAGAATCCGGCGTGACCTAGAAAACTTCAGATGGCTTTCACAGAAGTAGGTGGTGGAAGTTTTGAAATAGTATCAACTTTAGCTTTATCGACTTCAATTCCTGCTTTAGATATCCGATGTCCTAACACTATTCCTTCTTTCACCATAAAATGACATTTCTCCCAATTCAGAACGAGGTTTGATTCTTCGCAACGAGTGAGCATCCTTTCTAGCTTGGAAAGACAAGATGTGAAGGAGTCTCCAAAGATAGAAAAAACCTCCATACACTGTTCAATCATGTCATGGAAAATCGCCACCATGCATCTCTGAAAAGTAGCAGGTGCATTACATAGCCCAAAAGGCATATGTCGGTAGGCAAAGGTTCCGTATGGACATGTGAATGTCGTCTTCTCCTGGTCCTTCGGATCGAGAAGGATTTGAAAATAGCCAGAGAAACCATCGAGGAAACAATAGAACTCATTTCCTGACAATCTTTCGAGCATCTGATCGATGAACGGCAGAGGGAAGTGATCTTTGCGAGTGGCTTCGTTTAGCTTGCGATAGTCAATGCAAACCCTCCAACAGGTGATGGTTCTTGTTGGGATGAGTTCATTATGTTCGTTCGTAATCACCGTCATTCCTCCTTTCTTCGGAACAACCTGTACGGGACTGACCCATGGAGAATCTGAAATAGGATATATCAGGCCAGCATCAAGAAGTTTGATAACCTCCTTTTTGACTACGTCTTGAATCTTCGGGTTGACTCTCCTCTGTCTCTGAACTGATGGCTTGAAGTCGTTTTCCATTAAGATCTTGTGCGTGCAGTAGTTTGGACTGATCCCTTGTATGTCAGAGATTTTCCAAGCAATTGCCTTTTTATGTGACTTCAGAACCTGAATGAGTCTGTCTTTTTTCTCAGGCTTCAGATCTTTGGATATGATAACTGGTAAGTGCGAAGTTCCTTTGAGAAAAGCGTACTCCAGATGAGAGGGTAGTTCCTTTAGTTCCAATTCTGGTGGTTCTTCAGTAGAAGGCTTCATTCTTGCAATTTCATCTCTCTTGAGTTCATCAAACTCTGTTTGGAAGTCTGATTCTTCAAGAGGTGAATCTGATGTATTGGCTGAAGCTATTTCAACCCATTCTGCTTTATCAGAGAATGCTTCCTTCCTCAGCTCGTATTTAATAGTGGATGATGTAGAAGTTGCATTTTCTTCAGTAATGATGATATCGTTATCTTCAGTAAGTGCAAACTTCTGAGCTTGAGCTGATGAAGAAGTGCTTATGGTAATTTCTGGATTTGAACTTTGTGGTTCACAGCTTTCAGATAGCTATGAAGCAGGTGGTGAAAACATTAATTCCATTTCCTTGAGCGTCCTTCAAATTTCTTCCCTTGAGAGAGATGAATCATATACTTCAGGAGTCGGGTTCCTTCTTAGAAGAGTGACTGGCGTGCCATGTCCAAGCGGAGCAGTCATAATAGTTTTGAACTGCGAGCTGGGATTCTTTAAAGGAAATAGAAATTCTCCTGATGCGGTGGAAGAATTTGAGAGAGCAGAGCATAATCCCTTGCTTTCTTCACATAGTTTTCTTGTTGTGATGATAGTGTTGGGGTTAATGCTGCTTACTGCAAGAATTTTTTCCAAATGTTCTTCAATTATTTCCTGCATAGAATCTACAAGACCAAGATCTTCTCCCATAGGATGTTTCATTAGTTTATCAACATTGAAGGTGACCTCCTCAGTTCCAACTTGAAGTTTTAAAGATTTTTCATTAATATCAATGATGGCCTTGGCAGTGTTTAGGAAAGGTCTGCCAAGGATGAGTGAAATTTGGGTGTCTTCTTTAATATCCATAACAACAAAATCAACAGGAAAGACGAATTTATCAACACGGACCATAATATCTTCAGCAATTCCACGAGGGAGTTTAACTGATCTATCAGCTAATTGGATGGTCATGTGAGTTGGTAAAAGTTCGCTTAATCCTAATTTCCTATAGAGTGAATACGACATAAGGTTTACACTAGCTCCTAAGTCAGCTAAGGCGTTACTTATTTGAACATCCTGAAGATAACAAGGAATAGTGAAACGGCCAGTGTCTCCTAGCTTCGGGGGTAGTCCTTGTTGTATAATCAAAGAGCACTCTGCATCTAAGGGCAAGTTAACTATTTGTCTAAGTTTTTCTTTGTTGGATAAAAGTTCCTTAAAGAATTTGCCACAGCTAGGCATTTCAACTAAGGCATCTAAAAGTTTAACATTTAAGTGTAAGTTTTTGAACATTTCTAGATATTTTCCAAATTGAGCTTCTTGTTTCTCTTTCTTAAGCCTACCAGGGAAAGGTATACGTGTAGGTTTAATACTTTCTGGGGCTTTAGAGGGTTCTGGTTCAGGAGAAGCGACGGGGGTGTCAACTTGTACCGAATCAGTAGAAGTAGAAGGTTCATTTGTGGGAATATCTACGGATTTCTCGTTTTTAGTCTCTTGTCCTCCTCTAGTGACCACAAGAATGTCATCATGCTCGTAGGATGAGTGATAGACAGAGTTGTAGATTGCTTCTTCCCTTTGCTTCTCCTCAACTTTTAAAAACAACCTCTTAACATTATCCTCCATGTTTTGAATTAAATCGTTTGAAATTCTAGTCAAATAATCAATTTGGATTTGAAAATCAACAATCTTTTTATTGAAATTATTTTGCTCAACAATGAAGGTTTTGAAAGTTTCGTTGTTTAGATGAGAAGTCAATGGGGAAGGAGTAGAGAGAACTAAAGATCGGGAAGTGGGTTGTGTGGTAAACCGCTGAATGAAAGATTTGGAATGAGAAGTGTGATTAGGGTTTCCACTAGTTGTAAGAATTTCTTCATTGGCCCTTCGTCTCGAGAGGAACTTTTGAGGTCTCTTCTCTGGCTTAGGGTTTGAAGATTCTTGCAAATCCTTGACAATTTGAGTGATAGATTCGAGTTGAGTTTCTAGATTGTCTAAGGTTTGATTTGAAATAATACTTTCTTCCGAAGTAGATTCATCTGACTCCAAGTCATGCAGATGCATCGTTATCGTCTCAATCAATTTCCAAGCTTCATCTGAAGTATGTAGCGTGAAATTTCAGGATGAAGCGGCATCGAGGGTTTGTTTGTATTGAGGATTTAAGCTGTTGTAGAATATGCAGACCAGATCCGTTTTAGACAACTGACGATTCTGACATCTCTCGATCAGTTTCTTAAATCGTTCCCAAGCCTTGCTTAATGATTCATTAGTTCCTTGATGGAAGTTAATGATGTCGTTTTTAAGCTTGGTTTGTAGGGAAGGAGGGAAGTACTTAGCTAGAAACTTAGTAGCCATCTCCTCCCATGTATGAATCGAATTGGGTTCGAAATCATAAAACCATGTTAAGGCTCGAGAAGATAAAGAATAAGGAAACAGATGGAGACGGAGAAGGTTTCTATCGGTTCCTATTTGTTCGAAAGAGTCGGAAAGGTTGATGAATTTGTTAAGATGGGCGTTTGGATTTTAAACCTAAAGACCATGAAACTGACACTCAGATTTAATCATTTTAATGTAGTGAGGCTTAATTTCAAGGGTTTCGTCTGTTGGTGCTACGATCGGTCCTCCTCATCCCTCTAGCAGTGGCTTAATTGATGAGGCGAGAGTGATACGATTTGACATAACTTGTTGGTAGAAAGTAGGGTTATGGAAAGGAAGGGTTAAACTATTCTAATCTAAAAACGGAAAAAGTAAAATTAACCTAAGGATAGAAAAGGAACTTCCGGATGATATTTATCTTCCGAAAGGATCGCTAAATAACTAAGATAACTAAATTCCTAAAATCGGTCGTTGTAGTCCCCGGCAGCGGCGCCAAAAACCTGATCGTGCCCCGAACGGTCGGTCAAGGAATCGCTTCCTTGTTGTTGCCGGACCTCGCGCTCGAGGCGGGCGATTGGAGGGGTGGTTTTATATTTATAGTGCAGGGAAGCCTAAGTTATAGTACTACTTGTATAGTAAGCGGTAGGTATGACTCAGGTGTCGTTCTTCAAACCACAACGGGCATGGGATGTTAGGAGGATTAATTATCTTTGGTAATTTAGCTAGGGTTTTAAAACTTTTTTGAGGGGTTTTGTTTTCTATTCTATGTAAACTAAAGATAGTAACATAAATGAGGAGTGAAGTCACTGAGAGAACTATGGATTATGCAAGTGTTTGATATGACATCGTTGTATGCTATTTAGGGGTAGTTATGAGGATTGAGGCTCTAATTACAATGAATCCTAGCAGTGCTGACTTGGGGTCTCTGAACGATGTTCAACATAGTATTGTACCTACGGCCTTTTCGTGGCTTCCACGCATTTGTACTTCACCATAGGTGGTTCCAGCGTTATACCAAGTACTAAGCCGTTTTACGGTTTTTCCGATGCCTCGCCTAGAGATCCCGTATCATTACTGTATATGTCCTAATGGGCCATAGCTCCTATCCTATTACTTATCTAACGTAGAGTTGTCCACAATCAAATAAATAACATGTCACATGGATAACAGATATGGAGTGTAAGACACCGGAAGTTCTCCCAAATGTAGTACCAATTTAACCGACAACTAACCTCGAATCCTATTCCCCAGTCTCGGTCGTCTGAGACGTCCGTATCGTGGCACGAATTGTTGAATAAACAATAAAGTGAACAGGAGTTACCCCGCGGAATAAGTTGGGAAAGTCTGTCTAACGATCGTTTAAATTGTTCGACATTATTTCATACAGATCATTGTAATTATTCTAGCATGTTAAACTGTCGTATGTAATTATTCTATGTTTGAAAACCTAATCATGAATCCAACAACCGCAATAGACAGATAGATACTAGCATGCAAACCCTAAAGCAACAATCAAACAAGAACATGCAGAAGTGTAACATGGATAGTTATCAGTTTGTTTCAGGCAGAGTTTTTGGATTAATGGTTAAGTCACGAGTGCTCCGAAAGTTCTCTCAAAAGCATTCGATATATGAAATTAATTATAATTTATCTCTAATCCTATGCTCCGTGTCTCCTATGATGTATTTCAATCTGGAGAACCGCGGCCATGCCGAGTTCATCGAATCATTCAGACAAAGAACAGTTGAGGGACCTATTTCTTCAATTGGCCGGATTATATCAATAGGTTTCAAACCACAGCATAAGTTGAATAAATAAAACATTTTAAGAACTAATTCATAAATTCAAACATATCTTAATTACATGCGAGCAGAGTAACAGCATGGTTTAAAGCATAACTACCCTAGCATAACGTTTATCATAGCAAACACAGATTTATCTAGCCTATCATAGCAATTATCATAGCATGTATTCTTAAATAATTATGACAACAGCACAACATATTTAAAAATAACAAGAAAGGATAATATAATAAAACCTGATAGACGTTACAATAAATCTGCGCAACCGTAGTCTCGGAGCGACTCCGTACAAAGCTCGTAAGCTAGCTAGCTACTATTTCTCCTCTAACTCCTAAGAGTAGTGCTAGAGAGAGAAAGTTACTAACTATTCTAGTGAGAAGTGTGTGAAAATGAAGGTGTGGAGGTGTGTTGAAAATGAGGAGGTTAAGCCTCTATTTATAGGCTTCAAATTACAAATTTTACATTCAGCACCCTCGCATCCAATTATTTCTAAAACACCCCCCTGAGCTACAGAATTCGACACCAAAAGGGGCGTATTCGGTAGCAAATAGGGCGTATTCGGTAGCAAATAGGGCGTATCCGGCACGAAATAGGGCGAATCCAGCACCAAATAGGGGGTATACCACCCCTAGAAGGGGGTATACCACCCTCTAGAAGGGGTATACGGCCCTCTTGGGGTGGTATATGGCCCTCTAGGGGGTGGTGAACCCTGGGTCGTGGTCTTGTACGCTAGATCGTAAGTCTCGTGCAGTGGTCGTAGTTCTTGTGATCTTCGTTTGGCTCTAACTTCTTCGTTTCATGTCAGATTTGAACGATTCTTGTGGCCACAGTTTTGTATTTTCCTGAAGATCAATATGACACAAATTAGGCCAGTTTTGCTTAATTATACGTCAGAATCGCAAGTGGATCGTTTTAGCTCTGATTTGTTCGTTATTTGAGCATTTTAAGTGATTTTTCGAAAGGAAGTCTAAGCTTTGGCTCATTTTACATTTTTAGCATAAAACATTGATTATTCGATGTTTATTCAAAGATTTGAGCCAAAATGGGCTTGAAATGGTGCATAAAAACATGTCGTTTTGAGTCAAATCAATCATTCTTTTAAGGTCTTCCCATGACATGGCATGGGCAGTGTCCCGTCCAAGAGATTGGACTTGAGAGTTCCACCATGTTAGTGCCTTATCAGCAAGAGTGCAGGTGACATACTTTACCATGCAATCGCGTGCACAGTTGCTGATATCCAGCACAGACTCCATCTTCTCTATCCAATGTAGCACCCTCGGTTCCATGAAAGGTGGTTGGCTTGCAAGCAAGGAAGCATTTATATGAACAACCTTGTTCAGCATTCATAGGTGTTTCGGTTGGAGGGTTTCTCACTCCCGTTCCACTGTTTTCCCTTTCATTGCGACTTGCCTCATACTGGGCAATGCCTTCAGCTACTCGTCGAGCAATGATTTGTTCAGTGGTTTCCTTGTTATTAGGTGGAGTGGTGGTTCGTCGACTGTTCCTAGTGGTTTGTTGCTTGAGTGGCATGATTCCGTTCTGCGATGAATAAAATACAGAAGTCAATGCAAAGGTAATGAATGTGAATAACAAGGTCTCACATTGTTTAGTCAATGAATACTATGAGGGATTTAGGTTATTCCCATTACGTATCATACGACTTTGAAACACCCATATGTACTTAATATAATATAATCACGTTGGCCATGCATCATTATATGATGCCAAATACATTCTTCTTTTCATTATCGTTTAACACGATGAGGTTCAAATGAGTTCAAGGTAAGAATTTACGATCAAGATGCAATAGGTTTCAAAGAGTACAAGATGTGATCACAAGAGGTTATCGGTTGGTTTTCGTTCTAACACACGTATATAAGTATAAGTAGGATGCTCTAGTCGATAATAACCACAAGAACACGAGATATAAACCAAACATATATTATATCATTTAGTTAAAGCGTTTATACAAGAGTTTTAGTACAAAATGGGATGGGATCACCTATATACCCATCCGATAATAGTCTATACAAAATGTGATGGGTCTTCCTATACATACACCCGTCTAACAAAAGTTTTTAACCTAACATACATAGTAGGCACAGTCTGCCATACATCAACCTAAAGAAAATAAGGTAAATACAGTCCTACAGCTGTCCTCAGCACAGCTACCATCACACAAATCCCAGCTACAATCCCCGTCATCCTCGCACGTCTCTCTCACAACACTAGACGTGCGTGAGCAGACTCAGCAATCTCCCTAGCCATAATCATGTTGCCCTCCACAAAGGCAAATCTTTCATGGGTGGAAATCATGTCTCCGTCTAAGCGAGAGACATCACTCCTCAACTCACTAATGTAAGTACCCCTGTCAGCAGAAAGGTGAAACAACGTACGAATCACAGCAACTGTGTGGGAATAGTCAGCTCTACAGGCTCTCCAGTGTTAGGAAGTGGGGGTGGTTATCACGAAGACTCTCCGGTCTCGAATGTCAAGGGAATGCCCTCAAGTGCTCTCCAATGTCTCAGTATGGGAGTCATCCACTCCAAATGAGCAAACCTGGGCCCTCTCCGAGGTGGCTCCTCAGTCTCGACCATCGGTGCCTTGTCTCGTGGCGCAAGTGATCCAGTGGAAAAATCTCGGACACACATCCTAGGTGTCCTCCTCAATATGCGTCCGTGGGAGGTCTCAGCGAACTGCTGATGAGTACCTGCAGTAGTAGGTGCTATGGCAGGTGTGGCCATGGGTGGTATCGGTGGTGCTACGTATGCATCACTACTGTCATCTGATGTAGCCCTAGGGTGAACAGATGCGCTCTCAACCCCTGAACTCGCAATGCTATGATAGGTATCCTCAGTCGGCTCCTCGTCCGAAGCATACATGTAGATCGGGACTTGTCTCGACATGCTGAGACAAAGAAATTGTGCATGACGTGTCAGTCGTATGTTAGATGTATGCAGTTAATGAATTGTATGGATGCAATGAATGTTCTAGCCAAGGCTATAGTCTATATCTCTAAGGTTTTAGGTCACTTAAAGACTTCTAGTTCGCTATAACCAATGGCTCTGATACCAAGTCTGTCACACCCCGCCAAACGGTAATTACGAATAGTTCTAATTAAGTTGCGGGAGCTAGTGATGTGGCGGGGTGTGACAACCGTCAATCTAGGACTATAATTTAGTGCCTAATAAAGTTTTAATACATGTAATTAGTTCTGTGTTAGGCTAATTAATGTATCAATTATTATATATATATTGTTGAATATAGATCTACAATTATGCGGTTTGTTTAAATCGTACGAATCTCAAATCGAATGAATTTCGATACAATAAATACGGACGTTGGTGACCAATTTTTATTAAATAACGATTTTATGTCAAAAGTATTATTATTATAATACTTCGTATTCATTCGTACCGTACAATCAGTAAGTTACACAATTTAAAATGTAAAACGCGCAAACAAATTAACTTACCTTTTTATAATTCAAATATAATGTGATTAGTAAAATATTTAAATAAAATATGGCGTAATAATTTGTGTTTTAAAATGTACCAATTAATATTTAAAATAATTATTTAACGTTTAAACGACGGAGCAAACGAACACCGCACGGAACGGAAACGCGGGACGAAAATGGGGGCTTAACCTCCCCTTTCCCACCATCTCTTTCTCATTTATCTCATTTCTTTCTCTCTCTTTTTCTTCTTTTTCTCTCAACCCAACTACCACCACTTTCATTTTCATTTCATCAAAAACGCAAAATAAACATACTAAACGACCTCGGATCTTCAAGCCCCTTTTGAATAAACGACCACCACGCGACGATCTACATTCCTACCTTTCCGGAATTTCATTTCGGCGATTTGTAAGTTTCCGACACGACTCCGAAAACTCTCGTTTTTAAGTTTTATAACTTGCTAGTTGTTTGTATAACCTTGTAATGTCCTAAAATGGGTTGGGTAAAAATATTATGCCGACCGATGGCCGGAAAATGCGTTTTTGAAGCTTAAACTCCGATCAGACCCCGTACGTCGCATTTGGCCTGGAGCAAATGCGACGCAGCGACCTACGTCGCACTATATCCCCAACGTCGCATATAGCGACGCAGCTTACTACGTCGCATTGACTTGCGAACGTCGCACATAGCGACGCAGACCTTAACGTCGCAAACCGAACCTACGTCGCATTAGCGACGTAGCACCCTACGTCGCTATTGATTTAGCACTGTCGACTTTAGCGACGCAACCCTCTTCGTCGCAAAACCCTACGTCGCAGCCTACGTCGCAGGCTACGTCGCACAAACCAGAACCTCAAGAACACAGATTTTTTTTACTAAGTGTCGAGGCTCGAAATTTTATCACTTGATTTCACTCAAATTCAAGTCCAGATGCGTTTTTCCTTAAAACAATATAGTAGAAATAAAAATTTTCCAAGCTGACCTGGCAGCTCGACCCCAGCCAGGGGCTCTGCCCCTTGGACCCCGCCAGGGGCTGCCGCCCCTTGGACCCCGCTAACCAGGGGCGCTGCCCCCGGACCCCCGTACTTAGATTCCGTAAGCACATTTTTACACCAAATGTCAAACTTGTACAACTTCAAAACGCTTACGCGATACAACTTTTCAATCATAATTGGAATTTACTTTTCAAGTATAACACTTCTAAATCAATGAGATAACATCAAGACTATTGTTGCAAGTAATCACCAACGGGCCGTACACGTTTTCAAAACATACTTCAAAGATCAAACAAGTCGTTGTAACTTGTATCAAGTCAATCAAACAAGTCGTAGTAACTTGTAACAATACAATCAACCAAATCGGGGTAATTTGGACATCAAGTTAAACAAACGATTTAAATGGTAGTCTTTCGAGATACCGGTACAATTAATAACAATTCAAGTGTCGTGGACACATTCAGGTTTCAAGCCTTTGGACATCAATTCACCGCTAATTACTTCAAGTTTACTAAATTAAACACTTCAAGACTCAGGTGAGTTTCATAGCCCCATTTTCACTGCTTTACAACTAGGGGTGTGATATTACTACTCGATTTTGTTTTACAAGTAGAACGCAAGTGCCAAACTTCAAATACTACATGAGTTTCAAGCTAATCAATTTAAAGTCCTCCATAAGCATAGTCTCTAGTATTTTATAGCGTGAATGTTAGTATATGATATCATATGGGATTGACAATCCTCATCCGGGTTAGCACGCACTAACCGGTCAAACGGATGTATTAGCATTTGGGAAGACGAGTGTGGATTAGACACTCGTAGGAGGCATTTCAAGTTAGGTTTCCTTAATTGGGCCTGACAAATCAAGTTAAGCTCAGACTATGTGCTCATGGACAGTATAACTTTTATTTTGCTTAATTGCATTTTAAATTCAATATAAATCTTGCGGTTCTGACAACTATACAATTGACATACAAACCTGTGAGCTCACCAGCGTTTTCGCTGACTCATTTTAGTATTTATCACAGGTACCCCGCAGTAGGTTGGCTGCACAAGCAGGAACTATTAGCTCGAGTCAGCATACATACAACTAGAGATTTGATTGCATTATTATATTTTGTAAAAGTAATTATGCTTTGTAATCTCTCAATTTCAGGAATCGAGCTAATGTAACTATATTTTGATGTAAACATTTACCTTATCTATACAAGTTTAAAACGACGCATATAGTGGTCGTTCATTATATCTTATGTGCTTTGTATATTGATTAGTGACACCCAAATCAAGCTTCCGCAAATCATTAAATTTGGGGGTGTCACAGATTGGTATCAGAGCCTAAGGTTATAGTGAACTAGGTTGCATTTAGTGGGCCTAGACTATGACCGTTAGGCAGTATTCCTTATTAGTTATGACTAGTTCAGGGATTACATCATACGACTTTAATTTAACATAGCCTGATCAACTATGTACAATTAAAGAAAGATGATGTGAAATCTGAAAGAGTTATGTTGAACAGGAATGCATTAGTTGACTCTGACCTCGAGAGAAACGGGACTCAAAACACGTCTGTGTTAGACACTCAATAGGTTATTATGTAATATACATATATTTACATAAATAGACCTCATTACAACTTTAGGCTATATTATATTATATGAATATAGGCCTCTTTCTTTCAAACGTTTTGTCTCGAAATGACAATCACACCACTAGTTCATCATACTCGGACTAGTATCTTATTTCATTTCCTTGTTCTTTCTTACTCAGCATCATGCCTCCTCGTCGTCAAATTACCCTTAGCGAAGCTGAGATCGCGGGAATCATTGCCCGCAGTGTGACCGAAGCCTTGGCTACCCGAACACCACCCGGTAGCGAGGACACAACAACCAATACTCCACCACCCAAACCTTGCTCCTATAAGGACTTTCTTAGCTGTAAACCGCTATACTTCAAGGGCACGGAGGGTGCCATTGGCTTGATCCGTTGGATTGAGCGTATGGAATCTGTTTTCAGTCTCTGCGACTGCACCGAGAACAACAAGGTCAAATTCGCTGCTTACACCTTTCAGGAAGGTGCACTCACGTGGTGGAAAACCCACGCAAACTCCGTAAGCCTTGAGGTTGCAAACCGACTTCCTTGGGCCGAACTGAAAAAGAAACTGACAGAAAAGTACTGTCCTGAAGAGGAATTACACAGGCTAGAGGAAGAATTCTGGCACCTGACGGTGCAGGGAAATGATGTTGCTGAATATACCACCAAGTTTCAGCAGTTTGCTTTATTATGCCCGGGTTTGGTCGAACCAGAAAGTAAGGGCATTAAGAGATACATTCGTGGACTTCCCGAGAACATCCAGGGAAACGTCGCCTCATCCAAACCAACCACCACTGAAAGTGCCATTCGATTGGCCCACGAACTCATGGCTCTAGTTGTCAGCCATGAGACCTCCAACACCTCATCCTCCAACAACAACAAACGCAAATCCACTGAACACCACCACAACTCAAACAAGAAAAACAACGCCATCCAAGTCTACACCACCAACTCTGAAACCACCAGCAGCTACACCGGGGACAGGCCTTATTGTCCCAAGTGTAACTACCACCATTTTGGTCAGTGCGGTACTCCTTGCAACAACTGCAGGAGGTACGGGCATTTGACTAAGGATTGCCGAGCCCCCAAATCCAACAACAACCCCTCTGACAGAAATACCCGACAACCTAAGTCCTGCTACGAATGTGGAAACCCAGGACACTTCAGGGATTCTTGCCCAAAGTTGAAGAATAAGGGCAACAACAACAACAACCACCGCAACAACAACAACGCCAAAAGTAGCGCCTTCGTGATCAACTCAGGGGACGCCCGTCAGGACCCGAATGTGGTCACGGGTATGTTCCTCCTCAACAATTTAACTGCTTCAATTCTGTTTGATACTGGTGCCGATAGGAGTTTTATTTCCGATGAATTTTGCCCTCTACTTGACATTACACCTGTTGCTTTAGACGTTAAGTACACCGTAGAGCTAGCAAATGGCAAATTGATAGAAACCAATAGTGTGATACCTAATTGCACTTTAAATCTAGCCGACGAAATCTTCTCCATAGATCTTATGCCTGTTGAGATAGGAAGTTTCGATGTCATCGTAGGCATGGACTGGTTATCCAAACATCGCGCCGAAATCATTTGTTACGATAAAATCGTTCGCATACCTCTCGCCATTGGTAGAACTCTAATCATACAGGGGGAGACCGGTGGGACGAGGCTTAACATCATCTCTTGTCTTAAAACCCGGAAATTTCTGAGAAAGGGTTATCCATCAATCCTCGCGCACATCATGGAGAAAAAGTCGGAGGAGAAGCGACTTGAGGATGTTCCAATTGTTCGAGACTTTCCAGAAGTCTTTCCTGAAGAACTACCTGGTCTACCACCACCAAGACAGGTTGAGTTCTCAATCGATCTTGTACCAGGTGCTGCGCCTGTGGCCCGAGCACCATACCGTTTAGCTCCATCCGAACTTCAGGAACTGTCCACCCAGCTACAGGAACTCCTGGAACGAGGGTTTATCAGGCCAAGTTCTTCACCTTGGGGAGCTCCGGTCCTATTTGTTAAGAAGAAAGATGGTTCTTTTCGAATGTGTATCGACTATCGAGAGTTGAACAAGTTAACCGTCAAGAACCGGTATCCACTTCCTCGAATCGATGATTTGTTCGACCAACTTCAAGGGTCGCGTTGTTATTCAAAGATTGATCTCCGATCCGGTTATCACCAATTGCGTGTCCGCGATGCCGATATTCCAAAAACCGCTTTCAGAACCCGTTACGGGCATTACGAATTCCAAGTGATGCCATTCGGCCTAACCAATGCACCGGCTGTATTCATGGACCTTATGAATCGGGTGTGTAAACCTTACCTTGATAAGTTTGTCATTGTCTTCATTGATGACATCCTCATATACTCACGAAGCAAAGAAGAGCATGCGCAACACCTCAAAACCATCCTTGAACTACTTAAACACGAGGAGCTCTATGCCAAGTTCTCTAAGTGTGAGTTCTGGATCCAAACCGTTCAATTCCTTGGCCACGTGATTGACAGTCAGGGGATTCACGTTGACCCATCAAAAATCGAGGCTATCAAAGATTGGCAATCGCCAACCACTCCGACCGAAGTACGGCAGTTTTTGGGACTGGCCGGATACTATCGACGCTTCATTGAAAATTTCTCCAAAATAGCCATACCACTCACGACTTTGACCCAGAAAGACAAAAAGTTTGACTGGACTGATAAACAAGAGTCGGCATTCCAACTCTTAAAACAAAAGCTTTGCAGTGCTCCTATTCTATCATTACCCGAAGGCACCGATGACTTCGTAGTATACTGCGATGCTTCTCATCAAGGTCTCGGTTGTGTGCTCATGCAACGAGACAAAGTCATAGCTTATGCTTCCCGACAGCTTAAGATTCATGAAAAGAATTACACCACCTACGACCTCGAGCTAGGAGCTGTCGTTTTTGCCCTCAAAATCTGGAGACATTACCTTTATGGTACCAGATGTACAATCTTTACCGACCATAAAAGCCTTCAACACATATTCGATCAGAAGGATCTCAACATGAGGCAACGTCGATGGGTCGAGTTGCTTACGGATTACGACTGCGAACTCAAATATCATCCAGGCAAAGCAAATGTTGTTGCTGAAGCCCTCAGTCGAAAAGAGCGAGTGAAACCACTTCGGGTTCGAGCCCTCAGTATGACCATTCACAACAATTTAAACATTCAAATTCTCACTGCTCAACTCGAAGCCTTAAAATCCGAGAATGTCAAAGATGAAGCCTTGCGGGGCATGGATAAACAATTCGAAATCAAACCTAACGGGATTAGGTATTTCTCAAACCGAATCTGGTTGCCTAGATTTGGGAACCTACGAGACTTGGTGATGGATGAAGCTCACAAGTCCAAATATTCTATCCATCCGGGATCCGATAAGATGTACCACGGTATCAAGGACTTCTACTGGTGGCCGAACATGAAAGCTGAAATCGCCACCTATGTCAGCAAATGCCTTACTTGCTCCAAAGTCAAAATCGAATATCAAAAACCTTCCGGTTTACTTCAACAACCCAGTCTTCCTGAATGGAAATGGGAACAAATTGCCATGGATTTCATAACCAAACTACCCAAGTCATCGAGCGGTTGCGATACCATTTGGGTGATCGTGGATCGTCTCACAAAATCTGCTCACTTCCTGGCAATCAAGGAATCCGACAAAATGGAACGCCTCACCAACATTTATCTGAAGGAAATCGTGACCAAACACGGTGTTCCAATCTCAATTATCTCCGATAGAGATAGTCGTTTCACTTCACAATTTTGGCAATCACTTCAAAAATCCCTAGGTACTCGACTTGATATGAGTACCGCATATCATCCTCAAACCGATGGCCAAAGTGAACGAACCATCCAAACACTGGAAGACATGCTACGGGCCTGCGTAGTAGACTTCGGTGTTAACTGGGAAAAACACCTACCATTGTGCGAGTTCTCGTACAACAACAGTTATCATACCAGCATCAAAGCTGCACCTTTCGAGGCACTGTACGGTCGTAAGTGCCGGTCACCTATCTGTTGGACCGAAGTTGGGGATAGCCAACTCACAGGTCCAGAAATCATTCACGAGACGACCGAAAGAATCGTCGACATTCAAAACAAACTCAAAGCCGCACGTGACCGTCAGAAAAGTTATGCTGACGTGAGACGCAAACTACTCGAGTTCCAAGTTGGGGATCGAGTTCTACTCAAAGTATCGCCTTGGAAAGGCGTAATCCGGTTTGGCAAACGAGGGAAGTTGAATCCCAGATACATTGGACCATTCGAGATCCTCGAAAGGATTGGTCCAGTGGCTTATCGATTGCAGCTGCCATCTGAACTCAGCAGCGTGCATCCCACATTTCATGTTTCAAATCTGAAGAAGTGTCTGTCTGATGAGGCACTTATCATTCCACTCGATGAAATTCGAGTTGACGAGAAACTTCACTTTGTTGAGGAACCCGCCGAGATCATGGACCGTGAGGTCAAACAACTTAAACAAAGTCGTATTCCCATTGTCAAGGTTAGGTGGAATTCGCGGTGCGGTCCGGAATATACCTGGGAATGGGAGGACCAAATGCGACTCAAGTATCCTCAACTCTTCACTGATTCAACGTCAAACACAACTTCAACATAAATTTCGGGACGAAATTCTTCTAACAGGGGGAGAATGTGACAACCGTCAATCTAGGACTATAATTTAGTGCCTAATAAAGTTTTAATACATGTAATTAGTTCTGTGTTAGGCTAATTAATGTATCAATTATTATATATATATTGTTGAATATAGATCTACAATTATGCGGTTTGTTTAAATCGTACGAATCTCAAATCGAATGAATTTCGATACAATAAATACGGACGTTGGTGACCAACTTTTATTAAATAACGATTTTATGTCAAAAGTATTATTATTATAATACTTCGTATTCATTCGTACCGTACAATCAGTAAGTTACACAATTTAAAATGTAAAACGCGCAAACAAATTAACTTACCTTTTTATAATTCAAATATAATGTGATTAGTAAAATATTTAAATAAAATATGGCGTAATAATTTGTGTTTTAAAATGTACCAATTAATATTTAAAATAATTATTTAACGTTTAAACGACGGAGCAAACGAACACCGCACGGAACGGAAACGCGGGACGAAAATGGGGGCTTAACCTCCCCTTTCCCACCATCTCTTTCTCATTTATCTCATTTCTTTCTCTCTCTTTTTCTTCTTTTTCTCTCAACCCAACTACCACCACTTTCATTTTCATTTCATCAAAAACGCAAAATAAACATACTAAACGACCTCGGATCTTCAAGCCCCTTTTGAATAAACGACCACCACGCGACGATCTACATTCCTACCTTTCCGGAATTTCATTTCGGCGATTTGTAAGTTTCCGACACGACTCCGAAAACTCTCGTTTTTAAGTTTTATAACTTGCTAGTTGTTTGTATAACCTTGTAATGTCCTAAAATGGGTTGGGTAAAAATATTATGCCGACCGATGGCCGGAAAATGCGTTTTTGAAGCTTAAACTCCGATCAGACCCCGTACGTCGCATTTGGCCTGGAGCAAATGCGACGCAGCGACCTACGTCGCACTATATCCCCAACGTCGCATATAGCGACGCAGCTTACTACGTCGCATTGACTTGCGAACGTCGCACATAGCGACGCAGACCTTAACGTCGCAAACCGAACCTACGTCGCATTAGCGACGTAGCACCCTACGTCGCTATTGATTTAGCACTGTCGACTTTAGCGACGCAACCCTCTTCGTCGCAAAACCCTACGTCGCAGCCTACGTCGCAGGCTACGTCGCACAAACCAGAACCTCAAGAACACAGATTTTTTTTACTAAGTGTCGAGGCTCGAAATTTTATCACTTGATTTCACTCAAATTCAAGTCCAGATGCGTTTTTCCTTAAAACAATATAGTAGAAATAAAAATTTTCCAAGCTGACCTGGCAGCTCGACCCCAGCCAGGGGCTCTGCCCCTTGGACCCCGCCAGGGGCTGCCGCCCCTTGGACCCCGCTAACCAGGGGCGCTGCCCCCGGACCCCCGTACTTAGATTCCGTAAGCACATTTTTACACCAAATGTCAAACTTGTACAACTTCAAAACGCTTACGCGATACAACTTTTCAATCATAATTGGAATTTACTTTTCAAGTATAACACTTCTAAATCAATGAGATAACATCAAGACTATTGTTGCAAGTAATCACCAACGGGCCGTACACGTTTTCAAAACATACTTCAAAGATCAAACAAGTCGTTGTAACTTGTATCAAGTCAATCAAACAAGTCGTAGTAACTTGTAACAATACAATCAACCAAATCGGGGTAATTTGGACATCAAGTTAAACAAACGATTTAAATGGTAGTCTTTCGAGATACCGGTACAATTAATAACAATTCAAGTGTCGTGGACACATTCAGGTTTCAAGCCTTTGGACATCAATTCACCGCTAATTACTTCAAGTTTACTAAATTAAACACTTCAAGACTCAGGTGAGTTTCATAGCCCCATTTTCACTGCTTTACAACTAGGGGTGTGATATTACTACTCGATTTTGTTTTACAAGTAGAACGCAAGTGCCAAACTTCAAATACTACATGAGTTTCAAGCTAATCAATTTAAAGTCCTCCATAAGCATAGTCTCTAGTATTTTATAGCGTGAATGTTAGTATATGATATCATATGGGATTGACAATCCTCATCCGGGTTAGCACGCACTAACCGGTCAAACGGATGTATTAGCATTTGGGAAGACGAGTGTGGATTAGACACTCGTAGGAGGCATTTCAAGTTAGGTTTCCTTAATTGGGCCTGACAAATCAAGTTAAGCTCAGACTATGTGCTCATGGACAGTATAACTTTTATTTTGCTTAATTGCATTTTAAATTCAATATAAATCTTGCGGTTCTGACAACTATACAATTGACATACAAACCTGTGAGCTCACCAGCGTTTTCGCTGACTCATTTTAGTATTTATCACAGGTACCCCGCAGTAGGTTGGCTGCACAAGCAGGAACTATTAGCTCGAGTCAGCATACATACAACTAGAGATTTGATTGCATTATTATATTTTGTAAAAGTAATTATGCTTTGTAATCTCTCAATTTCAGGAATCGAGCTAATGTAACTATATTTTGATGTAAACATTTACCTTATCTATACAAGTTTAAAACGACGCATATAGTGGTCGTTCATTATATCTTATGTGCTTTGTATATTGATTAGTGACACCCAAATCAAGCTTCCGCAAATCATTAAATTTGGGGGTGTCACACGGGGCGCGAGCAGTAATCAAACGAATATACGTACATACATTCTCAGAGCATATGGCTATTGCTAAACATAATCTATTAAGATGCCAAGTTTGATAGTTATTACAAAAGGGTTACGACTTCAGTAGTAGTATGGTTTAAAACATAGATGTCTTAAAATACACAATTTCAAAAGTAGATTTCATAGGTATGACTCCAGTGATTGCAGTTATACAAAAGAAATCCAAATGTCCCAAAAGTAGTGGCATCCTAACAAGTCCAGGGTTGTCCATCCTGAATGCATGCAGATCGTACTTACGCTGCTAATTCCCTGAAAAACGTAGAAGAAAATCGTCAACATTATGTTGAGTGAATTCACCGGTTTATATATAGTGTAATAAACCAAGTTGTTTATACATCATTAAATAGTTGTAGTGTAGGAAACACAAGTTTAACCGATTGAGGGAAAACATTTCCTAATAATAATAGTTGTTTGTTTTGTAGGAAATATAGGTTTATCAATTAAGAGAAACATTTCCTAAAGTAATAGTTTGTAGGAAACACAGGCTAATCAATTAAGAATAACATTTCCCAAAATAACAGTTTGTAGGAAACACAGGTTAATCAGAATATGATAACATTTCCTAAACAAGTGCTAGTAGGAAACACAGGTCAATCCAACCAAGGATCAACATTTTCAAGTATTAGTTTGTAGGAAAAATACTTCCTAATAAGTTTTGTGGGAAGACTTAGATGGTGATCCCTCGAAAGGTGAGTTAAACCTGATGATTTAAAGTAACGCTACCTAACCCTATAACCAAACCACGACAAGCAATAGTTATTTACTAAATAGGACATGTAAGTATACGCTCCAAAACTGTGGGAGGGTCGTCACGGCGATAGTACTATCCGTATACTCAGTGGCTAGAGTCACCTAGCTAATGGTTATAGTCTGCAGCCATAAGGACTTTTATGCACTACATTGTAAGTCTAGGTCCGTACTAGGATTCGTTGTTTAGTTCCCAAAAATAGTATAAAAATAACATTTCATAAATAGCATGTTCAAGTAAATACATAACAGTATTTATAAAGATTTCAGGTAAATACAAAACAGTATTTATACACAGTTATTGCATGTCGTAGCAAAACTATTTGCTATGTTTTTCACCCCTAGTTTTAAATTTAAAACAGTGAAAATGGGGCTGTGAACTCACGGTATAAGCAGTGATGTGATAGCTAGCGGATGAGAGTAGCGTCGCCCAAAGAAAGTCAACCTATACGACATAGACGTATTAACATAAGTACTTGACTATTCGTTGTTTTTAAGTGTTTGAACAATTTGTTGGTGATAATATTCAGTAATTTGCTTGTTACGCGTTCACAATTTGTTGATTATGTTGTATAAAATCATCGTCCGAATGTTTGTTACCCATATGTGTGTGTGTATGTATATATATATATATATATATATATATATAGATATATATATAGATATATATATATATTGATTACTGAAAGTCCCTTTTGACTTGGATCTAGATGACTGATAACTATTGTTGATTGGCGGAAACAATCAATTGCACGAACAAGTAATAAACTCAAACTGAAAACAACGAATCAATCAAAGTAAACGAGTATATTAGCTTGTAAATCGTATTGGAACTGTTTACAGAAGTGCTTAGTCGACAAATGGTGCTAGGGTTTCGTCAACCCTAGCCGAGAACCCGTAGGTTTCAATTTATACTAAAACTAATTCGGCAGACATGCGTCACTTGGGAAGTGTCGCATGTCGCCGCCCTCATGCGTCACTTACCTAAGTGACGCTATGCGACACTAAGGCGAGTGTCGCCTAACATAGAAGCTAAGTGTCGCTATACATAAAAATGACTTTTCTATGCAACTTAACTAACAACACTTACAACTCGATAGACCAACTGACAGACACACTAAAATGCATCAACAAACTCCCCCGTGTCTTCAGCTTGGTCTTCAAAACATCTTCAGTTCAAACCCACCCTGATGGAAATACTCCACCAGCATGAATACCAACTCGAACATAAATCTCGACCACCTTCTCGAACTTTGAAGCCTCTTCTTGATCAAAACGATGATACTCCATTTTGCTTTTGTGAAGAGCTTTCAAATCTTTCTTTGTCAAATTAATAAGGCTGATCGGATCAAAAACACGAAGAGTCCTTCCATACTTTGCAGATAGATTCCAATTACCCTTTTCAATCACCGGATCTTCATCTGAAAGATATTCAATAACCGCTTCTTAAGTAACGGAATCAAACCACCAATATCGTAATCTTTTGAGACAATCAAGTGGTAGAGACTGCAGTGGCACAGTTTTCTGACTAGCAGCTGAAGGATAATGATATTTCACAATCGGTTGCTGAGTTCTTGAATCCAACTTTTTCTTGTATGAAGAACGAACTCCCAGCTCTGGTCTAACCCACAAATACTTCTTGCTGTAGATATCTTTTCTGAGAATCTTCTGAAACAAGTTACACGAAAATCATAAGTGTGGTTAACGATGTTCAGTTGAGCAAGACGATTCAACTCTTCCTTCGGCAGTGTGCTAATACAGTTGAATCTCGGCCGGAAATACTGTACACCATCTCTTCTTTTAATAAGAATCAGAAAGTTGTCTTCATCAAATTTCCAACTTCTGATCAAACCAGTCAAATCACCTCGAACCTGATAAGTTTTACAAATCTTCAACTCAGGTTTAAGCTTTCGAAACATTGGACAATCTGAAGATGTAGACGGTTGTGCTTGTTCAGGAACGGATTCAGCAGCTGGTTGTTCCTGAGTAGGTTCTGTTGGAGGTTCCTGTTCATCATCAGAATGATCAGATTCAATGATCGGTGTATCAAATTCATACGGTTGAGCCGGTTGTTTCTGAACAGGTTCCGGTTCTCGCTCAGGCGCCGGTTCCTGATTCGGATAATCCAAATATTCTTCGTCCGACCCTGGAACCTCCGCATCCATCTCGATATCATCCGGATCAACTGATCTATCTTCTTCATCACCCGGATTTATCAAACTCTGAAGATATGTGAGATTAACGTTCGAATAATCAACCGAAATTGGTCTCGGCTGTCCCGGAACATCAACAAAATAATCCAAAGCAATATTTTCATTAATTTGTTCTGGAATTACATTTTCGGGTTCTGGGGGAGGGGTTACATTTGTTTCCAAGGTTCTCTGACCTTCCTCCCCCGAAACAACAGTAACCGCTTCCAATTCTAACAACCTAGACTTAACGTCCGTCAATTCAAGCTTCAATTCCTGAACCTGAGCTGCCTTGATCTCCAAATCCTTTATTTGGGCAGCTTGAGTTTCAATCACGGCAGCCTGGTCATCAAAACGCTTATTCATCTGATTTATCATATCAAGGAACTGCTGAAGCATCGCAGGCGTCGCTTGTTGTTGTTGTTGTTGAGCTTGCTGACCAGGTTCTTGAATACTGATTCCTGTTCGCTGGCGTCTCCTATGTGGTAGATCAGCATATGAAGGAGAAGACCCAGCTGGTCGCTTGCCCAAATTTGGAGGTACATGAACCCTCCCTGCAGAAATCCTTCGTAAAATACGCTTAAAGCGTCTAGGATCTGCTAACTGAATCCCATCCAACGCGTCCTGAGGTGGCACATCACCTGGAGAGTCAGGTGGTGTCGGACCACCGTCAGAATCCTCAGCTACCACTTCTTCAACCTGCTCAATATCTTCCAAGTCCTGAGCAACGGCAACATCAACCAAATCAGCTTCATTTACCTGAGGCACAACAATATCCTCATAACCGTCCCCAGGCGGCGCAACGTAGTTTTCGTTCACTACGTGCCCGAACAGCTCGCGATCAGGCAAAACTGCAGAATCTTTCGGTGGCCGCTTACAGTCGTTGAAAACGAGCAGAAGCATAGGCGTTGGTTGAAGTAACGACCTCTGATCCGGAGCAATTCCCAAATCCAAATCATTTAACAGCAACTGAAGAAAACGTGGATAAAGCAACCACTTATCTTTACCAGCTCGAACATTTTCAACCATATTCCCAAAAACATAACCGCTGAAGTTGTACGGCTTGTTGTAGACTAATGCCAACATCAACGATAGAGTCGTATGATTCGTAGCATCGTATCCGCCTTTCCTCGGAGATAAACAGACAATGATGATATGAGCCAAGTATCTCCAGACCCTGCATAAAAACTGTTTCCTGAAATCTGTAAGTTGATCCGCAGGATAACCCATTCGTTGAAGACTCCCATAGATAAACGGGGTCTCAAAGACAGTTAGCATTGCAGGCGTGTCATTGAACTGCAGAACACGACGAATAGAATCCTGTGTAATCTCAATCTCGCATCCAAACATAGTTGACACAATCCTCTGATAAACGCGTGATCATAGAACTCCTCAATTTGGTTCATATATACTGGTGTAGAAGCTGTAATAGCGTAATGAATCCTTGAACGTCTGAGAAACTCGATCATCGGCCGAAAAGGCATCGAGTTCTTGTGCGTCGATTACAAAAATGCAACAATGTTGTGCCTAGAGTTGGTGCGACGATAGTAATCTCGTAGAGCTACCATCTGTAAGCTAAAATACAAAAGATAGCCAGAAATGTCGTTACAGAATAAGCTCAAACAAAAATTTAAAAAAAAAACTCTGATTTTAGCGTCACTTATAAAGTGACGCATAAAGAAGTACCGACACTCAGAGAGTGCCGCACTAAAATCAGAAATCAAGAGATGCGTCACTTGTGGTAAGTGACGCATTCAATGCGTCACTGGTGTAAGTGCCGTTGCCTTAACACATGTCATTCATAACGTCAGTGAACAAGTGTCGGTTATGCATCAGTTAAAAAAGTGACGGATAGTAATAGCGGCACTGATAGCGTCACTCAAGGAAGTGACGGAGTTAGGCGTCACTTAGTAAGTAATATATAAGAGTGACGCATAAACGCGTCACTCAGCAAAGTGACGGGCTAAGTGACGTTTATCCTGTGAAATTACCATTTAGCGTCACTTACGGAAGTGACGCAACGATGAAGATCATCGTGTCACTGTTCAAACCCAGAAATCACGACGAACAAAAATTGGGGTTTTCGTGAAAGGAGTTAACCAAAAGCTACGCTTATACTAACCGAACAAAACACACCTATTATTAGCACAAAACAGTAACAAATCGTGCCCCAATTCTCGTGATTTCGACAAACCCTAAAACCCGTAACCCTAAAATACGATTAAATCATGAATACTTAATTACAGGGGTTAAAAGTTATACCTAACGATGCGTATGAGTGAGAGGAACAAGAAAATAGCAACCGATTGCACAATGAAAGCTCGAAAATCCACAGAAAAGTCGAAAAATCGCACCAGTCGAAGTGACGCAGAGACGATCGCAAGTGACGCTATTTCAGAGCAAGTGACGGATAATGAATAGTATGGGTGGTGAGAATGAGTGTCGGGTGGGAAGGTATTTATACCGTAACCCTAATACGCGTCACTTAGCACGACACTTAAAGCGTCGATTGCTGCGTCACTGAAAGCGTCACTGGTAGCGTCACTCAGTGAGTGAAGCATAATGACACTTGGTGAAAAATTTTAAAATTTTGTCGATCTTTTGCGTAGTACTCGATTTGACAGTAAATGTGACTTGGGTAAAACTAAAAATAAACTAAAATTAAACTAAATAAACACAAAATTACAAATATAAAACCAAACCAAATACATTCTTTTTGGTGACGGAGTTGATTGAGTCTGGTTAGGGATCATATCGGAATAACATGCAATTATTAGGAATAGTAAGTGTTATTTCGATCATCAGTATATTTGTCCACTTTAAATTTACTTGGCACATTTAAAACACCTTTTATAAAAGTTATTTCAAGACGATTATTGGTATTGTTTGTCCACCTAAACATGTTACATCCGAGCCTGTGAGTTAACCTTTTATTGTTAGTATGAATATTTCACCGTGGTCCCCACCATAGATATACCCCTGTAACCCAGACATGAACATAGTTTCCAAATTCAGAAAGAATATAAGCGAATCAATTTTAAGAATCAAGCCAGCGGTGACAGGTCTGTACTTGCGTACAACAGAGCAACATACACTTGATTCAGGTTTAAGCAAAACCGATCGCAGTCAAACCAAACTTGTTTTTATTCAATTGGCGACCTTGATCAGTATCTTAGAAATTAAGACTTTGCAAGTACATTGACTTACGTTTGCTTAGTTTTGAGAGTAAGCTGAATTGAGACCAGGTCTGCACTTACGTACAACAGAGGAAACAATCAGCATACTCCCCTAAAAGATCTCAGATATACGATCCAAAAATAGAAGTATGTCAAGCTACGCGAAGGAATTAAGACTTAGAGTCGTACATCACAAGGTGTTTACCACAGGATCATAGACATGTATTTAAATTACTTCTTAATAATTCAGAGACCGGTGTGTATCATGCCTACCAACACATCGTATGATGAAGCTAATTTTTATAGAAACTGTTTTAAATATGTCAGATAAACCTACTGACACATCCAAGATAAACCTTAAAATTCCATTTTGTGCATGTCACCCGATGTACTATCATATCCCAAGTTGTTTACAGACACAACTCAACGTCTATTTTAAAAATGTAGCAACCGTGCATTTCTTATTACTAAATAGTATAAAGAGTGGCTGTTGCCAAGTTTTTTTTTTTTTTTTAACAGCAAATAATATTAACTAACCAAGTCACACATTACTTTTTAGACCCAAAGAATCTTAAACCGATCATGTTGACCAATCCATCAAATCGAGCACGTGAAAAAGCTTTGGTGAATAGGTCGGCATTTTGCTTAAGGGTGTCTATGTGGACCAGGTCTATCAAGTGTTTTTCATAGCAATCCCGTATGAAGTGGAACCTAAGTTCTATGTGTTTGGTCTTAGAGTGCTGTACGAGATTGCGTGTGATAGATATGGCAGCAGTGTTATCTATGTGAATAGGAGTCATAGTAAGAAGTAACCCATAATCGCGTAGTTGGTGCTGAATCCAGAGAACTTGGGCACAGCAGCTAGCAGCAACAACATACTCAGCCTCTGCTGTAGAAAGAGAGACTGTAGTCTGCTTCTTGCATTGCCAAGAGACCAAACGCGATCCCAGAAATTGACATCCACCAGTTGTTGACTTCTTATCGATACTGCAACCTCCATGATCCGAATCTGAATAGGCTGTAAGAGCGAAAGTCTTCTCATTTTAATACCAAAGACCAAGAGTAGGTCTAGCTCTGAGATAACCAAAAATTCGCTTTACTGCCTTCATATGAGACACCTTTGGTTTAGCCTGATAGCGTGAGCAGATTGACACGGCAAATACGATGTCCGGTCTAGAGGCAGTCAAATACATAAGAGAACCTATCATTGAACGATAGTCCCTCTCCTTGCAATCTTCGTCTTCCTCAGCAAGTCTAAGATTGTGATTAAGCTCGATAGGAGTCCCATAGGTTTTACAATTGAGCAGGTCATACCTAGTCAACATGTCATTGACATATTTTGACTGATGTATATAAATATCTTTTGCAAGCTGCTCAACTTGTACACCTAAAAAGAATGTGAGCTCCCCCATCGCGCTCATCTCAAACTCAGACTTCATGATTTTCTCAAAGTTCTTGCACATTGCCTCATTTGTAGAACCGAAGATAATATCGTCCACATAAACCTATACACGTAGCATATCTTCCCTATCCTCTGACTGTTCACGAAGAATGAATAGCGTGCTATCTATGTTGCCTCTCACAAAACCATGCTTAATCAGATGTGTAGTTAGCCTCTCATACCAAAGTCTCGGTGCTTGGTGAAGACCATACAACGCCTTGTTCAATTTACAGACGTATTCAGGATGCGCAGGGTCTTCAAAACCAGGAGGCTGCTTAACGTACACATTGGTATCAACTTGTCCATACAGAAACGTACTTTTCACATCAAGTTGATTAACATGAAATCCCTTGAAAGACGCGTATGCCAGAAAAATGCGTATGGATTCCAATCGAGCAACAGGGGCAAATACATCATCATAGTCTAAACCCTCAATTTGGCTGAAGCCTTGAACTACTAGACATGCTTTATTACGAATCACAACGCCCCTATCATCCATCTTATTACGATAAACCCAACGAGTGCCAGTCAAGTGAGCAACCTTGGGTAATGGAACTACTTCCCAGACTTGCAACTTATCAAATTGCAGTAGTTCCTCTTGCATGGCCTCGATCCAGGATGGATCTTTTAAGGCCTCTTCAACTTTCTTGGGTTTAATTTGCAAAAGATAACATGAATCGATATTGGCTACCATACCCAAAAGTTGCTCAGTATCAGTCTGCTTTGCTTGATGTCTTGTTTGAACAGGAGCATGAGGGTCACCAATGATATTATCAATGGGGTGATCCTTATGTATCCGAGTAACTGGAATTTGATCTGGCACAAGATTCTGTTCCAAGTTGTTCAAATCTCCCTCAGTTGCGGGAGTGTTTAGTGAAGCATCATCATCTTCATCTCCTTGAGAATAGAAATGAGATGAATTCATCTTTTGTGCTTCCTCATCCTCATCCTCTTCTTCTTCCTCTCCTCCTTCCTCTAATGATGGCATGAGTGGGTCATAAGGAAGCTCCTCTGTGTAGTTATAAACTGTTTTAGAAGGAGCAGCCGAAGATGGTGGAGAAGGAGATGGTATATTTTTAGGTGTAGGTGAGGGTGTAGATGTAGATGCAAATGCAGGTGTTGGACGTGATGTTGTGGCAGGTGCGGTAGTGGATGTTGGAGTAGATGGTTGGGTTGATGCCGATTTAGGGTTTGGGTCCAATGGTTGAATGGAAGAATCAGGAGTTTCTTGAGATAGACTGATTCCATGTAACAATGTTACCAACTCTTCCTCTATATCATCTTCCGGAAGATTAGAAGAATCAAAGACCTTTTCATAGTTGAAAAACCATTCTGGACCTGTCCCTTGAGGAGGATCCGTGTAGCGTAAACACTTCACTTCAAAATGTTCCTCAATCCTGTTGGTTGACTTGTTAAAGACTCGTTTATTTGGCGAATTGACTGAAAATCCAAGGAAGATACCCTCAGTAGTCTTTTCACCAAACTTGGAGACCTTATCCTTCGTAATCATGATTAAACAGGGACACCCAAAAGGCTCTAGAAACTGCAGATTTGGCTTACGGTTATTGAACAACTCATAACAAGTCTTATTTCTTTTCTTGACTGTAAGAACCCGATTCAGAACATAACAGGCCGTGTTAACAGCCTCAGCCCAGAAAATTATCGGCAACTTAGAATCAGCTAACATTGTTCTGGCAGTCTCGATGATCGTTCTGTTCTTTCTTTCAGCAACTCCATTCTGTTGTGGAGTCCTTGGAGCACTAAATTGATGCTCGATCCCTTTTGAAGCACAGTACATTTCGAGAGTTGAATTTCTGAATTCAGTTCCATTATCGCTTCGCAGTCTCTTAATACTAATTCCACTCAAATTTGCCAACTTATCAAACAGATATACTAAGATATCCGCAGCTTCATCCTTAGTAGCAAGAAAATACACCCAGGAAAATCGGGAGTAATCATCAGTAATTACTAGACAGTACGATTTTCCGCCAATACTCCTTGTAGAAATTGGCCCAAACATATCCATATGAAGTAACTCCAACGGTGCATCAATGGAATTCACCTGCTTAGACTTATGGGACTTCTTACGTAGCTTTCCTTTGTGGCAAGAGACACAATCATCCTTTAGAGCGAATGACTGTTTTGGAACTCCTAGCACTAGATCATTTTTAGTCAAAATATTCATTTTTCGGAAATGAATGTGTCCCATTCGTCTGTGCCAAAGCAGTGAATCCTTTTCAGAAGCCTTAGACAAGAGACACATATATTCATTCGTAGTCTCAACAGTTCTCATGTTCAGAATGTATGTGTCATTCTTTCTTGGTGCTCTTAGCAACACACATTCTTCTGGAATGACATACCCAGGCTTCAGTATTACGCACTCCGTCTTTGTGAACGCAGTGGTATAATCCTTATCACAGACCTGTGAAACACTTAGCAAGTTGTGCGTAAGCTGTTCCACGTAGTTCACGTTTTCAAAACTAACATTGCCGTTAGTTAGCGTTCCTCTTCCAGAAATGGTTCCTCCAGTATCTCCAGCAAAGGCAACATATCCTCCTGCGTATGGTTTAATATCTACAAGAAGAGATACATCGCCTGTCATATGTCGCGAGCAGCCGCTATCCAAATACCATTCACTATCTTTAACACGTTCTGACTGCTGCAACACACAAACGAAAGGAGATTAGTGAGAAACGGTGACCCAAGCCTTTACAGACTTAGGTCGACCGTGGTCATCAACCATAATCACATCAGATAGAACTTTATTTTTAAACAAATCAGATTTTTCATCTGATGTGTTATCGTTGACAACCAAAGAATCAGCAGTAGATTCATTTCTTTTCCAAACTTGTGTTGGTTAGGAAATAAGCTTTGGAGTAATGTTGAGCTTTGGATTTAGCAAAGGTTTTTGCTCAACAGTATTCTGTTTCTCAACAGGTTTGGAAGAGTTTGAGTGATGCCTTGATGGAGAGTAAGAAAAAGATTTTCTAAAAACATTTGAACGAGGCATATCTCTCCCAAAACATTGAGTTGAGAGCTTTGGACAGTCACGAATTAAATGTCCTTGTCTCTTACAGTAGAAACAAGAACGATGCTCAACAAACGGTTGAGGGTGAGGACTAACTGATTTAGGTATTTTAAAATCAGCACTTCTTGAACATGAACACTGGTGTGAGCAAGTTGTAGAAGGTACTTGCTTTGGTTGATGGTTTGAAGTGGATGGTTTGTTAGTTAAAGAATTTTCTTTTTCATTTCTCTTCAAATTTTCCCAGGGGAATGTGATTTTAATGAAGATTTTTCTTCCAAAACCTTTTCTTTAAACTTTTTGTTTTGAACCTGAATGATGGGTTCATTTGTTAAAATGACATTTTCAGCTTTTACATCAACCTTTTTTAGCTTAGGATATTCCAGTTCAGTTACATCCTCTACCTCAACGACCTCCACATTACTAACAGGAGGTGAATTCTCAGACTTAACAAAAATAGGCAAAGGATACTCTGGCCGTTTAGTTTTCTCCTTTGCCTCCCTCTTTGGCTTTGCTTCTTTATTATTGGTAGCTGACCAAGATGAGTAGTCAGCTAAAACTTCTTTGGTTCCCTCCTTAACAGGCTTAGGATAATAGTTAGTGGGAGGTGGATATCCAGTTCCCGCTTTACCTATTGGCCTTGGCTTGTCAACGATTTCATCATAGATTTTATGAGAATTTGCAAAACTTGTGACTCCCCTTTTAAAATTGTTAGACTCAGATTTTAACTCAGAAAGCTCTTTATTTAACAACTCAATTTATGTTAAATAGCTCTTAATGGCATCTTGTTGACTGAAAACTTTAGCTTTATATTTCTCAGTGTCAAACTTGTGAGCCTCAACTTCCTTTTCATAAAGTATTTCATTAGCTTTTAGAAACTTGTTTGATTCAGTTAGTTTAACAACTTTTTCTCGCAAGTCTGCATTATCTATTTGACAGCATTTTAAAGAAGCATCCAAAGCAATACAAGAAATACAACTTAAAGGTTCCTCATGTTCATTTTGTACCTCAGGAATGATGTGAGCCATGAGACCTAGCTGATATTGCTCAGCTTGTGCACTCCAATCAGTGTTTGTAGGCTCAAACACCACAAGAGCATCCGTTGCTCCAACCTTAGCTTTCTCCTTTGGAGGGGTCTTAGGAGGATCAGGCTTTGTGAGACCAGAAGGAGGCATTTTTGGCTTCTCACATTCACGAGCAAAATGTCCCAAATTCTGACAGTTGTAACATCGGACCTTGCTCTTATCAAATCCAAAGCTTGATTTTCCATTTCCATCTAAACTCTTGCGCCCTGTCCTTTGCAAGAATTTCTGCACCCTCCTGGAGATCATAGCTATGCTCCAGTTCAAATCCATCTGTTCGAGATCATCATCGTCCAGCTGTCCGTAATCCTCTTTAGTCAGTGCCAAAGTTGTGTTTGGTTGTGAAACCAAATCTTTGTAAGAACTAAGAAAGGCTGTATAGATTGCAGCATGTTCCTCAAAGGCCGGTGTTATGGCAACCTGCTGGGTTTGAGAACCCTGTGAAGTTCCAGCTGAATAAAATGATGGATTAGTTCCTGCTGAACTAGATGACGAGTTGATATCAGACACGAAAGCAATGCTACCAAAATTCTTCCCAGTAGAATTCCCTTTTCCACTATAAAGTGACAGTTTTGAACAAAACCCCCGGACTTACATTCGTTCTTCTTCAGCTCCATTGCATATGCTTGAAGAATCTCAATTAATCTATCCAACTTCATGGTTTCCAATTCTCCACCTTCTTTTAAAAATTGAACCTTTATATCCCAATCTTTAGGTAGAGAATCCAAGAGTTTCTTGTTAACTTCACTGTCAGTCAGAGTATAAACTCCCTCCTTCAACTCATTAACTATCTGTGAATATCGAGTGAAGAACCTGGGTGTTGTCTCATCTGGCAGGATATCAAACAAATCATATTGTTTCTTGACTAACTCTAGCTTCGCTTCTTTGTAATCTTCATTTCCACCACATCTTGTTTCAATAGCTTTCCAGAGATCATAAGTCGTTTCATGATGTTTAAATAACCTTAAGACATCAGGGAGTAAGCACATACATATAGAGGAATGTGCTTTTCTTTCAGTTAAGTACTCTTTACGTTCATCCGGAGTCATTGCCTTAAAGGTTTTAGGAGGAGGGACTGGTCAGTGAGTACCCTCAGCGACAGGGTGTACATATCTTTCCAAAATCGGTCCCCATAATTCTGGGCAATGAAAGTCTATGTATTGTTCATATCTTGTTCGCCAGTAAAGATAATCCATATCAGCAGCAAAAAGAGGAGGTTTACTACTGGTACCCACATCATTGCTGTGTCTCATCATTTCTTTAAAGCTTTGAAAACTTTCCCTATCAGACATTGTTGAAATGAACCTGTAAAATCAACTTAAAACAAAACTAGACAGCTGATTAGTAACCAAGGCGTCACTTGGTAAGTGACGCACCTAAGTGTCGCAAAGAGTAGCGGCACTGGGTAAGTGATGCTATCAAGTGACAAATAAATGAACACGGCGACACTTGAGATTAGTGTCGTATAATCAAGAAGTGACGCACTCAAGTGACGGACTTGAGTGACGCTCAGCAATAACAGGCGTCACTAAGATAAGTGACGCTATCAAGTGACTCACAGAAGTAAACGCGTCACTATCAATAAGTGACGGATAACACACAAGTGTCGTCCAAAGTGACGCAATTAAGTGTCGGTAAGAACAGTAGGCGTCACTAAAATAAGTGACGGATAATCCTCAAGTGACGTTACTGAGTGACGTACTTGAGTGTCGTTAAAACCCTAATTGCACCTTACAGAAGTGTCACTCGAAGTGCAGCAAAAAGTGACGAAGTGACGCAGAAACGGCTATGAACGCCCAAAAACCCCAAAAATCGAATTTTCGTAAACCTAACAAAAATTCTTGAATCCCAATCGAACGAAACCTGTAATACTTGATTCAAAACGTAATAATAGCACCAAATTGATCCAAATATTGCTAGAATATCTATGATTTTCACACAATCGAACCGAAAAGCTTCCAATACACGAACACACATCAATCAAATCACCTAAACGCTCTGATACCAGTTGAAAGTCCCTTTTGACTTGGATCTAGATGACTGATAACTATTGTTGATTGGCGGAAACAATCAATTGCACGAACAAGTAATAAACTCAAACCGAATACAACGAATCAATCAAAGTAAACGAGTATATTAGCTTGTAAATCGTATTGGAACTGTTTACAGAAGTGCTTAGTTGACAAATGGTGCTAGGGTTTCGTCAACCCTAGCCGAAAACCCGTAGGTTTCAATTTATACTAAAACTAATTCGGCAGACATGCATCACTTGGGAAGTGTCGCATGTCGCCGCCCTCATGCGTCACTTACCTAAGTGACGCTATGCGACACTAAGGCGAGTGTCGCCTAACACAGAAGCTAAGTGTCGATATACATAAAAATGACTTTTCTATGCAACTTAACTAACAACACTTACAACTCGACAGACCAACTGACAAACACACTAAAATGCATCAACAATTACTTCATCGTAAATATATATATATACATGAATTAGTAGTCGTATATATATAAACTTAGTACATCGTACTAGTATAAATACATCGATTTCATTCATTGCGAAAAATATGTTTGTTCGTATATATATACATATATTTGTACCCGTAAAAATACTCATTTGTGAATCCAAGTTATATATGTGTGTGTGTGTGTGTGTGTGTGTGTGTGTGTGTGTGTGTGTGTGTGTGTGTATATATATATATATATATATATATATATATAACATTTACCGTCGTACATATATATATACGTGTATATATATAAAAAAAGTTAGTCATTATATATATAAAATATTGCCCCAATATAAATATTCGTTCCCAAAATTGTCATGTACACTTAGTCGTATCCTAGCGATACAATCGAATTGAATGTACAATTATAAATATTATTACTATTTCTATTGTTACTACCATAATTAACTTCTATTGTTTTATGAATAGAGGTGGAAATAGAATAATATAAGTAGTGCGCGTGCCGCTAAACACAAAAGAACAAGTAGCCGAAAGATACTATTTAAATGCTTATGATTCTTATTATGGTTTACTATTAATGCCACGTTCACATAAACAACCAAAACAAAAATTTGTGATTTTTTTACATGACCCACACCCACTCGAGTCTCTTTCTCTCATACCCGTCCGGTTCATTGTTACCCGTCCGGTTCCCCAATATTTTTACCCGACCCGTTCGGTTTAGAGTTTACCCGTCCGGTTAGGGGCTTACCCATCCGGGTTGGGCTCCCCCGTCCGGGTTGGGCTCCTCTGCACCGCAAATTTCAGTATGTGTATGTATATTCCCACATAGTTTTAGCTTTATATTCCATTTTTAGTGTTCAATCAACCATCAATATAAAGTTATAACATATTATAACAAGTTATTACATAACATTTTAATCACAAATTTATGAAGTGTAAACAATATATATATATATATATCGAATATTTATGAACGAAGTTAAAGATCAAGATTCTCACAATGGGTTAGAGATGGTGATGATGATTGTGAGTTGATGATGGTGTTACAGTGATGATGATTATGAGTATGTTATCATTTTTAGTTGTTGTCTATTGTTTGAGAATGATTATGAAGATGAGGTGGATGAAGATGAAATGGGTGTGGCCTTGTTCTTGCTACTGCTTTACTTCCTGCTGCAGCTCGACGATCACAGAAGGGAGAAGAAGGAAATTGGTTGGTGAGCTTCAATTATTTGAGTTGTGTTGGTGTGTGATTAGGGAAAGAAAAGATAGAGTATATATATATTCAAACTGTATCTAATCAAGTTTTCTTTTTCTTTTCAACTGGAAGGTATGGAGGTGTACCGGACATGTCGACAGATATTTTGTAGGTGCTAATTGTTTGGGTATTTAACCCGTTAATTTCGTACACGGGTCCAATTATGTGCAAATTTTCATTTAATATTTGTAAATCTATTTTGAGGTATTTCTCCAAATACTTTATTACGAATAATAAAAATAGAATTTTTTTTTTATTTTTGGTCATTGGGTACGTTTTGTTTTGTTTCAGTTGCATACGACTCGTTTTATATAAAACGTAATAATGTTTTCGTCTCATTTTCATTTCTGACAGTTCGCGTAATATTTTCAAAATAATAATTATTAAAAATATTTTTCGCGTTCTTTCTGAACTTTGTATCACCAACGATTGTATTTGTTTTGTCGGATTCATTCCGATATTGTTTCGTATCGTTTAATTTATAATTATAAATAATTATCAATTTTCGTAATACTTTTTGTCCAAAAGTTTTGGGCACGCTAGACTTATCTCACAAAATAGTTTATTTTACTTTTTAGCAGGGAATTAGCGTAAGAAATGCATGTAATTAGGTAAAAGTTTATACCTAGTTTGGAGGAGTGTCACAATATATATATATATTGTGACACTCCTCCAAACTAGGTATAAACTTTTACCTAATTACATGCATTTCTTACGCTAATTCCCATATATATATATATATATATATATATATATATATATATATATATATATATATATATGATAGTGATCAAGAATGAAGTGCTTTTTTTGGAGGAATTGTTATTATTCATCATGAAACATTTTACAATTATCAATTAAAACGTCAACACAAATTTATTTTTACCACTAAATAGTAATCAAAATCAATGCTATAAAGAATATATTAACGAATGAATTTCATTTATTAAGTCATAACATTAGTTGATGAATATTTATTTAATAAATTGTTAACATTCACCGTGATGAATGTTAACTAACATTCAGTACGCTGAATGTTAAAACATCACATTATTTGAAAAATATATTTATTTTTTACATTCATCGCAATGAATGTTAAATAACATTCACCGCGGTGAATATTAACAATTTTGGGTCTAATATTCATAAATTGATGTTATAACTTGCAGAAATTTTTTTATCAAGGAAGCTTAACATTCGTAGCATTGATTCTGATTAACATTTACAAAATTTCAGTTCGTTTTTTGTGCGATTTCTATGGGCAAAGGTAATATGCTTCTTGATGAATAATAACGCTTCCCCTTTCCCCCAATAAATGCACTTCCTTCTGGATCACTCCACTAAATATATATATATATATATATATATATATATATATATATATATATATATATATATGTGTGTGTGTGTGTGTGTGTGTGTGTACAAACTCAAATTAAAAATAACAATTATGCGGGGTTGGATGTGGTTAAGCGGGTATGGATTCGGTAACAGGTAATTGAGCGGGTACTACCAAAACCCATCACCATACTCATACCCCCGAAATAAAAATATTTGTACCCAAACCCGCATCCAAACCCGTTAACCCGCCTCCATACCCGACCTAAATATTTCGGGTTCTGTTTTCCCTTCGGTTTCAGGTGTTTTTGCCATCCTAATACCACTGTTTCCAAGATTCGCCATTTTTTCTTGAGCTATCAAACGCATACAACAATTTTCAAATGTTTTATAATAAAACTAAACATGCTATATTTAAAATGTATTATCACTAATGGTAAAAGGAATACAATGCTTTTCCTTAATGTTTCCTATTCCAGTTACTTAGTTTGAACCAAGCACCCCTAAATGCAGGGATCGTCCCTGAACTTTTAGAGGCCCTTGACAAAATTATCGTGTTATGCAAATGAGGTTCCATAAGTAAATGTCAAATAAACTGATTTATAAGACTAAATAAAGATTATTCTTATGGATAGAATTCTAAAACAATTTATTTTGTTCTCAAGTAGTTGTCCCAAATCCTAATTTTTAGCTATGAACTCTTTTAGTCAAACTCTAATCCGTCAATTCAATTTTTAATATTGGGCCCTTCAATCTGTAACACCCACTTTTTGGGCATAGTGATAATTGGTTAATTTCCTAACTTTAAAATAATTGTTTAATGTGTTAGAAAATTAAATTGTTTATTGTGAATGGTTAGTCAAAAAGTTAAACGACTTATTGTTACTAGTAAACTATTGATTGTTTTAACTTTATATAGTTGACGGTAAAATAAAATTGTTGGAATCGTAAATGGTTTTTGGGTTCCAGACAATAGGTTTAGAAGGGGACTAGTTTAAGTGGATACAGAGTCGGTTTGAAAATGAGCCGACCTATATTTACCTTTCCCAAAATGGAAAGTTCATTATTGAACTTCAAAATTAAAACCCTAAGAAAACTAAGAAATCCTAAACAAAGATTAAGATCAAACTTGGAGTTGTGATTTTTACATCAGAATCATCATCATCATCTTGCGATCATCAATTTATATGGAGAAGGCTCAGTAATATTAGACCTCTGAGCTTGCGACTGAGGTAACGGTGAGTGGATCTGTAACCCTCGGTGTGATTTAGCTGTAATAATTTTGGTTACAACGGGTAAACATAGTTTACTGCTTTGATATACTGTTTAGTATGCTATGATGTAATTGTTGTGGATAGACTGTTTAGTCTGCTATGATGCCATGATGATTATGGCTTATGTGATTGTCTGATACATGGCCTTGGGCACTATGAATGAGGTCAGTATGATGCTGGGCTTATTTGCTATTGTTGACGATGGAGGGTTCCTTGTACATATCGTTCATAGGAACCTTAGTTGGATTAGAATAGCATTAAGTTATCGGTTATTCACTGTATTGGCTTACAGTGAATCTGAAGGGTTCCTGCCCACCGTGGCATGAGATTCGTAACAGGAACCGCCGATCCTCATTGAGATTATGTGATGATGAGCCTGTTGTGGTAAACAGGGGATTATGTGTTTATGATGCTTTGCTGTAAACAGATTTGTTATGCTAAGTTGGACTGTTGATTATTTATTCACTCACTTAGCAATATGCTAACCCCACCACCCTACTACTTCTTGCAGGTTATGATTATATAATGGGTTGGGCAAGAAGCTGTTGACTGAATGGAATGTTTGACTACTGGATGTTTACTCTGATATCTGATTTAAATAAATCAGTGTTGTCTTTGGAATTACATAACACCCAAACTGATAAACTATGATTTGAAATAGATTGATTAGATGTGTATGTTATATAATGTAAATTATAAATGTTTGATTAGATTTGAGCTTCCGGTATATTATGTTTTAAAAATATATATATGGTACTAAATGATGGGGTGTTATAAGTTGGTATCAGAGCATATGTTTGGGTGAATTGGACATTAGTAAGGTGTTCAATCCCAAATCTGAATTTGAGTTAAGTCAAACATTCCAGGGTGTGGGATTTGGATATGGTATGGTAATTGGCTATTGTGTAATGTACTAACGCTTAACAACTTGTGAGATGTTGTTTGAGATACAGAGATGGCAGGATGTGAGTACTGACTAGTACTCTCAGCAATATTGTTGATTGAAAAGAATCAGGTAATCCATGATAAAATTTCCTGGGTTTACATTCACTTGAATTGCTTATTTTGCTATGATGATTAGTAGTAAAGTTGAATTGGGTCAGACTGATATGATTCCCCAATTATGAGTCATTGATGAGTATTATATGTTAATGTAATGATAGAAATATTAAATGAGTCGTTTAGCGTCCTGAGTAGTTCTAAATGAACTTTAAATTGCAGACTATGTGTTGAATTAAGTAAATAAAGTGTTGACTAAGAGTTAGCAGCGGTATTGTTTGAACTTAAAAGTGTTTAAAATGTTGAAAATAAAAGATAAAATCAGTTGTATGATTTTGGTATGTTGAATGCAAGGTGTGATTATAAATCCTTGCTAATGAATTATGTGGTATTTGACTAGAGAATATGCTTTGACTTTGGTCAAACTAATAAATGAAATGAATACGTGGATATGTAGCTAGAAAGGCGTTTGACTACAGTCAAACAGGGAAACGAAACATAAGTGGATATGTTTATGAAATATGTAGACTGTAATGTTGTTTTTATTTGATTGAGGAATATGAACGTTTTCCAAGTCAAATGTAAACTGGTAAATGAGGACATGATTTTATATGTTATTATTATGTGGTCAGTTGTTATGTGATCAGAGGCAAGTAGGAATACCTAAAATATGAGGTTAATTGTATATGCGGAATTATTTGTTTATATGAAACAAATGATTTTGGAGTAACATGATTAAGTAAATATGATAGCAAGTAAATTCTAAAATTTAATCTGTTGATAATGAGTAATTAAAATAAGTTGATTATTATTGAGAACATGCTTGGTATTGCACGTAATGTTGATAAAGTATTTGGTAACCAATATTGTACTTTGTACTGACTGTCAATGTCTAGGTATACGTACATGACATCGTATGTGATGTTGTTATGATATTGGCGCGTGAAATCGTGCCTTATGCTGAAATTATAATAGTGACTTATCATGTGTTTAGAGTTTTAGATGGACAAAGATACTGACTTATGTCAACTGCTGAAATGAGATTCTATATGAATAGATACAAATTAAAAGATGTTATGTGTATGTGTGAAATAATTTACATATGTAAAGCTGATTATATATGTAGTAAGATGATTTAAGTATGTATCTGTTGTAAAGATGTATTAAGCGTGCTGTTTGAACCATGATGCTATGTGGTACACATTTAAGTGAGAAGAAGAAATCACATTGATGATTGATGATATGAAGTATCCTGAGAAGGAAGTGTGAAAAAAAACATAATTCAGCAACCCTTTGATCACCGTTGTTACATTATGTTATGTCACATGAACTTGTTGAGGTTACCAAATATCAAAGAGATTTAATGTGATTGTGAAATTGAGTATGAAACTGGATTAAACTATTTAATAGTTATTTTTATGTGAACGAAGTCAATTGGTAAGATTGTGATACTATGTGACTTTAAAGAAGCAAGTGTGTATGATACTTGCTATTGTTAGAAGTTATTTTGATATACATATATAACAAGTTTGATTTGTTGAGAATGTGGTTGTTTGATTAATTTGGTAAATTACCCATTAGTGGGTCGTATAGTGTCCGAATGGATCACTATTGTGTGTATGGCATGTATTAAGCCGAGATTGAGATATGTTGATTCTATCATTGTAGAGAAGTCGTTAGTATTATTAAATGCATTGATTAAAGTCAATGTTTGAGGCTAGACCTAAAATATAAAGTGTTAACATGCTGATATGTGTCTATGATAAGGGAAGTGGTTTATTAAATGAGCCCTATTGGGTTTATATGAGTTATTAATATGCCCTAGGATTATAATGTGCTAAGGTTACAATGTGTTGGTTCCATTATGCTTAAATGGGCCAATAGTATTGTTGACTATGTTTATGAAAAAGAATATGAATAGAAGTTAAACATATTAATATAGTATTAATGTTGTGATATGTTGCCCTTGAAAGTCAACTGTGAATCAAAAGTCTTGTGTGTGTATGGAAAGGGTATGGAATCATTTAATTATGATTGGTCTAGTTTCGGGTCAAACTTGTAGAAAAGTTGTTGGAAGTTATTATTGATTGGTGAGTTGAATGTGAAGTTGACAAATAGTCAACAACGTTGAAATGGTCAAGCGTGAACGAAATTTGCTAGTGTTTGTTTAAAGTGTGGTTAAATTTCTAACGAGTCATTCATGACTCAAATGAGTTAAATGAGCTTGCTGAAGGTTATGGAACCTTGGTTAATTACTTTAAGTTTGCCTTAGTGTGTCAAAAATGTATGTGAAAAAGGTTGAAACTCATGAGCATGCGGTTTGTGATATGAGTAGTTAAGCAAAAGAGTTTAAGGGGGAAACCTTTATTATGAAATGATGAAAGTGTCTGTGAATTGTCATGTCTTAAATGTTACTGAGTCAAGAGTTATGCATGTGCCAAGTTTATATTTTAAAATTATTGGACTGGCCTGTGCAGGTATGTAGTCACGACGCGATTTGTATAGAATTGCCGCGCAACTTCATTTGTATTGTGACACGATTTTGGGATAATCGTGATATGTTTTGATGTTGACCAGAATAATAAGTTTAGTTTTCTGGTGGTCTAGTTCACATTTTGTTGTGTCTAACTGTATTAAAACTAAATTGTATGAATTTTGTGCAAATTTCCTTGTTAAATCAATGATTTAAGGAATATGGTTTGTAAGAAAAGTGATAACATGAGTCTTGAGGGGGAAAGAATTGAAATGATTATAATGAAATGAGAGAAATATCATGAAAAGATAATCATAATATAATGAAATATGTAAAGTTTGTTGACTTGTAATTGATTCTAATATCTATTGGTATAGATATGTGTTTAGTGGATTATAATGTTAAAGGCTTGGTAAAAGCTTTGACAGCCTGAATGGCCTGTTGTAAGAAATGTGCTGACAAGCAAGGTGAATTACTATGAAAGTAATAATTGAAAATATAGAAATGATGATTATGTTTCTATTATTATGGAAATATGTGAATTAGGTATATTATTATATACTTGATGACAGGATGAAATGATAAATTGTACTCAAAAGAGTTAAAACGTGGAATAACCTAATGTAGAAATCAATTAAATTGAGTAATATGATGTTGATACTATTGAATATGTGATTATGAATAGCACATTATGGTAGTACTTGTGCTGATTTAGCAAAGTACTAATTGATGTAGACTTAGCCTCTATTCAACGGAATTTGGTGCTAAGGGACGAGCTGGTTCTATTTTACTTACAAAGTTTGACCTCTACATTGATTATTATGATATGAATTTAAAATTCATTGTTAAATGTGTACATTGTGGTTTTATAACCACTGTTGTTGATGTCATTTTTGTTCTTGTTATTAAGAAGATAAGGGTCGAAGATTTTAGCATGTTGCTAATTTCTGGATATAAGAATATTATAAAAATTTATAATTGTCAAAGATTCTGGCATATTGCTAATTTCTGGTTGTAGGTGGCTTTGTATTCCACTTGTTTAAGTGATTATGTGTAGTTTATGTGGCTTATTGCAAATGATTCAGATAATTGATCGTTTTAAGTATAAAGATTGGGTTTACGCACAGTATATGTACGTGGGAAAAAGCAGAACCATGTACATTTGAAGATGTGCATGTGGAAAGAATTCAAAATATATAATTAATATTATAAGTTGCTCAAGAGAGTGATGTACGTTATCTATTAGATTGAAATGTAACGAATAAGTGAGTATGACACTCTAAGTTATTTGTAGTGAACAGATTTCGAGGACGAAATCTCTTTAAGGGGGACATATTTGTAACACCCACTTTTTGGGCCTAGTGATAATTAGGTAATTTCCTAACTTTAAATAATTGTTTAATGTGTTAGAAAATTAAATTGTTTATTGTGTTATGTTTATTGTGAATGGTTAGCCAAAAAGTCAAACGACTTATTGTGACTTGTAAACTATTGATTGTTTTAACTTTATATAGTTGACGGTAAAATAAAATTGTTGGAATCATAAATGGTTTTTGGGTTCCAGACAATAGGTTTAGAAGGGGACTAGTTTAAGTGGATACGGAGTCGGTTTGAAAATGAGCCGACCTATATTTACCTTTCCTAAAATGGAAAGTTCATTATTGAACTTCAAAACTAAAACCCTAAGAAAACTAAGAAATCCTAAACAAAGATTAAGATCAAACTTGGAGTTGTGATTTTTACATCAGAATCATTATCATCATCTTGTGATCATCAATTTATATGGAGAAGGCTCAGTAATATTAGACCTCTGAGCTTGCGACTGAGGTAACGGTGAGTGGATATGTAACCCTCAGTGTGATTTAGTTGTAACAATTTTGGTTACAACGGGTAAACGTAGTTTACTGCTTTGATATACTGTTTAGTATGCTATGATGTAATTGTTGTGGATAGACTGTTTAGTCTGCTATGATGCCATGATGATTATGGCTTATGTGATTGTATGATACATGGCCTTGGGTACTATGAATGAGGTCAGTATGATGATGGGCTTATTTGCTATTGTTGACGATGGAGGGTTACTTGTACATATCGTTCATAGGAACCTGTCGTGCCCCTATCCGTCGGTCGGGTTTTACCTCGAATCGTTTCTCCGACCGCAACAGAGGCGACGAGCGGTGAAGTTTTAAAATTTTATATTTTGCTGGGCTCAAACTATGCAAGCTACCTACCTTGTGGGTAAAGTGGCAAGTATAACTCGAGTGTCGTCCAAAATCGGAACGAATTGAATTGAATTGGAACCTACCAAAGATAACTTGACAATAGGATGGGTTTAGAAACAAGGTAGGTATAGGTTTTGGTATTATCTAAACTAATCTAAAGACGGAAAATAAAGTGCAGAAAAGTAAACGAGAATATAAGTAGCAGGTAGAGAGTGATTGCTGAAACTTTGACGATTAGGGTTTCGGGATGATATGATATTATATTGATGATAGGTGATTACTTTGGTTAAGAATCTTCTAAACGGTCGGTGTAAATACTAGGACCCTACGTCTAGGTGTAACCCTAAAGCATATGTCACTGAATCCTAGGCTATCCTGATTCTGGTCAGATGGGACTGTCTTCAGACCCACCTCACCGTCTATTTCGGAGACCAAGCGACCCTCTGAATGGGGTTAAGGAATAAGGCGACAGTCCACAACACTGACCTTTCTTAACACCTATGTCTATCCAATTTTAACAGAGTAATACTGGTTGTATGCTGAATAAGTTAAACTATCGGTTAAGTAGAGTTTAGGGGTTTTAAGCATCTGGGAACACAGCCGGCATCCTTGCTTTCATTTCCTAACTCATGTTTTATCTGATTTAGTTCTAATACTTCCGTCATGGATCAGACCCTCATTTGCCATCGGTGGTTCATCCCTAGGCATGCGTATAGTGTATAGTGTCCTTATTTTCCACAGTACTCTAACCCTAGGTATATCTACGGTGTTTTAAAGACCTAATGTATCTTTACACAGCTTTATAACCAGAGGTAGTTTAACGGTGTACTATAGCATTTTCACGGCTTAGCAAGACCTAGACCCGTGTCTGGAAGGGTTGCTTCCAGGTAATCCATGGTGAGATAGTCCACCGGCATTTCCTTGGCTTCCACGTATTTGTACTCTAACAGTGGTATTTCCAACGCTATACCAAGTATTCTGCCGTATTACGACGATCCCACAGTTTCATAGAAACAGGAGATAACTGTGTATTCGTAGTTAGGGTTGATCAGATCCTATCCTAAGGCAACAGTCACGTGAGAGACCAGAAAGGGTGATTAATTAAGTCTACATCCAGGATAAGTCTAAACATGTATACAGCATAACAACTACCGATCATATATAAGATATATTAAATAAACATCATCCCTAATCCTAACATCTACATTTCAACAATCACATATTAATCTAGCTAATCAGCATGGCAACAATCATAGATCGTACTGAAATAATATGCAAAGTAAACATTATAACAGTAAGAAAGTAAGATAATATCACCGGATTAGAAGAGTAATACTGAGGATTACAACAGTCTGACTTGAATAACCTTGCTACAGCTTGATTACCCAATTACAACTTTCCTCTAGCTCTAACCGCTAACTTATATCTCTCTAGTTCTCCTCTAACTCCTAAGAGTAGTGCTAGAGAGAGAAACTAGAGAGAAAACTAACTACAAGAACAATTCTCCTCTAACTCCTAAGAGTAGTGCTAGAGAGAGAATTCTAGAGAGAGAAAGAGAAGTATGTGAAGAAAATGGTGTAAGGTGTGTTTTCAAATGGTGAAATGAGTGAGGTATTTATAGAAGAAGCTAGTTGGCCTTGGTACAAGTCTTGAAGCACGAAATACAAGCATCAAAGCAGCATACGGGGCGAGCGGACCAAGGGGGCAAACTGTAACAACCGGCAAATTAGGGCTAGAATTAGTGCCTAATTCTTTGTTAATACATGTAATTAGTTCTGTGTTAGGCTAATTAATGTATCGAAATATATATATTGTTGAATATATACGAAAATGCGATTTGGTTAAATCGTACGCAATTTAAATCGAATGTATTTCGATTCAATTTAATACGGACGTTGGTGACCAATTTTATTAAATAACGTTGTTATGTCAAAAATATTATTATAATAATATTTAGTATTCATTCGTATCGCACAATCAGAAAGTTACACAATTTAAAATGTTAAAACGCGCAACTAAATAAAATAACGTACATTTTATAACTCAAATATAAATCGATTAGTAGAACATTTAAATAAAATATCGCGTAATAATTTGTATTTTTAAAACGCACCAGTAATATTTAAAATAGTTATTTAACGAAAAACGACGGAGAAAACGAACACCACCCGGAGCGCGGAGCGGAGACTGAAAGTGGGGGAGTTTCATCAAAACCCCCTCCTCTCTCTCTTTTTCCCTCATTCACCACCTACACCCTCTCTCTCTTACTTTTCTTCTTTCTTTTTCTCTCTAAAAACTAAACCACCACCATCACACAAAATCGCCAAATAACACCACGAAACATCGCCGAAGCATACCACCCGTTTGGAGAAAAGTGACCACGACAACACGATCTACACTCCTATCTTTTCGGATTTTTCATCCGTCACTTTGTAAGTTTCCGACAAATCCCGACATCTCTCGTTTTTGATCATTTTTACTAGTTTGTAGTTTAAATAGGCTTGATATGTTCATGTGAGGGTTGGGTAAAAGAATCGGACCAAACGGAAACCCGAAAACATGTTTTTGGCTCAAAATCCGTCGATCAGACGTAAGTGACGCACTGATGAACCCAGATATGCGTCACTTCGTGCGACACTGACTAAGTGTCGCATAAGCCCTCTTTTCCCGTCACTACCTAAGTGACGCATTTTCAATATCCGTCACTACTAGCGTCACTTGCTTTAGTGACGCCTATGATCGAAACCAAATTTTTATACGACACTCTTGCCCGACACTACTCTAGTGACGCCTAGAACCTTAAACCGACACTTGTTACCGTCACTGCCTAAGTGTCGCCACCTTATGCGTCACTTACCTAAGTGACGCCCTAAACTCATATTTCGCAATTTTATGCGACACTTCCTAAGTGTCGCCTAAACCTTAAGTGTCGCTATAAGTGACGCTAAAAACAGAGAGTTTCAAACCATTTCTACTAAGTATCGAGACCAAAAATTTACCACTTGATTTCACCCAAATTCAAGTCCAGATGCGTTTTTCACTATAACAATATTATAGAAATAAAAATTTTCCAAGCTGACCTGGCAGCTCGACCCCAGCCAGGGGCTCTGCCCCTTGGACCCCGCCAGGGGCTGCCGCCCCTTGGACCCCGCTACCAGGGGCGCTGCCCCCGGACCCCCGTGTTTAGATGTCGTAAATACTTTTCACACTAAGTGTCGAACACTTACAAATAACGAAACCTGATTCAACGATACATATAATGATAACACTTTGAATCCTTATTACAAACCGTCACCAACGGGCCATACTTGTTTTCAAACTACAAACGGATTACTAAACAAACACTTGGACATAACGAGTTATGTAGACAACTAGCCTAGATGGTCTTGCGAGACATCTACTTACTTAACTTTATATGTTTAGGCATTTGAAGGTTACGGGTTCGGAGAACCTACGGTTGATATTACTTACTCGTTTATTGATATAAACGTACTTGCAAAGACTCAGGTGAGTCTTACGGCCCCACTTTTACTGTTTTATCTTATTGGGGGAGATACATGCTACTTATTTTTCCTGAACACAAGTACTAAACTGATTTCTATACCAAACGGAATTGCATGAGTTAATTACTATTTACTGAAGTCTCTCCATCATATATCGTTAGTTATGGACTTAAGCGCGAACAGTAGTTAATGGATCCATTAGGGAAATGACCCTCCCTGCCCGGGGTAGTAGCGCTACCACGTACCGATTTACACGTATAAACGGGTGACTATTATTTCGTTTACTTATGCTTGCTCAATTATGAGCATGTCACGGGAGCAAATGATTATTTACGGGTTAAGCTTCGATTATGAGCCTCATGGCAACGGTATAACTTGATTTCTTTACTTTTGCGAGATTTGCAAATACTTGATATACGCCTACGGGCACTACTGATGAAATCTTGTGTTCAAACTGATTATTTACTGATAAACCTGTGAGATTCACCAACCTTTTGGTTGACCCTTTTTAGCATGTATTCTCAGGTACACTTACGGAGTATGATCACTCCAGGATTACTAGCTAGAGTCGCATGATTTCCAAACTGCATTTAACGGAGATTCTTTGGCATTATCTTTTGTAACTATGGTTATGTAATAGAATCTCCCGCCACATACGTGGACTCTAGGCTTACATATTTTTGTAAAGAAAACTATATGTTTTCAAACGATTAAATTATGAAATGTAATTATTTTACAAAACGTCTCATTTAGAGGTCGTTTGCTGTATATCTTGTGCTTTGTATATTGATTAGTAACACCCAAAGTATGCTTCCGCAATTCATTAAATTTGGGGGTGTTACAGATTGGTATCAGAGCCTAAGGTTATAGTGAACTAGGTTGCATTTAGTGGGCCTAGACTATGACCGTTAGGCAGTATTTTCTCATTAGACATGACTGGTTCAGGAATTACAGCATACAACTTTAATTTAACATAGCCTGATCAACTATGTACAATTAAGGAAAGATGATGTAATGTCTGAAATGATTATGTTGAACGGGGATACGTTAGTTGACTCTGACCACGAGAGAACCGGACCATTACTTGATACGTGCTAGACACTAGGCTGGATATGATATATATTTATATATATTAGCCTCGTCTTACTTACACTCTGCCACAGGAATGGCAAACACACCACCTAATCCGACACACTCTCACTCGCGTGGGTCACGGAACCCACGAGTAGCCAGGAGGAACCCAAGGTCACCTCGAACCAACCCTTATCCTGTACATAACTCTCAGAACTCGGCACATCTCACGTTGCCAGTATTGGCTACCCAAGTCCGTCGTCAGGAGCAAAGACTCGAAAACTTGGAACTGGAACGACACCGAATGACTTACCTGCTTCGTCAAGCTCTCGACCGCATATCACAACTACAGCGAGAACAAGGGGATACCAACCTCTCTGTAAGCATAATTCAGGATTCCATGACCGCCGAATTAGGTGCGGATGAACTTGTAAGAGACCGACTAGAGGAATGTGAACAGCGTTCGCAAGAGACTGCGGATCACTCTCGAACAATAGCACAACGACTGGCTTTGGTGGAAGACAACGCCAGGCAAACAAACAGACTAGCAGAAACCGTGGACCGCCTTGTCGCACTGATGGAACAAATTAATCTACATTAAGATTAGTGTAGTTTTTGTCTTGTAATCTATCTCGTAATCTAGGGACTATCTAGCACTACTCTATGAACTAGTCGGATGTAACCATTCCCGACACCTTTTGTAATATCTCTATAGGATGTAACTTTTGAACTCATTTTATCTATCAAATATCCTTTGTTATCTCAACTCACATTAATTGTCATTTTCCATGTTGATGTTATGTATTACTGCTTTTATACATGTACATCTGTGACAATTACAAGTTCATACAAAATCTCATGTATCTTCATTTCTTTCATTGAAGAATCATGCCGCCAAAGACTCGACCATACACCGATGCCCAGATTACCTCCCTTATAACCCAGGCTGTTACTGAAGCCTTGGCTCGGAATACTCCACCAAATTCCTCGAGAAACAGCGATGCCGCTGAAACCACTGCTGCTAAACCTTGTTCTTACAAGGACTTCCAGAACTGCAAACCTCTAAACTTTGCAGGTACCGAGGGAGCTATTGGTTTAATACGCTGGATCGAGAAAGTTGAATCAGTATTTCTTATCTGCAACTGTGCGGAGGGGGACAAGGTTAAGTTCTCTGTTAGTACTTTTACTGACACCGCACTCACGTGGTGGAACACCTATGCCCAAACTGTGGGCGTTGCCGATGCTTACAAACTCCCGTGGGAGGAGTTGAAGGAGATGTTAAGGGGTGAGTATTGCCCCAGGGATGAACTGAAACAACTAGAGCTGGAATTCTGGAACCATAAGATGCAAGGTGATGATATCACCGGTTACACCAACCGTTTCCACCAGCTGGCACTTCTGTGCCCAACCATGGTCGATCCTGAGTACAAGAGGATCGAGAAATACATTGATGGACTGCCCGAGAAACTCCAGGACCTGGTGACTTCATCCAAACCAGGTACTATCCAGAACGCCATCCGTATGGCCCATGAACTCACGGCAAACGCTGTCCGCCGTAACACCACCTCAGCCCCACCTGCAAACAACAAACGAAAGTGGGAAGGAAACCCCAACTCATCCAACCAAATCACCAACCGAAAACCTGAGCCCCTTAGGGCTTATTCATCTGGCACTTCTGAAAGGAAAGGGTACGTTGGAAGCAGGCCCTACTGTCCCAAATGCAATCGTCACCACGACGGTTCCTGCCCTTGCACGAACTGCAAACGTTTTGGGCATCTGGCCAAGGATTGTCGAAGTCCCAGTGCCCCGAAGACTTGTTATGGGTGCGGGAGTCCTGGGCATTTTCAGAATAATTGCCCCAAGCAGAGAAACAACAACAACAACAGCAACAAACGGAACAACAACCCTGCTCGTAGCAGAGCATTTGTCATCAAAGCTGGGGAAGCTAGAGAAGACCCGAATGTTGTAACGGGTACGTTTCTTCTCAACGATCTTACTGCTTCAGTATTATTTGATACCGGTGCTGATAAAAGTTTCATATCTGATGAGTTTTGCCCACTACTTAATATCACCCCTTCGGCCTTAGATGTTAAGTACACTGTAGAGCTCGCAAATGGTAAACTCATAGAAACCAGTAGTGTGATACCTAATTGCACTTTAAACCTCGCAAACGAAACCTTCTCAATCGATCTAATGCCTGTTGAACCAGGAAGTTTTGATGTCATCGTGGGTATGGACTGGTTGTCCAAGCACCGGGCCGAAATTGTTTGCCATGATAAAATCGTCCGGATCCCTCTCGCCGACGGTAGTACCTTAATCATACAGGGGGAGACCGGTGGGTCGAGACTAAACTTAATCTCCTGTTTAAAAACCCGAAAATTTCTGAGAAAGGGTTACCCCGCAATACTCGCGCACATCACGGAGAAAAAGTCGGAGGAGAAGCGACTTGAAGATATGCCAATCGTTAGAGACTTTCCCGAAGTCTTTCCAGAAGAACTACCTGGTTTACCTCCACCTAGACAGGTTGAGTTCTCGATTGATCTCGTGCCGGGTGCCGCACCGGTGGCCCGAGCACCGTACCGCCTAGCCCCATCTGAACTTCAGGAGTTGTCCACTCAGTTACAGGAACTCCTGGATAGAGGATTCATTAGACCGAGTTCTTCACCTTGGGGAGCTCCGGTCTTATTTGTCAAAAAGAAAGACGGTTCATTTCGAATGTGTATTGACTACCGGGAGTTGAACAAACTAACCGTCAAGAACCGATACCCACTCCCTCGAATCGATGATCTGTTCGATCAACTTCAAGGATCAAGCTGTTATTCAAAGATTGATCTTCGATCAGGCTATCATCAGTTGCGTGTTCGCGATGCTGACATCCCAAAAACCGCATTCAGAACCCGTTACGGGCACTACGAATTCCAAGTAATGCCCTTTGGCCTAACCAACGCACCGGCTGTATTCATGGACCTTATGAATCGGGTGTGCAAACCGTACCTTGACAAGTTTGTTATTGTTTTTATCGATGACATCCTCATCTATTCGAGAAGCGAACAGGAACACGCACAACACCTCAGAACCATCCTAGAACTACTTAGACACGAGGAGCTTTACGCCAAATTCTCTAAGTGTGAGTTCTGGATAAACACCGTTCAATTCCTTGGACACGTTATCGACAGTCAGGGAATTCATGTAGACCCGTCAAAAATCGAGGCAATCAAGAATTGGCAAGCTCCAACCACTCCCACCGAGGTACGCCAATTCTTGGGATTGGCCGGTTACTACCGTCGTTTCATCGAAAACTTCTCAAAAATTGCCAAACCCCTCACAGTGCTGACTCAGAAGGAAAAGAAATTTGATTGGACCGATAAACAAGAGTCGGCATTTCAACTCTTGAAATCCAAGCTTTGCAGTGCACCCATTCTATCTCTACCCGAAGGCACCGATGACTTCGTGGTATACTGCGATGCTTCTCACCAAGGTCTCGGTTGCGTGCTGATGCAACGAGACAAGGTCATTGCTTACGCCTCCAGACAATTTAAAGTTCACGAGAAAAACTACACAACTCACGACCTCGAGCTAGGAGCCGTGGTGTTCGCTTTAAAAATCTGGAGACATTATCTTTATGGTACCCGCAGCACTGTATTCACCGACCACAAAAGCCTCCAACACATTTTCAACCAGAAAGATCTTAACATGAGGCAACGTAGATGGGTTGAATTACTCACCGATTACGACTGTGAGATCAAATATCATCCGGGCAAAGCAAACGTGGTTGCTGATGCTCTCAGCCGTAAGGAACGAACAAAACCACTCCGAGTCCGGGCACTCAGTATTACCATTCATAACGACCTCACCACCCAAATACATCTTGCCCAACTCGAAGCCCTGAAACCCGATAACTTCAAGAACGAGGCCTTGCGAGGCATGGATAAACAATTCGAGATCAGACCCAACGGAGTTAGGTATTTCTCTAACCGAATCTGGTTGCCTAATTTCGGAAACCTTCGGGACTTGGTGATGGATGAAGCTCACAAGTCCAAGTATTCTATCCACCCGGGATCCGACAAAATGTATCACGGCATCAAGGAGTTTTATTGGTGGCCGAACATGAAAGCTGACATTGCTTTGTACGTCAGCAAATGCTTAACTTGTTCCAAGGTCAAGGCCGAGCACCAAAGACCTTCCGGATTGCTCCAACAACCTGAAATTCCTCAATGGAAATGGGAGAAAATTACCATGGATTTCATAACCAAACTACCTAAATCGGCGAGCGGTTGCGATACCATTTGGGTGATCGTCGATCGGCTCACCAAATCGGCTCATTTCTTGGCAATCAGAGAAACCGACAAAATGGAACGCCTTACACAAATTTACATCAAAGAAATCGTTTGCCAACATGGTGTCCCTCTCTCGATTATCTCTGACAGGGATGCTCGTTTCACATCTCGCTTCTGGCAATCACTCCAAAAATCACTGGGTACCCGTCTCGATATGAGTACCGCGTACCATCCTCAGACCGATGGCCAGAGCGAACGAACTATTCAGACACTGGAAGACATGCTACGAGCCTGCGTAGTTGATTCCGGTACAAATTGGGAAAGACATCTACCGTTGTGCGAGTTCTCGTACAACAACAGCTATCACGCCAGCATTAAAGCTGCACCTTTTGAGGCACTGTACGGTCGTAAGTGCCGATCGCCGATCTGTTGGACTGAAGTGGGAGAAAGTCAACTCACTGGTCCTGAACTCATACATGAAACCACAGAGAAAATCGTTGAAATCCAAAACCGACTCAAAGCCGCGCGTGATCGTCAGAAAAGCTATGCTGACGTGAGACGCAAGCCACTCGAGTTCCAGGTTGGGGATCGAGTACTCTTAAAAGTATCGCCTTGGAAAGGCGTAATCCGATTCGGCAAACGCGGAAAATTAAACCCCAGGTACATTGGACCTTTTGAGATCCTCGAGAAAATAGGTCCAGTGGCATATCGATTGCAGCTGCCCTCTGAACTCAGCAGCATGCACCCTACTTTTCACATTTCTAACTTAAAGAAATGTTTGTCTGACGAGACACTTATTATTCCCCTCGACGAGATTCGCATCGATGACAAACTACATTTCGTTGAGGAACCTGTCGAAATTATGGACCGTGAGGTCAAACAACTGAAACAAAGTCGTATTCCAATCGTCAAAGTCAGGTGGAATTCGCGGCGCGGTCCAGAATTCACTTGGGAACGGGAAGACCAAATACGACTCAAGTATCCACACTTATTCACCGATTCTGCCCCTAACGCAACTTCGACTTAAATTTCGGGACGAAATTCTTTTAACAGGGGGAGAATGTAACAACCGGCAAATTAGGGCTAGAATTAGTGCCTAATTCTTTGTTAATACATGTAATTAGTTCTGTGTTAGGCTAATTAATGTATCGAATTATATATATTGTTGAATATATACGAAAATGCAATTTGGTTAAATCGTACGCAATTTAAATCGAATGTATTTCGATTCAATTTAATACGGACGTTGGTGACCAATTTTATTAAATAACGTTGTTATGTCAAAAATATTATTATAATAATATTTAGTATTCATTCGTATCGCACAATCAGAAAGTTACACAATTTAAAATGTTAAAACGCGCAACTAAATAAAATAACGTACATTTTATAACTCAAATATAAATCGATTAGTAGAACATTTAAATAAAATATCGCGTAATAATTTGTATTTTTAAAACGCACCAGTAATATTTAAAATAGTTATTTAACGAAAAACGACGGAGAAAACGAACACCACCCGGAGCGCGGAGCGGAGACTGAAAGTGGGGGAGTTTCATCAAAACCCCCTCCTCTCTCTCTTTTTCCCTCATTCACCACCTACACCCTCTCTCTCTTACTTTTCTTCTTTCTTTTTCTCTCTAAAAACTAAACCACCACCATCACACAAAATCGCCAAATAACACCACGAAACATCGCCGAAGCATACCACCCGTTTGGAGAAAAGTGACCACGACAACACGATCTACACTCCTATCTTTTCGGATTTTTCATCCGTCACTTTGTAAGTTTCCGACAAATCCCGACATCTCTCGTTTTTGATCATTTTTACTAGTTTGTAGTTTAAATAGGCTTGATATGTTCATGTGAGGGTTGGGTAAAAGAATCGGACCAAACGGAAACCCGAAAACATGTTTTTGGCTCAAAATCCGTCGATCAGACGTAAGTGACGCACTGATGAACCCAGATATGCGTCACTTCGTGCGACACTGACTAAGTGTCGCATAAGCCCTCTTTTCCCGTCACTACCTAAGTGACGCATTTTCAATATCCGTCACTACTAGCGTCACTTGCTTTAGTGACGCCTATGATCGAAACCAAATTTTTATACGACACTCTTGCCCGACACTACTCTAGTGACGCCTAGAACCTTAAACCGACACTTGTTACCGTCACTGCCTAAGTGTCGCCACCTTATGCGTCACTTACCTAAGTGACGCCCTAAACTCATATTTCGCAATTTTATGCGACACTTCCTAAGTGTCGCCTAAACCTTAAGTGTCGCTATAAGTGACGCTAAAAACAGAGAGTTTCAAACCATTTCTACTAAGTATCGAGACCAAAAATTTACCACTTGATTTCACCCAAATTCAAGTCCAGATGCGTTTTTCACTATAACAATATTATAGAAATAAAAATTTTCCAAGCTGACCTGGCAGCTCGACCCCAGCCAGGGGCTCTGCCCCTTGGACCCCGCCAGGGGCTGCCGCCCCTTGGACCCCGCTACCAGGGGCGCTGCCCCCGGACCCCCGTGTTTAGATGTCGTAAATACTTTTCACACTAAGTGTCGAACACTTACAAATAACGAAACCTGATTCAACGATACATATAATGATAACACTTTGAATCCTTATTACAAACCGTCACCAACGGGCCATACTTGTTTTCAAACTACAAACGGATTACTAAACAAACACTTGGACATAACGAGTTATGTAGACAACTAGCCTAGATGGTCTTGCGAGACATCTACTTACTTAACTTTATATGTTTAGGCATTTGAAGGTTACGGGTTCGGAGAACCTACGGTTGATATTACTTACTCGTTTATTGATATAAACGTACTTGCAAAGACTCAGGTGAGTCTTACGGCCCCACTTTTACTGTTTTATCTTATTGGGGGAGATACATGCTACTTATTTTTCCTGAACACAAGTACTAAACTGATTTCTATACCAAACGGAATTGCATGAGTTAATTACTATTTACTGAAGTCTCTCCATCATATATCGTTAGTTATGGACTTAAGCGCGAACAGTAGTTAATGGATCCATTAGGGAAATGACCCTCCCTGCCCGGGGTAGTAGCGCTACCACGTACCGATTTACACGTATAAACGGGTGACTATTATTTCGTTTACTTATGCTTGCTCAATTATGAGCATGTCACGGGAGCAAATGATTATTTACGGGTTAAGCTTCGATTATGAGCCTCATGGCAACGGTATAACTTGATTTCTTTACTTTTGCGAGATTTGCAAATACTTGATATACGCCTACGGGCACTACTGATGAAATCTTGTGTTCAAACTGATTATTTACTGATAAACCTGTGAGATTCACCAACCTTTTGGTTGACCCTTTTTAGCATGTATTCTCAGGTACACTTACGGAGTATGATCACTCCAGGATTACTAGCTAGAGTCGCATGATTTCCAAACTGCATTTAACGGAGATTCTTTGGCATTATCTTTTGTAACTATGGTTATGTAATAGAATCTCCCGCCACATACGCGGACTCTAGGCTTACATATTTTTGTAAAGAAAACTATATGTTTTCAAACGATTAAATTATGAAATGTAATTATTTTACAAAACGTCTCATTTAGAGGTCGTTTGCTGTATATCTTGTGCTTTGTATATTGATTAGTAACACCCAAAGTATGCTTCCGCAATTCATTAAATTTGGGGGTGTTACACAAATGACACCACACAAGCCAACAAACCCCGTATACTGCACTTAAGGTACCGTATACGGTACCTAGTGCCAAGGGGGAGGGGGGTTGGTGCTTGGTTTGGCCTCCACTGACTTCTCGGTTGCTTGGTTCGTCCGTATCTTCTTCGTTTGGAGTCCGATTTTCTTGATTCTTGCGCTGTTGGCTTCGTTTCTTCGTTACGCTTCTAATGACACTAAGTTTGCCAAATTTGTAAGTGTTTGACTTTTACGTGTTCCGGATGACGATCGACGGGCTTCCAGACTACACATCTTCTTCATTCTTCACCCGTTTCTCTTGATTCTTTCACCTCCGATCTTGTATTTTTCTATTGAATCATAAAATATGCATTAAGATCTAATTTTATAGGATAACCAAGAATGGAATATTTAAGGTGATTGTTTTCGCCTCGGTTTGCGTGCAAAATGGATGTTTTAACTGATTTTTGTAGCAACGCCCGTATTTAGACTACCATGGTGATTTTTGATGATAAATGATTGTTTTGAAATGTTTTCACCAAAGAATAGTCCAAAAAGTGCGGAAATAAGCACTTAAAAACATGACTTTTTGGGTCACATCAAGTATCCCACACTTAAGCGTTACTTGTCCTCAAGCAACACTCAGTTGTGTCCTGTGAAAACATTATATAGATTTTAGGTGAGTTAGAGCACCTCCAAAAAGTTACCACTTTGTCATATGGGAAAATTATTTAGAGAACATAGGGAAAGCTAAGATGATCCTTTCAGAAATAAGTATTGACTTTCCCAGGCATACTTTCCAAATCTTGTGATCTTGGAGTATACATGACTAGGCGATCTCACTAAAGGTGGTCACTCAATTCACTCAGAGTGTATCGGGTTTCCTATCAATCTAGCACAATCGAAATTGCTCAAATAGCCAGTCATGCAGCACTCATCATCATAAGCTTGGTCGAGAATCGGATCTCCACCACTTCGGAAGAGGACGGTGCTAATTATCCCAAGACATTCGAGTGGGTTGTAGTGTTTGTGAGGGTTAAGGGTATGGATAGTGGTGATTTTTGGTTTAAGGGGTTGCTTATCATAGGCATTCTAAGAATCATGAAAAACTTATTGTAGAACGGAGAAGATAGCTACTCGTATTTCATTGGATCTTTCTTTGAAAGATTGATACTCTGAAGCACTTTAGCTTTATTTTCTTTTCCTTTTCTTTTCTTTCTTTTTCTGCTTTTTATTTTCTTTTCTTTCTTCAGAACTTCCTTGCCAGAGAACTTCCAATGATATTTTTGCTTTTCTCTCAGAAATCTCTTGTTTCTTTTCACGGACTACTTCGAGTCTTTTCTTCTGGTGCCAATTTTTCGCACCCTTGATTTTCTAATTTTGGTGAACACGGAGGAGTAGATCAATTCAGAAAGAGATTCTTCAAGATGTTTTTCATAACCTTAGAAATTCCAAGATAAGTTGTTGGGAATTTGGGAAAAGTGGTTAAAGATATAGGGTTTTGAAGAAACGAAAGGTTTAGGCTCAACAGGGTTTTCTAGGCGGATCATCGATACTAAAAATGAGTATCGGAAGGGTTTTGGGCTTGAAAAGGTATGTAAGAATGGGTTAAATCCTAAGGAATGTCGAGATCATCTAATTGCACCTATACCGCGTACGGTACTCTCCAATGTGGTCTCGAAACGTATGTCAGGAACAAGTTCTAATTTAGAGATACTAGCATCAGCACACACAAGATATGAACAATGTAGCATTTAAAATGAATGCTTTTAAGGCTCAAAACCTCACTGTAAATTTGGGTTTGTATGTGCCTAGCCATGCTCCTTAGATTGTTAATACTTATTTAAGAAATCTACCTTAATTTCCCTAGTATTCTTGAATAACTAACTAATATTAGAAATGGTTCCTCTTCGAAAGAAATCGTAACTCAAAAATAGTAGAGCTAATCGGATGATTTGGCTCATACTTTATTATTTTTGTTTAAAAGTTTTGAAAATTTTGAAAATTTGAGGAACGTTTTCTGAGTGAAGTTATTCGAACATTAAAATCTGTAAGACATCTAATTCAAGGTATTCTATACCTGCTATCCCACACTTAGAGTGATAACACGTAAAAAGTCATGTTTTTACTTATGTTATTTCCTGCATTTTAGACTCAAAGTTAGCAAAACCACACCAATAATGTCAAATATTATGATATTTTGTTAACTAAGTCAAAACGGAAGTGATATTTATAAAACCATTGAAAATGATACGAAAAACGTGAAAAAAGGAGCATAAACGGTCAACGAATCTTTAGTTCACGCGTTTCAACACTTTTTGAGCAAAACTAAGAATTATGACCTCTAATTTATGTCATTATGTTCGTTAGGAAAAGACGATCGCGTGGATATAAAGAACGTTGAAAACGGATGCACGATGAAGAAGATACGCCCAAACGAAGATCACAAGCAACCGACGGATCACGATACGGGAGAGACAAGCCGGATACGGCCAAGCCCAACCGTATACGGCCAAGACCAAGCCGTATACGGCCTGTCCCAACCTTATACGGCCAAGGTCCAGTCGTATATGGCCAATCTCCCCCGTATCCGCCCTTGTCCCTCCCCCGATACGGCCAATCTCTCCCGTATACGGCCAAATTCAACCGTATCGTGTGTTTTGGTCATCCAAGGTGCAATCTTGATACGGGTGGGAAATACGGCTGAGATTTTGGAGGTGGAAATACGGTTGAGGAATACGGTTGAGACAAATCTATAAATACTAACCACCACCTCCTCAATTCACACATTCTCAACATTCTACACTTCATTCATCCAATTCTCTTTCACACTTCTCTTTTATTTTATTTTTCGGTTTTTATTTTTAGCTTGTAGTTTTGGTTTCTCTCTCTAGAGTTTTCTCTCTCTAGAGAGAAGTAGATAGTTAGTTAGTTAGAGGTAGAGAAGAGAAAAGCAAGACGTTGTAATCACGGTGTAAAAGCATTCTTGGTGCAAAACTACGCGTTTCTCAATATTACTCTGCTCAAATTTCTGGTGATATCTATCCTCTCATACTTATACTATGTTTGAATTATTTCTGCTTATTTGTATGATGTGTGCTATGTGTATTGCCATGATTACTGAGTAGTGTCCTATTGCGGTTGTTGAAATGTAGATAATTAGATGTAGGGATGATGTTAAATTAATCTTTATTTAAAATATGTGATTGGGAATTATTAAACTTTATTATGTTCAAACTTATCATGCATCTAGACTTAGTTATGGATCACCCTTTCCAGTCCTTCGCGTGACTGCTACTTAGGTTTAGAAACTGATCACCTCTAGATACGGTAGTTTGTTATCTGTGTTATCGTACGAAGCCGTGTCTGTTACTGTAATTCGGCTAAAGTACTGGGTATAGCGATGGAAACACCACTGGTGGAGTACAACCGTGGAAGCCTGAGGAAAAGCCGTTGGTACCATCACTGTGGACTACCTAGAAACCTTAGAATATGGTCTAGACATCATAAAGCTGTGGAAATGCCAAGTACATCGTAGGCCTACCTCTGGTTACGAACACGCTGTGGAAATACAGTAACTAAAGTACACCGTGTCTATAGTTAGAATTGGTTAAATAGTTATACGCAGTGAGACTAATTCTGGTTATAAAGCCGTGGAAATGCTGTAAGCATTGTACACTGTAATAGTATCTAGAATTGGTTGAACCATGGGACTGTTGGAGTACACGGTAGACTGATCTCCGATTATACGGCATTGTGAAAAATGGTAACAGTACTGTACACCGTAATAGTACTCAGGGTTAGCAACCGTTGTGGAAAAGTGCACTGTACCCCGTTAAGTGTGTCTAGGGACGAATGACTGATCGCAAAGGAGAGTTCTAGATCATGACAGAAGTAATTAAGCTTATAAAACCTAAGGCATGAGTCTAGAGATGAAAGTCAAGCCCAGCAGTGGTTCAAGATTCTTAAAACCCCTAGACTCTACAAAACTGATAGTTTGAAATAATAGGTTTATAATTAGTACATGGTTAAATAATAGCAGTTGTAGTTAGGTGTTAAGAAAGGTCGGAATAACCCAATGGGCAGCCTGTCACCTTATTCCTGCACCCTTCAAGGGTCGCTGTCTCTACAAAGACATGTGTGGGGGGTCGGATAGTCTGTTCTGATCAGAATCACGATAACCTAGGTACTCAGTGACATACTTATGTAGGTCTGACCGAAACAAGTAGGGTCCTAGCGTTTACACCTGTAATGCATCTGTCTGTTAATTAATTAAGTCCTTAATCACCTTTATAATGAACATCACCCCAACAACTGATTATTGAAACTTCAACAGCCGCATTCTCTATCTATCTAGCTAATTACCGATTCTCATCTCTATTTTACTTTTCTGCATTTAGTTAATTAATTTACTTGAAAACCAAAAAAACAAAATCTACCTATCTACACAACCCAACCTAATAGTAAACCTTATCTTTGGCCAAAGCTTCATTTCAATTTGCTCTGATTAAAGAACGACCTCGAGTTATACTTGCTGCTTACTCACCCAGTGTAGTAGGTAGTACCTATAAGTTGAGCCCCGCATATTATAAATTTTAAAACTTACCCACGACGCCCGCCTGATTTGTCCGGACGAGTCCTTTGACGACGAGGACGGTTCACTCGCGTGAGCTAAAACGAACCTGACTTATCGGGCGACGTCAAGTTTTTGGCGCCGCTGCCGGGGATCGTAGAGCGTTACGATTCTGAAGCCGCCTTAGATAAATTAGCTGTTAGGAGATCCTTTTCGTTTAGGTTCACTTAGACTTATCCGAAAGTTACTTACCTGCCTTAGAATAATTTAGTAATATAAAATGAAAAATTCAAAAATATCTTTCTACGATTCGCCGCCTTCAAGCCCCGTTTCTCCAATCGCCCACAAGACGACCGAAGAAATGACGGCCACGGACGACGCTGAGTTCTTCGACTGCCTAGAACAAGAGTTTGAATCCGAATTCTACTCTTCATCTTCAACTACATCCGAAGAAATCTCTGTTAGTCCAGATGACGATTCTAGAACCATAGGGCAATTCTTAGATCTTGACTTAGGACCCAATGAATCTCAGCAGAAGATTTCAACTTCTGTCTCTAGCATTCCAAGCTATCAGGTCATACCTGAACCTGAGATCTCATTTCCCTTAGAAAATTTCTCGCAATTCCCTGATTTTGCTGGAACTTCTGAGAATCTTCAAACCATCCGTTTTCCACCCGCTGAAGAACACATCCCCATAAGGAATGAAGACGCTTACGAATATCCTCCAAAATCACCAATTTTTATAAACCTCATACCAGAACCTGCGTACACCATATACCGTGTCGTTGATAGAGATATACTTGACCAGTCTGATGAAGAAGTCCGCTATGTTGGGTACTCTCTTGATCCTGACAGGAGGTTAGCTGTTTGTAGGGCATTTGTCAGACATCTCAAAACATCAGACTTTCCTTTCTCAGTCGATCAAAGAATAGTCATCAGTAGGATTGATAATCAAATCAGTACTCTCCACTGTCTTCCAAACCAAAAGAAAGATGGTATCTTCACACGATATAGGGTGGAAGAACAAAAGCTTATATCCATAATAGACCTACTAATGGACCTATTTGCCAGCACTAAATATCACTCGGAGTCACAAACCCTGATTGATCGTTATGTTGCGGCTATGATATATGAGCTTGAGTTCTGAATCTCAAAAGATCCCGCAAACCCTCTAAACATTTCTGGAAAAATTCCTTTCTTCGTTGACCCTGCCACCTATATAATCAAAACGTTGTTAGAGATATTTCCTGGAGCTGCTGACGATAAGAAAGAATATTCACGTTGAACTCACTTTACTTTTCGATCATTCTAAATTTCCTTTCACTTTGTCTCAAAGATCGTTGATCATGGATATCACCGAAGCAGTTCACGCTACAACCGGAGATCCTGATTCAGAGGAAGAACGGAAATTTCAGAATACTCTAGATAAACTTCTCCACAACCTTAATCATATAGACAAAGGAACACGAGTAGGAATTTCAAGTCCGAAGAGAGTTAGGAAAGAATTTTATAAGTTTATTGGCAATCTTCTAGACTTAGGCAAAAAGGAACGTAAGTTTCTCAGTGAATTCGAAATATTTTTTCTAAATCCTGCAGATCTAGTCGACTCTGTCATTAAAAACCCTTATGGTTAAATTCATTCCTCGCCATACTCTTCTGCACCCAAGAACACCGAATGCTTTTAAGCATTTGATCTTGATTAATTAAAACTGTTTTGGAAAGTCGGGCTAAAGACTTTAAACCAAGCGCTTATTGGGAGGCAACCCAATTTTATAAGTTTTAAATTAGTTAGTTTCTTTTAGTTACAAAGAACTTCTAAAAACTTTGGTTTTCGCAAAATCTGTGCAGTTTCTAAAATTTAAAATTTTTATGAACTTTAAATTTTTAAAATTGTTAAGATTTCAAGAACTCAAAATTTTTTAGACCAAAAATAAGTTCCCTTTATTTTTAGCATTATCTTTCGCGTTTTAAATAAAACAACTTTTTATCCGCGCACAATACTACGCAAACTTTGAAAATTTTTGCTAAAATTATTTAACTTAAGTTTTTAAAGTTTTCATCCAAAATAATTTAAAACATAAGTAATTAAAATATAAAAGGGAGGTGGAAGTATTTAGGGATTTTTGGGATTTAAGAAATAACAAAAAAAAATCACAAAATTCAAATCTCTCTCTCTCTTCCCCTTCTTCTTCCTTGCGCCGACCTCACCCCAAACCCACCACCATCTCCATTTTTTTACCATCTTCAACCAAATCAAGCTCAAAACCTTGCTCCATTTCGTGATTATGTAGTCTCTAACTCATTTACATCAAGATTAAGGTAAGATTCAAGCCCTAATTCTCAAAATTCTCTAACTTTAAAAACCTAGGGTTTCAAATTATTGGTGATTATTGCTAGTTAAAATTTCGAATTTGAGCAATGATTCTTGCTTAGTAGTGATATAAGATGATGTAGGAGCTTGCATTTCATGAATTTATTGGAGAATTATGAGTTTGAGTTTTTAAAGTTAGTTATTTTGCCCTAATTGTTCATATTTGCTTAAGTGATGATTAAATTGCTTATGTGAAGTTGCTAGTGATTGTTATATGCTTAGAATAGTATAAGTAACTTGTGCATTTGCTTTGTTCTTAATCAAACATGATTATGGTTGCACTTTGAGAATTCAAGTAAGCTTGAAAATCTGTTTTTGCTAAGTGTCACATTTTGAAATAAAATCTTTACTTAGAAATGATACTTGTGCTTGATTGCATGTTTTAAGCCTACTTTGATTCTTGAAAGCACTTAAAATGAATTAACAAATGAATCAAGATTTCTAAGTGGCGCTACTTTGGTAAAACAAAGTTAGTGAAGCTTATAAGTTATGATTTGTTCCGACATTCAAGTAACCATTTCCATTTAAAACAATTTGATTTGTGATAAAGGTTTGAACTTAGAAGTAAGTATGGTCTATTTTGTTCCAATGCATCGTGACTTTAATTGACTACTTAAAAAAAAAAAAAAAACGTGATGCTTGCACCAAAATTGCCACACCAACTTTAAAGAACATTCTTAAATCATAAAACGGCAATAATGAGCTAACTTGAACTTTGATTGCCTACTTGCTCGGCATGATCATAAAACGTTCACTTTAAAATGCCATGTTAGTTTGCTAGTTTGTGTAGGTAAGTTGCTTTCGCCACTTTAAGGTAACTAATAAGCATAGAATGAACCCATAAGTAGTAACTTGTGAATATCTAATGCTTAAATGCTTATGTGGTTGGAATTGGAACTAGTCTCAAATTTTCAAGTCACTTTAATTTGATAAAGTCCACTTGGTAATTTGTTGCAAATAGTTCCTCATAGCTTCTTACATAAATCAAAGTTCATTTAGATGGTTGAAAAGTGAGATTTTGATTATTATTGGTCATTACAGGTTTATGGATTATCCACTTTTTAAAGCCCTCATTACGATTTTTTTCCAAAAATTCTAGGGTTTAATATAATCTGTGTAACATCCTCGAAATGGACCTAGTTGTTTATATATTATTTCTTGATTTAAATATGTATTTAAACGTGTTTGGAAATAATATTGTTTGAAATAGTTGAAATAATTGGAATAGGAGTCGAATATTCCAATGTGATAAGTAAATTATTAATTGTTGTAAATTAATATAGTTGACGGTGCAATAAAACGTTTGGACTCGCAAATGATTTTCGGGTTCCATACAATAGATTGAGATGGGGTATTAAATTATACCCGTATATTGAAGGCGGTTTGTGAACCGACTATATATTTAACTTTCCATTTTAGGAAAGTTCATTTAGAAACTTCAAAACTCACAGAAACTCTCAGAAAACCTCCGAATCAAACTAGAAATCAAATCAGGAAGTTGTGATTCTCGTGAAACTTCACCATGGACAGATTATCATCAGTATATTCTTCAATCAGTAAGTGTTCTTGAGTATTTAAGAATTTGATTTCGATTGAAATTTGGGTGAATTGATGATTTGGAAGAATTAGATGTTAGAAACATGTAATAACTGTTATATAGTGTTTATATGAAAGTATTTGTGACATATAACAGTTAGAAAATGAGTTTGGGGTGATTTTTGTTAAAAACCCGTGGGTTAGGGTTTTGTTGTTCGTACAGGGCCTGGACGACGATGGAAGCCGGCGGCTTGGTCTTGTTTGTTGAAACCGGCTGCTTCATGATGAAGCCGGCGGCTTGTGCCCAGTTGGTTGAAGCCGGCGGCTTCTTTGGCAAGCCGGCGGCTTGTGTTGCATTTTAGGAAACCAGTGGATGGTGATAAGAAGCCGGCGGCTTCTAGGAGGAAGCCGGCGGCTTGGAGGGCTGATATAGCTTTTTATTATCTTGTTGATTGTTATGCGACTGGTACTTGTTGTAAAATGGTACTGTGATTGATAATTAATATATGATAAGAGTTATATTGAAATCCATAAAATGTGATTAGGAACTAGTAATTGAAAAGTAAATTATGTTAAGTTCCTAAATGTTAAAGATTGATATAAGTTTAGTATTGATGATCATGATTACTAACTTATATTTGATTTGTTGATTCTCAGATGTGGAGAAGGCTCAGTGATATTAGACTACTGAGTGGAGGCCTGAGGTAGTCGGTGAGTGGATCTGTAACCTCAGTGTGATTTAGTTGTAATGATTTGATTTACAACAAGTAATTATAGTATTACTTTGATAGAATGTAATTGTTGAGATATCTTGCCATGATAGTTTGACTAGTTGCTTACTTGGCTGTTTGAGCTAGTATGTAAGATTCTGAGGTCAACTTGACTTGACAGTTGGACTTGGTTGTTATTGTAGATGACAAGAGATCTTGAAACTTGAAATGTTGGTTTGGAGATCTAGGTCGTGTGTGATTAACAACTGGTTATCGGTAATTCTGTATAGGCCAATACAGATGATTGATAAGAGTTCCTTGATTACCAAACCGGTATTAGGGTATCTCAGGAGCCACCGATCCTCATGACGATTGATAATGTTTGATTGGTGTAGCTTGACATTGATTGGATGTCGAGTGAATGATTGATTTTCTGTTTATTGTTATTTGATGTAAACAGATTATTATGCTAGGTTGTACTGTTGCTTATAGTTTCATTCACTTAGCTTTATGCTAACCCCACCACAGTTCTGCCTGCAGGTTGAAATAGATGGGACATATTGGGCAGGGCAGGAAGTTGTTGGACTGGATGGAATGTTTGACAGGCTTTTACTCTGATGTTAGTTTTATAACTAAAGAGATGTGCTGAATTATATAACACCGAGTTTGTTAAAATGTCATGTATTAGATTTGAAAAAGTTTATTGACATTTTAATTGACATTGATAGTAATGTTTTGAAATATATACGCTTCCGAGTCGCAAATATTATATATAGTGTTTATAATTAACGAGGGGTGTTATAAGTTGGTATCAGAGCAATAGTTTGGGTGAATTGGACATGACAGAATGTTCAATCCTAAACTTTGATTGAGTTGAGTCAAACATTCCAGTGGGTGCGGGTTTAGTTGATTAGTGAATGTGTGAGAAAGTGATTGGTTGAATATGTACTAACTCTTAACAAGTTGTGAAGTTGTTGTTTGATTGCAGAGATGGACGAACATGAGTATTAGATTGGTATATTTCATGTTTCCTCAACACTCGTGGGCTTAAGATTGCCAGGTAATCTTCGATAAGCCTATGTTAATTTACATTAACTTAAATTGTTTACTCTGTTATGTTGAGTAAGCTTTGTTGTGAAGTTAATTGAGTCAGACTGATATGATTCCCCAGTTTTGAGTCAACTAATGATTGCTATATGTTGACATGAGGATAGCAATATTGAATGAGATGTTCATTGTTGTGGTTATTTCTGATTGAATTGTAAATGCAGAAATATGTTTAAGTAGACAGAGAGTTGATTAAGGTTTAACAAGATTGATGTTAGAACCTAAGAGTGTCTTTATTGGTGATACAAAATAATTGATAGTATTATGTTAATGGATTAATCACTAGGTGTGATCTAAATCCTTGTTAAGGAAGGTTGTGTCATTTGAATTGATAATGACTGCTAATTGAGAAAATATGTGTTTATGTGACTATATGATATGTGTCGACTATAGTTAAACACTTGACCTAAACAATGACTGATAGGTTTATAAGAAATAGGGCTTATGATAAAGCTAAATTGATTGGGAAGTGATGGATCTTTCTGGGCAATTGTAAATTAAGAAATGAAATGTTTTATAGTAACAGGATTGAGTAGGCTTGTTATGACAGTGATGCTTGATAGTATAGTATATGTCAAAGTGATAATAGTTAATTAAGATGTGTCCTGAATTTGGAGGAAAATAAGGACATTGATTAGTGTTAAGTATTGAAACTATGATGATGAGTTATCATGTGTTTGAGGTTTCAGATAAGTGATATACTGAGTAATTCAGTTGTTGAAAATTAGAACATTGTGTGTATGTGAGATGACTTGCATATGTAAGGTTGAATATGTAAAGTAGTAAACTGATTTTGAGTATGTATCATCTGTTAGAAATTATTAAATAGATGTTGATTGATTTGAAATCATGAAGTATTTAATATATATGAGATGAGAATATATCACATTGATAATTATAATGTAGAGTAGCCTGAGAATGGATTGTGAATAACATAATCTTGCAACGCCTGATCACCGTTGTTATATTATGTGGTGTCACATGAACTTGTTGAGGCTACTTGGTATAAAAGAAATGTAATGTGATTTTAGAAATGGAGCATGATGGTATGCTAAGTTGTTTAATAATTGTTTTGACAAGAAAACAATCAGTTGATAGGACTGTGACTTTTAGACTGTAAAAGTGACAGTGTAAATGATAGTTGTCATTGATAGAGGTTTTGATGATAAACCTAATTAACAAATTTGATTTTGTTGAATGAGTAATTGTGATTGATTTTGATAGATTACTTGTAGATGAATTTGATAGTGTTTAAAGGGGTCACTATTTTGTATTTGGCTTGTATGATGCCAAAGTTGAAATAGGTTGATATTGCCTTGCTTGAGGAATTTCTAGTATTATTGAATGTAATAATTTAAAATATAAGTTTGAAAGTGAACATATAAGATGAAATGGTTTGTTGTGAGTTAATATTGATAGTATGTTAACTTTGAAAGTCAAACCATGAATAGTGAGTTGTGTATAAAATTAATTGCTTGTGATTGGTTTGAGATTGGGTCAAACTAGAGAAAAGCAATTAGAGAATTTTATTGATTAATTGATTGAAATTGAAGTTGACATATAGTCAACTGTTTGTGTTGAAATAGTCTAACATAGATTGAAATGTTATGATTGCGTGGAATGTGATTAAATTCCTAAATTGGTTTAAGTTTGTGAAACTTGATAACTTACTTAAAGCTAGTATTAAGTAATTGAAATATTGTTAAGTGTAATTGAGTATTCAGTTAGGTAATATTTGATATTTGAACTGAATATGTGTTGAAGAATTATACAGATATGAAGTCATTGTTTGATATGACAATTATAATTTGTTAAGATATGTTAGAATAATTAAATCACATTGATTAGAATTGTGATAAGAAAATCTTATCAGTGTATGAAGCTTGTGATGATAGCTGTGATTGGGTAAGAATGTGAGATAAGAATTAATTAAAAGTTATTTGTTGATTGTATGCAAATAAAGTAAGTGATGAAGTGGTAAATTGAGATTAGATCCAACTAAGGTATGATATGAAAGTATATCTGGAGCTGGATGGTGTTAAAGATTTAGTTGATCTTTGTTTGATAAATTGAGGAAATATGAATTGAATGATTGTTCATATTTTAAGAAATTGTATATGTTAGGAAGTAAGGGAAACCTTAAAATTGATAGGTGATGATTGTATTCACCAAGCTTTTATTGTAAGTTTAAGCTGAAATGTTTAAGTTATATATGAGTTGGTAAGTATATAAGTGAAACATAGAATTGATAATTATTCCATGTCCTGTGGTATGGATATGTGATGACTAGTACTACTGAGAAGGCTTGATAAAGACTTTAACAGTCTGAATGGCCTAGTGTATAGGATTAAATGGAATTGATGTGTATGTGTCCATTTAAGAGAGTACCTGAAGTTGTGTAAGTATATATGTGTGATATACATGATAATAAATGGCATGATAAATTTTAATAGAATGAATTAAAATGTGCCATAAGTTAAGTAGAGGTTAGTTAATTGTGATTAACTTGATGTAGATTTTGTTGGAAATGTGTTGGAAAGTAGCACATTGTGGTATTGTGATACTTGAATGGTAGTATCATAATATTGATTAAGACTGACTTAGTTGCTATATTGATGGGATGTAGTACTAAGTGATTATGTGGTTAAAGTGGTATAATTTTCTAATTGCTTGTGATTAGTAGTTTATGATTGTAAGGTTAAATTGAAATAACTGGTTGCTAAGATAAGATTCTGGATGTCTTACCAGTTTAAGTATTATATATAGGAATTCTAACTGATGGTTAGTTAGAGTTTGAAGACAAATATTAAGTACTGATAGGTGTACTTGAATGTATAATCACTGGTATTGTGATTATTGTTTATGTAATTGTTGTTGTTGAAAATTGAAAGGTTGTAATAAAAGGAATTACAAATGGAAATAAGTCAATGTAGAGGTTGGTTGAATGTAGGTAATAGTTGATTTTGGTACTTTTGTTGATCGATGCAAAGTACTTGTTGATTGTGGTTTTACCTACTGAGTTTGACCTCTGCTTTGCTTATTAAGGTGATATGAATCTGAAGTACTTTTAAGTAAAGGATTTCATATGATTGAAATGATATGTGAACATTAAAGATTGTTCAAAAGAGTATAGGTATGAAACTTTTGAATGAAAAGTTAACCTAGATTTGAATTACAGATCTTTGATGGTAGAGATTTAAGATTGTGATCTGTATGTTAGACTGATTGTGGTCGTGAGCTGAATTATATTTCAGTGTTGCTAGGTACATTGTGGTTTAATGACCACTGATGTGATAATGTGATTGCTGTTTTATTGTTAACAGAGATGAATAGTAAGAATAGGTTAAGGATTTTAGCACATTGTTAATTTCTGGTTGTATAAACCTATTAAGTGATGTTAAGTTTTACTTGTTGATCAAGTGATTATAGGTTTCACTTGTTGAAGTAAGTGGTTGCCTATAAGATATATCTGATTGATGATATTGATTAGATGCACTGAATGTGTGCGTACGAAAAGACAGAAGCATGTTCATGGGAACATGTGCATGTGGAAAGAATTCAAACAGTCTAAGTATAGTTGTAAGTTGCTATTGAGGACAAATGTATGTTAAGATATATGTGATTATCTCACATTAGACAGATTGAATGAGGTTAGATTTCGGGGACGAAATCTCTTTAAGGGGGGGGGAGAGTTGTAACATCCTCGAAATGGACCAAGTTGTTTATATATTATTTCTTGATTTAAATATGTATTTAAACGTGTTTGGAAATAATATTGTTTGAAATAGTTGAAATAATTGGAATAGGAGTCGAATATTCCAATGTGATAAGTAAATTATTAATTGTTGTAAATTAATATAGTTGACGGTGCAATAAAACGTTTGGACTCGCAAATGATTTTCGGGTTCCATACAATAGATTGAGATGGGGTATTAAATTATACCCGTATATTGAAGGCGGTTTGTGAACCGACTATATATTTAACTTTCCATTTTAGGAAAGTTCATTTAGAAACTTCAAAACTCACAGAAACTCTCAGAAAACCTCCGAATCAAACTAGAAATCAAATCAGGAAGTTGTGATTCTCGTGAAACTTCACCATGGACAGATTATCATCAGTATATTCTTCAATCAGTAAGTGTTCTTGAGTATTTAAGAATTTGATTTCGATTGAAATTTGGGTGAATTGATGATTTGGAAGAATTAGATGTTAGAAACATGTAATAACTGTTATATAGTGTTTATATGAAAGTATTTGTGACATATAACAGTTAGAAAATGAGTTTGGAGTGATTTTTGTTAAAAACCCGTGGGTTAGGGTTTTGTTGTTCGTACAGGGCCTGGACGACGATGGAAGCCGGCGGCTTGGTCTTGTTTGTTGAAACCGGCTGCTTCATGATGAAGCCGGCGGCTTGTGCCCAGTTGGTTGAAGCCGGCGGCTTCTTTGGCAAGCCGGCGGCTTGTGTTGCATTTTAGGAAACCAGTGGATGGTGATAAGAAGCCGGCGGCTTCTAGGAGGAAGCCGGCGGCTTGGAGGGCTGATATAGCTTTTTATTATCTTGTTGATTGTTATGCGACTGGTACTTGTTGTAAAATGGTACTGTGATTGATAATTAATATATGATAAGAGTTATATTGAAATCCATAAAATGTGATTAGGAACTAGTAATTGAAAAGTAAATTATGTTAAGTTCCTAAATGTTAAAGATTGATATAAGTTTAGTATTGATGATCATGATTACTAACTTATATTTGATTTGTTGATTCTCAGATGTGGAGAAGGCTCAGTGATATTAGACTACTGAGTGGAGGCCTGAGGTAGTCGGTGAGTGGATCTGTAACCTCAGTGTGATTTAGTTGTAATGATTTGATTTACAACAAGTAATTATAGTATTACTTTGATATAATGTAATTGTTGAGATATCTTGCCATGATAGTTTGACTAGTTGCTTACTTGGCTGTTTGAGCTAGTATGTAAGATTCTGAGGTCAACTTGACTTGACAGTTGGACTTGGTTGTTATTGTAGATGACAGGAGATCTTGAAACTTGAAATGTTGGTTTGGAGATCTAGGTCGTGTGTGATTAACAACTGGTTATCGGTAATTCTGTATAGGCCAATACAGATGATTGATAAGAGTTCCTTGATTACCAAACCGGTATTAGGGTATCTCAGGAGCCACCGATCCTCATGACGATTGATAATGTTTGATTGGTGTAGCTTGACATTGATTGGATGTCGAGTGAATGATTGATTTTCTGTTTATTGTTATTTGATGTAAACAGATTATTATGCTAGGTTGTACTGTTGCTTATAGTTTCATTCACTTAGCTTTATGCTAACCCCACCACAGTTCTGCCTGCAGGTTGAAATAGATGGGACATATTGGGCAGGGCAGGAAGTTGTTGGACTGGATGGAATGTTTGACAGGCTTTTACTCTGATGTTAGTTTTATAACTAAAGAGATGTGCTGAATTATATAACACCGAGTTTGTTAAAATGTCATGTATTAGATTTGAAAAAGTTTATTGACATTTTAATTGACATTGATAGTAATGTTTTGAAATATATACGCTTCCGAGTCGCAAATATTATATGTAGTGTTTATAATTAACGAGGGGTGTTATAATCTGTGTGCTTATAATTGATTTAATATAACCTACTACGATGTTTGTTTTTCTCTTATTTCAGATGGCCAAGACTTCACTTCCTTCATACATTAAAAACTCAATTAAAGACGATGAGAAAAGGAAGCTTTATAGGAAATGGCTATCTCATGAGTTAGGAGTTAACAGATACATAGTATGGGAGGATTTGGCTAAGATTGGGTTAGCGACAGGATTTAGGGAGTTGATTGAATTTAAAGTGGGAAAACGACATCTTCGGGCATGGACTAGTTTGTTTGACTTAAAAGAGAAAGTTTATCAAGAACTTGTGGCAGAATTCATGGTTACCTTCAAGTTTGATAAATCGGTATCTAAATTGGATGATGCTTCGATGATCAAGTTTAACTTTCAGGGAAAAAGTTACAACATGTCCTTAGCCACTTTTGCGGTTCATTTAGAGCTTTATAGTGAACATCAAGTGACCACCAAGTTCTTCCTCGACTCAGAGTGCAGTCCAAAACAGAGAGATCACACGGCTATTTGGTCTCAGTATGCATCAGGACGGTTTCATTCAAATGTCAAAGCTCGAGTTTTTCAGGATAGATATCACAATGTGCTTCATAATCTTCTTGCTTGTTGTATTCGAGGTAAAAGGAAGACAAAAGGAGCTGTTGGCCAGAAAGACTTGTTGATCATCAAGAATATCATTGAGAATGAGCATGTGAATGTTGCCTACTTGGTTGCTGATCGTCTTCTCACTGAGTCTGCTTATTCTGAGTCTGAGACTGTTTACATGGGAGCTATCATTACAAAGCTAGTTAGAAAGATGGGGCTTTTGACTAGTGATGTGATTAGCAGATTGACAGAGATGGAGGGCAAGGAGTCGCAACCATATGATATGAACTACATGATAAAAGTTTGGATATTGGAAAAGGATCTGAATGGTGATATCCGTTGGAAAGATGGTCAGCAGATTCCGGGAGTTTCTATGAGACCTCCGAAGAGTAAGAGAGCTAGGATTGAGTTTAATGATAGCACGGTGCATAGGGAGCAAAGGAATGAGGTCCATCATGAACCTGAGACAGGGGAGACGTCAGTTCCTGATGTGGAGTTTCAGAGTACACCTGCTCCTCAGCCCAGAGTGCTTCACTAGGGAGATCCACCATCATCTGAGCTTTTCTATGGTATGCTACACATGCTTCATCAGAGACACACTATGGATACATACCTAGCTCATGAGTTTGGATTTCCTACACCAGCTCCACCGACTTGGATCTGCGGTCCACTACCACCCGACTTCACCACATCACCACTCCATACATTCACCATGACTCCATTCACCACCACCATACCCACCATCACATCACCTCACCCCACTACCGCTATCACACTTACTACCACCACAGGGATTCCACCTAGGGCTCGCCGATCTTCATGTATACCCACACCTGAGCCGGTATTCTCTGTTCACACCACCATCACACGTGAGCCGCATGATCCACAGATTATCCTACAGCCATCTTCACGGGTTGTCACCCGTCCGCGACCAGCCGAGTCTGCTGCATCAGATACAGATACATCTTCAGAGACAGATTCACCGCAGTCAGGGCAGGGTTTGGATATTCAGATGGAACCAGTACATGAGCACGAGGAGGATCAGACACATGAGCAGATACAGGAACAGATGCAGACAGACTATGTGCCAGCCTTCACTACTGGACCTACAGCTTCTGGATTGACAGGGTTACTTGACACCACCCCTGTTCCATCCTCAGATTTGCCACCGGTTCACTTGGCACAGCCGTGTGCCGCATCATCGGGGTCAGTATCCCGCATGGCATCGAATGGACAGCACTCCGTCACCCAGCAGGCAACAGACAGCTCTCTTCCTACTCTCCATGAGTCACCACCGGATCAGGACCCTCCTCTTCCTTGATTCCACTTATCTATCACTCTTTATCTTATTATTACTTATGTTGGATGACTGTACTATCACTTGATATTTTGGATGACTGTATCAGTATTGTGATTCGGCGGATATATTTTTTGGACCAACCAATCATTTGGTTGGATTTATCTGCTTTTATTTATCGTATTATCTTAGTTTATTTACTAATGTTGTGTTTATTTTGCTTTTGAATAAAGAAAAAATGCGAATAAAATTGAAGTTCTCCGAGGATATATAAGACGATGCGCAAATCACGCAAGATTCGGGTTGTACGACGCTAGATTCTCCAACTGCTGTCTACACACCCAAATCTATCAAACGACCGTCTCATTCTATCTTAGGGGAGTTTTTCGTTCTTTTTCCTAGTGGTTATTAAATATCATAATATATCTATACCGTTGTCCTTTATGCTTAATTCTTAAGTGTGGGATTATAAAATCCCATAAATCAAATCAACTTAGAAACAAGTTCCAAAATATAATCAAGCTTTAAGTGTGGGATTCTTCTCCAAAGAAGAATTTTACGCTTAGTTTGTGAACATTAGGTACAATGTTCCTCTAAGTGTGGTGACTCGCCACCAGCGGTCGGTTAGGAATTAACCTGTCGTTGCACCGACTACTGGCGACGTGTCAATGGAGTTTTAAATTTGTAAAATGCTGGGGCCTAAGTTTACTAGTGCTATGTCACCTAAAGATGTATAGCAGCAAGTATGACCTAGGGTCGTTCTTCAAAACCAACGGTATTGTGAAACAGAGAAATCAAGATGTCCGAATCTAGCTAGTGAAGGTTGTTTTGAAAGCAGTTGGAGGTTTGTTTTTGTTTGTTTTCTAAATTATACTACTAATTAAACTATGAGAATAAAATAAAATAAAGGGATAGCAGTCAGGGTAGAGGGGGTGTTTGTTGTGACTTCGTTAGCCTTGCATTGGGATGATGTTTTAGTTTAAGTTATGAAAACGTCTTTCTAAAGATTTGTATTTTATTTGTCTTAAGTATTTGTGGTGTAAGCACTAGCACCCTACTGATTGATTGCTCAATCAGTATGTCACTGAGTAACTAGGCTATCGTGATTCTGATCGGAGGAGGCTGCTCAACTCTCAACACTGCCCTGTTACGGAACAGTGACCCTTTTCTGGAATACGAAGATTCCTGGGCGCATGCATAGAGTAACAGACCCACTAACGGTCCGACCGTTCTTAACACCACAGTGATACTCAATTGAATAAAACATTTAGGTTTAAGACTTGGTTGGTGTTTGATTACTTTCCATCAATGGTTTTGTAGAATCCAGGGGTGATAGACAAATTTGGAATACTCGATGATTCCTCGTCTTCCTTTCTGGATTCATAAACTGAGTTTGTATTTTAGATCAGAGATTCCCCATTTATGAATTAAACCAGCCATCACTTATATTTAACCAATAAATCCCTAGTTTATTCACAGTGTACAATACTTGTTTATAATAGCATTTCCACGGCTTCAAAACCAGACCATGTTATTTAAACACAGATATTTAATCCGGAGTTTATTCACGGTGTACAATACGTATAAAGTATTTCCACAGATCCAAAACCAAAACACAGATAATTAATTACCCCCGATATGACGTCTTATCAAAAGGTTTTAACCACGTTTATTGGTGGAAAGGCGTTAGTTGAATATGCGGTTTAAAATCATAGATGGAATGCGTAATCAAAGCACCGAGTTTTCATTTATAATATAATAGTTGGGAACATTATTCCACAACGGATTGTGCCCACGACTTTCATAGCTTCCACGTTCCGTACTCCACACATTAGTGATGTTTTCGGCGCTATACAAATGAAAGCCGTATAACGTTACTTCCGTTGTTTCATAATGACATCATCCCAATTAACGACTAACTACATCACAACAAACACACAATATAACTACTCACTACGCATAATAACAGGTCCTAAATCTAGCATAATAACAATAGCAATCATCATTATAACAGATAAGGAAAGAAGTAACCGTTAATAAAGCGTAGATTGAATAAACGTTAGAGAGAGTACAAGCAGAATCTCCGCAATATCTTCGACAATATTACAAATAAGCCCCTGAACTATTCCCTACGCTATTACAAAAGTAGTCCCTCCGTTAGTCCCAGTTAAATATTAACTGAGAACTAACTGATGCTAACCCTAATTCTAGAGAGAGAAAAAGAAGAGAGAGAGAGTAGAGAGAGAGAGTGTGTGAGAGAGAAAGTGAGAGTGAGGAAATGAGTGGAATGAAGAATGGTGTGTTGAAATGTGGAGAGGTGACCCTCTATTTATAGGCAAAGCTCCAAATCAGCCGTACAAGTCGCGAAGCACCAACGTACAAGCAAACGAAGCACAAACGGGCAGCATATGGGGCATGATGGGCCGTATACGGCCTTCATAGGGCCGTTTACGGTGTTGCTAGGGCCGTATACGGTCTTGGTAGGGCCGTATACGGTCTCCGTCTGATTTCGTTCGTTGCTTAAAACGCCCGTATCTCCTTCGTTACACGTCCGCTTGACCTGATTCTTTCGCCCACGATCTCGTAATTCCGTTACGCTTCTAATGGTGCTAATTTCACATAAATTGGATGTGTATATCTCAGGCATAGCCGGAATGACTTTTAACGATATGTAGAAGCCGTATCTCCTCCGTTCTTTACCCAATTTGCATGATTCTTGATTCTCCCATCTCGATTTTACCTATTACATCATACCATAAGGTTAGAATGTGTTTATCATAAGGTAAATGAGGGTGTGAGAATTGGTTGTTGTTTATTCGCTCTGTTTTGCTCGTTATTTGGACGTTTTTAGTGATTTTTGCAGCAACGCCTATAATTGGAGCATTTTAGTGAATTTTAGTAAATAATGATTGTTTTGGAATGTTTTCACTAAAGATGTGCCCAAAAAGTGTGGAATATAGCTCTTAAAAACATGACTTTTTGCGTTACATCATGTGGGATACACGTTATGATTTACCGTATGTTGGCTTTGACTGCTTGTCCAAAGTAAGCTACAAATAAAAATAAGCTTAAAACCCATTAAGCTTAAATTTTTCATCAAAACCTCATTTCTGCTAAAAATTTTAAAATTTTTTGACTTAAAATATCTTTTGCGAAAGGTCATTTGTCAAAAAATTAAATAAATTGCTTTGGAAAGTAAGATAAGTTAGACTACGAATTCCTTAGAAATGAAATGTCAATCCATGAGCATCGCACGGCTAGGCACATACACCCTTTTTGCAGTGAGGTACTTGAGCCCAATAAGCATTCATCTTTAATGCTTCACTTTCGATTGATGTGTGTGCCGATGCTTTTGCTTTGAATTAGAACTTGCTCTTGGTATACGTTTCGAGACCACACCGATGAGTGTCGTATGCGGTGTAGGTGCAATCAGATGACCTTGACATTCCCTAGAATTAACCCCTTTTTCTTTAAAACCTTCTTTTCCAGCCCAAAACCCTTCCAACACTCATTTTAAGTGTTGATGATCCGCCTAGAAAACCCTATTGAGCCTTAGCCTTTTCGTTTCATTAAAACCTAAATTTTCAACCTATTCACTTCCACACCCACCAAATCTTATCTTAGAAATTTTTAAATTTTTGAAAAACGCTATTTAGATATTCTTTTTACTTTCACTCAAAATTCACAAAAATCGTGTTTACTCAAAACTCCTCGTGTGCGTTTCTATGATCAATACTAAAAAAAAAATCGAGAGTCTTGTGATGCGAAAAATTGGCACCAGGTAAATTCGAAATTGTCAAAAGTGTGAAAAATGAAATTCAGAAAAGATCTCAAAAAAGGGACAGTGAATAAATTTGAAAATTCCTTAGAAATTCCTTGGCAAAGAAATTCTAAGCCAAAAATATAGAAAAGTAGAAAAGAAAAGAAACGAAAAAATATATATAATAAAGCTAAGTGCTTCGAATTCTCCCGAAAACTCTGCTCTCTTAAAATTTCAAAAATCTTCCGTGTGTTTCCAAGAGATAGAAGTCAAAATAGCTATCTCGCTCCCTTATCGTTATCCGTTTCCGTTTTCATTAAAAAGTTTATCTAAATAAAATTTTTCATAAGTTTAAAAATGCCTAAGATAAGCAAAACCCTTTTTATTTAAAACCAATTCCCCTTCTATACCATTCCCTTTAAACCTCACCAAACATTACAACCCATTTGGATGTCCTGGGATGATTAGCACCGTTCTCATCGAAGTGGTGGAGATCCGATTCTCGATCAAGCCTATGACGAGAAGCAAATGCATGACTGGCTTTATGAGCGATTTCGTTTGTTTAGAATGATAGGTAACCCGAAACACTTCTGAGAGAATTGAGTGACCACCTAGTGAGATCGCCTAGTCATGTACAATATCCATCGAGAATTGTGAAAGTATGCCAGGGCTAACATTTCAAATCTAAGGGGTGAATGTTCTAATGATGCTTGCTTTCTGAAAAGATTTATCCAATGGCTGACAAATGACTGATCTCGAAGTATTTTATGTCAAAAGCCTAAAACTATTATTTTTAAAGAAACTCTTAGCAGGTGAGAATTTTCAAGTTTGCTTGAGGACAAGCAAAGTTCTAAGTGTGGGATATTTGATAACACGTAAAAAGTCATGTTTTTACTTATGTTATTTCCCACATTTTAGACTCAAAGTTAGCAAAACCACACCAATAATGTCAAATATTATGATATTTTGTTAACTAAGTCAAAACGGAAGTGATATTTATAAAACCATTGAAAATGATACGAAAAACGTGAAAAAAGGAGCATAAACGGTCAACGAATCTTTAGTTCACGCGTTTCAACACTTTTTGAGCAAAACTAAGAATTATGACCTCTAATTTATGTCATTATGTTCGTTAGGAAAAGATGATCGCGTGGATATAAAGAACGTTGAAAACGGATGCACGATGAAGAAGATACGCCCAAACGAAGATCACAAGCAACCGACGGATCACGATATGGGAGAGACAAGCCGGATACGGCCAAGCCCAACCGTATACGGCCAAGACCAAGCCGTATACGGCCTGTCCCAACCGTATACGGCCAAGGTCCAGCCATATACGGCCAATCTCCCCCGTATCCGGCCTTGTCCCTCCCCCGATACGGCCAATCTCTCCCATATACGGCCAAATTCAACCGTATCGTGTGTTTTGGTCATCCAAGGTGCAATCTTGATACAGGTGGGAAATACGGCTGAGATTTTCGAGGTGGAAATACGGTTGAGGAATACGGTTGAGACAAATCTATAAATACTAACCACCACCTCCTCATTTCACACATTCTACACTTCATTCATCCAATTCTCTTTCACACTTCTCTTTTATTTTATTTTTCGGTTTTTATTTTTAGCTTGTAGTTTTGGTTTCTCTCTCTAGAGTTTTCTCTCTCTAGAGAGAAGTAGATAGTTAGTTAGTTAGAGGTAGAGAAGAGAAAAGCAAGGCGTTGTAATCACGGTGTAAAAGCATTCTTGGTGCAAAACTACGCGTTTCTCAATATTACTCTGCTTAAATTTTTGGTGATATCTATCATCTCATACTTATACTATGTTTGAATTATTTCTGCTTATTTGTATGATGTGTGCTATGTGTATTGCCATGATTACTGAGTAGTGTACTATTGCGGTTGTTGAAATGTAGATAATTAGATGTAGGGATGATGTTAAATTAATCTTTATTTAAAATATGTGATTGGGAATTATTAAACTTTATTATGTTCAAACTTATCATGCATCTAGACTTAGTTATGGATCACCCTTTCTAGTCCTTCGCGTGACTGCTACTTAGGTTTAGAAACTGATCACCTCTAGATACGGTAGTTTGTTATCTGTGTTATCGTACGAAGCCGTGTCTGTTACTGTAATTCGGCTAAAGTACTGGGTATAGCGATGGAAACACCACTGGTGGAGTACAACCGTGGAAGCCTGAGGAAAAGCCGTTGGTATCATCACTGTGGACTACCTAGAAACCCTAGAATATGGTCTAGACATCTTAAAGCTGTGGAAATGCCAAGTACACCGTAGACCTACCTCTGGTTACGAACACGCTGTGGAAATACAGTAACTAAAGTACACCGTGTCTATAGTTAGAATTGGTTAAATAGTTATACGCGGTGAGTTCAATTCTGGTTATAAAGCCGTGGAAATGCTGTAAGCATTGTACACTGTAATAGTATCTAGAATTGGTTGAACCATGGGACTGTTGGAGTACACGGTAGATTGATCTCCGATTATACGGCATTGTGGAAAATGGTAACAGTACTGTACACCGTAATAGTACTCAGGGTTAGCAACCGCTGTGGAAAAGTGCACTGTACCCCGTTAAGTGTGTCTAGGGACGAATGACTGATCGCAAAGGAGAGTTCTAGATCATGACAGAAGTAATTAAGCTTATAAAACCTAAGGCATGAGTCTAGAGATGAAAGTCAAGCCCAGCAGTGGTTCAAGATTCTTAAAACCCCTAGACTCTACAAAACTGATAGTTTGAAATAATAGGTTTATAATTAGTACATGGTTAAATAATAGCAGTTGTAGTTAGGTGTTAAGAAAGGTCAGAATAACCCAATGGGCAGCCTGTCACCTTATTCCTGCACCCTTCAAGGGTCGCTGTCTCTACAAAGACATGTGTGGGGGGTCGGATAGTCTGTTCTGATCAGAATCACGATAACCTAGGTACTCAGTGACATACTTATGTAGGTCTGACCGAAACAAGTAGGGTCCTAGCGTTTACACCTGTAATGCATCTGTCTGTTAATTAATTAAGTCCCTAATCACCTTTATAATGAACATCACCCCAACAACTGATTATTGAAACTTCAACAGCCGCATTCTCTATCTATCTAGCTAATTACCGATTCTCATCTCTATTTTACTTTTCTACATTTAGTTAATTAATTTACTAGAAAACCAAACAAACAAAATCTACCTATCTACACAACCCAACCTAATAGTAAACCTTATCTTTGGCGTAAGCTTCGTTTCAATTCGCTCCGATTAAAGAACGACCTCGAGTTATACTTGCTGCTTACTCACCCAGTGTAGTAGGTAGTACCTATAAGTTGAGCCCCGCATATTATAAATTTTAAAACTTACCCACGACGCCCGCCTGATTTGTCCGGATGAGTCCTTTGACGATGAGGACGGTTCACTCGCGTGAGCTAAAACGAACCTGACTTATCGGGCGACGTCATAGAGGAACATTGTCCCTAATGTTCTCTTGAGTTGAGATGATATAAAAATATAATCCCACACTTAGAGTTTGAACATATAGAAAATGTTTCTCAAGTGTTTGGTTTGGGCTGGAATCCCACACTTAGTGATAAGTTTAGGATAGAGTATAGATTACTTTGCATTCCTAAGCTAACAAAATGAATCAAGTTATGAAAACGAGGTGAAAAGTAAGAAACTCCCCAGATGACGATTTAACGTTTAGAGGCGAAAGCTGAGAATTCGAAGATCTTCATTAAGAGTGATTCAGCTCCGCATGTCCTATTCTGGTGCATAGCGCTTCTCATTCATGCTTATCTAAGAGTCGACCCATGATGTAAGTGGAAATTCTTATTAGTGAATTTCACACTTTTGTGATTTAAGATTTGGAGACGATTCTTGCTAAGATGTCTTGGAGTGTGGGTTGAGATCCCACACTTAGATCTTTGAAGAGTTTGTGGTGCATGTGCGAGTTTCAGAAGAAGAAGACTAAAGCACCTCTCCCGAGATGTGTGTAAGTTCCGCGGTCCGCAGTTGTGTATTCCTTGGTTGTCTGCCTTTTACTCCACGGTTCTTTTTTTCTTGAAACTCGTCATCTCGTGCGGGTACATTTCTCATTCATTACACATTCAATCACTTATTCTAAAATAAAGAAACAAACATAATAAGTAACTATGATAAACATAATAATAAAGCTCAACCATGTAGGTCGAGAAATATCCCAAAAGTTCAACCAAGTGCAAGATAGAGATCACTGTAATCAATACAATACGAAAGTCAGTGATATGAAATATAAATCACAAGATAAGTAGTCTAGAATGGAGGATCCTCTGCTGGTATGTCATCAGGCTGAGCTGCGGGTCCTGCAACTGACTGCTGTCCACTGGACACTCTCTGCTCATCTGGAGGGAGTAATCCTCTCTGAATCAATATCTGCCTGAGGGTCATCGCTGGAAGTGCCAACATATCATCATAACCCTGTGCGAGCATGTCCACAGTGGTAACACCTGCCGTCTATAACATATCAAGGTAGAGTTGCATGAGAGTGCTCTCAGTAGGAACCTGATCTGAGAAGATGGGGCCCAAATCCAAGTAAGGGCCGACGCTACCAGTGAACAATGCATCGGTGCCAATGTAGAGCAGATCTGGTCTATATGATGTGCTAGCCTCTGGATGCTGGTCATGGGTAGGAATGGGTACAGTCGGACGAGGCAATGATGCCTGCTGACGGGCTGGTGATGGTATGTGTACTAAGTAGACTCTGGCTATATCAGAAGTGGATCTGTGAGTGGGTAATGGTGCGGAGTATGTGGTAGGTGTGCGAGGGCATCTATATGGATGTGGTGGCTGAGTGGAGGTGTGACATCCGTCACCAAAACCACTATTCGTAGACTTATTAATTATAAACATTTTCTATTTGTACTCAAGTTTGTGAAATTGTGAAGGAATAAGTTATGTAATTCGTATTTTAAACTATGTGAGAAATTGATTCTCGTATAGTGTTCAAAAACTCGAATCAATGTTCGTGTGCGGTTGGATTAAATGTTAGGATAATATTAATGAAATAATAATAATACTTATAATAACAATAATAATAATCATAATAATTCTAATAATAAATATAAATAGAGTGAAATCGGTGGAATAATAGAAATAAATAATAAAATAATAATAATAAGGATCATGGTGATGGTTATGGAACTTGTTTTTTTTTTTCTTTTTCTTTTTTTTGGCTGTCGAGTTTTGTGAGACCAAAAAGGAACCGGCCCAAACCCACATTACTATTGATCCTAATCACCACATACATATAAATATACACTTTATTTAACCCTAGATAAAACAAAAGAATCATCCCTGCTGCTGCTGTGTTTGGCGACCGAAACAAAGAAAAAGAAACCAAATAAAATTGAGACGTGTTCTTGTTGTTACTCGTTTGCGCGTTTGTGTAGGTATTTTTCATAAACCCTAATAAATAAGTTTCCTTTATATTTTTATGAAATGAACATATACATTGGTTGATTTATATGTTTGGGGTAAGGATATGTTGGGTATAATATGTTTTGAAACCGAAAGATTATATACCCGTTGATCTCAGATTCTGTTCCGTATTTTCAGTCACGAACATAGGTCAATTCGACCCCCTTACATTCATTTTTAGGCTTCAGTCAAAACTGGAAAGTTGTAGATCTCGAAGTTTTACATATGTTCTCAAGGTTTTGGCCTCTAAAAAGCAACGTGTGATTTTATAAAAATTATTTCGTAAACTATTTCCGTGTATGATGAATTTTCAGAAAAAGTTGGTAACGTTAAATCGGTTTGGTAAAATTGTTCTGTAGTTATTTTGGGGATTGTAAAGAATGTTTAAGGATATACTTTTCTGTAAACAAATTACATTTTAAAAATTTTAAGATTTAATTTATTTATTTGATTTAAAAAGAATGGGTTATGTTGTGGGTTATGGTCTGAGATTACGGTATATGATTTTTGGTACGGTTTGAGTCATGGGATTAAATTATTGGTGTAAACCATACTAAATTCATACGAGAGGGCTTATATTAGAACCAACATACGAAGTAAGGGTTAAGGGTGATTTAATATTTGATAATGGTACATCAAGTGGGATGTGATGGAAGGGCTATTCACCCTATTTAAAATTAGTAATCAATAAATATATGTATAGGTATTGTGGACTAACGTGCGGACATAATTGGACTTATTTTAAAGGTTAACCTGCTTTGCTATTTAAGGTGAGTTTTCGTGGCCCCTTTTTCATTTATATTTTTAACGTTTTGGGGGAAAAGAATGCTCAAACATATTTTATACTGTTTTATTGATGTGGAAACAATCTTTGAACTTGCTTTTGATCATGAGTTGCTATGAAATACATGTATAGTTTAATGTGTATTATTTGATTGTGTGGAACGATAACGTGAATAGAGCTTAGCATTTGTGTGTGATTATTTTGTGTGGAATGATGATAGAAACGTAGGAACGTAGAAACGTAGGAACGATGGAACGTAGAAACATATGAACGATGGAACGTAGAAACGTATGGTGTAACGTAACGTTGTTGTGATTATTTGAGATGTTGAACGTGTATTTTATTTGAACGTTGAACATGTAACGTATTTGTAACATGGATAATGTGTTATTTCTTGAACGTTGTATTATTGTACATTATATAGTTTGCACTAATGTGTTAAAAATGAAATGATTTTGATTTGATAAAATGTTTACTTAAAAACCTATGAACTCACCAACCATGTGTTGACGTTTTTAAGCATTTCTTTTCAGGTGAAGCTAGTAATTCAAGGATTGAGACTAAGGTGGCTTAGCAAGACTGTTAGAGTGCATTTTAAATTTGTTACTATGAACGATTGTATTTGTGACGTTGTGAAGCGGTTTCATAACATTTTGTTGAATTTCATTTAGTGAATTTCTTTCATATCAATGTGTTATGATCTAGTCATGCGTTGCATTCCGTTGTTTCCGCTTTAGACGGGGTGTGACAGATTGGTATCAGAGACATTGGTTATAGAGAATTAGGTGACTATAACCTAGGACCCTTCATATAGTAGCTATGCTAGGATCTATCTGTGCATGAAACATGATGTACTTATTTGAAACGATGTATGTTATGTGAAACGATACGAATTTAATTGAAAGATGTGTGTTTATGTGAAACGATGTGTATTTGTTGCAACAATGTGTAATTGAAATGAGATGTGCTTACTTGACACAATGCATGCTTATTTGAAAAGATGTGCCCTTAATTTTAATGAACTGTAGCTACTATGCCATGAGGTGCTTTATCCTGTTAGGAGCTACACTTGTTTGTTGCATAGACAATATGAACTCATTCACGCTTCGGTTCTTGAGCAATATATGCTCCGTTGGTGATTCCGCACGTGCCCGTGTACCTGAAAGGGTACTATAGGCTTAACGGCACGGAATCATTAATGTTGTCTATTGATAGTATATCCCTCATAGTATCATTCTCTTAAAACTTGTGCCACTCTTAGATTTGACTATGTAGGAATGAGGTTGAACATTGTGATATAGGATTTGGTAATAAGTACATATATGAAAGGATACCCTAACAATTATGGTGGCCGACGTAATTGCAAAGGTATCACGACATATATGTGTTTATACGACCATATTCGAGTGTCCAATGTGTCACCTTCAAAGTCGCATGACTTCATAAACATTCGAATCATTTTCTTTTGAAAATCTTGACTATTGTTTGTTGGTTTGGTGTATACGTCTTACACCATCCAAACTGTTTATCTGTTTTGAACTCATACTCCTTTGAAATCGTAGTGAACATGCCGCCAAGGCGCTCTGCTCGTAATGCTAACCGTGGAGGAGAAACTCCTAGTAGAGGTGGTGGAAGAAAAGGTGGACGCTCGGGTAGTGGTGGTGGTCGAACGGGTGGTCGAACTGGAGGGAGTGATTTTAATGGAGGCGGAAATCCCGATGTTGCGGCAATTATAGCGCAACAGTTGCAAGCCCTACTGCCTGCAATTGTCACACAGGTAACAGAGGGTATCCTAAATCATGGTGGTGGTGAAAAGGAAACAGGGGATGAATAGGATGTCAATGTGAATGGAACTGGTGAGGATGGTACTACAAGAGGATGTTCATACAAAGAATTCATGGCATGTAAGCCTAAGGAATTCGATGGAGAAGGGGGAGCGGTAGCCTACTCTCGATGGGTTGAGAAAACTGAGGCGGTGATGGATATTAGCGATTGTGCAGAGGAGAAAAATGTAAAGTATGCATCTAGCCTGCTGTCTGGTAAAGCACTAACATGGTGGAACACACAGATACAAGCTAGGGGTAGAGTTTCCGCTATGGGTATGACATGGGATGAGTTTAAGGCATTATTGGGAGAGGAGTATTGCTCCATTAATGAGATGAATAAGTTAGAGAGAGAGTTTTAGGATCATTCGATGGTGGGGGCCAACCATGCTGTCTATACTGATCGTTTTCACGAGCTGGCCAAATTGGTCCCACACTTAGTAACACCGGAGTCTAAAAGAATTAAAAAGTACATAGATGGGCTGGTACCAGAAATCAGGGGTATGGTTGAGGTGACTGAGCCGGCCACTATTCAAAGTGCTATACTAAGAGCTGGGGCGTTGACTGACCAAATGGTTAGAAGTGGCATACTAAAGAGGGATAACGATAAAAAGAAAGATTCAGACGATGTTATCGAAATTGTGGATGAAAAGACCGATAATAAGAAAGCCAAGGTAGCTAGTGGGTTTGTAACAGTTAGCACGAGAAGCAAGGAGTACGAGGGTTCTTACCCAAGGTGTGGTAGATGCAATTATCATCATCAAGCATCAACTTCATGCCACACGTGTTTTAACTGTAATCAATTGGGACACTTTGCAAGGGATTGTCCGGTAGTGGCTAGGCAAGTGCCACCGGTGTATGCGTTCAACGTGGTAGGAAATCCGAAGACATGTTATGAGTGCGGAAGTCCAGATCATTATCATAATGCATGTCCTAGACTGGTGAGGGCATTGACACAAGGAGGGAATAATTCAAATCAAGCATTGGTTGTGGAGAGGAATCAAAATCAAGGAACTAATGTTGACACAACTCAAGGACGATCATCTGGAAGGAATACAAACGAAACGCGTCCCACCTAGTATACTGCAACGGGTGAGTATTCGCGAAAAGATCAATTTATCACTATATTGTTCAAACGTTGAAAATCGATTGTAGACTTATCTATATTAAATCTAGGTATGTGTTTGTTTGACGAGAAACTTAGTACTTTACATGTTTAATAAAAAATATATAAATGAATGATAAATAAACAATAACTAAATAAATAAATAGATAAATTAAATTAAAAGGTGAATGAATAAGTAAGATTATTTGAGGATGTCTCCTGGGGGTCGAAAGCCACTTTGGGAGTCTTAAACTTCTATCGTGTTGAGAGCTTCGACTTGCTAATAGAAAGGTGGTTTGGGTTGGCGTGTCAATAGATAGTAAACCGCGTTTCACTTTGAAGATGTGAGATACTCTAGGACCTTGGAGAACAACCCGAGGGAGAACAAAAAGTGACTTTGGTAGACAAAGTATCAAAGAGTGTAAACACGAAGATATATTGTCAAGGATTTTTTTTTTCTTTACACGATCCGAACAATATAAATGAACTACCCCTTCGTGACACATAGAAACATTTATTGATCATGTTTTGGGAAGAAACATTAGAGTTTAAATTCTCATAAGATGTGTGAAGACAAGGATCCATGTCATATCTTTGGAGACGACGACTTATTGGATTAACTACAAGGGTTCGCATTGGTAAACAGAAGATTGACTTTGACTAGGCAACGAAAACAAGTGAAGGATCACAAGGAAGATATACCAAAGATGGCGTTTAGGATTCGATGTGGTTGTGCCTCTCGACCTAACTAGGGCGCCAGCGGTAACAATGGTATTTGGACATGAGAAGGAGCTCTTAGACGTTAAGGAAATGTACACTGTATACACCCGTCAATATATATCTTTTAACGAACCGGATGAATTTATATAAAACGTTTAACGCATAGGTTCGATGACCTACCGATTAAGGAGAGCATGATGAGCCTCTTAGAATGTTATGCAAACGAAAATGCTGTGAAGTATCGCTAGATGGAATCGAGTTGAAGTACAAACTAAACTTTGTTATAAAAGTAATAAAAACTATAAGAACGAAAAGCCAAGTAGCGGAGAACGTAACACGACCACGATAGTATAGATAAGATATAACGTTCGGAGGGAATTGGAAATTACCTAGGAACAAGGGAAACTAAAGAAAATCAAAACCTGCGGTCATTTCATGATGAGTGCGTTCAAAATATATAATTTAGTTTGAATTTCGGGACGAAATTCCCTAAACGGGGGGATACTGTGACATCTGTCACCAAAACCACTATTCGTAGACTTATTAATCATAAACATTTCCTATTTGTACTCAAGTTTGTGAAATTGTGAAGGAATAAGTTATGTAATTCGTATTTTAAACTATGTGAGAAATTGATTCTCGTATAGTGTTCAAAAACTCGAATCAATGTTCGTGTGCGGTTGGATTAAATGTTAGGATAATATTAATGAAATAATAATAATACTTATAATAACAATAAAAATAATCATAATAATTCTAATAATAAATATAAATAGAGTGAAATCGGTGGAATAATAGAAATAAATAATAAAATAATAATAATAAGGATCATGGTGATGGTTATGGAACTTGTTTTTTTTTTTTTTTTTTTGGCTGTCGAGTTTTGTGAGACCAAAAAGGAACCGGCCCAAACCCACATTACTCTTGATCTTAATCACCACATACATATAAATATACACTTTATTTAACCCTAGATAAAACAAAAGAATCATCCCTGCTGCTGCTGTGTTTGGCGACCGAAACAAAGAAATAGAAACCAAATAAAATTGAGCCGTGTTCTTGTTGTTACTCGTTTGCGCGTTTGTGTAGGTATTTTTCATAAACCCTAATAAATAAGTTTCCTTTATATTTTTATGAGATGAACATATACATTGGTTGATTTATATGTTTGGGGTAAGGATATGTTGGGTATAATATGTTTTGAAACCGAAAGATTATATACCCGTTGATCTCAGATTCTGTTCCGTATTTTCAGTCACGAACATAGGTCAATTCGACCCCCTTACCTTCATTTTTAGGCTTCGGTCAAAACTGGAAATTTGTAGATCTCGAAGTTTTACATATGTGCAAATGGTTTCGGCCTCTAAAAAGCAACGTGTGATTTTATAAAAATTATTTCGTAAACTGTTTCCGTGTATGACGAATTTTCAGAAAAAGTTGGTAACGTTAAATCGGTTTGGTAAAATTGTTCTGTAGTTATTTTGGGGATTGTAAAGAATGTTTAAGGATATACTTTTCTGTAAACAAATTACATTTTAAAAATTTTAAGATTTAATTTATTTATTTGATTTAAAAAGAATGGGTTATGTTGTGGGTTATGGTCTGAGATTACGGTATATGATTTTTGGTACGGTTTGAGTCATGGGATTAAATTATTGGTGTAAACCATACTAAATTCATACGAGAGGGCTTATATTAGAACCAACATACGAAGTAAGGGTTAAGGGTGATTTAATATTTGATAATGGTACATCAAGTGGGATGTGATGGAAGGGCTATTCACCCTATTTAAAATTAGTAATCAATAAATATATGTATAGGTATTGTGGACTAACGTGCGGACATAATTGGACTTATTTTAAAGGTTAACCTGCTTTGCTATTTAAAGTGAGTTTTCGTGGCCCCTTTTTCATTTATATTTTTAACGTTTTGGGGGAAAAGAATGCTCAAACATATTTTATACTGTTTTATTGATGTGGAAACAATCTTTGAACTTGCTTTTGATCATGAGTTGCTATGAAATACATGTATAGTTTAATGTGTATTATTTGATTGTGTGGAACGATAACGTGAATAGAGCTTAGCATTTGTGTGTGATTATTTTGTGTGGAATGATGATAGAAAAGTAGGAACGTAGAAACGTAGGAACGATGGAACGTAGAAACATATGAATGATGGAACGTAGAAACGTATGGTGTAACGTAACGTTGTTGTGATTATTTGAGATGTTGAACGTGTATTTTATTTGAACGTTGAACATGTAACGTATTTGTAACATGGATAATGTGTGATTTCTTGAACGTTGTATTATTGTACATTGTATAGTTTGCACTAATGTGTTAAAAACGAAATGATTTTGATTTGATAAAATGTTTACTTAAAAACCTATGAACTCACCAACCATGTGTTGACGTTTTTAAGCATTTCTTTTCAGGTGAAGCTAGTAATTCAAGGACTGAGACTAAGGTGGCTTAGCAAGACTGTTAGAGTGCATTTTAAATTTGTTACTATGAACGATTGTATTTGTGACGTTGTGAAGCGGTTTCATAACATTTTGTTGAATTTCATTTAGTGAATTTCTTTCATATCAATGTGTTATGATCTAGTCATGCGTTGCTTTCCGTTGTTTCCGCTTTAGACGGGTGTGACAGGAGGTATGTGGATGTGGTGGAGGATAGGTAGTGTATGGGCGAGTGGTGGCATATGGGTGAGTGGCGGTATGGGTAGTGGGTGGTGGTGGTGGTCCACATCTGTATAGGAAGTGATCAGGCTCAGGGGTACCATGTCTCCTAGCTGTCAGAACCAGCTGATCACGGATAACCTTTAAAGCATGTAATAGATAGTACTGAGTAAGAGGAGTGACCGGATCCGTGTGATGCACAACGGCCTGTGTAGGCGGTACTGATGTGTCTGCTCCTCGTGCTGGCTCAGGTATCTCTGCTGCTACTGGTCTCTGTGGCTGGGGACCAACATCTCTATCCTTTGTAGTCACGCGCTTCCTGGTCATGAAGCATCCAGGAATGGGTTGCCGAGTCTGATACCATAAGCACTGTCTCTCAGGTCTCTCATCAATCATCCTGATCAACTTGCAGTACTCTAGGTCAAACGGCTGCGAACTAACGTGATGGGTGTAATCCTCACGGTGACGGTCAGTGAGAATCCCCATGCCGACTAACAACCTCGTGATAATGTCTCCCATGTATACGTGGCGTCTATCCTCTCTTCTCCTTCCACAATCTATCCGCTATGATGTATGCGACATTCAGGTTCTGCTTCCTTATGATCGCATCCATGAACTTAAGCTCTTCTGATGTAGCAGGTCCAGCATCTCTCTTCCCAAAGATAGTACAGCACAGGAGCTTGTGAAGAATGTGGTGAACTGGTCGGGTCATGAGTGAAGCTTTCACTCCACTCCTGAAAGTTGTCCCCGTCAATCCTCTCCATATCTCCTTGTGATCCCCTGACGGTAAACTGGAGATAGACTGGAAACTGCTGGTGAACCAATCAGAATTGGCCTATGACTGTGTGTAAAGGCTAAGGTATACCCCGAAATCTCCCACTGTCATACGATACTTCTTCCCACGATACCGAAAAGCGATCTTCTTATCAGTGATCTCCAATCTCTCTTGGAACTCGTAAGTCATCATAAACTCAGTGACGACCTCTCGGTATATAGCCTCATCAATGGAGAAAAGATGGAAAAATGCAGCATGTTCCTCGCCATCTTTATCATACTTAATCAACTCTTCCAACTCATCCCTAATACCCAAGCGTCTCATATCCGGCCACATGATGACTCTGTTTGACCCTAAGTATCGTCCCATCCATTTCTCAATATCGTCCATATTCTCGGGGGATGAAGCAAGCTTCCTCAACGAAGGGTTTGATAGATCCATCTGTTGACAAGAAAATGAGATGCATAAGTCATAACAAATTGCTAAGTACATTTCCAAATTTAAAACAAAAATTGGAAATGTTAGGCTTTAAAATATGAATAAATCCGCAATTTATCTTAAACTAAACCTAGGCCTAACCAATCCTCAATCCGCAATTTTCGCAACCATAAGTATCTAACCTATTCCAAGGGTATTAAAGTAATAATAATACTAGCGTTTAATCTAAGTAAACTCATCATTTTAAACAACTAGCGAATATTCTTACTTTCATTCATGGCAACTTAATCTAAGTGAGCATGAGTTTTGCAAAAACAATGTAATTACCTCAAATATATTAAGTAAACTAAAAAGAACATAAACTAATTTATTCATGTAAATACCATATGGTTAAAGACACGTGTTAACTTATTCGGTTACTTTTAACAATTTTGCAAGATTTAAAGATTTTGATAAATGAATGACGGTAGCTTACGTGTGATGGTCATATTATTCAACACTTTATTAATTAAGGTGGTGAATACTTAAAATAATCAAGGACCAAAAGCTAACTAATGATTTCTTGAAAATATAAGAAACTTGCCATGATTTAATTAACACAAGCACCATTTAAAAAATTGAAGATTTAAAATAAAGTATGACACTTGGTTATTTTTTATTCACAACATGCTTACTTTAACTTTCAATAATTCAAGGATCATTCAAAATTAACTAGCAATCATGTAATCATGTTTATCAAGTCATACTAAGCATGAATTAAGCAAAACAAGTCAAAATGAGCTACTAGTTATCAAAAGTCAACAAATCAAGCAACTTTGACCACTTAAAGTCAACACTTGAAGATCAAAGTCACAAATTATCAAGTAATCTACTCAATCAAGCATGTAATAATGTTAAGCAACTATGCAAGAAAACTTTTGAACTATAAAACACAAGATTTCACCATGGATTTCATAGATCAAAAGTTGAAACCCAAACTTTTAAAAACTTAATGAAATTTAAAGATTTGAGTTAGGAATTACCTTGCAAGTGATGAAATGATGTTATGTATGCAAGAGAGATGATAAAATGAAGAACTTGAAGCCAAAAATCATCAAAAATGGTGGAGAAATGGAGGTTTTAGAAATGGTGATGGGGGCCGTAGGTTTTAGGAAAGAGGAAGGAGAGAAAATTTTGACTTTTTGACCTTTTGTTTGTTAGTGAATCCCTTTCTCTTGGTTTAAATACGTTTCTATTTAAAACGCGAAAGATACGATACGTACGATTGGTTTTCGAAAGGTTTAAAGATTTTTAATAAAGTAACCAAAAGTAAATACGAATCTTTATAAAAAAATTTCACGAATTAAAATTGTGTTTTAAATTGCGCGCGAAAGTTCTTTGCGTTTAAACTGAAACGAGTTTATTATGAAATAATATTTTTGTGTACTTTAAACTTTAAAACAAATCACAATTATTTTACCAAAATTTTAAAATTAAAACTTTGTTAAATTTTTCTGAAAAGTTCGAACTTACGCAAATCGTGCGAGTTTAAAGTTTAAAGGACGTTTTCTTGATTTTTAAACGAAAGCTTTAAAATGAAAAATTAATTTAAACTAATATTAATACTAACTAATATTAATTAACCTAGATAGGCTTGGGGTGCTTCCCAAGAGCGCTTTGTTAAAGACGAAAGCTCGTCCATACCAGACTTACTGTTTTACCGGATAATGTCCGAGATGACATTTTTGGATACGGTTGAAGCTTTAGACAAAGATAAGGTATGGCGAGAGATAAACGTACCTCTAAGAGCTCGGATGATATTGTAACCTAAGTCGGCAGGATTAATATAGTATCGCTCAAATTCAGTTAAGAATTCTCTTTCTACCTGACCGAGTTGTAGCAATGCATCAACGAAACGGTTAAATTCTCGTTTTACCTTCTTTGGGTTTGAAATACCATCCCTGAATCCTGAGTCTATATAACAGAGATCAAAGAGAAATTTTCCTAAGACTTGTAGAAATTCCGTTTCTTCGTTAGAATCAGGGTTTCCATGAGTAGTGTGAACCACTTGCGAAAGTTCCCTGATATAAATCTTTTGTTGCGCTGTAAACGGAAATCTAGTCTGTTGGAATAACTGGATTAGCTGGATATGAAGCTTCTTTCTTTTTGCAAAGAAAGTAGATTCAATAGCTTCCTCAGTCGATTCAGGAAAAATAACTCGTAATTCGTTAGTTAAATAAGAAGCAAGATTAGCAAAGAATGGAATATCCACAGCAATTGAGGCAGGTTTAATAGGGTTTCTCTCCATCCAATATTCGAGTTCATCAATCAGGGCCGCAACATAACGATTTATCTTTGTTTGTGAAATAGGTGAATAATCGGTGCTGGCTAATAAATCCATTAAAAGATCTAACTCTGATTTTAATGACATCTCGTTTGTTCTGTTATAATCACTACGGAGAGATCTTAACATCCTATCAATTTCCACAAAGGTTTTTCTCTGTTCGTACGAAAAGGGGAAGTCGGATATCTTAAGATTTCTAAGAAAGTCAGCACATATATCCATTCTCCTATCGGGGTTTTGAGAAATTCCTAGGTGATGGCCAATCTCAGATTCTGGTTGATTGTTCCTAAATTCAATGCTATTAGGGCTTGGTGTTTCTGTCCTAGGCTTAGTCTCGACCTGATATTGGAGACGCTCTTCCTCAACAACACTTGAATAAAGAGTAGTGGGGTGGGCTCGCAAAATATCGGGGAGATCGTATTCAAAATATTCATCTAGGCAATGAAGACGTTCATTCAAATCCATCCAGGGCATGGGTGTATAGAAGAATACTTCAATTCCAAAGGGTTCATCATCAGGTAAAGTAGCAGGTCTAATATAGTGTGGATACTTAGACAAGATTGATAGAATCTCAGGGTCAAGTGTGGGTTGACCACTTAAAGCAACAGTGACAGAAGCTGGAATCTTCTGCTGAGATTCATCAAATCCTAAGTCTAAGCTCGATATTTTTGGGTTCTCAACTTCATGGTTAACACAGACCTCTCTAACGTCAGAGGAGTTTGACTCATACTCTGGACAGTCAAAGAATTCCGCATCTACCAAAGCCGTCATCTCATCCGTCATCATTTGATTGAGAGGAGAGATGGGGTTTGAAGGAGAATTAGGGTTTTTAATTTTCTAATTTTTTTTGTATTTTCTAGGGTTTAAGAACTAAGTTATCTAACTAAAAAGTAATAAACTTCCTAAGTAATGATAATCTTAAGGAAGGATCTCCTAAAGTTAATTATCTAAGGTAGAATTCAATTCTTGACGAAACCGATCCCCGGCAGCGGCGCCAAAAACTTGTCGTGCCCCTATCCGTCGGTCGGGTTTTACCCCGAATCGTTGCTCCGACCGCAACTGAGGCGACGAGCAGTGAAGTTTTAAAAATTTATATTTTGTTGGGCTCAAACTATGCAAGCTACCTACCTTGTGGGTAAGGTGGCAAGTATAACTCGAGTGTTGTCCAAAATCGGAACGAATTGAATTGAATTGGAACGTACCAAAGATAACTTGACAATAGGATGGGTTTAGAAACAAGGTAGGTATGGGTTTTGGTATTATCTAAACTAATCTAAAGACAGAAAATAAAGTGCAGAATAGTAAACGAGAATATAAGCAGCAGGTAGAGAGTGATTGCTGAAACTTCGACGATTAGGGTTCCGGGATGATATTATATTGATGATAGGTGATTACTCTAGTTAAGAATCTTCTAAACGGTCGGTGTAAACACTAGGACCCTACGTCTAGGTGTAACCCTAAAGCATATGTCACTGAATCCTAGGCTATCCTGATTCTGGTCAGATGGGACTGTCTTCAGACCCACCTCACCGTCTCTTTCGGAGACCAAGCGACCCTCTGAATGGGGTTAAGGAATAAGGCGACAGTCCACAACACTGACTTTTCTTAACACCTATGTCTATCCAATTTTAACAGAGTAATACTGGTTGTATGCTGAATAAGTTAAACTATCGGTTAAGTAGAGTTTAGGGGTTTTAAGCATCCGGGAACACAGCCGGCATCCTTGCTTTCATTTCCTAACTCATGTTTTATCTGATTTAGTTCTAATACTTCCGTCATGGATTAGACCCTCCTTTGCCATCGGTCGTTCATCCCTAGGCATGCGTACAGTGTATAGTGTCCTTATTTTCCACAGTACTCTAACCCTAGGAATATCTACGGTGTTTTAAAGACCTAATGTATCTTTACACAACTTTATAACCAGAGGTAGTTTAATGTTGTACTATAGAAATTTCACGGCTTAGCAAGACCTAGACCCGTGTCTGGAAGGGTTGCTTCCAGGTAATCCACGGTGAGATAGTCCACCGGCATTTCCTTGGCTTCCACGTATTTGTACTCTACCAGTTGTATTTCCAACGCTATACCAAGTATTCTGCCGTATTACGGCGATCCCACAGTTTCATAGAAACAGGAGATAACTGTGTATTCGTAGTTAGGGTTGATCAGATCCTATCCTAAGGCAACAGCCACGTGAGAGACCAGAAAGGGTGATTAATTAAGTCTACATCCAGGATAAGTCTAAACATGTATACAGCATAACAACTACCGATCATATATAAGATATATTAATTAAACATCATCCCTAATCCTAACATCTACATTTCAACAATCACATATTAATCTAGCTAATCAGCATGGCAACAATCATAGATCATACTGAAATAATATGCAAAGTAAACATTATAACAGTAAGAAAGTAAGATAATATCACCGGATTAGAAGAGTAATACTGAGGATTACAACAGTCTGACTTGAATAACCTTGCTACAGCTTGATTACCCAATTACAACTTTCCTCTAGCTCTAACCGCTAACTTATATCTCTCTAGTTCTCCTCTAACTCCTAAGAGTAGTGCTAGAGAGAGAAACTAGAGAGAAAACTAACTACAAGAACAATTCTCCTCTAACTCAAAAGAGTAGTGCTAGAGAGAGAATTCTAGAGAGAGAAAGAGAAGTATGCGAAGAAAATGGTGTAAGGTGTGTTTTCAAATGGTGAAATGAGTGAGGTATTTATAGGAGAAGCTAGTTGGCCTTGGTACAAGTCTTGAAGCACAAAATACAAGCATCAAAGCAGCATACGGGGCGAGCGGACTAAGGGGGCAAACTGCACCTCACAAGCCGACCAACCCCGTATACGGAACCCTAAGGGCCGTATACGGAACTTAAGGTACCGTATACGGTACCTAGTGCCAGGGGGGTTGGTGCTTGGTTTGGCCTACACTGACTTCTCGGTTGCTTGGTTCGTCCGTATCTTCTTCGTTTGGAGTCCGATTTGCTTGATTCTTGCGCAGTTGGCTTAGTTTTTCCGTTACGCTTCTAATGACACTAAGTTTGCCAAATTTGGAAGTGTTTGAATTTTGCGTGTTCCGGATGACGATCGGCGGGCTTCCAGACTGCACATCTTCTTCATTCTTCACCAGTTTCTCTTGATTCTTTCATCTCTGATCTTGTATTTTCCTATTGAATCATAAAATATGCATTAAGATCTAATTTGATATGATAACCAAGAATGGAATATTTAAGGTGATTGTTTTTGCCTCGGTTTGCGTGCAAAATGGATGTTTTAACTGATTTTTGTAGCAACGCCCGTATTTAGACTACCTTGGTGATTTTTCATGATAAATGATTGTTTTGAAATGTTTTCACCCAACAATAGTCCAAAAAGTGCGGAAATAAGCACTTAAAAAACATGACTTTTTGGGTCACATCAAAACCTTAGTTGGATGAGAATATCATTAAGTTATCGGTTATTCACTGTATTGGCCTGCAGTGAATCTGAAGGGTTCCTGCCCACCGTGGCATGAGATTCGTATCAGGAACCACCGATCCTCATTGAGATTATGTAATGATGAGCCTGTTGTGGTAAACAGGGGATTATGTGTTTACGATGCTTTGCGGTAAACAGATTTGTTAAGCTAAGTTGGACTGTTGATTATTTATTCACTCACTTAGCGATATGCTAACCCCACCACCCTACTACTTCTTGCAGGTTATGATTATGTAATGGGTTGGGGAAGAAGCTGTTGACTGAATGGAATGTTTGACGACTGGATGTTTACTCTGATATCTGATTTAAATAAATCAGTGTTGTCTTTGGAATTACATAACACCCAAACTGATAAACTATGATTTGAAATAGATTGATTAGATGTGTATGTTATATAATGTAAATTATAAATGTTTGATTAGATTTGAGCTTCCTGTATATTATGTTTTGAAAAATATATATATGGTACTAAATGATGGGGTGTTATACAATCGAAATATATATGTATGTTTGTAAAATATATTTAGTCTAAATATAGTTATAAACAAAAGTTCTCTTACTCCAACATAAAAGCAACGGCGGAGATAGACGAGGACACAATGGTGCTGAGCACCCCCTAATTGGCCCAATGAATGTGTAGTATAAATAGTTTGTCCAGCTAATTTCAGCCCACTCTCCCCTTATTTTTAGTCCAGCACCCCCCATTTAGCGTTAGCCCCGCCTCCCTATCCATTTTTGGCCCATCCCACCATTCAGATTTCTTCTTATTGTTTTGACTCATAATTAGCATACAAATTTATGATTAGAATAAAAACGGAAAAAATCTGCCTAGTCCTCTCATACGATCAATTAATATTTTTTTTAACTAATCGCTACAATTAATATTATTAATTGTTTTGTATATTCAATCTTTTTTCCCTTTTCTTAACGATAAATTGTATGTTGTTTAAACTATAATTTAATTGATTAGTTTCTTTGATATTTATTTGTAATTTATAAAAACTCAGAGGTGCTATGAAAGTCATAGAGTTGTTTGTTATCATGGGTGTTTTTGTGGTCTTAGGTTAAAACATGGGATAATTAAGAAAAATAGATAGTTCTTTATTATTTTGGCAACATTGATGGTGGATTCTTGTAACAATTATGTATTAGTTAAAAAATTCCAATTACTTCTATCAAAAACAAATTTTGATTGCTAATTTTTCTTCTTAATTATAATACTTTGATATGTTGCGTAAATAAATTTTTTTATTTATTGACATTTCATGATCAAAGTAAGCACCCCATAACTTGAAATCTTAGCTCCACCCCTGCATAAAAGGGATCTCGATTTCTTATGTCATTACACACACACACACACACACACACACTGTTTATCTGTTTTGAACTCATACGCCTTTGAAATCTTGACTATTGTTCGTTGGTTTTGAAAATCTTGACTATTGTTCGTTGGTTTGGTGTATACGTCTTACACCATCCAAACTGTTTATCTGTTTTGAACTCATACGCCTTTGAAATCATAGTGAACGTGCCGCCAAGGCGCTCTGCTCGTAATGTTAACCGTGGAGGAGAAACTCCTAGTAGAGGTGGTGGAAGAAAAGGTGGACGCTCGGGTAGTGGTGGTAGTCGAACGGGTGGTCGAACTGGAGGGAGTGATGTTAATGGATGCGGAAATCCCGATGTTGCGGCAATTATAGCGCAACAGTTGCAAGCCCTACTGCCTGCAATTGTCACACAGGTAACAGAGGGTATCCTAAATCATGGTGGTGGTGAAAAGGAAACAGGGGATGAAGAGGATGTTAATGTGAATGGAACTGGTGAGGATGTTCATACAAAGAATTCATGGCATGTAAGCCTAGGGAATTCGATGGAGAAGGGGGAGCGGTAGCCTACTCTCGATGGGTTGAGAAAACTGAGGCGGTGATGGATATTAGCGATTGTGCAGAGGAGAAAAAGGTAAAGTATGCATCTAGCCTGCTGTCTGGTAAAGCACTAACATGGTGGAACACACAGATACAAGCTAGGGGGTTTCCGCTATGGGTATGACATGGGATGAGTTTAAGGCATTATTGGGAGAGGAGTACTGCTCCATTAATGAGATGAATAAGTTAGAGAGAGAGTTTTGGGATCATTCGATGGTGGGGGCCAACCATGCTGTCTATACTGATCGTTTTCACGAGCTGGCCAAATTGGTTCCACACTTAGTAACACCGGAGTCTAAAAGAATTAAAAAGTACATAGATGGGCTGGTACCAGAATTCAGGGGTATGGTTGAGGTGACTGAGCCGGCCACTATTCAAAGTGCTATACTAAGAGCTGGGGCGTTGACTGACCAAATGGTTAGAAGTGGCATACTAAAGAGGGATAACGATAAAAAGAAAGATTCAGACGACGTTATCGAAATTGTGGATGAAAAGACCGATAATAAGAAAGCCAAGGTAGCTAGTGGGTTTGTAACAGTTAGCACGAGAAGGAAGGAGTACGAGGGTTCTTACCCAAGGTGTGGTAGATGCAATTATCATCATCAAGCATCAACTTCATGCCACACGTGTTTTAACTGTAATCAATTGGGACACTTTGCAAGGGATTGTCCGGTAGTGGCTAGGCAAGTGCCACCGGTGTATGCGTTAAACGTGGTAGGAAATCCGAAGACATGTTATGAGTGCGGAAGTCCAGATCATTATCGTAATGCATGTCCTAGACTGGTGAGGGCATTAACACAAGGAGGGAATAATTCAAATCAAGCATTGGTTGTGGAGAGGAATCAAAATCAAGGAACTAATGTTGACACAACTAAAGGATGATCATCTGGAAGGAATACAAACGAAACGCGTCCCACCTAGTATACTGCAATGGGTGAGTATTCGCGAAAAGATCAATTTATCACTATATTGTTCAAACGTTTAAAATCGATTGTAGACTTATCTATATTAAATCTAGCTATGTGTTTGTTTGACGAGAAACTTAGTACTTTACATGTTTAATAAAAAATAAATAAATGAATGATAAATAAACAATCACTAAATAAATAAATAGATAAATTAAATTAAAGATGAATGAATAAGTAAGATTATTTGAGGATGTCTCCTGGGGGTCGAAAGCCACTTTGGGAGTCTTAAACTTCTATCGTGTTGAGAGTTTTGACTTGCTAATAGAGAGGTGGTTTGGGTTGGCGTGTCAATAGATAGTAAACCGCCTTTCACTTTGAAGATGTGAGATGCTCTAGGACCTTGGAGAACAACCCGAGGGAGAACAAAAAGTGACTTTGGTAGACAAAGTATCAAAGAGTGTAAACACGAAGATATATTGTCAAGGATTTTTTTTTCTTTAGACGATCCGAACAATATAAATGAACTACCCCTCCGTGACACATAGAAACATGTATTGATCCTGTTTTGGGAAGAAACATTAGAGTTTAAATTCTCATAAGATGTGTGAAGACATGGATCCATGTCTTATCTTTGGAGACGACGACTTATTGGATTAACTTCAAGGGTTCGCATTGGTAAACAGAAGATTGACTTTGACTAGGCAACGAAAATGAGTGAAGGATCACAAGGAAGATATACCAAAGATGGCGTTTAGGATTCGATGTGGTTGTGCCTCTCGACCTAACTAGGGCGCCTGCGGTAACAATGGTATTTGGACATGAGAAGGAGCTCTTAGACGTTAAGGAAACGTACACTGTATACACCCGTCAATATATATCTTTTAACGAACCGGATGAATTTATATAAAACGTTTAACGCATAGGTTCGATGACCTACCGATTAAGGAGATGCATGATGAGCCTCTTAGAATGTTATGCAAACGAAAATGCTGTGAAGTATCGCTAGATGGAATCGAGTTGAAGTACAAACTACACTTTGTTATAAAAGTAAGAAAAACTATAAGAACGAAAAGCCAAGTAGCGAAGAACGTAACACGACCACGATAGTATAGATACGATATAACGTTCGGAGAGAATTGGAAATTACCTAGGAACAAGGGAAACTAAAGAAACTCAAAACCTGCGGTCATTTCATGATGAGTGCGTTCAAAATATATAATTTAGTTTGAATTTCGGGACGAAATTCCCCAAACGGGGGGATACTGTGACATCCGTAACCAAAACCACTATTCGTAGACTTATTAATTATAAACATTTCCTATTTGTACTCAAGTTTGTGAAATTGTGAAGGAATAAGTTATGTAATTCGTATTTTAAACTATGTGAGAAATTGATTCTCGTATATTGTTCAAAAACTCGAATCAATGTTCGTGTGCGGTTGGATTAAATGTTAGGATAATATTAATGAAATAATAATAATACTTATAATAACAATAATAATAATCATAATAATTATAATAATAAATATAAATAGAGTGAAATCGGTGGAATAATAGAAATAAATAATAAAATAATAATAATAAGGATCATGGTGATGGTTATGGAACTTGTTTTTTTTTTTTTTTTTGGCTGTCGAGTTTTGTGAGACCAAAAAGGAACAGGCCCAAACCCACATTACTCTTGATCCTAATCACCACATACATATAAATATACACTTTATTTAACCCTAGATAAAACAAAAGAATCATCCCTGCTGCTGCTGTGTTTGGCGACCGAAACAAAGAAAAAGAAACCAAATAAAATTGAGCCGTGTTCTTGTTGTTACTCGTTTGCGCGTTTGTGTAGGTATTTTTCATAAACCCTAATAAATAAGTTTCCTTTATATTTTTATGAGATGAACATATACATTGGTTGATTTATATGTTTGGGGTAAGGATATGTTGGGTATAATATGTTTTGAAACCGAAAGATTATATACCCGTTGATCTCAGATTCTGTTCCGTATTTTCAGTCACGAACATAGGTCAATTCGACCCCCTTACATTCATTTTTAGGCTTCGGTCAAAACTGGAAAGTTGTAGATCTCGAAGTTTTACATGTGTTTTCAAGGTTTCGGCCTCTAAAAAGCATTGTGATTTTATAAAAATTATTTCGTAAACTGTTTCCGTGTATGACGAATTTTCAGAAAAGTTGGTAACGTTAAATCGGTTTGGTAAAATTGTTCTGTAGTTATTTTGGGGATTGTAAAGAATGTTTAAGGATATACTTTTCTGTAAACAAATTACATTTTAAAAATTTTAAGATTTAATTTATTTATTTGATTTAAAAAGAATGGGTTATGTTGTGGGTTATGGTCTGAGATTACGGTATATGATTTTTGGTACGGTTTGAGTCATGGGATTAAATTATTAGTGTAAACCATACTAAATTCATACGAGAGGGCTTATATTAGAACCAACATACGAAGTAAGGGTTAAGGGTGATTTAATATTTGATAATGGTACATCAAGTGGGATGTGATGGAAGGGCTATTCACCCTATTTAAAATTAGTAATCAATAAATATATGTATAGGTATTGTGGACTAACGTGCGGACATAATTGGACTTATTTTAAAGGTTAACCTGCTTTGCAATTTAAGGTGAGTTTCGTGGCCCCTTTTTCATTTATATTTTTAACGTTTTGGGGGAAAAGAATGCTCAAACATATTTTATACTGTTTTATTGATGTGGAAACAATCTTTGAACTTGCTTTTGATCATGAGTTGCTATGAAATACATGTATAGTTTAATGTGTATTATTTGATTGTGTGGAACGATAACGTGAATAGAGCTTAGCATTTGTGTGTGATTATTTTGTGTGGAATGATGATAGAAACGTAGGAACGTAGAAACGTAGGAACGATGGAACGTAGAAACATATGAACGATGGAACGTAGAAACGTATGGTGTAACGTAACGTTGTTGTGATTATTTGAGATGTTGAACGTGTATTTTATTTGAACGTTGAACATGTAACGTATTTGTAACATGGATAACGTGTGATTTCTAGAAAGTTATATTATTGTACATTGTATAGTTTGCACTAATGTGTTTAAAACGAAATGATTTTGATTTGATAAAATGTTTACTTAAAAACCTACGAACTCACCAACCATGTGTTGACGTTTTTAAGCATTTCTTTTCAGGTGAAGCTAGTAATTCAAGGACTGAGACTAAGGTGGCTTAGCAAGACTGTTAGAGTGCATTTTAAATTTGTTACTGTGAACGATTGTATTTGTGACGTTGTGAAGCGGTTTCATAACATTTTGTTGAATTTCATTTAGTGAATTTCTTTCATATCAATGTGTTATGATCTAGTCATGCGTTGCATTCCGTTGTTTCCTCTTTAGACGGGGTGTGACAGGAGGTATGTGGATGTGGTGGAGGAAAGGTAGTGTATGGGCGAGTGGTGGCATATGGGTGAGTGGCGGTATGGGTAGTGGGTGGTGGTGGTGGTCCACATCTGTATAGGAAGTGATCAGGCTCAGGGGTACCATGTCTCCTAGCTGTCAGAACCAGCTGATCACGGATAACCTGTAAAGCATGTAATAGATAGTACTGAGTAAGAGGAGTGACCGGATCCGTGTGATGCACAACGGCCTGTGTAGGCGGTACTGATGTGTCTGCTCCTCGTGCTGGCTCAGGTATCTCTGCTGCTACTGGTCTCTGTGGCTGGGGACCAACATCTCTATCCTTTGTAGTCACGCGCTTCCTGGTCATGAAGCATCCAGGAATGGGTTGCCGAGTCTGATACCATAAGCACTGTCTCTCAGGTCCCTCATCAATCATCCTGATCAACTTGCAGTACTCTAGGTCAAACGGCTGCGAACTAACGTGATGGGTGTAATCCTCATGGTGACGGTCAGTGAGAATCCCCATGCCGACTAACAATCTCGTGATAATGGCTCCCATGAATACGTAGCGTCTATCCTCTCTCTTCTCCTTCCACAATCTATCCGCTATGATGTATGCGACATTTAGGTTCTGCTTCCTTATGATCATATCCATGAACTTAAGCTCTTCTGATGTAGCAGGTCCAGCATCTCTCTTCCCAAAGATAGTACAGCACAGGAGCTTGTGAAGAATGTGGTGAACTGGTCGGGTCATGAGTGAAGCTTTCACTCCACTCCTGAAAGTTGTCCCCGTCAATCCTCTCCATATCTCCTTGTGATCCCCTGACGGTAAACTGGAGATAGACTGGAAACTGCTGGTGAACCAATCAGAATTGGCCTATGACTGTGTGTAAAGGCTAAGGTATACCCCGAAATCTCCCACTGTCATACGATACTTCTTCCCACGATACCGAAAAGCGATCTTCTTATCAGTGATCTCCAATCTCTCTTGGAACTCGTAAGTCATCATAAACTCAGTGACGACCTCTCGGTATATAGCCTCATCAATGGAGAAAAGATGGAAAAATGCAGCATGTTCCTCGCCATCTTTATCATACTTAATCAACTCTTCCAACTCATCCCTAATACCCAAGCGTCTCATATCCGGCCACATGATGACTCTGTTTGACCCTAAGTATCGTCCCATCCATTTCTCAATATCGTCCATATTCTCGGGGGATGAAGCAAGCTTCCTCAACGAAGGGTTTGATAGATCCATCTGTTGACAAGAAAATGAGATGCATAAGTCATAACAAATAAGTACATTTCCAAATTTAAAACAAAAGTTGGAAATGTAGGCTTTAAAATATGAATAAATCCGCAATTTATCTTAAACTAAACCTAGGCCTAACCAATCCTCAATCCGCAATTTTCGCAACCATAAGTGTCTAACCTATTCCAAGGGTATTAAAGTAATAATAATACTAGCGTTTAATCTAAGTAAACTCATCATTTTAAACAACTAGCGAATATTCTTACTTTCATTCATGGCGAATATTCTTACTTTTCACAATTTTGCAAGATTTAAAGATTTTGATAAATGAATGACGGTAGCTTACGTGTGATGGTCATATTATTCAACACTTTATTAATTAAGGTGGTGAATACTTAAAATAATCAAGGACCAAAAGCTAACTAATGATTTATTGAAAATCTAAGAAACTTGCCATGATTTAATTAACACAAGCACCATTTAAAAAATTGAAGATTTAAAATAAAGTATGACACTTGGTTAATTTTTATTCACAACATGCTTACTTTAACTTTCAATAATTCAAGGATCATTCAAAATTAACTAGCAATCATGTAATCATGTTTATCAAGTCATAGTAAGCATGAATTAAGCAAAACAAGTCAAAATGAGCTACTAGTTACCAAAAGTCAACAAATCAAGCAACTTTGACCACTTAAAGTCAACACTTGAAGATCAAAGTCACTAATTATCAAGTAATCTACTCAATCAAGCATGTAATCATGTTAAGCAACTATGCAAGAAAAGTTTTGAACTATAAAACACAAGATTTCACCATGGATTTCATAGATCAAAAGTTGAAACCCTAACTTTTAAAAACTTAATGAAATTTAAAGATTTGAGTTAGGAATTACCTTGCAAGTGATGAAATGATGTTATGTATGCAAGAGAGATGATAAAATGAAGAACTTGAAGCCAAAAATCATCAAAAATGGTGGAGAAATGGAGGTTTTAGAAATGGTGATGGGGGCCGTAGGTTTTAGGGAAGAGGAAGGAGAGAAAATTTTGACTTTTTGACCTTTTGTTTGTTAGTGAATCCCTTTCTCTTGGTTTAAATACGTTTCGATTTAAAAACGCGAAAGATACGATACGTACGATTGGTTTTCGAAAGGTTTTAAGATTTTTAATAAAGTAACCAAAAGTAAATACGAATCTTTATAAAAAAATTTCGCGAATTAAAATTGTGTTTTAAATTGCGTTTGAAAAGTTCTTTGCATTTAAACTGAAACGAGTTTATTATGAAATAATATTTTTGTGTACTTTAAACTTTAAAACAAATCATAATTATTTTACCAAAATTTTAAAATTAAAACTTTGTTAAATTTTTCTGAAAAGTTCGAACTTACGCAAATCGCGCGAGTTTAAAGTTTAAAGGACGTTTTCTTGATTTTTAAACGAAAGCTTTAAAATGAAAAATTAATTTAAACTAATATTAATACTAAATAATATTAATTAACCTAGATAGGCTTGGGGTGCCTCCCAGGAGCGCTTTGTTAAAGACGAAAGCTCGTCCATACCAGACTTACTGTTTTACCGGATAATGTCCGAGATGACACTTTTGGATACGGTTGAAGCTTTAGACAAAGATAAGGTATGGCGAGAGATAAACGTACCTCTAAGAGCTCGGATGACATTGTAAATTAAGTCGGCAGGATTAATATAGTATCGCTCAAATTCAGTTAAGAATTCTCTTTCTACCTGACCGAGTTGTAGCAATGCATCAACGAAACGGTTAAATTCTCGTTTTACCTTCTTTGGGTTTGAAATACCATCCCTGAATCCTGAGTCTATATAACAGAGATCCAAGAGAAATTTTCCTAAGACTTGTAGAAATTCCGTTTCTTCGTTAGAATCAGGGTTTCCATGAGTAGTGTGCACCACTTGCGAAAGATCCCTGATATAAATCTTTTGTTGCGCTGTAAACGGAAATCTAGTCTGTTGGAATAACTGGATTAGCTGGATATGAAGCTTCTTTCTTTTTGCAAAGAAAGCAGATTCAATAGCTTCCTCAGTCGATTCAGGAAAAATAACTCGTAATTCGTTAGTTAAATAAGAAGCAAGATCAGCAAAGAATGGAATATCCACAGCAATTGAGGCAGGTTTAATAGGGTTTCTCTTTATCCAATATTCGAGTTCATCAATCAGGGCCGCAACATAACGATTTATCTTTGTTTGTGAAACAGGTGAATAATCGGTGCTGGCTAATAAATCCATTAAAAGATCTAACTCTGATTTTAATGACATCTCGTTTGTTCTGTTATAATCACTACGGAGAGATCTTAACATCCTATCAGTTTCCACAAAGGTTTTTCTCTGTTCGTACGAAAAAAGGAAGTCGGATATCTTAAGATTTCTAAGAAAGTCAGCACATATATCCATTCTCATATCGGGGTTTTGAGAAATTCCTAGGTGATGGCCAATCTCAGATTCTGGTTGATTGTTCCTAAATTCAATGCTATTAGGGCTTGGTGTTTCTGTCCTAGGCTTAGTCTCGACCTGATATTGGAGACGCTCTTCCTCAACAACACTTGAATAAAGAGTAGTAGGGTCGGCTCGCAAAATATCGGGGAGATCGTATTCAAAATATTCATCTAGGCAATGAATACGTTCATTCAAATCCATCCAGGGCATGGGTGGATAGAAGAATACTTCAATTCCAAAGGGTTCATCATCAGGTAAAGTAGCAGGTCTAATATAGTGTGGATACTTAGACAAGATTGATAGAATCTCAAGGTCAAGTATGGGTTGACCACTTAAAGCAACAGTAACAGAAGCTGGAATCTTCTGCTGAGATTCATCAAATCCTAAGTCTAAGCTCGATATTTTTGGGTTCTCAACTTCATGGTTAACACATACCTCTCTAACGTCAGAGGAGTTTGACTTATACTCTGGACAGTCAAAGAATTCTGCATCTACCAAAGCCGTCATCTCATCCATCATCATTTGATTGAGAGGAGAGATGGGGTTTGAAGGAGAATTAGGGTTTTTAATTTTCTAATTTTTTTGTATTTTCTAGGGTTTAAGAACTAAGTTATCTAACTAATAAAGCAATTAACTTCCTAAGTAATGATAATCTTAAGGAAGGATCTCCTAAAGTTAATTATCTAAGGTAGAATTCAATTCTTGACGAAACCGATCCCCGGCAGCGGCGCCAAAAACTTGTCGTGCCCCTATCCGTCGGTCGGGTTTTACCCTGAATCTTTGCTCCGACCGCAACAGAGGCGACGAGCGGTGAAGTTTTAAAAATTTATATTTTGTTGGGCTCAAACTATGCAAGCTACCTACCTTGTGGGTAAGGTGGCAAGTATAACTCGAGTGTCGTCCAAAATCAGAACGAATTGAATTGAATTGGAACCTACCATAGATAAATTGACAATAGGATGGGTTTAGAAACAAGGTAGGTATGGGTTTTGGTATTATCTAAACTAATCTAAAGACAGAAAATAAAGTGCAGAAAAGTAAACGAGAATATAAGCAGCAGGTAGAGAGTGATTGCTGAAACTTCGACGATTAGGGTTTCGGGATGATATTATATTGATGATAGGTGATTACTCTGGTTAAGAATCTTCTAAACGGTCGGTGTAAACACTAGGACCCTACGTCTAGGTGTAACCCTAAAGCATATGTCACTGAATCCTAGGCTATCCTAATTCTGGTCAGATGGGACTGTCTTCAGACCCACCTCACCTTCTCTTTCGGAGACTAAGCGACCCTCTGAATGGGGTTAAGGAATAAGGCGACAGTCCACAACACTGACTTTTCTTAACACCTATGTCTATCCAATTTTAACAGAGTAATACTGGTTGTATGCTAAATAAGTTAAACTATCGGTTAAGTAGAGTTTAGGGGTTTTAAGCATCTGGGAACACAGCCGGCATCCTTGCTTTCATTTCCTAACTCATGTTTTATCTGATTTAGTTCTAATACTTCCGTCATGGATTAGACCCTCCTTTGCCATCGGTCGTTCATCCCTAGGCATGCGTACCATGTATAGTGTCCTTATTTTCCACAGTACTCTAACCCTAGGTATATCTACGGTGTTTTAAAGACCTAATGTATCTTTACACAACTTTATAACCAGAGGTAGTTTAACGGTGTACTATAGCATTTTCACGGCTTAGCAAGACCTAGACCCGTGTTTGGAAGGGTTGCTTCCAGGTAATCCACGGTGAGATAGTCCACCGGCATTTCCTTGGCTTCCACATATTTGTACTCTACCAGTGGTATTTCCAACGCTATACCAAGTATTATGCCGTATTACGGCGATCCCACATTTTCATAGAAACAGGAGATAACTGTGTATTCGTAGTTAGGGTTGATCAGATCCTATCCTAAGGCAACAGTCACGTGAGAGACCAGAAAGGGTGATTAATTAAGTCTACATCCAGGATAAGTCTAAACATGTATACAGCATAACAACTACCGATCATATATAAGATATATTAATTAAACATCATCCCTAATCCTAACATCTACATTTCAACAATCACATATTAATCTAGCTAATCAGCATGGCAACAATCATAGATCGTACTGAAATAATATGCAAAGTAAACATTATAACAGTAAGAAAGTAAGATAATATCACCGGATTAGAAGAGTAATACTGAGGATTACAACAGTCTGACTTGAATAACCTTGCTACAGCTTGATTACCCAATTACAACTTTCCTCTAGCTCTAACCGCTCACTTATATCTCTCTAGTTCTCCTCTAACTCCTAAGAGTAGTGCTAGAGAGAGAAACTAGAGAGAAAACTAACTACAAGAACAATTCTCCTCTAACTCAAAAGAGTAGTGCTAGAGAGAGAATTCTAGAGAGAGAAAGAGAAGTATGTGAAGAAAATGGTGTAAGGTGTGTTTTCAAATGGTGAAATGAGTGAGGTATTTATAGGAGAAGCTAGTTGGCCTTGGTACAAGTCTTGAAGCACGAAATACAAGCATCAAAGCAGCATACGGGGCGAGCGGACCAAGGGGGCAAACGGCACCTCACAAGCCAACCAACCCCGTATACGGCACCCTCAGGGCCGTATACGGCAATTAAGGTACCGTATACGGTACCTAGTTCCAAGGGGGGGGGGGGGGGGGGGGGGGGGGGGGTTGGTGCTTGCTTTGGCCTCCACTGACTTCTCGGTTGCTTGGTTCGTCCGTATCTTCTTCGTTTGGAGTCCGATTTGCTTGATTCTTGCGCCGTTGGCTTCGTTTTTCCGTTACGCTTCTAATGACACTAAGTTTGCCAAATTTGGAAGTGTTTGAATTTTGCGTGTTCCGGATGACGATCGGCGGGCTTCCAGACTGCACATCTTCTTCATTCCTCACTCGTTTCTCTTGATTCTTTCACCTCCGATCTTGTATTTTCCTATTGAATCATAAAATATGCATTAAGATCTAATTTGAGAGGATAACCAAGAATGGAATATTTAAGGTGATTGTTTTTGCCTCGGTTTGCGTGCAAAATTGATGTTTTAACTGATTTTTGTAGCAACGCCCGTATTTAGACTACCTTGGTGATTTTTGATGATAAATGATTGTTTTTAAATGTTTTCACCAAAGAATAGTCCAAAAAGTGCGGAAATAAGCACTTAAAAACATGACTTTTTGGGTCACATCAGAACCTTAGTTGGATGAGAATAGCATTAAGTTATCAGTTATTCACTGTATTGGCCTGCAGTGAATCTGAAGGGTTCCTGCCTACCGTGGCATGAGATTCGTATCAGGAACCACCGATCCTCATTGAGATTATGTAATGATGAGCCTGTTGTGGTAAACAGGGGATTATGTGTTTATGATGCTTTGCTGTAAACATATTTGTTATGCTAAGTTGGACTGTTGATTATTTATTCACTCACTTAGCGATATGCTAACCCCACCACCCTACTGCTTCTTGCAGGTTATGATTATGTAATGGGTTGGGGAAGAAGCTGTTGACTAAATGGAATGTTTGACGACTGGATGTTTACTCTGATATCTGATTTAAATAAATCAGTGTTGTCTTTGGAATTACATAACACCCAAACTGATAAACTATGATTTGAAATAGATTGATTAGATGTGTATGTTATATAATGTAAATTATAAATGTTTGATTAGATTTGAGCTTCCGGTATATTATGTTTTAAAAAATATATATATGGTACTAAATGATGGGGTGTTATACAATCAAAATATATATGTATGTTTGTAAAATATATTTAGTCTAAATATAGTTATAAACAAAAGTTCTCTTACTCCAACATAAAAGCAACGGCGGAGATAGACGGGGACACAATGGTGCTGAGCACCCCCTAATTGGCCCAATGAATGTGTAGTATAAATAGTTTGTCCAGCTAATTTCAGCCCACTCTCCCCTTATCTTTAGTCCAGCACCCCCCATTCAGCTTTAGCCCAGCCTCCCTATCCATTTTTGGCCCATCCCACCATTCAGATTTCTTCTTACTGTTTTGACTCATAATTAGCATACAAATTTATGATTAGAATAAAAAGGGAAAAAATCTGCCTAGTCCTCTCATACGATCAATTAATATTTTTTTTAACTAATCGCTACAATTAATATTATTAATTGTTTTGTATATTCAATCTTTTTTCCCTTTTCTTAACGATAAGTTGTATGTTGTTTAAACTACAATTTAATTGATTAGTTTCTTTGATATTATTTGTAATTTATAAAAACTCAGAGGTGCTATGAAAGTCATAGAGTTGTTTGTTATCATGGGTGTTTTTGTGGTCTTAGGTTAAAACATGAGATAATTTAGAAAAATAGATAGTTCTTTATTATTTTGGCAACATTGATGGTGGATTCTTGTAACAATTATGCATTAGTTAAAAAATTCCAATTACTTTTATCAAAAACATATTTTGATTGCTAATTTTTCTTCTTAATTATAATACTTTGATATGTTGCGTAAATAAATTTTTTTATTTATTGACATTTCATGATCAAAGTAAGCACCCCTTAACTTGAAATCTTAGCTCCGCCCCTGCATAAAAGGGATCTCGATTTCTTATGTCATTACACACACACACACACACACACACACACACACACACACAAACACATACACACACACACACACAAACTGTTTATCTGTTTTGAACTCATACGCCTTTGAAATCTTGACTATTGTTCGTTGGTTTTGAAAATCTTGACTATTGTTCGTTGGTTTGGTGTATACGTCTTACACCATCCAAACTGTTTATCTGTTTTGAACTCATACGCCTTTGAAATCTTAGTGAACATGCCGCCAAGGCGCTCTGCTCGTAATGTTAACCGTGGAGGAGAAACTCCTAGTAGAGGTGGTGGAAGAAAAGGTGGATGCTCGGGTAGTGGTGGTGGTCGAACGGGTGGTCGAACTGGAGGGAGTGATGTTAATGGAGGCGGAAATCCCGATGTTGCGGCAATTATAGCGCAACAGTTGCAAGCCCTACTGCCTGCAATTGTCACACAGGTAATTGTTGTTGTTTTGTATAATGAGTTTACTGATTATAGATGAGTTCATTCACAAAACATAATTACGACTGAGTGACGACTCATTTTAACTCAATAATATTTATATTATATTACCAATAATTATGTAGTACTGTGTAATTTCTATATTTTATGATGTAAATATTTTCAAATTGCAATGGACACTTAAATTTACACGGAGGGAGTATACGGGAGCAACAACAGCATGTGTCAAAAATGAACAAGAACGAAAGAAAAGAATTTATGGATTTTGGTCAAATTGATTTTAAAACTTGGGATGATTCTGAAATCCAAAAATCATGTGTCATACATGATCGGAAATTAGCTACGGATGTCTATGAACATCAAACGGATCATTAATTGAAGTTGTTTAGAGAAAGTTATGACAGTTTAAACACAATGTAGTCAAAAGGGCGGTTTGACTCTAAAAATTGATAAAACATCTTTTTAACTTCTATGATATTATTAGATCATTACTAGTCTATTATTTAGTGTTTTCTTATACGTTGAGGAATGTTCCAAGTGTTTATAAAAACCCTCCAAAGTAATGTTTTGAAAGTAAACTTTAATTTGAAGTTATATCAAAGTGAGTTTTGATCTTGCTTTCTTGTGTTTTGTATCTATTTGGTGTTTGTTTCATCGATTGGTACCGTGTCGCACCCCCAAATTTACTGTGCGGAAGCAATTCGGGTCGGAGTGGACTAATCCGGTAATCATAGCACAAAGATACAATGAACGACCACAATATGCGTCGTTTAACAAAATACATCGATTTAATATAAAAGTTTATGAGTTCTACAAAATACTGAGTTCACATGATTTTCCTGAGAGATTCTAGTACATATCTAATTTATACAAAATATAGAAATGCAAGGAAATCTCTTGATGTTATGTGTTTGTGTAACACCCCCAAATTTACTGTTGGCGGAAGCATACTTTGGGTGTTACCAATTAATAATCAAAACACATAGATATATAGCAAACGACTCTATATGCATTGTTTTAACAAAATATATCTAATATAAGAAATGTTTACAACATTTAAAGCTGTACATAGCTCGTGTTCGATTTAAATGAGAGATTTCGACATGAGTACTTGTACAAAATATACTAATGCAAGAAAATCTCTAATATCTGCATGCTGACTCGAGCTATAGTATCCCTGATGGCAGTCCAACCTACTGCTGGGTACCTGTGAAACATGCTAAAATGGTTCAGCTAAAGCTGGTGAGCTCACAGGTTTGAAATCAGATAATATCGTATAAACCGCAAGATTTAAGTAATGATTTGCAACCAGCAAATAAATAGTAATGTATGCAGCCATGAGCACATAGTCCGAGCTTCACTCGAGGGTCAGGTCCCATATAGAGAATTCTGAGCGAGGTGCCTCCACGAGTGCCCAATCCACACTCGTCTGAACAATTATTAGTACGTCCGTTTACCCAGTTAGTGCTTGCTAACCCGGACGAGGAGGGTCAATCCTATATGGTACCATATACTAATAATCACGCTACAACGTATTACCAAACTATGCTGACGGAGGACTTTGAAATGATTAGTGGAAAACAACTCATGTAGTATATTGTAAAGTTTGTACTTGCGTTCACATGTTAAAAATAAGCATTGAATCACACCCCTGAGTGAAAAGCGGTAAAAAGAGGGGCTATGAGACTCACCTGAGTCTGAAGAGTTTATCTAAATAACTTTGATTAATTAGCCGAGTATCGATGTTCGAAGACTTGTAACCTGAGGGTGTCCACGACACGCGATGGTTATAAATGTGAGTCGGTATCTCAAAGGACTACCTTAGTAGTTGCTACACAACTATATATGTCCAAATTACTATGATTTGGTTGATTATTTGATTTGGGTTTTGAAAACGAGTACGGCCCGTTGGTGACAGATTTATAATATTAATCTCAACATTATTATCTTGTTTTTCAAAGTATTTTGCTTGTATCATATATACCAATGTATTCCCGAAGTCGTGTAGTTTAAAGTTTAAGGTTTTACTAGTCCAACACTTAGTGAAAATCTGAGTTTTCAACATTCTGTTTTATGCGACACAATATGCGACATAAAGTTGATCATGCGACACAATGGTTGTGTCGCATAGAAGTGCTACACAATGAGCTTAGCGACACAAGGGTTGTGTCGCATAAGCGTACGATGCTGATTTAACAGCGACATAGTGTTTGTGTCGCATGGAATTTGCGACATAAGATGCGACATAACATTGTGTCGCAAAAGGTCCGACATAACTGGGTTTTTATGACACAAAATACGACACAAATGTTTTTATACGACACAAGATGCGACACAAGGCTTGTGTCGCAAAGATGAACATCAGCCCAGAACCCAGCGACTGATGATATTTTCCAACCCAAAATTCAAATCTAACTCATTTTTAAGTTGTAAAATCATGTTTTCTTCATACATTTGGACATATATAAGTTGTTTACACTATTATAACATGAAAACAAACAATAATTTTGATAGATCTAAGGGTTTTTATAAAAATCTTACAATTGCAATTTGGGGCCAAATGAGGTTGAAGATGATGATAACGTTGGTAGATCTTATTTCCTTAGCTCTTGGAGATTCCGAAAATGAAATTTTTGGTGTCGGTTATGCTAGATCCGAAAATTTTGGTGGTGATGGGTTTGAGAGAGTTTAAGGGTGTGTGTGTGTGTATTGTTGAAATGAAAATGAAGGAGGAAATGGGGAGGGGGTGAGGTGTTGAAATGAAAATGAAGGAGGAAATGGGGAGGGGTGAGGTGTAGGTGGAAGCCTCACTTTTCAGTCCCCGCTCCGTGCTCCGCGCGGTGCTCGTTTACCCGATCGTTTAAGCATTAAATATTTATTTTACGCGTTAAAATGTATGTTTTAAAATGAGAAAAATTACTCGATGTTTTGGTTGAGGTATTTCATCAAATACCTTATATTTGAGTTATAATAATTATAACTTAACTTTGTTTCGAGTGTTTGCGCGTTTAATATTTTAACCACGTAGTTTCAGTTTGTACGATATGATTTAATTAGGAAATATTATCAGAATAATATTTTGAATTTAATTGCGTTATTAAATAACCTTATATTATTTAATAAGATTGTTTACCAACGTCCGTACAATTGAATCGAAATACACTCGATTTTGAACGCGTACGATTTAATCAAATCATATAATTGTATATATTCAACAATATATATATTGATACATTAATTAGCCTAATCACAGAACTAATTACCTGTATTACATAGAATTAGGCACTAATTACTAGTCCTAATTTGGCGGGTGTTACAGTTTGCATGCGACTCGAGCTACTGAATCCTGTATGAGCAGACCTATTGCTGCTGAGAACCCAATAATACATGCTAAAAGGTCAGCTAGAAGCTGGTGAGCTCACAGGTGTAATGACGAAACAACAATGTATGAACCATAAGATTTAATCATGTTTGAAATCAATCAAATAAATGTGTACATTACTGTCATGAGCCCATAGTTCGAGCTTAACTGAGGTGTCAGGATCACAATCAAGTGCCTGGGCGAGGTTACCTCCTGCGAGTGTCTAATCTACACTCGTATGAACAAATGATAATACGTCCGTTCGACCGCAGTCATGGTAGCGCGACTACCCCGGACGGGGATCGTCAATCCCATATGGTACCATACACTAACACTCGCGCTAAATCCACACTAACAAACTATGATGTGGAAGGCTTCATGATTAGTAAAACAACTCATGCAGACAATATATTGAGTTTTGTACTTGTGTTCACACGTAAATAAAAAAACTGAGCATGTATCCTCACCCATAGGTAAAAACAGTAAAAAGCGGGGCTATGAGACTCACCTGAGTCTGATGTGTATATGTTGCTACAAGCAATGATGTGATGTCCGCAGACTGTAACCTGCCGAGCATTCAAAATGCGCAAGGTTATAAATATATGTTGTAACACCTGGTCAAAAAGTCAATTTTCGCGCCAGATTTAAACGTCGATTAATTACATTTTTGTAATGCAAGTAAAATATTTTTATTTAAAATATTTACGAAAATTATATAAAACAAAAATTATAAATTTAAAATATTAAATTTATTTTACGATCGGGTATAAAAACACGGAGCGCAATTACGGAGAACGAAAGTGGAAGGCTTAAACCCCCCACCTCCTCTCCCTTCTTCCTCATTCCACTACTTCTCTTTCTCTCTCTTTATCCCTTTTCTCTCATCTCTCTCTCTCTCTCTTAACTCACCACCAAACCACCACCACCACCTTAAACCGCCAATTTACACCGTCAAACGACTTCCAATCTTCAAGCTCATTTAGGGAAAAACGATCACCACGCAACGATCTACAATCCTATCTTTTCGGATTCTCCTCGCGCGGATTTGTAAGTTTCCGACAATTCTCGAAATATGTCAAATCCTTGTTATTTTGCTTGTTTGCGGTTTAGATAAGCTTAAAATACTCAAATATAGGTTGGGTAAAAGAATCGGACTCAACGGAGGCCTGAAAACTCATTTTCGGTTCAAACTCCGGCGATCAGTCCGTTATGTCGCAGGGACCAAAAACAGTGCTGCGACGTCGCAGCCAACGTCGCAAAAATACCACGATGTCGCCTGGTGCGACGTCAGCCACAATGTCGCATGAAATTACGAACGTCGCACATAGCGACGTCGACCCCTATGTCGCACTAGACCCTGATGTCGCATATAGCGACGTAGACTACAACGTCGCAGTACAATCGCACTGCGACAGAAGCCCCAACGTCGCACCCAACATCGCAGGTCACAGAACCTTAAAAATCTATGATTTTCACTAAGTGTCGGAACCAAATTTTACCACTTGATTTTACTACGAACTTGGATTTCGGGTGCGTTTTCATTAAAGCAACATAGTAGAAATAAAAATTTTCCAAGCTGACTTGGCAGCTCGACCCCAACCAGGGGCTCTACCCCTTGGACCCCGCCATCAGGGGCGCTACCCCCGAACCCCCGTACACGGTCTTTAAAACCAAGCGAAAACAAACATTTGAACGACTTACTTGGTCAGACTATTTGATCTCGTACTTATATAACCTCACGTGTTTAGGACACTAGGAGGTTATCATCCGGACAACACATGTATCGTAGGATCGCTGACAACTCACAGGTGAGTTTCATAGCCCCACTCTTTCGACTGTTTTACTGTTTTCGGGGTGAAACACATGCACAACAACTGGTTTCGAATTATATTAATAAACTTTTATAATTCACACTTACTTATATTACTGTTATGTAATACAAATGCTTAATACTTAGGAATTACACCCATCATATTGTTTTGGAATAATATCAATACATAAGCTAGATAGGTTATAAATCGTACATTGTTAGATTGTTGGAAAACAATTACTAATACATAACTTGACTAGTTACCACTATCCAACGACCATATTGTCGCGGGACAATATTATCACATATACTAGAACTGGTTAGTTCTACCCACATGACAACGACTATACTTTTACAGGATTAGTTTCCCTTTTAGGAGCTAAAACTGTCGACACACTCCACAATCATTAGAATGGAAATTGTACTTAAGTGAACATTTTCCCGAGACTCCAATATACTTGCTAGGCTTTAGGCTAGGAGTATACAATAGTATCATACGTTAGTATAGATTCCTTATACTAATACAACGTAACCAGGTGACGAGTATTCATACCTAGGTTCAATGTGCTACTTATATCTAAATATCTGTTTATACATATTTAGATACAAACAATTATCTTCATGCGTGGCATGATTGTTACATGTGTTTGCTGATTCGACAGATATATATATATATATATATATATATATATATATATATATATATATACATACCTACATGCTCGTATATCATCTTGAGCACTTGGTGCTATCTTCAATATTACTTATGTATATTAGTATACATACAATCATACAAACACAACTCCTCAAGTCGGACTAGTCGTGGTACGGTCGGCTCAATCAATCAAGTCAGGCATGTCGTAGTACCGCTGGCTCAATTACAAACTTTGCTTGCGAGCAATTCAAAACGATACCACGGTATTGCAGTGGGCACTAAACGATGCCACGGTAAAATGGGCACAAAACGATGCAACGGTATTGCAGTGGGCACAAGTACAATACAAATCGATGGATGGGCGGGCTTATGCTCGTGATCCACACGCATTCACGGATGGGCGAGCTTATGCTCGTGATCCGCAATAAGTTAACGGATCGGTGAGGTTATCACGCGAGGCCGTTAGCTCAATCATGTCCGGGTTAGTTTACACTAACTGGGTAAACGGACACACAAAACATTTTCAATCATGTCTGGATTAGCTCACACTAACTGGTCAAACGGACACACTAAATATTTTCAATTATGTCCGGGTTAGCTTACGTTAACTGGTCAAACGGACACACTAAATATTTTCAATCAAATCCGGGTTAGCTTACGCTAACTGGTCAAATAGACACACTAAACATTTTCAATCAAGTCCGGGTTAGCTTACGCTAACTGGTCAAACGGACACACTAAACATTTTCAATCAAGTTCGGGTTAGCTTACGCTAACTGGTCAAACGGACAAACTAAAACATTTTCAATCATAGTTCTGCGGAACTACAATCATTTTCAATCAAGTCCGGGTTAGCTTACACTAACTGGTCAAATGGACACATCATAACGCCAAATCATAGATCTGCGGGTCTACAATTAACTGTTGCTGGATGTAACACACTATGCCAGGTGGCACAACAATTATTACTCAACATCTTATGACGTGGTCATACAATTACTTGGCTTACAACTTAGGCATGTATTGCCTCACATTGTTAGATTTAATTAATACCAGATAGGTATCCAGGCATGGAATGCCACAATCTTTATGTATTTAGATACATACCACTATTTCTTAGGTATTAGATACCTCGTTAGGAGTATACATATTGGTATTACAATAACATAACCATACAATTCAAATCGTGGAATTTGAAACCATTTTCAAAACATAAAAGGTTTATACTTTATGTTTCAACTAACAATCCTATGAACTCACCAGCTTTATAGCTGACTCGTTTTAGCGTGTGTTCTCAGGTGCCCAGCAGGATTAGGATTGCTACAAGATTATGCTAGCTCGAGTCGCATATTTTCAAACAACGGGATTTCTCTGCATAACTTTTGTATTACAAACGATGTATTGAAATTATTTTGCGAACTCGCAACTTGTATACACTTTTATTTTGGAAATGTATAACTATTTTCAAACGTCTCATTTAAATTCGTTCATTATTTACCTTTGTGCTTGTGATATTTGATTTGGTAACACCCGACCCGACCGCTTCCGCAACCCGAAATTTAAGGGTGTTACATATGTATATGTCTTAACAGACCATCTATGTTAGTTGTCCATTCAACTAGTAATGTCCAAATGATTTGGTTTATTTGATTAGATTTGAGTTTTGAAAACATGTACGGCCCGTTGGTGACGGTTGTAATAATAAACCCATTTATTATTATTATGTGTTTCATTGTATACTTATATAAGTATATGTGTTGGTACGTTCGAGTAGTATCGTATAAAGTTCGTTTGTAAGTGTTCCACACTTAGTGTAATATGAGTTTTCAAGATTCTGTGAACTGCGACACAAGGGTTGTGTCGCTATGAGGTGTTGCGTCATAGAGGTCTGTGTCACTAGTTAGTAAAAATTAGGGTTTTAGCGACATAATGGTTTGTGTCATATGCGACGTCCGCAATTTAATGCGACATACGGTTGCTGCGTCGCTGTATGCGACAATGATAAGTTTGCGACATAAAGCTTTGTGTCGCTATGTGCGACGTAATTAATTATTTGCGACATAGTGGCTTGTGTCGCAGTCGGGTTGGCCCCGATGCGACACAAAAGGCTGTTATGATTTTCATGTTCGGGTTTGTGGTCAAACGACCTCGGTTTGACCCGAAACTTTTACACAAGTTTTAAAATGGTTCATAGAGTTTATAAAAATTGTCGGTTCGTGTCGGGGTTAGCCCGAAGTCTCGGTTTTATGGTTATTCCAAAACAGCCCTTAAGTTGTATTTTTCGGTTTTCTCGGTTTGTTTCGCCTCTCGTTTTTGACATGATCTAATCCGAATTTAGTTACACCAGAAATCACACATATTCTACTATGTCTCTAGTATATTACCTAATTCTTTCATGAATTATAGAAATCATTTTGTTAGGCAAATAAAATCGAGAAGCAAATACGTTCCATTTTCGGCCAAAACAGTGACACTCAAACAAACCGGATTTTCTGGGCAAATTGGCGTGTTTCTAGAAAAAATGTTAAATACGAAAGTTGTAGACAACGAATATAAGAAGATTTTGGCGTAAGTTTCATGTGTTGATTCAATCTAGAATCGGGATATGGACGATTTAGTGAGGTCGTTTTTCTGGTCAGAAAACTGTTAACATATATGTGTATAAAAAACGTATTTTAAGCTTTTGTTTTGGACATATACTTGTTAAATGAACATACTAACATGTTTATAAGTATAAAGCAAGTAAAACTAGAGAAAGAATGGAGGTTCTTACGAAAAAAGAGATGATCTAGAGGCGGAAACAAGATGATGATGCTTGGTTTTGTCTCCCCTTCGTTTCCTTTGCTTCCTTCTTCGTTTTTCTTCAAGATAATGGTGGTGTTTGATAGTGGTTGATGGTGGAGGATGATGGTGGTTGGGTGGCCGGTTGTAGAGAGGGAAAAAGAGAGTTTTAGAGAGAGGATTGATGGTGCATGAATGAGGAAATGGGGAGGGGGTTTGGGGTTATGGTCAAAGACCAAGATCCACAAAACATGGATGAGTGTTTTGGGGGTCAAGAAAACCGGCCCATGGGGCCCACACATTGGGTGTGTGTCTCAATTTTTGGTTCCTCAAATTTGCGCTCCGTGCAGTGTTCGTTTCATTGCTCGTTTAAACGTTCGTTTATATTTTATACGTTATACGTACGTGTTTTAATTAGCATTCGAATTTCGATATTATTTTGGTGTTAGTTATAGTCTAAATAATTGAAAACATTTATAAAATGTTTTGGTAATGTGTCGGTATCGGTTTGCGTGTCCGTGTTTCGATTGTTTAATCGCGTGACGTTTTATTTAACATTTTTCGTTAGCGATTTATCATATGATGTTTTAAATGAATAATTTCATTCAAAATAATATATTTTAGTTTATAAAATATATTTTGATTTTTGTTGGGTTGTCGGGCGCATTTTGCGCGTTTTTGTCGCGTATGGTTAGTTTTATACGATACGATAAACGTGTTAAATATTGTTAACATAATATTTAATAAATAATGAGTTTATTAAATAATTTCGCATTATTTAATACTTTGATTCACCAACGTCCGCATTAACATGTGTTGGAATCCATCCGATATATAATAATGCACGATTTAAATAAATCGCGTACGTGTATATATATTCCAATATATATAATAATACATACAATTAGCCTAATTCGGCACTAATTACATGTATTAACAAATGATTAGGAACTAATAACTAGTCCTAATTTGTCGGGTGTCACATACCGTGATCGGGTACTAAATCGGGAAAATACTGGTACCATACCGAAAGTACCGCATCAAAAAAAAACGTTTATGGAAGTAGTGGATACCGTACCATTTGAAGTGCGATGATACCGATACAAGTAAGAGACCGGTACGGTATTCCAAAATGGTGTGGGATTTCAATTTTGAATTTCAAAATTTGAAGTGTTCTCATTGCCAATTTCCCGTACATGACAGCTTTTTTCTTTATAAATCTTACAGCTTTACATCTCCTTTTTGCAAGTCTTTGACCATACAAAAGATGTACATCCACTGATCCACCTCAGAATTTTACCTTTGCATAATTGCAACAAAGCTAACATATTTGACAAACAATGATACTTTAACTAATTATACTCCTTATGAAATTATTTGGATAACTAAATAAATGTAACAACCTTTTTATATTTTAACAAACAATAAATGCGAGATAAACATTAACAACATAATTGTGTTACACTAACCTAACCAGATTAACCACAAATTTTGACATTACACTAATTTCAACTAAAACCCTATCGAAAGAATTCATGAATATCAAAGTTAGAGAAGCAAATAGTACAACCGACTAAACCAACAGCAATATAGCACAACTCAAATTGCATATTCTACAAATACAAATTGTACAAATTACAATACATATATTACTACACATTTACAACCAAATATTTTAACAAAACAATAAATAACTACCGTGGTTCCTAAGAGATGGAGGTAACAACTTCATATTCTGATTTCCTTTCGTGATTTCGTCGGCGAAAGCTTGACATTGCTAGAAAAAATTCAGTCGAATACAAACGAAAACTTACACTGCAAATCGTACATATACAAACTTGATTTTTCAGCTTCTACTGCACTTCGGATTTCGACATAAACCGTAGATTCATATTGCACATTCCGGCTGTGAAAACGCTTTGTCGATAAGCAATTCTTGTCGAAATCGTTTTTTAGATACATATCGGCTACAAACCCACCGACTTCATTTAAAAGCTTATGAGTTTGATCCAACATTTGCGTCGTTTAGACCTGGAGGAAAAATAACAAAAAAGTTTAATATCTGAAGAAACAAAATACAACTTACAGATCTAAAGAAAAACAACTTAGGTCCATAGAAAAAAAATATACTAACGCTTGTAATTAAAATATATGATTTTGTCAGTTTCTTTCAATCTTTTGATCCAACGAAAAATCGAGATCTAAACCTGAATGTTAGAATTTTTTGCATTCGGTCATAAAACCTGCACAAATACGATTATGAAGTCCAAAAATCATGGGTCGTACATAGTTGAAAATTAGCTACAAATGTCTATGAACATCAAACGGATCATTAATTGGAGTTGTTTAGAGAAAGTTATGACAATTTGAACACAATGTAGTCAAAAGGGTCTAAAAATTGATAAAACATCTTTTTAACTTCTATGATATTTGTAACACTCCGCAAATTTAAACGCGAATATTAACGTTAATCACTTGCATTATTAGGCTAATTCCCTACTTGAGTGAATTCACAACACATTTTAGAGGTAAGTCTAGCAAAGATCAACTAGTTAATACGCGTAGTATTACGTATTCGTAATTAGTTGTAATTACGTACTGAACAATTTAAACAAACGCAACAAAAATATACGACTGTCGGTGAACAAAATTATTTAATAAAACGAAATTATTAAATAACGTCGTAAACAATTAAATATTATGTCGATAATATTTACATATCATTTTATAACGTAAAACGTAAACTTGTATAATTAAAATAAAACAAAGTTAAAATTTTAAAACTAAATTAATTTGGTTTCATAAAAAGATCCTATTTAAAAATATAATAGTTAAAATATTGTATCATTTAACGATCGGGTAAACAAACACGGAACGCAAACGCAGTAAATGAAAAGTGGAACAAAACCACCTTCCACCTCCACTTTTCTCTCATTTTCACTCTTTCATTTCTCTCTCTTCATCCTTTCCCTCTCATCTCTCTCTTTCACCACCACCTACCAAAAACCACCACAAACACCACCAAAACTACCGCTAAACGGCATCAAATCGAAAAACCCTTTGAGGAAAAACGATCACCACAACGAGAGCTACACATCTATCTTTTCGGATTTCAAATCCGACCACTCGTAAGTTTCCGACAAATCCCGCAAATCTTTAGATTTCGAAGTTTTCGTGTTTATAATACTTAATATACCATGTATTAGTGTTACATTAACTTATTATGTCCAAAAACATCATTAAAAACGCTTTAAAAGTCGAAATTTGCATAAAAATCGCTGAACAGCCAGTTTCGCGAGCCGAGATCCAAATCTGACGAATTTCGCGAGTCGAGATTTGGACTTGCGGGTCGACTTGACTTGCGAGTCGACTTGACTTGCGAGTCGACTTAACTTGCGAGTCGACTTGACTTGCGGGTCGACTTGACTTGCGGGTCGACTTGACTTGCGGGTCCACTTGACTTGCGGGTCCACTTGACTTGCGAGTCCACTTGCGAGTTGACTTTTTGACTGCGAGTTGACTTTTTGAAAAAGTGCATTTTTGATCCTAAACGATAAATTTTGACACATTCGGACATATGTACATATATATATGTATACTTTTGGATAAAATAACTAATAATTTAAGGATACTTTCACGCTAATCATTAAACATCTTCAAGAACCAAACCTTTATGATATAACTCGCACATGAAACACATATACTTTGGGTAGTATACAATACGATAAATATAATAATAATACTTTGAATTATTATTACGAAAACTCACCAACGAGCCGTACATATTTTCCAAAACACAAACGTATAAACCAACACTTTGGACATAACTTAATTGTACAAACACTAGCATTGATGATTAGTTTAGACATCCACATACTTATTAAATCTCATACGTTTAGGACGTTAGGAGATTTCGGACTGTACTTGGGCTTAGGTTTGCTAGCACTCGCACAACTACTTAACTCAACAGGTGAGTTCACAGCCCCTACTTTTACTGTTTTAACTGCTTTGAACAGGGGTGGAAAACATAGTCAAACACTTTTATACAAACATGGTTGTATACTATTTTACTCAAACAAGTGGAGTACATTGAACTGGTAAACTGATAAACAAACCGACGATTACAACATAATATGTAACACTGCCCGCATGTGGTCCAGGTACGGGTCTTATGGGGGTGTTACATAATACTTTCATACTACCAACGCTGTAAACACATAAACATGTTTTGAGAACGCTGGAGGATAACCAGCAACACTTTATATAACGGATTGGGTAACTGAAAAGTCCCTACCTGACATGGGCAACACTATTGAAAAGTTCCTACCTGACATGGGCAACACTATTGAAAAGTCCTTACCTGACATGGGCAACACTATTGAAAAGTCCCTACCTAACATGGGCAACACTATTGAAAAGTCCCTACTTGACATGGGCAACACTATTGAAAAGTCCCCACCTGACATGGGCACAAACTACTGAAAAGTCCCTTCTAACATGGGCACAAACTGATGAAAAGTCCCTACCTGACATGGGCACTGGGTTTCCTACTAACATGGACCCACCAAACGATTAGAATACTCAGCTCAATAGTAACACTGCCCGCACGTGGCCCAGGTACGGGTCTTATGGGGGTATTACACTTACGATCAAATAATAGGATACCTACATTCCTACTATAACTAGAACTACACCTTTGGGCAACACCCCAACGAAACATATCTACGATTAGGATACGTATAATCCTACAGAACATACTTGAAAATAGGATACTGCTTTCCTACAACTAATAGGATACGAACATTCCTACAAACAACTATTTGGAAACATATTTGGTTTTACGAACAATACTTTTGGGTGACATCCCCACGATACGTTATAAACAACAGTGGTTTATCAAAACTGAACTTGTAAACATAAAACCTGTGAATTCACTCAACCTCGTTGTTGACTTTTACTATGTTTTTCAGGGAATTAGCTGCGCATGTAAGAATCGCCAACACACATGGAGAATTAGGCGACCCGTGAAGCTTTAGGATGCCAACTTTTGGAAACTATGGATTTCTTTTATATAACTAAAAGCTGTTTAGTCTTATTTACGAAATCTACTTTTGTAAACTTATTACTTTAACTTGTACGATTCGATAAATCGTAAACTTTGTAATTAACACTTTTGGCATCTTAATATATTATGTTATGTTGTAATCATAAGCTCTGATACGTATGCATGCTTTGTTATTGTGGCACCCCCGTACTTAAACTAAATGCTTCCGCTAAACAAAACAGACAAATTTAGGGGTGTTACAATATTATTAGATCATTATTAGTCTATTAATTAATGTTTTCTTATACTTTATAGAATGTTCCAAATGCCTATAAAAGCCCTCCAAAGTAATGTGTTGAAAGATGACTTTAATTTGAAGTTATATTAAAGTGAGATGCTTAGTCATAGATATAATAGGCTTTTTAATTTAGAGAGGGATAAAGATGTAAAAGTGAGTGATAGACTTGTTTCGGAAGGGGACAATCTAAGGTGGAAGTGGGAGTGGAATAGAGAACCACGGGGAAGGGCGTTAGGTGAATGGGAAGATCTAAAGAGAGTATTGAATGGTTGCGTTCTGTATAAAGAGGGGTGTGACAAATGGAGATGGTTACTAAGTAAAGATGGTAGGTATTCTAGTAAAGAGCTAAGGGTGTTGGTGGATGAAAAAAAGTTAGTGGAGAGTAGGGTTCGAAAAGAGACTTTATGGTGTAAAGGGGTGGCGAGAAAAGTTAATATCTTCGTGTGGAGACTTAGAAACGATAGGTTTCTGGTTCGTAGTGTCCTTGATAAGATGGGTATCGATTTACATAGCGTCTTATGCCCATTATGCAAGGATGATATTGAAACGTTTGACCATTGTTTCCTGAGATGTGCTCATAGTCGAGAATTATGGTCAAAGATTTTCGAATGGAGGGGAATAAGTAATGCGGTTGTTGATTCAATTGAAGATATAATTTTACATCATGGTATGGATATTTTTTCTACTGTAAAAAGAAATGCATGGTCATGTACTGTTTGGACAGGATTGTATGTGTTATGGTTCAACAGAAATAACAATGTGTTTAAGAACTCTAAGTCGACTATTTCGGATATGCTTCTGAAAGTAAAATTATGGTCTTTTGGATGGTTATCAGGTAGGGACAAATCATTCTCGTGGTCATGGGATCAATGGAGAGTTTAATGTGTTGGATTTTTATATGTTGCTGTTCTTTTCGATGCTTCCGGTGGCTATTCTGGTGCGAATTGTAGTGGGTGTTGAAGCTTTCTAACTTGTGGTCCAGCTGGTCGATTACGTGCTTTCCTAATTTTCTGATCATATTGGGGTGTGCTGCTTATGTGCTTGCTGGAAGGATCCTTTCTATTTGTTACGTTAGTTTTTCTTTTTGGCTTGTGCGGTGTTGATCATCCTTTCTGTTTAGGTGCATTTAGGGTCTGCTTTTGAGTTTTGGTTTGGTGCCCCTAGTTCTAGATTATGACTTGTAATTTGAGAGGGGCTTACGTTGTTTTTTGTTCTTATTTCTTTGGTAATAATAGTGTCTATTTATTCATCCTCTCGATTAATTCCATTCGTTGGTGGAAACATCTCTACTGTTCCTTGACCCCATATCACCAGTGGATTGTAAGTTTGTAGTCTAACAAAGAAGGAAAAAATACTAATAAAATAAGAAGTTAATAGTGATGTAGCTACCTTTTGGAAGATCGATAGGAGGAAGTACAAATAAAACACTAAACTAATAATTCCAATCAAACATCAACGACTTACACAGTCAAAAGTCAACATATAATCAACTAAAACCATATTCAAGATTTTTCCATTACAAACTACAGTTAAAAAAAGCATGACATAAAATATTAATCAGAGCTCATACCAAAACCCCAAATCGCCATGAAACTTATTTAATTAAAACCCTAAAAACACGGTAATAAGCTAAACTAGCCTGAAAAAGGGGCACCCACAGCTCTTACAATGCACCAGACGAACCACCATTCGACATCATCTTTTTAAACTCTTCAAAGTTAACAAAACCATCACCATCGGAATCAACCGATTTAATCATGTTCACACAATCATCAACCGTACAATTCTCACCCAATTTACTCAAGATCTGGTGCAACTCAGTCGACGAAATCAATCCGTTCTTGTTCAAATCGTAGTGATCGAACGCTTCATGAAGCTCCTTCAACCCGCCGTCTTCGTCACCGGCGTTTGATTTACAGAATCCGGTGAACTCCTCGAGGTTGATGAAACCGTCACGGTCAGTATCAATGCTGTGCATCATTTGTTTGATTTGTTCGTCGGAAGTGTCGTCCGATCCGAGTGCTTTCATGACGTGGACTAGCTCCTCGCCGGAGATCTTTCCGTCGCCGTTTGCGTCGAAACGGTTGAATACCTTTTTGATTTCGTCAGAGTTGGTTAGGCAGACGGAGGGTGACGTCATGGTACTGGTGGTGGTTTCTGACGTCATGCTTTTTTAAGGATTAAATTAATTCTTGGGAGTTGAGAGTGAAGAAGGGTGGAAATTAAAAGGAGGAAGATATAGAATTGATGAAGACGCGTTAATACGACGCGTTGTGGAATATTGAATGACTTTGATTTGAAGTTTGGTCTTTCTCTTTTTATAATGTTTTTAGTTTGTTACTCCCTCCGTCCCAAAATTATTGTTCACCAACAAAAAGCACACAGTTTAATAAAAATGGGACAACAACAGTTTTCAACCACTCAAATAGAATCTGCACCCTCTAAACTCTTTTCTTATTGGTTAAAATGAGAAGTGGACAATTATTTTAGGACATCCCAAAAAGGAAAGATGGATTATAATTTTGGGACGGATGTAGTATTATTTAAGGGTAAGTGATATTTCCACCATCCAAATTGATAAATCCATCACAATTATGCATTAACAGGTTGTACTATACAATCTGCTAATGTATATTTATGATGGATTTATCACTTTGGATGATGGAAATCATTTGCCATTATTTAAGGGAAATATAAATATATAATAATTGGGTTAATACTATTAGTTAGTTTTAGTTATGGAATAAATATATTTTTATTAAATGTTAGGCGAGGCCGAATATTTTATTTAGAGGAGATAAGAAGACAAAATAGAAAGATTGGAGTAGAGTAATAAGAGCACACGGAGTGGTGAAGGTCTAAACACGGTGTTCTGAGTGAGAAATTTGTAGTGAGGATTTTGTGGAGTGGTAACAGTGTTCTGGACAGTGTTCTGTAATTTTTTATTATTTGTTTGATTTATTTTTTAATGATGATAATTGTATAATTTAATAAATAAAAAACAAATAAATTAAATAAAACAAAATTTAATTTAATTAATTCATTAAAACGAAATAAACCGATTAGGAAACACAAGTTACAGCTCTTACTGCGCAGCGATGAAGAAAAATCCGGTTCTCATTATCTAGCCGTTCAATCATCTTGAAATTTGAACTGTAACTTCATAACATATAGATGAACATTCTGACCGGAGGAAATTTCGATCTGAGCTTTTGATTGACAGATATTCAAAGTCGAAATTCATTGCAGAAAGCTGAATTAGCTTCTGGAACAACAGCATTAAGCAGAAGTAAAAAGATCACTGTGTCTTCGTTATCCAACGAATTCTTGTGATTTTTGGATATGTTATAGATGGCATATGTTTCTACATTGTGTCAAAATTTCATAGTTATTGGATGTTTCTACAATGAGATATGGAATTACAAAGAGTCTGCTGATCGGTTTTTGCTGCACGAAGTCAGGAAATTACTGGGCATTCGTTAACCGTTGGATAGAGCTGAATTTTGGATATGATGTTAACGATACATTGATAGACTTCGTGTAAAAATTTGAGCTTCATCAGATGTGTAATCATGGAGATATTCACTACTGAAGTGTTCACACTGCTAGCTTTGTTCTCACTGCTAGTGCATTTCTCGTTCTCACTGCTAGTTCATGGTACTCGCTGCCCTTATACACCGTTCCCACTGCCAGTGCAGTTCTCGCTGCCAGTAGTATTTTGAGCTGTTCTCACTGCTTAGTGGTCTGACACCTTTCCAGGCTGTTCTCACTGCTTAGTATTTTGATGTTCACGATATTTACCAAGTGCCAAAAGAAGTTTGTACGTAGTTTCGTCGGAGGAGGAGGATGAATCGGATGACATTTTATTGAATTATTGAAAGTAATGTATATATCGTGAATATTTGAGTAATTTTACGATAGTTGAAATTGATTGTGAACCTCACTTGTGAAGTGTATATATAGAAAAGTAAAAAATATTGGTTTCACTTGCAAAAAATGTATTTTTTTTCTTTCCTACACCCGTGACCCAACAAAACAAAATAAATAAAAACAAAACACAATTTGCATTTTTTTTGTAGTATATCCCATCTCGTAAACCAACAAGAAGTTAAACAAGAAAAAAACAAATAAAATAAAACCAAAAGAAGAAAAGCACTTCCGAACAAAAACAAAAAAAAAAAGAGAAAAAGTAAAAAAAAATAATAAAAAAGAAAGGATTTTGTGGATTGCAGATTCTTGAAATGGATGGTGGTGTTGAAACGGTGTCCAGAACACCGTTGGGAACGGCGACAGGGAATGGAAGAACGGTAACAATGCATGGCAGTTTAGAATAACATAACGGTAACAATGAGTTTGAAATGTTGATAAACGAACTTGGTTTGAGCAGGGAAGATTATACAAGTAGAGTGGCAATTTGGATTGGGTCGGGTTGACCTTCTCGGGTTATTGATTTGATGGGTCAGAATTAGTTGACACAAACCTAACCTGATTTTCTAATCGTGTTGAGTATTTCAACCCAACCCGATACTGACTCAATTCGACCCGACCCAGGTTACCCAGTTTTTTTTGTGAGATTAACATATATTCGGAACCTTTTTAATTAACGGGTCAAATACGTCAATCTCTAAATTTATAATTCGTCATTAATAAATATAAAGTGTTTGTAAAATCCCAAAATAATCATATTACCTAGTATGTTCATCAAAATTTAATACCAAAACATCATTAAACACTTTGATTTATAAATTTAAAGAAAACATTTTAATTTTTAACTACATTTATATTTTTTTCGGGTTTTCGGGTCAACAACCCAAAAACCCATTGGATAACCCAAACCCGATCCAAAAATAGTAGGTTGGCGGGTTTCAGGTTGACGGGTTTGCAGTTCAAATTTTTTTGACCCAACCTGCTTATATTCGAGTCAGTTTTGTTTCGGGATTCAGATCGTGTCAAAAATTGTCATCCCTAAATACAAGTATACAACACTCATATCGATTCATGTACTATTCCTGCACAATAGTGTATAGTTTTTAAAACTCGAAAACAAGTATATAATAGTGTAATTTTGATGTATAATCAATTTATATGTTGCATTTATTTACCTGGCCGGTAAGTATTTCCTTATATATTACCCATCTACTCATCGGTCCTAATTTGGCAATTTGGCAAATTATTGTCTATCGTTTTATATTTGGTAGTACAATTTGGAGCACCAAATATTGTCTATCGTTTTATATTTGGTAGTACAATTAAGATCTTTTTTTATTTTATTATAATAAATACTAGGTAAAGAACCCGCGACAACGCGGGCTTTGATATATGTGTTTATTAAAAAATAATTTTAACTTAAATAACGTTTTGTTTAGTTTTGTTAGATAGGTTAAACGTATTCCAAATTATATTTGTTTTTGATTGGCATCTCTGTTTGTATACGATCAATATTGTCTTTAAGATTACACAAATTGATCGTCTTTAAGATTACACGTGTTGGTAGAATAACGATAAAAGGTAAATCAGATTGTTATGTAGGGATTTATTGAATGGGTGTAAAAGGAATAAAAAATGGAGTATAATTTAGGAGAAGATGAATATATACACTGGAGGGAGATGAAAATAATTAGGGAAGAAAATATTAAAACTAAATTAGAAGATAATATTTTTCAATAAATTTGTGTTAAATTATTGGGTGAGAGATATAGTAGGTGTGACATCCGACGATTTAGGGTTACTAATTAACCTGCTTGAAACTCTAAATTACTTGTATTTAGTTTGCAATAGGCTAAATATTTGTAATTTCATATGTACTTGAATACAGGCTTACGTGCATATGTGTCTATGTGACACCCGACAATTTAGGGTTACTGATTAACCTGCTAGAAACCCTAATTACGTGTGTTTAGTTTAAAATTAGGCTAAATACTTGTAATTACTTGTAACTATTTGTATATTTATGTGAATATACACGTCCGTAATTGTTTTATATTACGAATACGTAATTAGTTGTAATTACGCGAAACAACCGGACGGAGTCCGACACAGTATAAATACGGACGTTGGTGAACAAAACATTAAATAATATGAAATTATTTAATAAACTCAAAAACTTACAAATATTACGGTGATAATATTTAACGAATCATTAATACCGTATAAAGTAATGTAAACGCAACAGAAACGCGCAGAACGCGCCCGACAGTCGAACGAAAGTCAAAAATATATTTTTATAATTTAAAATATATTATTTTGTATGAAATTATTACTGAAAACATTGTATAATAATTCGTCAATAAAAAACGTCCAATTAAAACGTTACGCGATTAAATCTCCGTAGAACTAGCACGCTAATCGAGACTGATAAACTAACGGAACATTTTTATAAATGTTTTCAAGTATCTATAAAAAATATTTCAATTGAAAATATGGGAATTTAAACCGTTACTTAAATGTGTGTATAAAACGTTTAACGTATAAATAAACGTCTAAACAATCGGGTAAACGAACGGGAAACGCAACTAATTAAATTGGGAAAAGTAAAATGACCAAAATACCCTTGTGTGGGACCCCCATGGGCCGGGCCCCCCATGTGGTCACCACCCTCTTTGCCCTCTCCTTTTACATGCATTATAATGATGAGATTCTTCACCACTTCACCACTTTACTTACATGCAATCCACTCTTTCATTTCCCCATTTTCACTTATCAAAAATCCACCCAAAACTCTCTCAAAATCTGGAGAAAAACCAGACCTAAAACATCCAAAAACATCAAATTTAATCATCTTGAAGATCAAGAACAAAAAGGAACCAAACTCAAGACATCATCATCTTCATCTCCCTCTTGTTTCTCCATCATTTTGTTGGTATAAATTACCTAAACTCCTCATTTACATACTTGCATAATGTATATTTAGATGTTATCATGTTCATCTAACTTGTTTATGTCCAAAATCCTTGTTAAAATACGTTTTTACCAAACATAAATAAAAACACAGAATCTGTCCATGAAAACTCAGTTTACGAAAACGAGCATATCTTGAGTTCTAGGAAGAATTAGACAACGAATTTTCTTTTAAAATTTGCTATTGAAAATGGCTACAACTTTTGTGTTTTACACTTTTTCCAGATCTCTACGTATTTTTGGCTATAATCGGATCTTTGAGTCTGGTCTGGAAGTATTCGAAAACCGAGTTCGGTTCCTTCACGAAATTATTTAGATATGTAAATGGACACTATGGTTGCTGTAAAAATTATATGTTAGGCCAGAAACATGGATGATCAGTTGGTAAAATATGTAGACCCTAATTTGGACCAGAAGTGGTAGAAATAAAATGGCGAACCAAACCGACAAAAGTCGAAAATGTGAAATATTGAAATCTTGAATTACATGTTAAAAACCGACACCATGGGTGAACTCCGACATGAACCGAAAAATTATTTGGACTCTATAAACTGATTTATGAGTTGGGTAGAAGTTTCGGGTCAAACCTGGTAGGTTTGACAAAGTCAACAAAAACGGCTCGGTTTCTAAAAACGACAAAACTTACTATTTTTGGAAAGTGGTAACAAAAATGGGTTGGGTTACTTAGTTAGAAACTTATACCCAAAAACTAAACTTAGAAAGTTTCCCGAATGAAAAACCGACACTTAGAACACTCGGAATAAAAATTGGAAATCTGATCAGGCATAAATGTCGCCTAACCAGCGACACTTACCCAAGTGACGCCTAATCTAGCGTCACTTACCCTTAGTGCCGCCTAAATTATTTGAATTACTTATTTAGCGTCACTTCCAAAGTGCCGTCTGAACTAAATGTCACCTATAGCGACACTTACCCCAAGTGTCGCTATCAATTTAAAAATCACATCTAGCGTCACTTAACCTAGTGCCGCCAACCAACCAAGTGTCGCCCATAGCGACACTTACTTGAGTAACGCTACTTAATTAGAAATCGAATTCAGCGACATTTCCCAAGTGTCGCTGCCCCATCAAGTGCCGCCCCTAAGTGACGTATAAAACAGAAACTTCAAAACTAATTTTCACACTAATTGTCGAACTCACACAACTTCAATACTTGTATACGATACAACACACGAAACATATATTTGGATAGTATGCAATGAAACAACACATAATAATAATGGTTTAAGATTATTATTACAAACATTCACCAACGGGTCGTACACGTTTTTAAGAAACGAACTTGAACAACTTATTTGGACATACTAGTTGATGAACTAGCTCTAGGTGGACATTAACCCTCCACCTACACGATTGGCTTAAGTGGACATTGACCCCCACTTATACAATCGCTATAGATGGTCTTATAAGACATCTACTTACACAACCTTATACGTTTAGGACGTTAGAAGGTTGCGCTTTGGACTTTACTTACTTATTTGATATTTGCTTGCTACTTGCTAACCTAAGGTGAGTTTCATAGCCCCTCTTTTTACTGTTTTATAACTATTTTGGTGGAGAATACATACTACAACTGCTTATTACTCTTGCTTTATACAACTGCTTTTATGAACACAAGTACCATAAACAACGCTATACGGATTGCATGAGTTAACTCATTAATCCACAAAGGCCCTACACATCATAGTTTGTTAGTTTTGCTAAAGAGTGAATACTAGTAAATAGATCTATTTGGGACTGACAATCCCCGTCCGGGTTAGTCGCGCTAACCTGTCAAACGGACGTATTAATATTTGTTCATAACGAGTGTACCGGATTAGACACTTGCATTGGGGCACCCACGATCGTGTACTCGAAAGAGGCACGACACACATTGTTAAGCTTCGGACTATGAGCTCATGTCAAATGGTATACATATTTTTGCATTCGTGCAACTACAGATTTATTTATCGTTTGTTAACGATACATTTACTCAACACATTTACTTATCGTTTGTTAAACGATACAATTACTTATCATTGTCGAATGATACAACTGTTAAAATCTTGTGTTTCATAACTCGTGTTACATACTATTGGGTTTTATACCAACATTTAAACAATTGTTAAACAACTCTATGAACTCACCAACTTTATGTTGACCTTTTTAGTATGTATTTCTCAGGTAACCCACAGCAGTAGGACGCTTATGGATAGCGTAGCTCGAGTCGTATTGCTTTCAAACTCAAAGGATTTAGATTGCATTTTACTATAGTTTGTAGTTATGTAATCTACACATTTTATGCGAACTCCAATGTTTTGTACAACGGTTGTAAACAATTTGAATTTATGGTATGTAATATTTTCAAACGTCTCATATAGAGGTCGTTTGCTTTAATCTTGTGTTGTGATATTTAATTTGGTCGGCGCCCCCATGACACCTCATGTTTCCGCTGCCACGTGTTTTGGGGGTGCGAAAGATTGGTATCAGAGCCTAAGGTTATAGCGAACTAGGATTGCATTAGTGACCTAGACTATGACCGTTAGGTTAGTATTCCTCTTTTGGTATAACTGGTTCAGCAATCGCATCATTTGAATTTAATTTAACATAGCTTGATCAACTATGTACAATTAAAGGAGAATCGATGCAAGACCTGAAATGGTTGTAGTAAATGAGAATACGGTAGTAACATAAACCGAGGATAGAACGGGACCAACCCTTATACGTGCTTATGTGCTAGGTTATTATATTTCTATATGTAGCCTTACGTATACGAAATTATTTGCCACTATTCACGGCAACCACTCCCACAGCTACGTCACCCAACTCTGAAAACGAGGCTCTATGTAGGAAATTATTGATTTGATGATACAAAATAATTAAAGTTGAGGGACTAAAGATGCATTGTCTTATTTTAATTAGTTTCCTGGTATAATTATGATTTCTTGTAACCCTAATATCTCTAGTATATAAAGTATGTAGACGTCTAGGGTTTGTTTAGCCTCAAGATCAAGGTATTCTTGATCCTGTTGCAATCGTGTAACCGTTTTATTGTGATCGAATAAAATTGAGGCTTGAGATAACATTGATGTTCTTATTGTTATTCCGCACTTTATGATTAATTCAATGTTATTGTATCCTAGATCAAGATCTAAACAATCTCGAGCTAGATCGTTATTATGTTTTATCAATTGGTATCAGAGCAGGTGGCTCATGATCTAGGATTCACAAAGTGTACGATTAAATAATTTTGGAGATTCTGGGATTCTGCAATTAAATAATTTCGTTGAAGGCTAGCATGTGGAATTGACATAAGCAGAATAAAGGATATCACAATTGCCGACATATTCTCTTGTGATGCATAAAGCTTATAATAATATTCTTTCTACCGACATAATTTGCATAGATCTCACATTCTTTTTCAGTATTATATTGATTTAGAATAAGAGCTTATATTGCGCAGATTGTATATTCTTTTTAAATATTGATTAAAGATTGTGGATGCACATATATTGAGTTCGGATGAAGGTCATATAAGGTTAGAAGGTGGTATTAAGGGCACGATCAGATTACGGTTTTTGCTTTTCTGGCAGATTAAGGAGTTTGTAAGGAAGAACAAGACTGAGGTTCGTGACTTGATCGAATAGGGTTTTTATGTAAACTCTAAATCGTTGAAAGAAGGAAGAAGTAGAGACACTAAAGATGTGTTGATCTGCTAGTGTACTCTTTTGGTTTTCATTAGATCACGATGTTGGAGTTAAATCTGTTTATTCATAACAGCCGTGTGTTTTGTTCTTGCGCTCCAAGGCATGGTCAGTTTGGATATTGAAAGCACGCAGCAGCAAGGCTTCAATAGCAGTGTGAGAGTTAGAAGGCATTAGGGTTTTTCCATAAAACCTACTTTGAATACTACAGAACGAGAGGCAGAAGAAGATGATTAAGTCGAGAAGAAAGAGACGCAGAAAGAAGTCTGGATGTTCACGTTCAGATAAGAGTTTTTGTGAGATAGTTTCTGGTATTGCTTTGAATTGACGTTAGGGTTTTTCTTTCAAACCCTACTTTGAATAAAGAACGAGATGCAGAAAGTATTACAGCAGCAAGTTGATATCTGGATGTTATGATGATTCGACAACTGATTCTATAATGGATAAAATAAGGAAACTTCGTTCGAATTCTTCACATTATTCTGCTGTTGTTAAGACGCAAGAGGATTATGCTAGGAGTTTACAGACAAAGAATAAAGACGAGATGAATAGCAGCTTGTAGGAATTTGGCAACGAATTGGATGACCACAGGTCGATTCATGTTTGTACCCTGATCAAAAAGAAATCAACTAAGCAATTTGAAGTCGATGTTAAAGATTTGCAGAACGATCATCGTCTTTTTCATCAACTCGAAAAGGTTGCTAGGGTTCAATAAAGCGTGGTAAAAATCATGCAAAACTCTCACGAGCAGAGACTATACAGCAGAAAGATTTAGAATGGATACTAATGATTTAATGTTTCAAGGAGGAAGTTTAGATAGACGATAACATGTGAAAAAGGGTTTCTGTACTTGGTTTGGAAGAGACGACAGGAATTACAGTAGCATATGGGTTTGATACGTTGTTATTCACTCTTGGATTTGAAGATAATTAAAGTTGCTTGCTGTTAGTGGGAAGTTAAACCTGGTAGTGGATATTATTACCACTGTTTGTGTTAGAGGAACACGATAACCACTATTTGTGGTTTTTGAAACGATTACCACTGCTTATTGTTTTTGGAAGACATTACCACTGATTGTTGATTTGGAGAAAATAGTTAAAACTGTTAGTAATAATAGTTACCACTGTTAGTTCAAAAACAGTTAACACTGTTAGTGCTACATGGTTAAAACTGCTAATGCAACTGATAGTTTTGGATCTCAAGTGGAATTGTTTTTATAACAATTTATTTTTATTGATTTTATGGCTCCTTTTTGAAGAATTATTTGAAGATGTGATTACGAAGAAGATTGACTATAGCTTATTTGATATTGTAGTTGAGTTTGACTGGTTTGTATCTTATCATATCTCAAAGTGATGGTGTTAAACTTTGAAGATAACTTGTTTGGTTTGTATGGTGACGACGAAGACTTGACAGAATCTAGCAAACGTGTGAGATTTACAAACTTATGATGCTCAATGCTCACATTTGCTATCACTTGGAAGAGTTTGGGTTGCTCGGTGACTTATTATGGAGAATAATTTAAGGATTTTTGTCAAAGAGATTACGTTCTACTTATACATAGGATTATAAGTTCGACGTTGTGGTTAGTACAAGATATAAGGTACAAGTTTGGAAGACTTAATTTCTTTATTAAGTTTGTTATATTTTATTTTCTTCATCAGTGATCATTACATAGAGCCTACAAAGTTCGAGATTCAAGAGATGGTTAAAATATTGATTTGAAGGGAAGCTTGTTGTTAAAGTTTTTAACCATCGAGATATGTTCATGCATTGTTTGAGGAAAAAGGTTTCAATACTACTGCTTGTTGTATATTACTACTATTAGTGTAATTTTCTATTGCCCAAATTCATTATTCTTATTATACGTCATGGAGGGTAATTTGAGACATTAGAAGATTGGATTAGTGGTGTACTATATAGCATGTGGTTGTAAAACTTCAAGTTGCTTATCTTCAGGAAGACCCCTATTGGATTATGACAAAAAGGGGAAGAAGAATTAAAGATCAAGATTTGCAACTTATTGCATGGCATGACATGTTTACAAGAAATCAAGAGCTAAGGGGAAGTTTGTGCGAGAAGATGTTTATTTTGTCATCATCAAATAGGGGAAGATTGTAGGAAATTATTGATTTGATGATACAAAATAATTAAAGTTGAGGGACTAAAGATGCATTGTCTTATTTTAATTAGTTTCCTGGTATAATTATGATTTCTTGTAACCCTAATATCTCTAGTATATAAAGAGACATAGGGACGTAGGAAAAAGTGTGTACGAAATATGTAGACGTCTAGGGTTTGTTTAGCCTCAAGATCAAGGTATTCTTGATCCTGTTGCAATCGTGTAACCGTTTTATTGTGATCGAATAAAATTGAGGCTTGAGATAACATTGATGTTCTTATTGTTATTCCGCACTTTATGATTAATTCAATGTTATTGTATCCTAGATCAAGATCTAAACAATCTCGAGCTAGATCGTTATTATGTTTTATCACTCTAGCCTTACTCACTACTGTGGAGATTTCCACGGTACCTGCTCGTCCAACCGCATTGGGCAACGATATAATCAAATAGGACTCACTTGAGGAGAATCCACCAAAGGATTCGCCACCCAAATGAGTGACACCTACTTCACTCTCTTATTCCCGCTCGCAACTAAATCACTCGGGAACACGTATAGAACTTAAACTGTACGATACTTTGTCACCAAAACGAACTACACCTACTTCTTTCACTACGCACTCATCGTTCTCACTTTTATCATAGACCCATGGAACGTGCGTGCTACACACGACTAGAAGGACAGACACACCACCTCCAACTAGACCTTGTCTTACTCTTACCACTACTACTGACACTCCAACCACTAGGACCCGTTGTCATACAGGGGTCCGCAGGTGAACTTGGTAAACCACAACACCTACATATTGGAATAAATTCCTCCAACAGTCGTATGGATTTCGACGATTCACAAAACTCTTCACTTGATCACGATAGATCATTCTTTGACTTGTATGTCAACAATTCATTCAAGACACGAGACTTACTACGTGATCATGATTGGTCACCTTTTCAACACGCTTGCCAAACGATTTGCTCATAACTTGATTCGTAACTTGATTCATGACCTTGACTGCTCCAAACATCACCGAATTAGCATTGCGAAGGATACTCACAATGACTATGTCCACAAACTGCTTCAGATTATGACTTGAACATTCTAAACACTCCTGCATGGGCTATTTTCAACTACAGAATTATTAGCCATCTTTACCAAGCATCCTTACCAAACATCTTTACTAAACATTTGTTCATTTCGAAATGATACCATAGTCATGATTAACTACTTTAAGAACACTATTCAGTCATCATTATGACTATTTCTGAAACTTGTTACTAATTCGCGGTTTTGAAAGAACTCTCTCTCGAAAGTGATGGCCAACTCCACTGTGAACGACTACTCATCTTATGACGACTTAATCTGCGATTTACTTCCGAACACGCCTACAATAATCTTAATTCTCATACAAAAATCTAATTCATTCTTTTATCCCCCTTTCGTTAAGGATACATCACCATGAGAATCAACGAGAATTCACAACACTTCACAATATCAAGAGTTTTTCAGCATGTATCTAACAAATCAGTTTTTAAAGAATTTTCACCAAACATATACACGGAATCTTTTATAACTTCTGATGTTCAGCAAATTTGGTTAAGCATAAATTTTCAACGTCTTACTGACAGCCAGATTTTTCTAATATATTTGATTAACTAGAATTTTCAACGGACTCTAAATTCTCAAACAAAGTCTTAACATAGAAAATATTCGACAGATTTTACATCAGCTCCTCCACAAATTGTTTATATATAAATGTCAAAATTTATAAACTACTTGCATAACTGCGCTCTAAACCTCACAAACGAGCTTTTCCGCATAAACCTAATAACTGTTAAAAACTAAAACTTTGATATCTTCATAAGCATAGACTGGTTGTCCAAACATCGTGCCGAGATCGCCTGTTTTGATAAAATCATCCGCATACCTCTCGCTACCAGTAGAACCTTGTTCATATAGCGGGAGACTGGTAGGCGAAACCTAAACAAACTTACCATCAAAAACCGATACCCACTTCCTAGAATCAATCACCCATTTGACCAACTTCAGGGGTCGAGCCTATATTCAAAGATCGATCTACGATTCGATTATCACCAACTTCGCGTTCGAGACGCCGACATTCTGAAAACCGCTTTCTGAACTCGCTATGGGCATTACGAATTCCAAGTGATGCCATTCGATTTAACCAACGCACCGGCTGTATTCATGGACCTCATGAACCGAGTGTGCAAACCTTACCTAGATAAGTTGTCATCGTACTCATTGACGACATCCTAATCTACTCTCGTAACGAAACTGATCATAGCCAACACCTGAAAACTATCTTGGAATTACTCAAACACGAGGAGTTATACGCCAAGTTCTCTAAGTGTGAGTTCGGGATGCAAACAGTACAGTTCCAAGGGCATGTCATTGACAGTCAGGGGATACATGTTGATCCAGCCAAGATCGAGGCCATCAAGTGCTGGAAAGCACCCACTACACCAACCGAGGTCCGACAATTCTTAGGTCCTGCTGGGTATTACCGGCGATTCATTGAGAATTTCTCCGAAATTGCCCTACCATTGACCTCCCTGACTCAGAAAGATAAGAAATTCGACTGGACCGATAAACAAGAGTCAGCATTCCAACTGTTGAAACATAAACTCTGCAGTGCATCAATCTTGTCCTTACCCGAAGGCACCGATGATTTCGTAGTTTACTGTGACGCCTCACACTAAGGACTAAGTTGTGTGTAAATGCAACGTGATAAAGTCATCGCCTATGCCTCACGACAACTGAAAATCCACGAAAAGAACTACACCACCCATGACCTCGAATTGGGAGCTGTAGTTTTTGCACTCAAAATCTGGAGACACTACCTGTATGGCACAAAATTTACTATCTTCACTGACCACAAAAGCCTTCAACATATCTTTGATCAGAAGGACCTAAACATGAGACAACGTCGTTAGGTCGAGTTACTTAGCGACTACGACTGCGAAATCCGATACCACCCGGGCAAGGCTAACGTTGTTGCCGATGCCAAAAGCTGAAAAGAATGAGTAAAACCCCTTCGAGTTCGAACCCTTTGTTTAACCATACACAACGATCTTAGTTCTCAAATTCATTCCACTCAACTCGAAGCACTCAACGAGAAAAACATTAAAAACGAGGCCTTGCGAGGCATGGACAAACAATTCGAAACCAAACCCGACGGAACTCGATACTTCTCTAACCGAATCTGGTTACCAAACTTTGGAAACCTACGAGATTTGGTGATGGATGAATCTCACAAATCTCGATACTCCATACATCCTGGTTCCGACAAAATGTATCATGACATCAAACGACGGTATTGGTGGCCCAACATGAAAGCTGACATCGCCACTTATGTTAGCAAATGTTTAACCTGCGCCAAGGTTAAGGCCGAATACCAGAAACCCTCCGGGTTGCTGCAACAACCCGAAATACCTCAATGGAAATGGAAAACATAACCATGGACTTCATCACCAAACTACCGAAAACACCGAGCGGTTGCGATACCATTTGGGTGATCGTTGACGTTCTCACGAAATCTGCCCATTTCCTAGCTATGAAAGAAACCGACAAGATGGAGCGCTTGGATCGCATCTACATCAAAGAGGTTGTAGCACGTCACGGCATACCCATTTCAATCATCTCCGATCGAGATAGCAACTTCACCTCTCGATTCTTGCAAACTCTTCAACGAGCCCTTGGTACTCGCCTTGATTCGAGTACTGCTTATCATCCGCAAACCGATGGTCAGAGTGAACGAACCATTCAAACTCTTGAAGATATGCTTCGAGCATGTGTAATCGACTTCGGAAACACTTGGGAAAACCACCTACCTTTGTGTGAGTTTTCCTACAACAACAGTTACCACACCAGCATTGATGTTGCACCTTTTGAGGCACTTTATGGGAGAAAGTGCCGATCACCCATTTGTTGGACCGAAATCGGCGATAGCCAACTCACTGGTCCTGAAATCATCCACAAAACAACCGAGAAAATCGTGACTATTCAAAACCAGCTGAAAGCCGCTTGTGATCGTTAGAAAAGTTATGCTGATGTGAGACGCAAACCACTCAAGTTCTAGGTTGGGGACCGAGTACTTTTGAAAGTATCACCTTGGAAAGGTGTCATTCGTTTCGGCAAACGAGGCAAACTAAACCCTAGGTACATCGGACTTTTTGAGATTCTTGAAAGAATTGGTCCGGTGGCATATCGACTGCAGCTACCACCACAACTCAGTAGTGTGCACAACACCTTCCACGTTTCTAACTTAAAGAAATGTCTGTCTGATGAGACACTTGTTATTCCTCTCGACGAAATCCACATAGATGATAAACTCCATTTCGTCGAAGAACCCGTTGAAATCATGGACCGTGAAGTCAAACGCTTAAAACAAAGTCGTATTCCCATCGTTAAAGTCTGGTGGAATTCTAGGCGCGGTCCTGAATTCACTTGGGAACGGGAAGACCAAATGCGACTGAAACACCCACATCTATTTTAGATACCCCTCAGACTGCGGCAACAAACTAATTTCGGGACGAAATTCCCCTAACAGGGGGAGAATGTGACACCCGACAATTTAGGGTTACTGATTAACCTGCTAGAAACCCTAATTATGTGTGTTTAGTTTAGTATTAGGCTAAATACTTGTAATTACTTGTAACTATTTGTATATTTATGTGAATATACACGTCCGTAATTGTTTTATATTACGCATACGTAATTAGTTGTAATTACGCGAAACAACCGGACGGAGTCCGACACAGTATAAATACGGACGTTGGTGAACAAAACATTAAATAATATGAAATTATTTAATAAACTCAAAAACTTACAAATATTACGGTGATAATATTTAACGAATCATTAATACCGTATAAAGTAATGTAAACGCAACAGAAACACGCAGAACGCGCCCGACAGTCGAACGAAAGTCAAAAATATATTTTTATAATTTAAAATATATTATTTTGTATGAAATTATTACTGAAAACATTGTATAATAATTCGTCAATAAAAAACGTCCAATTAAAACGTTACGCGATTAAATCTCCGTAGAACTAGCACGCTAATCGAGACTGATAAACTAACGGAACATTTTTATAAATGTTTTCAAGTATCTATAAAAAATATTTCAATTGAAAATATGGGAATTTAAACCGTTACTTAAATGTGTGTATAAAACGTTTAACGTATAAATAAACGTCTAAACAATCGGGTAAACGAACGGGAAACGCAACTAATTAAATTGGGAAAAGTAAAATGACCAAAATACCCTTGTGTGGGACCCCCATGGGCCGGGCCCCCCATGTGGTCACCACCCTCTTTGCCCTCTCCTTTTACATGCATTATAATGATGAGATTCTTCACCACTTCACCACTTTACTTACATGCAACCCACTCTTTCATTTCCCCATTTTCACTTATCAAAAATCCACCCAAAACTCTCTCAAAATCTGGAGAAAAACCAGACCTAAAACATCCAAAAACATCAAATTTAATCATCTTGAAGATCAAGAACAAAAAGGAACCAAGCTCAAGGCATCATCATCTTCATCTCCCTCTTGTTTCTCCGTCATTTTGTTGGTATAAATTACCTAAACTCCTCATTTAAATACTTGCATAATGTATATTTAGATGTTATCATGTTCATCTAACTTGTTTATGTCCAAAATCCTTGTTAAAATACGTTTTTCCCAAACATAAATAAAAACACAGAATCTGTCCATGAAAACTCAGTTTACGAAAACGAGCATATCTTGAGTTTTAGGAAGAAATAGACAACGAATTTTCTTTTAAAACTTGCGTATTGAAAAGGGCTACAACTTTTGTGTTTTACACTTTTTCCAGATCTCTACGTATTTTTGGCTATAATCGGATCTTTGAGTCTGGTCTGGAAGTATTCGAAAACCGAGTTCGGTTCCTTCACGAAATTATTTAGATATGTAAATGGACACTATGGTTGCTGTAATAATTATATGTTAGGCCAGAAACATGGATGATCAGTTGGTAAAATTTGTAGACCCTAATTTGGACCAGAAGTGGTAGAAATAAAATGGCGAACCAAACCGACAAAAGTCGAAAATGTGAAATATTGAAATCTTGAATTACATGTTAAAAACCGACACCATGGGTGAACTCCGACACGAACCGACAAATTATTTGGACTCTATAAACTGATTTATGGGTTGGGTAGAAGTTTCGGGTCAAACCGGGTAGGTTTGACCAAGTCAACAAAAACGGCTCGGTTTCTAAAAACGACAAAACTTACTATTTTTGGAAAGTGGTAACAAAAATGGGTTTGGGTTACTTAGTTAGAAACTTGGACCCAAAAACTAAACTTAAAAAGTTTCCCGAATGAAAAACCGACACTTAGAACACTCGGAATAAAAATTGGAAATCTGATCATGCATAAGTGTCGCCTAACCAGCGACACTTACCCAAGTGACGCCTAATCTAGCGTCACTTACCCTTAGTGCCGCCTAAATTATTTGAATTACTTATTTAGCGTCACTTCCAAATTGCCGTCTGAACTAAATGTCGCCTATAGTGACACTTACCCCAAGTTTCGCTGCCAATTTAAAAATCACATCTAGCGTCACTTAACCTAGTGCCACCAATCAACCAAGTGTCGCCCATAGCGACACTTACTTGAGTAACGCTACTTAATTAGAAATCGAATTCAGCTACATTTCCCAAGTGTCGCTGCCCCATCAAGTGCCGCCCCTAAGTGACGCATAAAACAGAAACTTCAAAACTAATTTTCACACTAATTGTCGAACTCACACAACTTCAATACTTGTATACGATACAACACACGAAACATATATTTGGATAGTATGCAATGAAACAACACATAATAATAATGGTTTAAGATTATTATTACAAACATTCACCAACGGGTTGTACACGTTTTTAAGAAACGAACTTGAACAACTTATTTGGACATACTAGTTGATGAACTAGCTCTAGGTGGACATTAACCCTCCACCTACACGATAGGCTTAAGTGGACATTGACCCCCACTTATACAATCGCTATAGATGGTCTTATAAGACATCTACTTACACAACCTTATACGTTTAGGACGTTAGAAGGTTGCACTTTAGACTTTGCTTACTTATTTGATATTTGCTTGCTACTTGCTAACCTAAGGTGAGTTTCATAGCCCCTCTTTTTACTGTTTTATAACTATTTTGGGGGAGAATACATACTACAACTGCTTATTACTCTTGCTTTATACAACTGCTTTTATGAACACAAGTACCATAAACAACGCTATACGGATTGCATGAGTTAACACACTAATCCACAAAGGCCCTATACATCATAGTTTGTTAGTTTTGCTAAAGCGTGAATATTAGTAAATAGATCTATTTGGGACTGACAATCCCCGTCCGGGTTAGTCGCGCTAACCTGTCAAACGTACGTATTAATATTTGTTCATAACGAATGTACAGGATTAGACACTTGCATTGGGGCACCCACGGTCGTGTACTCGAAAGAGGCACGACACACATTGTTAAGCTTCGGACTATGAGCTCATGGAAAATGGTATACATATTTTTGCATTCGTGCAACTACAGATTTATTTATCGTTTGTTAACAATACATTTACTTAACACATTTACTTATCGTTTGTTAAACGATACAATTACTTATCATTGTCGAATGATACAACTGTTAAAATATTGTGTTTCATAACTCGTGTTACATACTATTGGGTTTTATACAAACATTTAAACAACTCTATGAACTCACCAACTTTATGTTGACCTTTTTAGTATGTATTTCTCAGGTAACCCACAGCAGTATGTGACAACCGTCAATTTAGGACTAGAATTTAGTGCCTAATCAAGTTTTAATACATGTAATTAGTTATGTGTTAGGCTAATTAATGTATCAATTATCATATATATTGTTGAATATATATCTACACAATTATGCGGTTTATTTAAATCATACGAGTTTCAAATCGAATGAATTTCGATACAATAAATACGGACGTTGGTGAATAATTTTGTTAAGAAATACAAATATTATCTAATAACTCAATTTTATTCAGAATCTCATTTATTGTAATATTTCGTATCCAAGTTTTATTACACAATTAATGTATACGAGATTAAAAATACAAACGCGCAAACAAATAAAACGAATTTCCCTTTTAAATATCATAAATAGATAACTGGTAAAATTTTACAATAAAATATTTTATAATAATTTATAATTTAAAATGGAAAATTTAAACGAATAAAATAAATATTTAACGTTAAATGACTGAGAAAACGAACACCACGCAGAGCACGGGACGGAGACTGCGAGGTGAGGCTTTCACCTACACCCCACCTCTCCTTCATTCTTTCTTTCATTTTCATTCTCCAAAAACACACACACACCAAAAACACTCTCACCAAATTCATACAAAATTTCGGAATCATCAAATCCGACAACAAAACTTACATTTTCGGAACCACCATCAAGTGAGGAACAAGATTAACAAAAGCTCTACCATCGTTTTCGGCCTCCATCTTCTTCGATTTGCATTTGTAAGGAAATTTCTAAAAACTTAGATTTGTTTAGTTTTATGTAATATTTTGATGTTTTGATGTTTACACAACTTATATATGTCCATTACAAAGATTAGAACACAGTTTTATAGCTTAAAAACGAGTTTAAATTGAGTTTTGGCCGGAAAAATCGCGAACAGCCGGACTTTCTGGGCTGGTGTTCATCCATGCGACACAAGCCTTGTGTCGCATGTTGTGTCGTATTTTGCCCTTTATGTCGCACCTTGTGTCGTATAAATCCTTTAGTGTCGTAACTCATGCGACACAATATTGTGTCGCACTCTATGTCGCAAACTATGTCGTACTTCTATACGACACAACCACTATGTCGCTATTAAATTAGCATTTCGTATTCGATGCGACATAGTCCCTGTGTCGTATCCTTGTGTCGCATGACGTCTGCGACACAACCATTGTGTCGCATGTCAAATCTTTGTGTCGCATGTTGTGTCGCAAAACACAGAAAAACCAGAATTTTGAAGTCAAAGTTACTGTTCAAAAAAGTCAAATTTACTGTAGCAGTATTGTAGCAAAGTCAACATTTTAGAATTTTTATTATTTCAACTAAATCACCAACGGGCCGTACACGTTTTCAAAACTTACAAAACAGATTATTCAATCAACCAAGTCGTAGTAACTTGGATAATTTAGTCAATCAAGTCGTAGTAACTTGAAACAAAACAATTAATCAACCAAATCGTAGTAATTTGGACATATATAATTAAATAACAACTACAAAGGTAGTCTTTCGAGATACCGGTACAATTAATAACAATCAAGTGTCGTGGACACATTCAGGTTTCAAGTCTTTGGACATCAACTCACAGCTAATTACTTCAAGTTTATTAACTTAAACACTCCAAGACTCAGGTGAGTTTCATGGCCCCATTTTCACTACTTTTACTAGGGGTGTGATATTACTACTTCATTTTGTTTTACAAGTAGAACGCAAGTGCCAAACTTCAAATACTACATGAGTTTCAAGCTAATCAATTTAAAGTCCTCCATAGCATAGTCTCTAGTATTTATAGCGTGAATGTTAGTATATGATATCATATGGGATTGACAATCCTCATCCGGGTTAGCACGCACTAACCGGTCAAACGGATGTATTAGCATTTGGGAAGACGAGTGTTGATTAGGCACTCGTAGGAGGCATTTCAAGTTAGGTTTCCTTAAGTGGGCCTGACAAATCAAGTTAAGCTCAGACTATGTGCTCATGGACAGTATAACTTTTATTTTGCTTAATTGCATTTTAAATTCAATATAAATCTTGCGGTTCTGACAGCTATACATTGACATACAAACCTGTGAGCTCACCAGCGTTTTCGCTGACCCATTTTAGTATTTATCACAGGTACCCAGCAGTAGGTTGGCTGCACAAGCAAGAAATATTAGCTCGAGTCAGCATACATACAACTAGAGATTGGACTGCATTATTATATTTTGTAAAAGTAATTATGCTATGTAATCTCTCAATTTCAGGAATCGAGCTAATGTAACTATATTTTGATGTAAACATTTACTTTATCTATACAAGTTTAAAACGACGCATATAGTGGTCGTTCATTATATCTTATGTGCTTTGTATATTGATTAGTGACACCCAAATCAAGCTTCCGCAAATCATTAAATTTGGGGGTGTCACAGATTGGTATCAGAGCCTAAGGTTATAGTGAACTAGGTTGCATTTAGTGGGCCTAGACTATGACCGTTAGGCAGCATTCCTTATTAGTTATGACTAGTTCAGGGATTACATCATACGACTTTAATTTAACATAGCCTGATCAACTATGTACAATTAGAGAAAGATGATGTGAAATCTAAAAGTGTTATGTTGAACAGGAATGCATTATTTGACTCTGACCTCGAGAGAAACGGGACTCAAAACACGTCTGTGCTAGACACTCAATAGGTTATTATGTGATATACATATATTTACATAAGTATACCTCATTACAACTTTAGGCTATATTATATTATATGAATATAGGCCTCTTTCTCTCTAACGCTTTGTCTCGAAATGACAAACACACCACTAGTTCATCATACTCGGACTAGTATCTTATTTCATTTCCTTGTTCTTTCTTACTCAGCATCATGCCTCCTCGTCGTCAAATTACCCTTAGCGAAGCTGAGATCGCGGGAATAATTGCCCGCAGTGTGACCGAAGCCTTGGCTACCCGAACACCACCCGGTAGCGAGGACACAGCAACCAATACTCCACCACCCAAACCTTGCTCCTATAAGGACTTTCTTAGCTGTAAACCGCTACACTTCAAGGGCACGGAAGGTGCCATTGGCTTGATCCGTTGGATTGAGCGTATGGAATCTGTTTTCAGTCTCTGCGACTGCACTGAGAACAACAAGGTCAAATTCGCTGCTTACACCTTTCAGGAAGGTGCACTCACGTGGTGGAAAACCCACGCAAACTCTGTAGGCCTTGAGGTTGCAAATCGGCTTCCTTGGGCCGAACTGAAGAAGAAACTGACATAAAAATACTGTCCTGAAGAGGAATTGCACAGGCTGGAAGAAGAATTCTGGCATCTGGAGGTGCAGGGAAATGATGTTGCTGAATATACCACCAAGTTTCAGCAGTTTGCCTTATTATGCCCGGGTTTGGTCGAACCAGAAAGTAAGGGCATTAAGAAATACATTCGTGGACTTCCCGAGAACATCCAGGGCAACGTCGCCTCATCCAAACCAACTACTACTGAGAGTGCCACTCGATTGGCCCACGAACTCATGGCTCTAGTTGTCAGCCGTGAGACTTCCAACACCTCATCCTCTAACAACAACAAACGCAAATCTACTGAGCACCACCACAACTCAAACAAGAAAAACAACGCCATCCAAGTCTACAACACCAACTCTGAATCCAACCGCAGCTACACCGGGGACAGACCTTATTGTCCCAAGTGTAACTATCACCACTTTGGTCAGTGCGGTACTCCTTGCAATAACTGCAGGAGGTACGGGCATTCGACTAAGGATTGCCGAGCCCCCAAATCCAACAACAGCCCCTCTGACAAAAATACCCGACAACCTAAGTCCTGCTACGAATGTGGAAACCCAGGACACTTTAGGGATTCTTGCCCAAAATTGAAGAACAAGGGCAACAACAACAACCACCGCAACAACAACAACAACACCAAAAGTAGCGCCTTCGTGATCTACTCAGGGGACGCCCGTCAGGACCCGAACGTGGTCACGGGTATGTTCCTCCTCAACAATTTAACTGCTTCCATACTGTTTGATACTGGTGCCGATAGAAGTTTTATTTCCGATGAATTTTGCCCTCTACTTGACATTACACCTGTTGCTTTAGACGTTAAGTACACCGTAGAGCTAGCAAATGGCAAATTGATAGAAACCAATAGTGTGATGCCTAATTGCACTTTAAATCTAGCCGACGAAATCTTCTCCATAGATCTTATGCCTATTGAGATAGGAAGTTTCGATGTCATCGTAGGCATGGACTGGTTATCCAAACATCGTGCCGAAATCATCTGCTATGACAAAATTGTTCGCATACCTCTCACTGTCGGTAGAACCCTAGTCATACAGGGGGAGACCGGAGGGACGAGGCTTAACATCATATCTTGTCTTAAAACCCGAAAATTTCTGAGAAAGGGTTATCCATCAATCCTCGCGCACATCATGGAGAAAAAGTCGGAGGAGAAGCGACTTGAGGATGTTCCAATTGTTCGAGACTTTCCAGAAGTCTTTCCTGAGGAACTGCCTGGTCTACCACCACCAAGACAGGTTGAGTTCTCAATCGATCTTGTACCAGGTACTGCGCCTGTGGCCCGAGCACCATACCGTTTAGCTCCATCCGAACTTCAGGAGCTGTCCACCCAATTACAGGAACTCCTGGAACGAGGATTTATCAGGCCGAGTTCTTCACCTTGGGGAGCTCCGGTCCTATTTGTTAAGAAGAAAGATGGTTCTTTTCGAATGTGTATCGACTATCGAGAGTTGAACAAGTTAACTGTCAAGAACCGGTATCCACTTCCTCGAATCGATGACCTGTTCGACCAACTTCAAGGGTCGAGTTGTTATTCAAAGATTGATCTCCGATCCGGTTATCACCAATTGCGTGTTCGCGATGCCGATATTCCAAAAACCGCTTTCAGAACCCGTTACGGGCATTACGAATTCCAAGTGATGCCATTCGGCCTAACTAATGCACCGGCTGTATTCATGGACCTTATGAATCGGGTGTGTAAACCTTACCTTGATAAGTTTGTCATTGTATTCATCGATGACATCCTCATATATTCACGAAGCAAAGTAGATCATGCGCAACACCTCAGAACCATCCTTGAACTACTTAAACACGAGGAGCTCTATGCCAAGTTCTCTAAGTGTGAGTTCTGGATCAAAACCGTTCAATTCCTTGGTCACGTGATTGACAGTCAGGGGATTCACGTCGACCTGTCAAAAATCGAGGCTATCAAAGACTGGCAATCGCCAACCACTCCGACCGAAGTACGGCAGTTTTTAGGACTGGCCGGATATTATCGACGATTCATTGAAAATTTCTCCAAGATAGCCATACCACTCACGACGCTGACCCAGAAAGACAAAAATTTTGACTGGACTGATAAACAAGAATCGGCATTCCAACTCTTAAAACAAAAGCTTTGCAGTGCTCCTATCCTATCATTACCCGAAAGCACTGATGACTTCGTGGTATAATGCGATGCTTCTCATCAAGGTCTCGGTTGCGTGCTCATGCAACGAGACAAAGTCATAGCTTATGCTTCCCGACAGCTCAAGATTCATGAAAAGAATTACACCACCCACGACCTCGAGCTAGGAGCTGTCGTTTTTGCCCTCAAAATCTGGAGACATTACCTTTATGGTACCAGGTGTACAATCTTTACCGACCATAAAAGCCTTCAACACATATTCGATCAGAAGGATCTCAACATGAGGCAACGTCGATGGGTCGAGTTGCTTACCGATTACGACTGCGAACTCAAATATCATCCAGGCAAAGCAAATGTTGTTGCTGACGCCCTCAGTCGAAAAGAGCGAGTGAAACCACTTCGGGTTCGAGCCCTCAGTATGACCATTCACAACAATTTAAACATTCAAATTCTCACTGCTCAACTCGAAGCCTTAAAACCCGAAAATGTCAAAGATGAAGCCTTGCGGGGCATGGATAAACAATTCGAAATCAGACCTAATGGGATTAGGTATTTCTCAAACCGAATCTGGTTGCCTAAATATGGGAACCTACGAGACTTGGTGATGGATGAAGCTCACAAGTCTAAATATTCTATCCACCCGGGGTCCGATAAAATGTACCACGGTATCAAGGACTTCTACTGGTGGCCGAACATGAAATCTGAAATCGCCACCTATGTCAGCAAGTGCCTTACTTGTTCCAAAGTCAAAATCGAATATCAAAAACCTTCTGGTTTACTTCAACAACCCAGTCTTCCTGAATGGAAATGGGAACAAATTGCCATCGACTTCATAACCAAGCTACCCAAATCCTCGAACGGTTGCGATTCCATTTGGGTGATCGTGGATCGTCTCACAAAATCTGCTCACTTCCTGGCAATCAAGGAATCTGACAAAATGGAACGCCTCACCAACATTTATCTGAAGGAAATCGTGACCAAACACGGTGTTCCAATCTCAATTATCTCCGATAGGGATAGTCATTTCACTTCACAATTTTGGCAATCACTTCAAAAATCCCTGGGTACTCGACTGGATATGAGTACCGCATACCATCCTCAAACCGACGGTCAAAGTGAACGAACCATTCAAACACTTGAAGACATGCTACGGTCCTGCGTAGTAGACTTCGGTGTAAACTGGGAAAAACATCTACCATTGTGCGAGTTCTCGTACAACAACAGTTATCATACCAGCATCAAAGCTGCACCCTTCGAGGCACTGTACGGTCGTAAGTGCCGGTCACCTATCTGTTGGACCGAAGTTGGGGACAGCCAACTCACGGGTCCAGAAATCATTCACGAGACGACCGAGAGAATCGTAGAAATTCAAAACAAACTCAAAGCCGCGCGTGATCGTCAGAAAAGTTATGCTGATGTGAGACGCAAGCCACTCGAGTTCCAGGTTGGGGATCGAGTTCTACTCAAAGTATCGCCTTGGAAAGGCGTAATCCGATTTTGCAAACGAGGGAAGTTAAATCCCAGATACATTGGACCATTCGAGATCCTCGAAAAGATTGGTCCAGTGGCATATCGATTGCAGCTGCCATCCGAACTCAGTAGCGTGCATCCCACATTTCATGTTTCAAATCTGAAGAAGTGTCTGTCTGATGAGACACTTATCATTCCACTCGATGAAATTCGAGTTGACGAAAAACTTCACTTTGTTGAGGAACCCGCTGAAATCATGGACCGTGAGGTCAAACAACTTAAACAAAGTCGTATTCCTATCGTCAAAGTTAGGTGGAATTCGCGGCGCGGTCCGGAATTCACTTGGGAACGGGAAGACCAAATGCGACTCAAGTATCCTCAACTCTTCACTGATTCAACGTCAAACACGACTTCAACATAAATTTCGGGACGAAATTCTTCTAACAGGGGGAGAATGTGACAACCGTCAATTTAGGACTAGAATTTAGTGCCTAATCAAGTTTTAATACATGTAATTAGTTATGTGTTAGGCTAATTAATGTATCAATTATCATATATATTGTTGAATATATATCTACACAATTATGCGGTTTATTTAAATCGTACGAGTTTCAAATCGAATGAATTTCGATACAATAAATACGGACGTTGGTGAATAATTTTGTTAAGAAATACAAATATTATCTAATAACTCAATTTTATTCAGAATCTCATTTATTGTAATATTTCGTATCCAAGTTTTATTACACAATTAATGTATACGAGATTAAAAATACAAACGCGCAAACAAATAAAACGAATTTCCCTTTTAAATATCATAAATAGATAACTGGTAAAATTTTACAATAAAATATTTTATAATAATTTATAATTTAAAATGGAAAATTTAAACGAATAAAATAAATATTTAACGTTAAATGACTGAGAAAACGAACACCACGCGGAGCACGGGACGGAGACTGCGAGGTGAGGCTTTCACCTACACCCCACCTCTCCTTCATTCTTTCTTTCATTTTCATTCTCCAAAAACACACACACACCAAAAACACTCTCACCAAATTCATACAAAATTTCGGAATCATCAAATCCGACAACAAAACTTACATTTTCGGAACCACCATCAAGTGAGGAACAAGATTAACAAAAGCTCTACCATCGTTTTCGGCCTCCATCTTCTTCGATTTGCATTTGTAAGGAAATTTCTAAAAACTTAGATTTGTTTAGTTTTATGTAATATTTTGATGTTTTGATGTTTACACAACTTATATATGTCCATTACAAAGATTAGAACACAGTTTTATAGCTTAAAAACGAGTTTAAATTGAGTTTTGGCCGGAAAAATCGCGAACAGCCGGACTTTCTGGGCTGGTGTTCATCCATGCGACACAAGCCTTGTGTCGCATGTTGTGTCGTATTTTGCCCTTTATGTCGCACCTTGTGTCGTATAAATCCTTTAGTGTCGTAACTCATGCGACACAATATTGTGTCGCACTCTATGTCGCAAACTATGTCGTACTTCTATACGACACAACCACTATGTCGCTATTAAATTAGCATTTCGTATTCGATGCGACACAGTCCCTGTGTCGTATCCTTGTGTCGCATGACGTCTGCGACACAACCATTGTGTCGCATGTCAAATCTTTGTGTCGCATGTTGTGTCGCAAAACACAGAAAAACCAGAATTTTGAAGTCAAAGTTACTGTTCAAAAAAGTCAAATTTACTGTAGCAGTACTGTAGCAGTACTGTAGCAAAGTCAACATTTTAGAATTTTTATTATTTCAACTAAATCACCAACGGGCCGTACACGTTTTCAAAACTTACAAAACAGATTATTCAATCAACCAAGTCGTAGTAACTTGGATAATTTAGTCAATCAAGTCGTAGTAACTTGAAACAAAACAATTAATCAACCAAATCGTAGTAATTTGGACATATATAATTAAATAACAACTACAAAGGTAGTCTTTCGAGATACCGGTACAATTAATAACAATCAAGTGTCGTGGACACATTCAGGTTTCAAGTCTTTGGACATCAACTCACAGCTAATTACTTCAAGTTTATTAACTTAAACACTCCAAGACTCAGGTGAGTTTCATGGCCCCATTTTCACTACTTTTACTAGGGGTGTGATATTACTACTTCATTTTGTTTTACAAGTAGAACGCAAGTGCCAAACTTCAAATACTACATGAGTTTCAAGCTAATCAATTTAAAGTCCTCCATAGCATAGTCTCTAGTATTTATAGCGTGAATGTTAGTATATGATATCATATGGGATTGACAATCCTCATCCGGGTTAGCACGCACTAACCGGTCAAACGGATGTATTAGCATTTGGGAAGACGAGTGTTGATTAGGCACTCGTAGGAGGCATTTCAAGTTAGGTTTCCTTAAGTGGGCCTGACAAATCAAGTTAAGCTCAGACTATGTGCTCATGGACAGTATAACTTTTATTTTGCTTAATTGCATTTTAAATTCAATATAAATCTTGCGGTTCTGACAGCTATACATTGACATACAAACCTGTGAGCTCACCAGCGTTTTCGCTGACCCATTTTAGTATTTATCACAGGTACCCAGCAGTAGGTTGGCTGCACAAGCAAGAAATATTAGCTCGAGTCAGCATACATACAACTAGAGATTGGACTGCATTATTATATTTTGTAAAAGTAATTATGCTATGTAATCTCTCAATTTCAGGAATCGAGCTAATGTAACTATATTTTGATGTAAACATTTACTTTATCTATACAAGTTTAAAACGACGCATATAGTGGTCGTTCATTATATCTTTGTGCTTTGTATATTGATTAGTGACACCCAAATCAAGCTTCCGCAAATCATTAAATTTGGGGGTGTCACAGATTGGTATCAGAGCCTAAGGTTATAGTGAACTAGGTTGCATTTAGTGGGCCTAGACTATGACCGTTAGGCAGCATTCCTTATTAGTTATGACTAGTTCAGGGATTACATCATACGACTTTAATTTAACATAGCCTGATCAACTATGTACAATTAGAGAAAGATGATGTGAAATCTAAAAGTGTTATGTTGAACAGGAATGCATTATTTGACTCTGACCTCGAGAGAAACGGGACTCAAAACACGTCTGTGCTAGACACTCAATAGGTTATTATGTGATATACATATATTTACATAAGTATACCTCATTACAACTTTAGGCTATATTATATTATATGAATATAGGCCTCTTTCTCTCTAACGCTTTGTCTCGAAATGACAAACACACCACTAGTTCATCATACTCGGACTAGTATCTTATTTCATTTCCTTGTTCTTTCTTACTCAGCATCATGCCTCCTCGTCGTCAAATTACCCTTAGCGAAGCTGAGATCGCGGGAATAATTGCCCGCAGTGTGACCGAAGCCTTGGCTACCCGAACACCACCCGGTAGCGAGGACACATCAACCAATACTCCACCACCCAAACCTTGCTCCTATAAGGACTTTCTTAGCTGTAAACCGCTACACTTCAAGGGCACGGAAGGTGCCATTGGCTTGATCCGTTGGATTGAGCGTATGGAATCTGTTTTCAGTCTCTGCGACTGCACTGAGAACAACAAGGTCAAATTCGCTGCTTACACCTTTCAGGAAGGTGCACTCACGTGGTGGAAAACCCACGCAAACTCTGTAGGCCTTGAGGTTGCAAATCGGCTTCCTTGGGCCGAACTGAAGAAGAAACTGACAGAAAAATACTGTCCTGAAGAGGAATTGCACAGGCTGGAAGAAGAATTCTGGCATCTGGAGGTGCAGGGAAATGATGTTGCTGAATATACCACCAAGTTTCAGCAGTTTGCCTTATTATGCCCGGGTTTGGTCGAACCAGAAAGTAAGGGCATTAAGAAATACATTCGTGGACTTCCCGAGAACATCCAGGGCAACGTCGCCTCATCCAAACCAACTACTACTGAGAGTGCCACTCGATTGGCCCACGAACTCATGGCTCTAGTTGTCAGCCGTGAGACTTCCAACACCTCATCCTCTAACAACAACAAACGCAAATCTACTGAGCACCACCACAACTCAAACAAGAAAAACAACGCCATCCAAGTCTACAACACCAACTCTGAATCCAACCGCAGCTACACCGGGGACAGACCTTATTGTCCCAAGTGTAACTATCACCACTTTGGTCAGTGCGGTACTCCTTGCAACAACTGCAGGAGGTACGGGCATTCGACTAAGGATTGCCGAGCCCCCAAATCCAACAACAGCCCCTCTGACAAAAATACCCGACAACCTAAGTCCTGCTACGAATGTGGAAACCCAGGACACTTTAGGGATTCTTGCCCAAAATTGAAGAACAAGGGCAACAACAACAACCACCGCAACAACAACAACAACACCAAAAGTAGCGCCTTCGTGATCAACTCAGTGGACGCCCGTCAGGACCCGAACGTGGTCACGGGTATGTTCCTCCTCAACAATTTAACTGCTTCCATACTGTTTGATACTGGTGCCGATAGAAGTTTTATTTCCGATGAATTTTGCCCTCTACTTGACATTACACCTGTTGCTTTAGACGTTAAGTACACCGTAGAGCTAGCAAATGGCAAATTGATAGAAACCAATAGTGTGATGCCTAATTGCACTTTAAATCTAGCCGACGAAATCTTCTCCATAGATCTTATGCCTATTGAGATAGGAAGTTTCGATGTCATCGTAGGCATGGACTGGTTATCCAAACATCGTGCCGAAATCATCTGCTATGACAAAATTGTTCGCATACCTCTCACTGTCGGTAGAACCCTAGTCATACAGGGGGAGACCGGAGGGACGAGGCTTAACATCATATCTTGTCTTAAAACCCGGAAATTTCTGAGAAAGGGTTATCCATCAATCCTCGCGCACATCATGGAGAAAAAGTCGGAGGAGAAGCGACTTGAGGATGTTCCAATTGTTCGAGACTTTCCAGAAGTCTTTCCTGAGGAACTGCCTAGTCTACCACCACCAAGACAGGTTGAGTTCTCAATCGATCTTGTACCAGGTACTGCGCCTGTGGCCCGAGCAACATACCGTTTAGCTCCATCCGAACTTCAGGAGCTGTCCACCCAATTACAGGAACTCCTGGAACGAGGATTTATCAGGCCGAGTTCTTCACCTTGGGGAGCTCCGGTCCTATTTGTTAAGAAGAAAGATGGTTCTTTTCGAATGTGTATCGACTATCGAGAGTTGAACAAGTTAACTGTCAAGAACCGGTATCCACTTCCTCGAATCGATGACCTGTTCGACCAACTTCAAGGGTCGAGTTGTTATTCAAAGATTGATCTCCGATCCGGTTATCACCAATTGCGTGTTCGCGATGCCGATATTCCAAAAACCGCTTTCAGAACCCGTTACGGGCATTACGAATTCCAAGTGATGCCATTCGGCCTAACCAATGCACCGGCTGTATTCATGGACCTTATGAATCGGGTGTGTAAACCTTACCTTGATAAGTTTGTCATTGTATTCATCGATGACATCCTCATATATTCACGAAGCAAAGTAGAGCATGCGCAACATCTCAGAACCATCCTTGTACAACTTAAACACGAGGAGCTCTATGCCAAGTTCTCTAAGTGTGAGTTCTGGATCAAAACCGTTCAATTCCTTGGTCACGTGATTGACAGTCAGGGGATTCACGTCGACCCGTCAAAAAATCGAGGCTATCAAAGACTGGCAATCGCCAACCACTCCGACCGAAGTATGGCAGTTTTTAGGACTGGTCGGATATTATCGACGATTCATTGAAAATTTCTCCAAGATCGCCATACCACTCACGACGCTGACCCAGAAAGACAAAAATTTTGACTGGACTGATAAACAAGAATCGGCATTCCAACTCTTAAAACAAAAGCTTTGCAGTGCTCCTATCCTATCATTACCCGAAAGCACTGATGACTTCGTGGTATAATGCGATGCTTCTCATCAAGGTCTCGGTTGCGTGCTCATGCAACGAGACAAAGTCATAGCTTATGCTTCCCGACAGCTCAAGATTCATGAAAAGAATTACACCACCCACGACCTCGAGCTAGGAGCTGTCGTTTTTGCCCTCAAAATCTGGAGACATTACCTTTATGGTACCAGGTGTACAATCTTTACCGACCATAAAAGCCTTCAACACATATTCGATCAGAAGGATCTCAACATGAGGCAACGTCGATGGGTCGAGTTGCTTACCGATTACGACTGCGAACTCAAATATCATCCAGGCAAAGCAAATGTTGTTGCTGACGCCCTCAGTCGAAAAGAGCGAGTGAAACCACTTCGGGTTCGAGCCCTCAGTATGACCATTCACAACAATTTAAACATTCAAATTCTCACTGCTCAACTCGAAGCCTTAAAACCCGAAAATGTCAAAGATGAAGCCTTGCGGGGCATGGATAAACAATTCGAAATCAGACCTAACGGGATTAGGTATTTCTCAAACCGAATCTGGTTGCCTAAATATGGGAACCTACGAGACTTGGTGATGGATGAAGCTCACAAGTCTAAATATTCTATCCACCCGGGGTCCGATAAAATGTACCACGGTATCAAGGATTTCTACTGGTGGCCGAACATGAAATCTGAAATCGCCACCTATGTCAGTAAGTGCCTTACTTGTTCCAAAGTCAAAATCGAATATCAAAAACCTTCTGGTTTACTTCAACAACCCAGTCTTCCTGAATGGAAATGGGAACAAATTGCCATCGACTTCATAACCAAGCTACCCAAATCCTCGAACGGTTGCGATTCCATTTGGGTGATCGTGGATCGTCTCACAAAATCTGCTCACTTCCTGGCAATCAAGGAATCTGACAAAATGGAACGCCTCACCAACATTTATCTGAAGGAAATCGTGACCAAACACGGTGTTCCAATCTCAATTATCTCCGATAGGGATAGTCGTTTCACTTCACAATTTTGGCAATCACTTCAAAAATCCCTGGGTACTCGACTGGATATGAGTACCGCATACCATCCTCAAACCGACGGTCAAAGTGAACGAACCATTCAAACACTTGAAGACATGCTACGGTCCTGCGTAGTAGACTTCGGTGTAAACTGGGAAAAACATCTACCATTGTGCGAGTTCTCGTACAACAACAGTTATCATACCAGCATCAAAGCTGCACCCTTCGAGGCACTGTACTGTCGTAAGTGCCGGTCACCTATCTGTTGGACCGAAGTTGGGGACAGCCAACTCACGGGTCCAGAAATCATTCACGAAACACCCACATATCCGATACAAATGTTATCAAGTGCTCAAGTATTATATAAGGTATTATATAACCATAACACGAAACGATTAATTATTTATCGTGTACAAGTAAATCATTCGCTACAAAACTAACAAATAATGTATCATTGAAAATGATAATAATTATTTACGTGGGTTAAAATAAAACACATTTCGTTTTATTTCATTTTACTCGAACGCAAGGAAATCAATCGAACTATATCCGTTAATCAAACTCAAAACTAAGTTATATTTTTATAACTCAATTAAAGTATTTTTATAAAATACTTCGCATAAAAACATAAAACGATTTCGTATCAATAAAATTATAAAATTTAAAAATATTATTTATTTTACAATCGGGTACCAAAACACGGGTCAAAATACCACGAAGCGGGACAAACCGGAGCCAACCACCTCCAATTATTGGAGATGGCCGGCCTTTCCTCTTTACTCCCTCCTCATTTCCATTTTGGTTCCATTTCACCCACACTCAATCTCTTCCTCCTCTCCCTCTCGGCTCACACTACATCACCACCGCCATCATCATCAAATCGGTTCCATCATCATCACTAGAAGGAGGAGTAACAACAACATCATCATCATCGTCTTCCATCATCATTTTCACCATTTTCGTTCTCATTTTCATTTGGTAAGAAAATCCCCGATCTCCACTCGATTTCATGTTTATAATACTTATATTATCATGTATTATCATTCTATTAAGTTGGTTATATGCGAAAATGGTTTTAAAATCGGTTTGGGTGTGTTTTGGAAAGGACAGACTCGAACCAGACCTCGGAATACGGCGTATTCAAGGGAATACGGCGTATTCCCGCCCAGAAAACATGAACACGGCGTATTCAAGGGAATACGGCGTATTCCCTCTATTTTTCATGAATACGGTCGTATTCAAATGAATACGGCGTATTCCCTCTATTTTTCATGAATACGGTCGTATTCAAATGAATACGGCGTATTCCCCACAAATGCCACCAATCCGGCGGATTCAAGGGAATCCGGCGGATTCCCCCGTCATATTTCATGATCCAACGGATCAATAAACTAGCCCTGCGAATTCTAGCTAAAACAGAACAAGTAAATTTTCGAAAACGTCGACGATTTCACAAGTATTTTTAACGTGCTTCTCGATGAAAAATTTATTGTAACGGATCAGACTCAAATTCGCTCGGTCATTCAAAAACAGCAAAATGGTCAAGGCTAAGTACCTTAGCCTAGCCAGTTTTAAGCCATCCGGAGTCATCTAGGGGTCGAAAATGGCGTATTTTAGTGTTCGGACCCCCCCGCTTTTCCAAAAACTTCAAACGGGAAATACAAGGTTAAAACATTTGGATATAATATGATCGGATATATATTAATACGAGTAAATAATAGACAATCAAATATACTCATTAGAATCTCGCGTGTTTAGGACACGAGGAGATTTCTGTTGGATCAACTGTACGTTTAGAAACGCTAGCACCCAAAGGTGAGTTCCATAGCCCCTCCTTTCAAACTGTTATACTGTTTTGGGGTGGAATGTATACTCGTCGATTATTATTCAAAATCTATTTATGAAATCAATCATTGTAAATGATTTATTACAACTCGTACTAGACTAGGGCACTAGTCGCCAATGAAAAACTTATGTGAGATAGGTTTCATGAACAAGAACATTGATGGATAATATGGATTATCCTTACACATCACTCAGGTTTCAAGAACATTAATAGCTATAGGCTAACACTGTACGACATGGGAACAATTGAAATCATTGTACTCTAGGCTAGAGTACATCAAATTTAAAATTCAAGAATCCAAGGATCGAGAAACTAGAATACTAAGAAACTAGATAACAAGACTTTAAGGTCAAGAATACAAGAAAACACTAGAATCAAGAACAAGAACCCAAGGTCTAGAATACAAGAATTTATAAGATCAAGAACAAGAATTCAAGGACTAGAACACTAGAATCAAGAACAAGAATTCAAGGTCAAGAATACAAGAACATACAAGAATCAAGAAACTAGAAAACAAGATTAGATCAAGGATTATGTGCTAGGTCAAGAACTTATTTGCAAGATCAAGAACCTATTTACAAGATCAAGAACTATGTGCAAGGTCAAGAATTCAAGGTTTTCAAGATCAATAAAACAAGGTTTTCAAGATCAAGATTTTCAAGGACAAGATCAGTAAACAAGATTTTCAAGAACATACTTGCGCTTTACTTTCCTTATGTGATATGTGCTATTTATTTGAATTAATTGATACTTGTTAATTGCTACTCCGTGATATTATTATTTGTGTTATTATTGTGTGAACTGCTTAGATCAAGGAAATAGTTCAAGAATCACCTCAATTGAGTTCATCACTCAATCTAAGAAGCTCAGGAATTCAACACTGTACACAGGGGTGTACTTCCAGCATAGGATTATAATCTTATTCTTTAATCCTTGTCAACTAAACCTATGGACTCACCAGCTTATCGCTGACGTATTTTAGTATGCATTTCAGGTACAGCTTTAGTAGGATCGGCCCGTCAGGATCCTAGCTCGAGTCGCATGCTTTCAACAAATGGATTTCTTGCATAACTTTTGTATTACAATTATGTAATGAAATTATTTTTGCGAACTCGCAACATGTATACATTTTATTTTGGGAAATGTATAACTATTTTCAAACGTCTCATTTAGAGTCGTTCATTATGTACCTTTGTGCTTGTGATATTTGATTGGTAATCACCCGACCCGACCGCTTCCGCAACCTGAAATTCGAGGGTGTTACAAATTTGAATTTATTTTATGTAATATTTTCAAACGTCTCATATACAGGTCGTTTGCTTTAATCTTGTGTTGTGATATTTAATTTGGTCGGCGCCCCCATGACACCTCATGTTTCCGCTGCCACGTGTTTTGGGGGTGCGAATGTTTAATTGTAATTACACAAAATGATCGGACGGATTCCGACACATTATACGACGTTGGTGAAAAACTTACTATAAGTAACTTTAATCTATTTTTAGAAGTTATTTATCTTTATTCATTATTTTATTAGAATAATACACGAAAAACCTAGACGTTTCGATTAAAACGTCTCAAACGCAACAAAAACGCGCGAATTTAATTCGGCAACCGAATAAACATCAATAATTAATTTGACAACTCAAATTAAGTATTTTAAATAATACTTCAATGATAATTTATCCCAAATACATCATGAATGAACACAACGAAAGAAAACGTTACGCGATTTAACAAATTAATGTTTTAACGAACAAACGAACACAGTACACGTTTACAGTGCAAAGTTTAAATTAAAAACACTTCCTCCAGCCCCTGTGGGCCCCCTGGCCAGCCCCCATGTGGCACCACCCTTTTTGCCCAATTAAATCTCATGCAAAAGAGAACCCATGATGATGATGCTTGAAAACCACACTTCACCTCTTTTACACCAACACTCCACCTCCTTCCCTATCATTTTCTCTCTAATTTTTACACATTTCTCTCCCAAAATTCTGAGGAAAACTCCGGCCCTCATTCACCTTTAACATCACCACAAAATCACTATTGATTGCAAGAACACAACAAGGAGGAACACAAGGATCATCATCATCTTCACCATCTTCACTTTTTCTCCATCATTTTCTTGTAAGAAACCCCATTCTCTCTCATTATAATTACTTTAATATCACTTATTTACATGTTAGTAAGCTCTATCAACAACATTATGTCCAAAATAATTGTTAAAATACGTTTTTATAAATTTATACACAAAGATACATAATCTGTCCACAAAAACACAGCTCACTAAAAATGTCATATCTTGAGTTCTAGGAAGAGTTGGATGATGCATATTTTTTTCAGATCTGCATATTTAAAAGATCTACAACTTTCATGTTTTACGTTTTTACCAGATCTGTACACATTTTTCTCTATAATCTGATTTGTGGGACTGATATGTATGAAATCAGAATCTGAGATAGGAACTTTTGTGCATTTTATTTACCCACTTAGATGACCCTTGTAATGGTTATAAAAACTATGTTAGATACTAGAAACATATAGGATTAATGAGTAATTCTTGTGAAAACCGATTTTTACCAGAAGGTGTAGAAAACACTTTGCGAACTAAACCGACAAAACCGAAAATGTGAGATTTTGAAACTTTAAGGTTACATTTTGAAAAACCGACACTTTCAAGCATGCTATAAGTAGAAATAAATACTTTTTGGCACTTTTAAACATATCTAAGGGTTTTGGGAAAATTTCGGGTCAAACCAAGTAAGTTTGACCAAGTCAACAAAAACGGCTCGGTTTATAAAAACGACAAAACTTAGTATTTTTGGAAGGTAACAATGAAAATGTGTTTGGGTGGCCTAATTAATGTCTTTGACCAACCTTGACCGGTTTGACCAGGTTTGACCAGTTTGACCAACCTTGACCGGGTTTGACCAGTTTGACCAAGTTTGACCAACCTTGACCAGGTTTGACCAACCTTGACCGGTTTGACCAGGTTTGACCAACCTTGACCTGTTTGACCAGGTTTGACCCGGTTTGACCAACAAGTTGACCAACTGTGACTAACGGTTTAAGGCTTGTACAAACTAAAATAATCTGTTTGCAACACACGATATGTACTAATGAATAGTATACAACAAAACAAACTTAATAATAATGTCTAAATGAATTATTATTACAAACTTTCACCAACGGGTCGTACGCGTTTTTGATAAACAAACTTGAACAATATTATTTGGACATAACTAGTTGAATGAGCTAGTTATAGGTGGACATTAACCCTCCACTTACATAGATGATCTTTCAAGACATCTACTCATACAACCTTATACGTTTAGTACGTTAGAAGGTTGCACATTGGATCACACTTTACTTGCTATTTGACACTGCTTGCTTACTATTTGCTAGAACTCAGGTGAGTTTCATAGCCCCTCTTTTTACTGTTTTATAACTATTTTGGGGGAGAATACATACTACAACTACTTTATACAATTGTTTTACACAACTGCTTTTATGAACACAAGTACCATAAACAACGCTATACGGATTGCATGAGTTAACACACTAATCCACAAAGGCCCTACACATCATAGTTCATCAGTTTCGATAAAGTGCGAGTATTAGTAGATAGATCTATTTGGGACTGACAATCCCCATCCGAGTTATTAGCTATAACCTGTCAAACGGACGTATTAATATTTGTACATACGAGTGTACCGGATTAGACACTTGCAATGGGGCACCCACGCTCGTGTACTCGAAAGAGGCACGACACAATTTGTTAAGTCTTGAACTATGAGCTCATGGCAAATGGTATACATATTTCTGCATTCGTGCAACTACATATTTATTTATCGTTGTTAACGATACATTTACTCAACACATTTACTTATCGTTTGTTAAATGATACAATTACTTATCATTGTTAAATGATACAACTATTAAAATCTTGTGTTTCATAACTCGTGTTTCATACTATTGGGTTTTATACCAACATTTAAACAACTCGATGAACTCACCAACTTTATGTTGACCCTTTTAGTATGTATCTCTCAGGTAACCCATCGCAGTAGGAAGCTTATGGATAAGCTTAGCTCGAGTCGCATTGTTTTCAAACATCAAGGAATTTGAATTGCATCTATTATATTACTAGTTATAATTATGTAATTCTACCTTTATTATGCGAACTCCAAATACTTTTGTAAACTTTTGAATTATTGTAATGTAACTATTTTCAAACGTCCCATATAGAGGTCGTTTGCTTTAATCTTGGTGTTATGATACTTGACTTGGTCGTAGCCCCCGTGACACCTCATGTTCCCGCTGCCACGTGTTTTGGGGGTGCGACAGTAGGCCAAAAATTTGGAAGGGGGCCGATTTTTTTTTTAACAAAGTATATTTAAGTTGATTAATTTATTCATACTTATTAAATTAATAATAAAATTAGACAATGAAGGGACAAATTTTTAGGAGTGCCGATTGATTATTTTTGACCAAAATATGATTAGGTTACTTTAATATATTAATATTAAATGATTTAATATAGACCTTCAATATATACCGTTAATATTTATGATATTTATTGATATGTATTAAAATTGTTATTATTGAATTCAATATAAAAGGGTGTTAAGTGTACAATCATTAAATTAATCTCAATCGTTAGATGAAATTGGAAAAAAGCAATTAAAGGTTGAGATTGCTTTAAGCTATTATGCTTTAAGTATATTTTATAGAGAGATTACTTTATTTATTACTTTATACTATATTATTACTTTATTTATTTAAAAAGATAAAAAGATATAGTCCTAAGTATCCTTAAATTCGTGGTTTAAGTTTACAAAAAAAAATGTATTTATAGAGAAGATGTACTACAGTATATAGCTCATAACAAGAACAATAAAAGAAAAACCAAGTAAAACAAACATACGTAAATAATTGAAACATGTGTTGGTTTTTATTCTAACCTTTTTAGAACACCACTAGGACTCATTTTTAATTAAATATATAAACTTAAAAAACGTAATTTATATGCATTACATTGTGCATTCAATATATAAATAAAAGTGTTTACAGAATCCATATCCTATTTATTGAAAATTTTATACATATCCACGATAAGATCAATCATTTCTTAAATATAATTACAACACCTCTCAAACTTCAACTATAAATATACCCATCATAAACATTCAAAAATTCATCGAACAAAAACATATAACTCCGTTATATTGAATGCAGTATGTCTTCATCAACGAATTCGATTATAGAATTCAACTGTGTTTCTGACATACATGGCGATCAATACTTGAACTTGCACTTAAGAATGTTGAAGCTAAAAGTGTATTTTTTTATGTCTTAAATCATATGTGATCACATATATAAAGAGTTATTATTCTTCATTATAGAATCTAACTGTTAAGATTAATTTGATGATACTTAAACCCCTATTTATATTAGGAATAAATATGATAAATTTATAATAAAATAAAAAATATGGAATAAATTTAATTGCGCAACATTCAAAAACAAAAAAATTAGGACTAAATTTATAGTAAATAAAAAAAAAATACGGAATCAAGTAAATTGGGTAACATTGAAAAACCATAAATTCGTTAACCAATCAATTCTTTACGCATCCTTATTTTTTAAAAACTTATTAATAAAAATTTACTACATTAATTAATTTATAACAAAATTTTGACCACATTTTTCCATTCTTTTTTATATTTATAGATCTATCTCATACTTATGAAAAACATGAACATCCTACTCATTTAGAAGGTATGTTTTATGCATTTATAATTTAACATTCCTTCACTATTGTTATTGTAACACCTTCAAATTTCAGGTTGCGGAAGCGGTCGGGTCGGGATGTTACCAAATCAAATATCACAAGCACAAAGGTACATAATGACCGTTAGGTTAGTATTCTTGTTTGGTATGACTGGTTCAGCGATTGCATCAATTGAACTTAATTTAACATAGCCTGATCAACTATGTACAATTAACAGAGATTCGATGCAAGACCCGAAACGGTGATAGCAAATGAGAATACGGTAGTAACATAAACTGAGGATAGAACGGGACCAACCTTATACGTGCTTATGTGCTAGGTTATTATATTTCTATATATAACCTTAACTTTTCGTATACTAAACTCTTTGCCACTTTACATGGCAACCACGCCCACAACTATGTCACATGACATCGAACACGAAACACAAACCTCACTTACTACTATAGAGATATCCACAATACCCGCTCGTCCAACCGCACCGGGCAACGATATAATCGAATAGGACTCACTTTAGGAGAATCCACCAAATGATTCGCCACCCAATTAAGTGACACCTACTTCACCCTCTTCTTTATGCTCGCAACCAAATCATTCGAGAACACATATAGAACTAAAACCGCACGATACCTCGTCACCTATAAGAACTACACCTAATCCCATCACTTCGCACTCCTCATTCCCACCTTTATCGTAGACCCATGGAGCGCGCGTGCTACACACGACTAGAAGGACAAACACACCACTTTGAACTAGACCTTGTCCTATTCATACCACTACTACGGATACTCCAGCCACTAGGACCCATCGTCATACAGGAGCCTGCCAATGAACTTGGTAAACCATGACACCTACCTATTGGAATTAATATCTCCAATAATCAAATGGATTTCGATGATCCACACAACTCTTTATCTGAATCACGAATGATCACCTTTTTAGCTTGTATGTCAACAATTCGTTCAAAACCCGAGACTTACTACTTGATCATGTTTGGCCACTATTCTGACACGTTCATCAAACGACTTACCCATAACTTGATTCGTGACTTTGACTGCTCCGAACACATTTATCAAACATTCGTTCATTTCGAACCAATAACATAGTCATGGCTGACTACCTTGAGGACATTACTCGGTCGTTATTATGACTACTTCTAAATCTTGTTGCTAAATTCAATGTTTCAATAGAACTCCCCCCCTCGATAAAGATGGCGAAACTGTGTTTACCTCACGTTATAACAGAAACTTCTATCCCGATGGGTGTATGAAAACCCCATCACATTTTGTATAAGATCTATGTATTCGTCCGGATGTAGCTATACCCGACATATTTTGCAAACATCAATCATGTAATCTATTAAACTTTTGCCTTGGTGGACTTTAAATCATTTCATATTATCGTTGAACTGCGATTTACTTCCGAACATGCCTACGATAATCTTAATTCTCATGCAAAGATCCAATTCATTCTTTTATCCCCTTCTCATTCAAGGATACGCCACTACGAGAAAAAACAAAATTTCCCAACACTTTACAATAACAAAAAGTTTTCAATGGATTTCTACCAACCCAAATTTTCAAAGGAATTTCACCGAACATCTACCCAGAAATTTATTTACAACTTCTATATTTCAACTGATAATGTTAGACATAATTTTTTTTTCCAACATAGTCAATCAACTAGAAGTCTTCAACGGACATTAAATTTTAAACAATCTTGATCATAGATATTCTCGACAAATTTTACATCAGCTCTTCTACAAAATGCTCCATAGAAATTTTTCAAAAAGCTTGTAAACTACTTATCTAAACATTTGTACAAAGTCCAAATCTTGAAATTCTTAGCAAAGATTTTTACTGACATTTTATTAGGCGAAAATTTTACGTAAGAACAAACACTTGCTTTTCACTCAATATTTCTAAAAGACAGATCGCGACGTTAATTGAACCAGAAATGGTATCGGCAGGTTTGGGTTAATACATGAGATAGTTACAACTCTTTTCATATACTGTAGCTTTAAAGGCTAAACTCTCTATTACAAATACACTATTTTGATAAAACACTTTTCTCGTAGGAAATGGCAAGTCCTCTATAGATCAACACGTGTCTAATTACAACCAACTCTGTGATGAACCCTAACTTTGATATGGGTACATTCCTTTTCAATGACTTAATGTTTTCAACCTCATACGGTACCAATTAAATTAGTCCTTTTACACGATAGCACCCAACCAACATTAACACTAGGTGCAACTCAGAACCAACCAACTGAACAACCCTGGATTCGCATTCTAACAAAACAAACTCTTCCCACATAGACTTTTTTGATTACGATCTATGTACTTTAAAAGACCTACGGGACTTCTAACTAATTATATATTGAAATGCGTCTCTAATAACTTATATTAGGTGCAACCCAATGACTTACTCACGTCTACCCGAACTTATGGCTGGAATGTTTTTCCACCATACTTTTATGAAACTAATTTCTTGACCTCGATTAACTACTACTTTGACTTGTGTGTCAACGATACATCCAAAACACGAGACTTAATTAATGCCCATTGAAATTGAAATCTTTCTCCCACATTTCTCTTCTTGATAACATCATCGCCATCATTTAGCACCTTTAAAATTCATACCTACGACGTCTACAACGAGAAAATCGCTCGTACACCTCTCTATACTCACACGAACCCACTTACCATACCGTTTTGGTACTAGCTGCTAGGCTACGCCGCCACGAAAATAGAATAGACACTACGGAGTTAGAACAACGCGAAACCCGTTTAGGCAGGAAGCAGCTAGCATAGGGCCGAGTTGCACAGATCTAGGAGGATACGCAGAATCTTAGCGAAATCATAGAAACTACCCATCTCCAGGTGATGGAGACCAGAGACAAAGTCACTGCCTTGCGATTAAGAATAGGGTGCCAGATAGAATTCGCTTAGGACTAGTAAAATTTCTAGTAAACATGTACAATGTGTGGGAAATGGTTTTCAAACAAATTTTCGTCAGGCATTTTCCACGAATTACTCATAAACATAAATCTTCCATCAGATTTTTGACAAACAAAATTTTCCCCGTTTTGTTAATGACAGGAGTTTTCAACGGATTTTCATCAACTCGAATTTTCAACAGATTTACGCCAGCATCAATTTTAAACAAATTTTGCCACAAAATGTTCTTATAAAAATTTTCAAAATTCATAAATTATTGACAAAGTTATCAAAATTACGATGACGTTTGTGGCAAAAGGAAACCATATATATCAACAAACACTTGATCTTCACTTAATCTTTCTCTATGATCTAACCTCTCATCCCATTTTGAAACTAGAATACCGATTCACCTTAAACATTGCTAAGGAAATCGTAAGATAAGAACTTGAATTGTGGTTTTTCCAATAAAGGCATAAGTACGATAGACTTGTACGAAGTAAGATTTTCTTAGTAGTCGGTATGATAGTAGCAATACACGATCTTGCAAAATCGGATGAAGTTAAATTCCTATAAGGACAAACTATGACGTTAGTGATAGAGGTGACAACAACCACTATGAAACTATGGGAGGATGAAACTAAAGGAGACAATGAAATAATTATTTCAACCTTATACGATGCTGGATTAGTTTAGTTCACTTCACAATATCACACCCTACAGACCTGAAGCTAAGAATAACGTAGAAATAGTAGATTGATTTTACCCGTGTAATCTTAATTCAGAACCTCATTCCGGGATTGCAGATAAACTTTTCTCCTTAGACGTAAAAACCATCGAAATCGAAATCCTTCTTTCTCTTTCTTTTCTCGATGCCATCTTAGAATCCCATCCGAATCGTTGCCATGAGAAACCTATTGTATTTTTACTGTTACTAGTGGAACATTGATCTAACAAGGGGAGAAAAGGTGAAACAGGAATCATCTCACTAAGAAACCTTAAAATAGAAAACCGAGAAATTAGACCATGATGGCTTACCCATCATTCCAGGCCCGGTGAATCTCAGGGGAAGTCTGGATTCACTTGTGGATAAGAAACTCGGATACGTTAGAAACACACACTAACTCTCTCACAGAACCCACACAGACCGTAACTGAAAACAAAATTCGGGACGAAATTCTCTTAACAAGGGGAGAATGTGACACCCGACGATTTAGGGTTACCTGCTTGAAACTCTAAATTACTTGTATTTAGTTTGCAATAGGCTAAATATTTGTAATTTCATATGTACTTGAATACACGCTTACGTGAATATGTGTCTAATTGTAATTACGCAAAATGATCGGACGGATTCCGACACATTATAAGACGTTGGTGAAAAACTTACTATAAATAACTTTAATCTATTTTTAGAAGTTATTTATCTTTATTCATTATTTTATTAGAATAATACACGAAAAACCTAGACGTTTCGATTAAAACGTCTCAAACGCAACAAAAACGCGCGAATTTAATTCGGCAACCGAATAAACGTCAATAATTAATTTGACAACTCAAATTAAGTATTTTAAAAAATACTTCAATGATAATTTATCCCAAATACATCATGAATGAACACAACGAAAGAAAACGTTACGCGATTTAACAAATTAACGTTTTAACGAACAAACGAACACAGTACACGTTTACAGTGCAACGTTTAAATTAAAAACACTTCCTCCAGCCCCTGTGGGCCCCCCTGGCCAGCCCCCATGTGGCACCACCCTTTTTGCCCAATTAAATCTCATGCAAAAAAGAACCCATGATGATGATGCTTGAAAACCACACTTCACCTCTTTTACACCAACACTCCACCTCCTTCCCTATCATTTTCTCTCTAATTTTTACACATTTCTCTCCCAAAATTCTGAGGAAAACTCCGGCCCTCATTCACCTTTAACATCACCACAAAATCACTATTGATTGCAAGAACACAACAAGGAGGAACACAAGGATCATCATCATCTTCACCATCTTCACTTTTTCTCCATCATTTTCTTGTAAGAAACCCCATTCTCTCTCATTATAATTACTTTAATATCACTTATTTACATGTTAGTAAGCTCTATCAACAACATTATGTCCAAAATAATTGTTAAAATACGTTTTTATAAATTTATACACAAAGATACATAATCTGTCCACAAAAACACAGCTCACTAAAAATGTCATATCTTGAGTTCTAGGAAGAGTTGGATGATGCATATTTTTTTCAGATCTGCATATTTAAAAGATCTACAACTTTCATGTTTTACGTTTTTACCAGATCTGTACACGTTTTTCTCTATAATCTGATTTGTGGGACTGATCTGTATGAAATCAGAATCTGAGATAGGAACTTTTGTGCATTTTATTTACCCACTTAGATGACCCTTGTAATGGTTATAAAAACTATGTTAGACACTAGAAACATATAGGATTAATGAGTAATTCTTGTGAAAACCGATTTTTACCAGAAGGTGTAGAAAACACTTTGCGAACTAAACCGACAAAACCGAAAATGTGAGATTTTGAAACTTTAAGGTTACATTTTGAAAAACCGACACTTTCAAGCATGCTATAAGTAGAAATAAATACTTTTTGGCACTTTTAAACATATCTAAGGGTTTTGGGAAAATTTCGGGTCAAACCAAGTAAGTTTGACCAAGTCAACAAAAACGGCTCGGTTTATAAAAACGACAAAACTTAGTATTTTTGGAAGGTAACAATGAAAATGTGTTTGGGTGGCCTAATTAATGTCTTTGACCAACCTTGACCGGTTTGACCAGGTTTGACCAGTTTGACCAACCTTGACCGGGTTTGACCAGTTTGACCAAGTTTGACCAACCTTGACCAGGTTTGACCAACCTTGACCGGTTTGACCAGGTTTGACCAACCTTGACCTGTTTGACCAGGTTTGACCCGGTTTGACCAACAAGTTGACCAACTGTGACTAACGGTTTAAGGCTTGTACAAACTAAAATAATCTGTTTGCAACATACGATATGTACTAATGAATAGTATACAACAAAACAAACTTAATAATAATGTCTAAATGAATTATTATTACAAACTTTCACCAACGGGTCGTACACGTTTTTGATAAACAAACTTGAACAATATTATTTGGGCATAACTAGTTGAATGAGCTAGTTATAGGTGGACATTAACCTTCCACTTACATAGATGATCTTTCAAGACATCTACTCATACAACCTTATACGTTTAGGACGTTAGAAGGTTGCACATTGGATCACACTTTACTTGCTATTTGACACTGCTTGCTTACTATTTGCTAGAACTCAGGTGAGTTTCATAGCCCATCTTTTTACTGTTTTATAACTATTTTGGGGGAGAATACATACTACAACTGCTTTATACAATTGTTTTACACAACTGCTTTTATGAACACAAGTACCATAAACAACGCTATAAGGATTGCATGAGTTAACACACTAATCCACAAAGGCCCTACACATCATAGTTCATCAGTTTCGATAAAGCGTGAGTATTAGTAGATAGATCTATTTGGGACTGACAATCCCCATCCGAGTTATTAGCTATAACCTGTCAAACGGACGTATTAATATTTGTACATACGAGTGTACCGGATTAGACACTTGCAATGGGGCACCCACGCTCGTGTACTCGAAAGAGGCACGACACAATTTGTTAAGTCTTGAACTATGAGCTCATGGCAAATGGTATACATATTTCTGCATTCGTGCAACTACATATTTATTTATCGTTGTTAACGATACATTTACTCAACACATTTACTTATCGTTTGTTAAATGATACAATTACTTATCATTGTTAAATGATACAACTATTAAAATCTTGTGTTTCATAACTCGTGTTTCATACTATTGGGTTTTATACCAACATTTAAACAACTCTATGAACTCACCAACTTTATGTTGACCCTTTTAGTATGTATCTCTCAGGTAACCCATCGCAGTAAGAAGCTTATGGATAAGCTTAGCTCGAGTCGCATTGTTTTCAAACATCAAGGAATTTGAATTGCATCTATTATATTACTAGTTATAATTATGTAATTCTACCTTTATTATGCGAACTCCAAATACTTTTGTAAACTTTTGAATTATTGTAATGTAACTATTTTCAAACGTCCCATATAGAGGTCGTTTGCTTTAATCTTGGTGTTATGATACTTGACTTGGTCGTAGCCCCCGTGACGCCTCATGTTCCCGCTACCACATGTTTTGGGGGTGCGACAGTAGGCCAAAAATTTGGAAGGGGGCCGATTTTTTTTTTAACAAAGTATATTTAAGTTGATTAATTTATTCATACTTATTAAATTAATAATAAAATTAGACAATGAAGGGACAAATTTTTAGTAGTGCCGATTGATTATTTTTGACCAAAATATGATTAGGTTATTTTAATATATTAATATTAAATGATTTAATATAGACCTTCAATATATACCGTTAATATTTATGATATTTATTGATATGTATTAAAATTGTTATTATTGAATTCAATATAAAAGGGTGTTAAGTGTACAATCATTAAATTAATCTCAATCGTTAGATCAAATTGGAAAAAAAGCAATTAAAGGTTGAGATTGCTTTAAGCTATTCTGCTTTAAGTATATTTTATAGATAGATTACTTTATTTATTACTTTATACTTTATTATTACTTTATTTATTTAAAAAGATAGAAAGATATAGTCCTAAGTATCCTTAAATTCGTGGTCTAAGTTCACAAAAAAAAATGTATTTATAGAGAAGATGTACTACAGTATATAGCTCATAACAAGAACAATAAAAGAAAAACCAAGTAAAACAAACATACGTAAATAATTGAAACATGTGTTGGTTTTTATTCTAACCTTTTTAGAACACCACTAGGACTCATTTTTAATTAAATATATAAACTTAAAAAACGTAATTTATATGCATTACATTGTGCATTCAATATATAAATAAAAGTATTTACAGAATCCATAGCCTATTTATTGAAAATTTTATACACATCCACGATAAGATCAATCATTTCTTAACTATAATTACAACACCTCTCAAACTTCAACTATAAATATACCCATCATAAACATTCAAAAATTCATCGAACAAAAACATATAACTCCGTTATATTGAATACAGTATGTCTTCATCAACGAATTCGATTATAGAATTCAACTGTGTTTCTGACATACATGGCGATCAATACTTGAACTTGCACTTAAGAATGTTGAAGCTAAAAGTGTATTTTTTTATGTCTTAAATCATATGTGATCACATATATAAAGAGTTATTATTCTTCATTATAGAATCTAACTGTTAAGATTAATTTGATGATACTTAAACCCCTATTTATATTAGGAATAAATATGATAAATTTATAATAAAATAAAAAATATGGAATAAATTTAATTGCGCAACATTCAAAAACAAAAAAATTAGGACTAAATTTATAGTAAATAAAAAAAAATACGGAATCAAGTAAATTGGGTAACATTGAAAAACCAAAAATTCGTTAACCAATCAATTCTTTACGCATCCTTATTTTTTAAAAACTTATTAATAAAAATTTACTACATTAATTAATTTATAACAAAATTTTGACCACATTTTTCCATTCTTTTTTATATTTATAGATCTATCTCATACTTATGAAAAACATGAACATCCTACTCATTTAGAAGGTATGTTTTATGCATTTATAATTTAACATTCCTTCACTATTGTTATTGTAACACCTTCAAATTTCGGGTTGCGGAAGCGGTCGGGTCGGGGTGTTACCAAATCAAATATCACAAGCACAAAGGTACATAATGACCGTTAGGTTAGTATTCTTGTTTGGTATGACTGGTTCAGCGATTGCATCAATTGAACTTAATTTAACATAGCCTGATCAACTATGTACAATTAACAGAGATTCGATGCAAGACCCGAAACGGTGATAGCAAATGAGAATACGGTAGTAACATAAACTGAGGATAGAACGGGACCAACCTTATAAGTGCGTATGTGCTAGGTTATTATATTTCTATATATAACCTTAACTTTTCGTATACTAAACTCTTTGCCACTTTACATGGCAACCACGCCCATAACTATGTCACATGACATCGAACACGAAACACAAACCTCACTTACTACTATAGAGATATCCACAATACCCGCTCGTCCAACCGCACCGGGCAACGATATAATCGAATAGGACTCACTTTAGGAGAATCCACCAAATGATTCACCACCCAATTAAGTGACACCTACTTCACCCTCTTCTTTATGCTCGCAACCAAATCACTCGAGAACACATATAGAACTAAAACCGCACGATACCTCGTCACCTATAAGAACTACACCTAATCCCATCACTTCGCACTCCTCATTCCCACCTTTATCGTAGACCCATGGAGCGCGCGTGCTACACACGACTAGAAGGACAAACACACCACTTTGAACTAGACCTTGTCCTATTCAAACCACTACTACGGATACTCCAGCCACTAGGACCCATCGTCATACAGGAGCCTGCCAATGAACTTGGTAAACCATGACACCTACCTATTGGAATTAATATCTCCAATAATCAAATGGATTTCGATGATCCACACAACTCTTTATCTGAATCACGAATGATCACCTTTTTAGCTTGTATATCAACAATTCGTTCAAAACCCGAGACTTACTACTTGATCATGTTTGGCCACTATTCTGACACGTTCATCAAACGACTTACCCATAACTTGATTCGTGACTTTGACTGCTCCGAACACATTTATCAAACATTCGTTCATTTCGAACCAATAACATAGTCATGGCTGACTACCTTGAGGACATTACTCGGTCGTTATTATGACTACTTCTAAATCTTGTTGCTAAATTCAATGTTTCAATAGAACTCCCCCCCTCGATAAAGATGGCGAAACTGTGTTTACCTCACGTTATAACAGAAACTTCTATCCCGATGGGTGTATGAAAACCCCATCACATTTTGTATAAGATCTATGTATTCGTCCGGATGTAGCTATACCCGACATATTTTGCAAACATCAATCATGTAATCTATTAAACTTTTGCCTTGGTGGACTTTAAATCATTTCATATTATCGTTGAACTGCGATTTACTTCCGAACATGCCTACGATAATCTTAATTCTCATCCAAAGATCCAATTCATTCTTTTATCCCCTTCTCATTCAAGGATACGCCACTACGAGAAAAAACAAAATTTCCCAACACTTTATAATAACAAAAAGTTTTCAATGGATTTCTACCAACCCAAATTTTCAAAGGAATTTCACCGAACATCTACCCAGAAATTTATTTACAACTTCTATATTTCAACTGATAATGTTAGACATAATTTTTTTTTTCCAACATAGTCAATCAACTAGAAGTCTTCAACGGACATTAAATTTTAAACAATCTTGATCATAGATATTCTCGACAAATTTTACATCAGCTCTTCTACAAAATGCTCCATATAAATTTTTCTAAAAGCTTGTAAACTACTTATCTAAACATTTGTACAAAGTCCAAATCTTGAAATTCTTAGCAAAGATTTTTACTGACATTTTATTAGGCGAAAATTTTACGTAAGAACAAACACTTGCTTTTCACTCAATATTTCTAAAAGACAGATCGCGACGTTAATTGAACCAGAAATGGTATCGGCAGGTTTGGGTTAATACATGAGATAGTTACAACTCTTTTCATATACTGTAGCTTTAAAGGCTAAACTCTCTATTACAAATACACTATTTTGATAAAACACTTTTCTCGTAGGAAATGGCAAGTCCTCTATAGATCAACACGTGTCTAATTACAACCAACTCTGTGATGAACCCTAACTTTGATATGGGTACATTCCTTTTCAATGACTTAATGTTTTCAACCTCATACGGTACCAATTAAATTAGTCCTTTTACACGATAGCACCCAACCAACATTAACACTAGGTGCAACTCAGAACCAACCAACTGATTCGAGCCAACTGAACAACCCTGGATTCGCATTCTAACAAAACAAACTCTTCCCACATAGACTTTTTTGATTACGATCTATGTACTTTAAAAGACCTACGGGACTTCTAACTAATTATATATTGAAATGCGTCTCTAATAACTTATATTAGGTGCAACCCAATGACTTACTCACGTCTACCCGAACTTATGGCTGGAATGTTTTTCCACCATACTTTTATGAAACTAATTTCTTGACCTCGATTAACTACTACTTTGACTTGTGTGTCAACGATACATCCAAAACACGAGACTTAATTAATGCCCATTGAAATTGAAATCTTTCTCCCACATTTCTCTTCTTGATAACATCATCGCCATCATTTAGCACCTTTAAAATTCGTACCTACGACGTCTACAACGAGAAAATCGCTCGTACACCTCTCTATACTCACACGAACCCACTTACCATACCGTTTTGGTACTAGCTGCTAGGCTACGCCGCCACGAAAATAGAATAGACACTACGGAGTTAGAACAACGCGAAACCCGTTTAGGCAGGAAGCAGCTAGCATAGGGCCGAGTTGCACAGATCTAGGAGGATACGCAGAATCTTAGCGAAATCATAGAAACTACCCATCTCCAGGTGATGGAGACCAGAGACAAAGTCACTGCCTTGCGATTAAGAATAGGGTGCCAGATAGAATTCGCTTAGGACTAGTAAAATTTCTAGTAAACATGTACAATGTGTGGGAAATGGTTTTCAAACAAATTTTCGTCAGGCATTTTCCACGAATTACTCATAAACATAAATCTTCCATCAGATTTTTGACAAACAAAATTTTCCCCGTTTTGTTAATGACAGGAGTTTTCAACGGATTTTCATCAACTCGAATTTTCAACAGATTTACGCCAGCATCAATTTTAAACAAATTTTGCCACAAAATGTTCTTATAAAAATTTTCAAAATTCATAAATTATTGACAAAGTTATCAAAATTACGATGACGTTTGTGGCAAAAGGAAACCATATATATCAACAAACACTTGATCTTCACTTAATCTTTCTCTATGATCTAACCTCTCATCCCATTTTGAAACTAGAATACCGATTCACCTTAAACATTGCTAAGGAAATCGTAAGATAAGAACTTGAATTGTGGTTTTTCCAATAAAGGCATAAGTACGATAGACTTGTACGAAGTAAGATTTTCTTAGTAGTCGGTATGATAGTAGCAATACACGATCTTGCAAAATCGGATGAAGTTAAATTCCTATAAGGACAAACTATGACGTTAGTGATAGAGGTGACAACAACCACTATGAAACTATGGGAGGATGAAACTAAAGGAGACAATGAAATAATTATTTCAACCTTATACGATGCTGGATTAGTTTAGTTCACTTCACAATATCACACCCTACAGACCTGAAGCTAAGAATAATGTAGAAATAGTAGATTGATTTTACCCGTGTAATCATAATTCAGAACCTCATTCCGGGATTGCAGATAAACTTTTCTCCTTAGACGTAAAAACCATCGAAATCGAAATCCTTCTTTCTCTTTCTTTTCTCGATGCCATCTTAGAATCCCATCCGAATCGTTGCCATGAGAAACCTATTGTATTTTTACTGTTACTAGTGGAACATTGATCTAACAAGGGGAGAAAAGGTGAAACAGGAATCATCTCACTAAGAAACCTTAAAATAGAAAACCGAGAAATTAGACCATGATGGCTTACCCATCATTCCAGGCCCGGTGAATCTCAGGGGAAGTCTGGATTCACTTGTGGATAAGAAACTCGGATACGTTAGAAACACACACTAACTCTCTCACAGAACCCACACAGACCGTAACTGAAAACAAAATTCGGGACGAAATTCTCTTAACAGGGGGAGAATGTGACACCCGACGATTTAGGGTTACCTGCTTGAAACTCTAAATTACTTGTATTTAGTTTGCAATAGGCTAAATATTTGTAATTTCATATGTACTTGAATACACGCTTACGTGAATATGTGTCTAATTGTAATTACGCAAAATGATCGGACGGATTCCGACACATTATAAGACGTTGGTGAAAAACTTACTATAAATAACTTTAATCTATTTTTAGAAGTTATTTATCTTTATTCATTATTTTATTAGAATAATACACGAAAAACCTAGACGTTTCGATTAAAACGTCTCAAACGCAACAAAAACGCGCGAATTTAATTCGGCAACCGAATAAACGTCAATAATTAATTTGACAACTCAAATTAAGTATTTTAAAAAATACTTCAATGATAATTTATCCCAAATACATCATGAATGAACACAACGAAAGAAAACGTTACGCGATTTAACAAATTAACGTTTTAACGAACAAACGAACACAGTACACGTTTACAGTGCAACGTTTAAATTAAAAACACTTCCTCCAGCCCCTGTGGGCCCCCCTGGCCAGCCCCCATGTGGCACCACCCTTTTTGCCCAATTAAATCTCATGCAAAAGAGAACCCATGATGATGATGCTTGAAAACCACACTTCACCTCTTTTACACCAACACTCCACCTCCTTCCCTATCATTTTCTCTCTAATTTTTACACATTTCTCTCCCAAAATTCTGAGGAAAACTCCGGCCCTCATTCACCTTTAACATCACCACAAAATCACTATTGATTGCAAGAACACAACAAGGAGGAACACAAGGATCATCATCATCTTCACCATCTTCACTTTTTCTCCATCATTTTCTTGTAAGAAACCCCATTCTCTCTCATTATAATTACTTTAATATCACTTATTTACATGTTAGTAAGCTCTATCAACAACATTATGTCCAAAATAATTGTTAAAATACGTTTTAATAAATTTATACACAAAGATACATAATCTGTCCACAAAAACACAGCTCACTAAAAATGTCATATCTTGAGTTCTAGGAGGAGTTGGATGATGCATTTTTTTTCGGATCTGCATATTTAAAAGATCTACAACTTTCATGTTTTACGTTTTTACCAGATCTGTACACGTTTTTCTCTATAATCTGATTTGTGGGACTGATATGTATGAAATCAGAATCTGAGATAGGAACTTTTGTGCATTTTATTTACCCACTTAGATGACCCTTGTAATGGTTATAAAAACTATGTTAGACACTAGAAACATATAGGATTAATGAGTAATTCTTGTGAAAACCGATTTTTACCAGAAGGTGTAGAAAACACTTTGCGAACTAAACCGACAAAACCGAAAATGTGAGATTTTGAAACTTTAAGGTTACATTTTGAAAAACCGACACTTTCAAGCATGCTATAAGTAGAAATAAATACTTTTTGGCACTTTTAAACATATCTAAGGGTTTTGGGAAAATTTCGGGTCAAACCAAGTAAGTTTGACCAAGTCAACAAAAACGGCTCGGTTTATAAAAACGACAAAACTTAGTATTTTTGGAAGGTAACAATGAAAATGTGTTTGGGTGGCCTAATTAATGTCTTTGACCAACCTTGACCGGTTTGACCAGGTTTGACCAGTTTGACCAACCTTGACGGGGTTTGACCAGTTTGACCAAGTTTGACCAACCTTGACCAGGTTTGACCAACCTTGACCGGTTTGACCAGGTTTGACCAACCTTGACCTGTTTGACCAGGTTTGACCCGGTTTGACCAACAAGTTGACCAACTGTGACTAACGGTTTAAGGCTTATACAAACTAAAATAATCTGTTTGCAACACACGATATGTTCTAATGAATAGTATACAACAAAACAAACTTAATAATAATGTCTAAATGAATTATTATTACAAACTTTCACCAACGGGTCGTACGCGTTTTTGATAAACAAACTTGAACAATATTATTTGGACATAACTAGTTGAATGAGCTAGTTATAGGTGGACATTAACCCTCCACTTACATAGATGATCTTTCAAGACATCTACTCATAAAACCTTATACGTTTAGGACGTTAGAAGGTTGCACATTGGATCACACTTTACTTGCTATTTGACACTGCTTTCTTACTATTTGCTAGAACTCATGTGAGTTTCATAGCCCCTCTTTTTACTGTTTTATAACTATTTTGGGGGAGAATACATACTACAACTGCTTTATACAATTGTTTTACACAACTGCTTTTATGAACACAAGTACCATAAACAACGCTATACGGATTGCATGAGTTAACACACTAATCCACAAAGGCCCTACACATCATAGTTCATCAGTTTCGATAAAGCGCGAGTATTAGTAAATAGATCTATTTGGGACTGACAATCCCCATCCGAGTTATTAGCTATAACCTGTCAAAAGGACGTATTAATATTTGTACATACGAGTGTACCGGATTAGACACTTGCAATGGGGCACCCACGCTCGTGTACTCGAAAGAGGCACGACACAATTTGTTAAGTCTTGAACTATGAGCTCATGGCAAATGGTATACATATTTCTGCATTCGTGCAACTACATATTTATTTATCGTTGTTAACGATACATTTACTCAACACATTTACTTATCGTTTGTTAAATGATACAATTACTTATCATTGTTAAATGATACAACTATTAAAATCTTGTGTTTCATAACTCGTGTTTCATACTATTGGGTTTTATACCAACATTAAAACAACTCTATGAACTCACCAACTTTATGTTGACCCTTTTAGTATGTATCTCTCAGGTAACCCATCGCAGTAGGAAGCTTATGGATAAGCTTAGCTCGAGTCGCATTGTTTTCAAACATCAAGGAATTTGAATTGCATCTATTATATTATTAGTTATAATTATGTAATTCTACCTTTATTATGCGAACTCCAAATACTTTTGTAAACTTTTGAATTATTGTAATGTAACTATTTTCAAACGTCTCATATAGAGGTCGTTTACTTTAATCTTGGTATTATGATACTTGACTTGGTCGCAGCCCCCGTGACACCTCATGTTCCCGCTGCCACGTGTTTTGGGGGTGCGACAGTAGGCCAATAATTTGGAAGGGGGCCGATTTTTTTTTTAACAAAGTATATTTAAGTTGATTAATTTATTCATACTTATTAAATTAATAATAAAATTAGACAATGAATGGACAAATTTTTAGGAGTGCCGATTGATTATTTTTGACCAAAATATGATTAGGTTACTATAATATATTAATATTAAATGATTTAATATAGACCTTCAATATATACCGTTAATATTTATGATATTTATTGATATGTATTAAAATTGTTATTATTGAATTCAATATAAAAGGGTGTTAAGTGTACAATCATTAAATTAATCTCAATCGTTAGATCAAATTGGAAAAAAAAGCAATTAAAGGTTGAGATTGCTTTAAGCTATTCTGCTTTAAGTATATTTTATAGATAGATTACTTTATTTATTACTTTATACTTTATTATTACTTTATTTATTTAAAAAGATAGAAAGATATAGTCCTAAGTATCCTTAAATTCGTGGTCTAAGTTCACAAAAAAAAAATGTATTTATAGAGAAGATGTACTACAGTATATAGCTCATAACAAGAACAATAAAAGAAAAACCAAGTAAAACAAACATACGTAAATAATTGAAACATGTGTTGGTTTTTATTCTAACCTTTTTAGAACACCACTAGGACTCATTTTTAATTAAATATATAAACTTAAAAAACGTAATTTATATGCATTATATTGTGCATTCAATATATAAATAAAAGTATTTACAGAATCCATAGCCTATTTATTGAAAATTTTATACACATCCACGATAAGATCAATCATTTCTTAACTATAATTACAACACCTCTCAAACTTCAACTATAAATATACCCATCATAAACATTCAAAAATTCATCGAACAAAAACATATAACAACGTTATATTGAATACAGTATGTCTTCATCAACGAATTCTATTATAGAATTCAACTGCGTTTCTGACATACATGGCGATCAATACTTGAACTTGCACTTAAGAATGTTGAAGCTAAAAGTGTATTTTTTTATGTCTTAAATCATATGTGATCACATATATAAAGAGTTATTATTCTTCATTATAGAATCTAACGGTTAAGATTAATTTGATGATACTTAAACCCCTATTTATATTAGGAATAAATATGATAAACTTATAATAAAATAAAAAATATGGAGTTAATTTGATTGCGCAACATTCAAAAACCAAAAGAGTAGGACTAAATTTATAGTAAATAAAAAAAATACGGAATCAAGTAAATTGGGTAACATTGAAAAACCAAAAATTCGTTAACCAATCAATTCTTTACGCATCCTTATTTTTTAAAAAGTTATTAATAAAATTTTACTACATTAATTAATTTATAACAAAATTTTGACCACATTTTTCCATTCTTTTTTATATTTATAGATCTATCTCATACTTATGAAAAACATGAACATCCTACTCATTTAGAAGGTATGTTTTATGCATTTATAATTTAACATTCCTTCACTATTGTTATTGTAACAACTCCAAATTTCGGGTTGCGGAAGCGGTCGGGTCGGGGTGTTACCAAATCAAATATCACAAGCACAAAGGTACATAATGACTGTTAGGTTAGTATTCTTGTTTGGTATGACTGGTTCAGCGATTGCTTCAATTGAACTTAATTTAACATAGCCTAATCAACTATGTACAATTAACAGAGATTCGATGCAAGACCCGAAACGGTGATAGCAAATGAAAATACGGTAGTAAAATAAACTGAGGATAGAACGGGACCAACCTTATACGTGCTTATGTGCTAGGTTATTATATTTCTATATATAACCTTAACTTTTCGTATACTAAACTCTTTGCCACTTTACATGGCAACCACACCCACAACTATGTCACATGACATCGAACACGAAACACAAACCTCACTTACTACTATAGAGATATCCACAATACCCGCTCGTCCAACCGCACCGGGCAACGATATAATCGAATAGGACTCACTTTAGGAGAATCCACCAAAGGATTCGCCACCCAATTAAGTGACACCTACTTCAACCTCTTCTTTATGCTCGCAACCAAATCACTCGAGAACACATATAGAACTAAAACCGCACGATACCTCGTCACCTATAAGAACTACACCTAATCCCATCACTTCGCACTCCTCATTCCCACCTTTATCGTAGACCCATGGAGCGCGCGTGCTACACACGACTAGAAGGACAAACACACCACTTCGAACTAGACCTTGTCCTATTCATACCACTACTACGGATACTCCAGCCACTAGGACCCATCGTCATACAGGAGCCTGCCAATGAACTTGGTAAACCATGACACCTACCTATTGGAATTAATATCTCCAATAATCGAATGGATTTCGATGATCCACACAACTCTTTATCTGAATCACGAATGATCACCTTTTTAGCTTGTATGTCAACAATTCGTTCAAAACCCGAGACTTACTACTTGATCATGTTTGGCCACTATTCTGACACGTTCATCAAACGACTTACCCATAACTTGATTCGTGACTTTGACTGCTCCGAACACATTTATCAAACATTCGTTCATTTCGAACCAATAACATAGTCATGGCTGACTACCTTGAGGACATTACTCGGTCGTTATTATGACTACTTCTAAATCTTGTTGCTAAATTCAATGTTTCAATAGAACTCCCCTCCTCGATAAAGATGGCGAAACTGTGTTTACCTCACGTTATAACAGAAACTTCTATCCCGATGGGTGTATGAAAACCCCATCACATTTTGTATAAGATCTATGTATTCGTCCGGATGTAGCTATACCCGACATATTTTGCAAACATCAATCATGTAATCTATTAAACTTTTGCCTTGGTGGACTTTAAATCATTTCATATTATCGTTGAACTGCGATTTACTTCCGAACAGGCCTACGATAATCTTAATTCTCATGCAAATATCCAATTCATTCTTTTATTCCCTTTCTCATTCAAGGATACGCCACTACGAGAAACAACAGAATTTCCCAACACTTTACAATAACAAAAAGTTTTCAATGGATTTCTACCAACCCAAATTTTCAAAGGAATTTCACCGAACATCTACCCAGAAGTTTATTTACAACTTCTATATTTCAACTGATAATGTTAGACATAATTTTTTTTTCTAACATAGTCAATCAACTAGAAGTCTTCAACGGACATTAAATTTTAAACAATATTCATCATAGATATTCTCGACAAATTTTACATCAGCTCTTCTACAAAATACTCCATAGAAATTTTTCAAAAAGCTTGTAAACTACTTATCTAAACATTTGTACAAAGTCCAAATCTTGAAATTCTTAGCAAAGATTTTTACTGACATTTTATTAGGCGAAAATTTTACGTAAGAACAAACACTTGCTTTTCACTCAATATTTCTAAAAGACAGATCGCGACGTTAATTGAACCAGAAATGGTATCGGCAGGTTTGGGTTAATACATGAGATAGTTATAACTCTTTTCATATACTGTAGCTTTAAAGGCTAAACTCTCTATTACAAATACACTATTTTGATAAAACACTTTTCTCGTAGGAAATGGCAAGTCCTCTATAGATCAACACGTGTCTAATTACAACCAACTCTGTGATGAACCCTAACTTTGATATGGGTACATTCCTTTTCAATGACTTAATGTTTTCAAACTCATACGGTACCAATTAAATTAGTCATTTTACACGATAGCACCCAACCAACATTAACACTAGGTGCAACTCAGAACCAACCAACTGATTCGAGCCAACTGAACAACCCTGGATTCGCATTCTAACAAAACAAACTCTTCCCACATAGACTTTTTTGATTACGATCTATGTACTTTAAAACACCTACGGGACTTCTAACTTATTATATATTGAAATGCGTCTCTAATAACTTATATTAGGTGCAACCCAATGACTTACTCACGTCTACCCGAACTTATGGCTGGAATGTTTTTCCACCATACTTTTATGAAACTAATTTCTTGACCTCGATTAACTACTACTTTGACTTGTGTGTCAACGATACATCCAAAACACGAGACTTAATTAATGCCCATTGAAATTGAAATCTTTCTCCCACATTTCTCTTCTTGATAACATCATCGCCATCATTTAGCACCTTTAAAATTCGTACCTACGACGTCTACAACAAGAAAATCGCCCGTACACCTCTCTATACTCACACGAACCCACTTACCATACCGTTTTGGTACTAGCTGCTAGGCTACGCCGCCATGAAAATAGAATAGACACTACGGAGTTAGAACAACGCGAAACCCGTTTAGGCAGGAAGCAGCTAGCATAGGGCCGAGTTGCACAGATCTAGGAGGATACTCAGAATCTTAGCGAAATCATAGAAACTACCCATCTCCAGGTGATGGAGACCAGAGACAAAGTCACTGCCTTGCGATTAAGAATAGGATGCCAGATAGAATTCGCTTAGGACTAGTAAAATTTCTACCAAACATGTACAATGTGTGGGAAATGGTTTTCAAACAAATTTTCGTCAGGCATTTTCCACGAATTACTCACAAACATAAATCTTCCATCAGATTTTTGACAAACAAAATTTTCCCCGTTTTGTTAATGACAGGAGTTTTCAACGGATTTTCATCAACTCGAATTTTCAACAGATTTACGTCAGCATCAATTTTAAACAAATTTTGCCACAAAATGTTCTTATAAAAATTTTCAAAATTCATAAATTATTGACAAAGTTATCAAAATTACGATGACGTTTGTGGCAAAAGGAAACCATCTATATCAACAAACACTTGATCTTCACTTAATCTTTCTCTATGATCTAACCTCTCATCCCATTTTGAAACTAGAATACCGATTCACCTTAAACATTGCTAAGGAAATCGTAAGATAAGAACTTGAATTGTGGTTTTTCCAATAAAGGCATAAGTACGATAGACTTGTACTAAGTAAGATTCTCTTAGTAGTCGGTATGATAGTAGCAATACACGATCTTGCAAAATCGGATGAAGTTAAATTCCTATAAGGACAAACTATGACGTTAGTGATAGAGGTGACAACAACCACTACGAAACTATGGGAGGATGAAACTAAAGGAGACAATGAAATAATTATTTCAACCTTATACGATGCTGGATTAGTTTAGTTCACTTCACAATATCACACCCTACAGACCTGAAGCTAAGAATAACGTAGAAATAGTAGATTGATTTTACCCGTGTAATCGTAATTCAGAACCTCATTCCGGGATTGCAGATAAACTTTTCTCCTTAGACGTAAAAACCATCGAAATCGAAATCCTTCTTTCTCTTTCTTTTCTCGATGCCATCTTAGAATCCCATCCGAATCGTTGCCATGAGAAACCTATTGTATTTTTACTGTTACTAGTGGAACATTGATCTAACAAGGGGAGAAAAGGTGAAACAGGAATCATCTCACTAAGAAACCTTAAAATAGAAAACCGAGAAATTAGACCATGATGGCTTACCCATCATTCCAGGCCCGGTGAATCTCAGGCGAAGTCTGGATTCACTTGTGGATAAGAAACTCAGATACGTTAGAAACACACACTAACTCTCTCACAGAACCCACACAGACCGTAACTGAAAACAAATTTCGGGACGAAATTCTCTTAACAGGGGGAGAATGTGACACCCGACGATTTAGAGTTACCTGCTTGAAACTCTAAATTACTTGTATTTAGTTTGCAATAGGCTAAATATTTGTAATTTCAAATGTACTTGAATACACGCTTACGTGAATATGTGTCTAATTGTAATTACGCAAAATGATCGGACGGATTCCGACACATTATACGACGTTAGTGAAAAACTTACTATTAATAACTTTAATCTATTTTTAGAAGTTATTTATCCTTATTCATTATTTTATTAAAATAATACACGAAAAACCTAGACGTTTCAATTAAAACATCTCAAACGCAACAAAAACGCGCGAATTTAATTTGGCAACCATATAAACGTCAATAATTAATTTGACAACTCAAATTAAGTATTTTAAATAATACTTCAATAATAATTTATCCCAAATACATCATGAATGAACACAACGAAAGAAAACGTTACGCGATTTAACAAATTAACGTTTTAACGAACAAACGAACACAGTACGTGTTTCAGTGCAAAGTTTAAATTAAAAACACTTCCTCCAGCCCCTGTGGGGCCCCCTGGCCAGCCCCCATGTGGCACCACCCTTTTTGCCCAATTAAATCTCATGCAAAAGAGAACCCATGATGATGATGCTTGAAAACCACACTTCACCTCTTTTACACCAACACTCCACCTCCTTCCCTATCATTTTCTCTCTAATTTTTACACATTTCTCTCCCAAAATTCTGAGGAAAACTCCGGCCCTCATTCACCTTTAACATCACCACAAAATCACTATTGATTGCAAGAATACAAAAAGGAGAAACACAAGGATCATCATCATCTTCACCATCTTCACTTTTTCTCCATCATTTTCTTGTAAGAAACCCCATTCTCTCTCATTATAATTACTTTAATATCACTTATTTACATGTTAGTAAGCTCTATCAACAACATTATGTCCAAAATAATTGTTAAAATACGTTTTTATAAATTTATACACAAAGATACATAATCTGTCCACAAAAACACAGCTCACTAAAAATGTCATATCTTGAGTTCTAGGAGGAGTTAGACGATGCATTTTTTTTTCAAATCTGCATATTTAAAAGATCTACAACTTTCATGTTTTTCGTTTTTACCAGATCTGTACACGTTTTTCTCTATAATCTGATTTGTGGGACTGATCTGTATGAAATCAGAATCTGAGATAGGAACTTTTGTGCATTTTATTTACCCACTTAGATGACCCTTGTAATGGTTATAAAAACTATGTTAGACACTAGAAACATATAGGATTAATGAGTAATTCTTGTGAAAACTGATTTTTACCAGAAGGTGTAGAAAACACCTTGCGAACTAAACCGACAAAACCGAAAATGTGAGATTTTGAAACTTTAAGGTTACATTTTGAAAAACCGACACTTTCAAGCATGCTATAAGTAGAAATAAATACTTTTTGGCACTTTTAAACATATCTAAGGGTTTTGGGAAAATTTCGGGTCAAACCAAATAAGTTTGACCAAGTCAACAAAAATGGCTCGGTTTATAAAAACGACAAAACTTACTACTTTTGGAAGGTAACAATGAAAATGTGTTTGGGTGGCCTAATTAATGTCTTTGACCAACCTTGACCGGTTTGACCAGGTTTGACCAGTTTGACCAACCTTGATCGGGTTTGACCAGTTTGACCAACCTTGACCAGGTTTGACCAACCTTGACCGGTTTGGCCAGGTTTGACCAACCTTGACCTGTTTGACCAGGTTTGACCCGGTTTGACCAACAAGTTGACCAACTGTGACTAACGGTTTAAGGCTTATACAAACTAAAATATTCTGTTTGCAACACACGATATGTACTAATGAATAGTATACAACAAAACAAACTTAATAATAATGTCTAAATTAATTATTATTACAAACTTTTACCAACGGGTCGTACGCGTTTTTGATAAACAAACTTGAACAACTTATTTGGACATAACTAGTTGAATGAGCTAGTTATAGGTGGACATTAACCCTCCACTTACATAGATGATCTTTCAAGACATCTACTCATACAACCTTATACGTTTAGGACGTTAGAAGGTTGCACATTGGATCACACTTTACTTGCTATTTGACACTGCTTGCTTACTATTTGCTAGAACTCAGGTGAGTTTCATAGCCCCTCTTTTTACTGTTTTATAACTATTTTGGGGGAGAATACATACTACAACTGCTTTATACAATTGTTTTACACAACTGCTTTTATGAACACAAGTACCATAAACAACGCTATACGGATTGCATGAGTTAACACACTAATCCACAAAGGCCCTACACATCATAGTTCATCAGTTTCGATAAAGCGCGAGTATTAGTAGATAGATCTATTTGGGACTGACAATCCCCATCCGAGTTATTAGCTATAACCTGTCAAACTGACGTATTAATATTTGTACATACGAGTGTACCGGATTAGACACTTGCAATGGGGCACCCACGCTCGTGTACTCGAAAGAGGCACGACACAATTTGTTAAGAATTGAATTATGATCTCATGGCAAATGGTATACATATTTCTGCATTCGTGCAACTACATATTTATTTATCGTTGTTAACGATACATTTACTCAACACATTTACTTATCGTTTGTTAAATGATACAATTACTTATCATTGTTAAATGATACAACTATTAAAATCTTGTGTTTCATAACTCGTGTTTCATACTATTGGGTTTTATACCAACATTTAAACAACTGTTAAACAACTCTATGAACTCACCAACTTTATGTTGACCCTTTTAGTATGTATTTCTCAGGTAACCCATCGCAGTAGGAAGCTTATGGATAAGCTTAGCTCGAGTCGCATTGTTTTCAAACATCAAGGAATTTGAATTGCATCTATTATATTACTATTTATAATTATGTAATTCTACCTTTATTATGCGAACTCCAAATACTTTTGTAAACTTTTGAATTATTGTAATGTAACTATTTTCAAACGTCCCATATAGAGGTCGTTTGCTTTAATCTTGGTGTTATGATACTTGACTTGGTCGTAGCCCCCGTGACACCTCATGTTCCCGCTGCCACGTGTTTTGGGGGTGCGACAGTAGGCCAAAAATTTGGAAGGGGGCCGATTTTTTTTTTAACAAAGTATATTTAAGTTGATTAATTTATTCATACTTATTAAATTAATAATAAAATTAGACAATGAAGGGACAAATTTTTAGGAGTGCCGATTGATTATTTTTGACCAAAATATGATTAGGTTACTATAATATATTAATATTAAATGATTTAATATAGACCTTCAATATATACCGTTAATATTTATGATATTTATTGATATGTATTAAAATTGTTATTATTGAATTCAATATAAAAGGGTGTTAAGTGTACAATCATTAAATTAATCTCAATCGTTAGATCAAATTGGAAAAAAGCAATTAAAGGTTGAGATTGCTTTAAGCTATTCTGCTTTAAGTATATTTTATAGATAGATTACTTTATTTATTACTTTATACTTTATTATTACTTTATTTATTTAAAAAGATAGAAAGATATTGTCCTAAGTATCCATAAATTTGTGGTCTAAGTTTACAAAAAAAAAAATGTATTTATAGAGAAGATGTACTGCAGTATATAGCTCATAACAAGAACAATAAAAGAAAAACCAAGTAAAACAAACATACGTAAATAATTGAAACATGTGTTGGTTTTTATCCTAACCTTTTTAGAACACCACTACGACTCATTTTTAATTAAATATATAAACTTAAAAAACGTAATTTATATGCATTACATTGTGCATTCAATATATAAATAAAAGTATTTACAGAATCCATAGCCTATTTATTGAAAATTTTATACATATCCACGATAAGATCAATCATTTCTTAACTATAATTACAACACCTCTCAAACTTCAACTATAAATATACCCATCATAAACATTCAAAAATTCATCGAACAAAAACATATAACTCCGTTATATTGAATACAGTATGTCTTCATCAACGAATTCTATTATAGAATTCAACTGTGTTTCTGACATACATGGAGATCAATACTTGAACTTGCACTTAAGAATGTTGAAGCTAAAAGTGTATTTTTTATGTCTTAAATCATATGTGATCACATATATAAAGAGTTATTATTCTTCATTATAGAATCTAACGGTTAAGATTAATTTGATGATACTTAAACCCCTATTTATATTAGGAATAAATATGATAAACTTATAATAAAATAAAAAATATGGAATTAATTTAATTGCGCAACATTCAAAAACCAAAAGAGTAGGACTAAATTTATAGTAAATAAAAAAAATACGGAATCAAGTAAATTGGGTAACATTGAAAAACCAAAAATTCGTTAACCAATCAATTCTTTACGCATCCTTATTTTTTAAAAACTTATTAATAAAAATTTACTACATTAATTAATTTATAACAAAATTTTGACCACATTTTTCCATTCTTTTTTATATTTATAGATCTATCTCATACTTATGAAAAACATGAACATCCTACTCATTTAGAAGGTATGTTTTATGCATTTATAATTTAACATTCATTCACTATTGTTATTGTAACACCTCCAAATTTCAGGTTGCGGAATCGGTCGGGTCGGGGTGTTACCAAATCAAATATCACAAGCACAAAGGTACATAATGACCGTTAGGTTAGTATTCTTGTTTGGTATGACTGGTTCAGCGATTGCATCAATTGAACTTAATTTAACATAGCCGGATCAACTATGTACAATTAAAAGAGATTCGATGCAAGACACGAAACGGTGATAGCAAATGAAAATACGGTAGTAACATAAACTGAGGATAGAACGGGACCAACCTTATACGTGCTTATGTGCTAGGTTATTATATTTCTATATATAACCTTAACTTTTCGTATACTAAACTCTTTGCCACTTTACATGGCAACCACGCCCACAACTATGTCACATGACATCGAACACGAAACACAAACCTCACTTACTAGTATAGAGATATCCACAATACCCGCTCGTCCAACCGCACCGGGCAACGATATAATCGAATAGGACTCACTTTAGGAGAATCCACCAAAGGATTCGCCACCCAATTAAGTGACACCTACTTCACCCTCTTCTTTATGCTCGCAACCAAATCACTCGAGAACACATATAGAACTAAAACCGCACGATACCTCGTCACCTATAAGAACTACACCTAATCCCATCACTTCGCACTCCTCATTCCCACCTTTATCGTAGACCCATGGAGCGCGCGTGCTACACACGACTAGAAGGACAAACACACCACTTCGAACTAGACCTTGTCCTATTCATACCACTACTACGGATACTCCAGCCACTAGGACCCATCGTCATACAGGAGCCTGCCAATGAACTTGGTAAACCATGACACCTACCTATTGGAATTAATATCTCCAATAATCGAATGGATTTCGATGATCCACACAACTCTTTATCTGAATCACGAATGATCACCTTTTTAGCTTGTATGTCAACAATTCGTTCAAAACCCGAGACTTACTACTTGATCATGTTTGGCCACTATTCTGACACGTTCATCAAACGACTTACCCATAACTTGATTCGTGACTTTGACTGCTCCGAACACATTTATCAAACATTCGTTCATTTCGAACCAATAACATAGTCATGGCTGACTACCTTGAGGACATTACTCGGTCGTTATTATGACTACTTCTAAATCTTGTTGCTAAATTCAATGTTTCAATAGAACTCCCCCCCTCGATAAAGATGGCGAAACTGTGTTTACCTCACGTTATAACAGAAACTTCTATCCCGATGGGTGTATGAAAACCCCATCACATTTTGTATAAGATCTATGTATTCGTCCGGATGTAGCTATACCCGACATATTTTGCAAACATCAATCATGTAATCTATTAAACTTTTGCCTTGGTGGACTTTAAATCATTTCATATTATCGTTACTGCGATTTACTTCCGAACAGGCCTACGATAATCTTAATTCTCACGCAAAGATCCAATTCATTCTTTTATCCCCTTCTCATTCAAGGATACGCCACTACGAGAAACAACAGAATTTCCCAATACTTTACAATAACAAAAAGTTTTCAATGGATTTCTACCAACCCAAATTTTCAAAGGAATTTCACTGAACATCTACCCAGAAATTTATTTACAACTTCTATATTTCAACTGATAATGTTAGACATAATTTTTTTTTTCCAACATAGTCAATCAATTAGAAGTCTTCAACGGACATTAAATTTTAAACAATCTTCATCATAGATATTCTCGACAAATTTTACATCAGCTCTTCTACAAAATACTCCATAGAAATTTTTCAAAAAGCTTGTAAACTACTTATCTAAACATTTGTACAAAGTCCAAATCTTGAAATTCTTAGCAAAGATTTTTACTGACATTTTATTAGGCGAAAATTTTACGTAAGAACAAACACTTGCTTTTCACTCAATATTTCTAAAAGACAGATCGCGACGTTAATTGAACCAGAAATGGTATCGGCAGGTTTGGGTTAATACATGAGATAGTTACAACTCTTTTCATATACTGTAGCTTTAAAGGCTAAACTCTCTATTACAAATACACAATTTTGATAAAACACTTTTCTCGTAGGAAATGGCAAGTCCTCTATAGATCAACACGTGTCTAATTACAACCAACTCTATGATGAACCCTAACTTTGTTATGGGTACATTCCTTTTCAATGACTTAATGTTTTCAACCTCATACGGTACCAATTAAATTAGTCCTTTTACACGATAGCACCCAACCAACATTAACACTAGGTGCAACTCAGAACCAACCAACTGATTCAAGCCAACTGAACAACCCTGGATTCGCATTCTAACAAAACAAACTCTTCCCACATAGACTTTTTTGATTACGATCTATGTACTTTAAAAGACCTACGGGACTTCTAACTAATTATATATTGAAATGCGTCTCTAATAACTTATATTAGGTGCAACCCAATGACTTACTCACGTCTACCCGAACTTATGGCTGGAATGTTTTTCCACCATACTTTTATGAAACTAATTTCTTGACCTCGATTAACTACTACTTTGACTTGTGTGTCAACGATACATCCAAAACACGAGACTTAATTAATGCCCATTGAAATTGAAATCTTTCTCCCACATTTCTCTTCTTGATAACATCATCGCCATCATTTAGCACCTTTAAAATTCGTACCTACGACGTCTACGACGAGAAAATCGCTCGTACACCTCTCTATACTCACACGAACCCACTTACCATACCGTTTTGGTACTAGCTGCTAGGCTACGCCGCCACGAAAATAGAATAGACACTACGGAGTTAGAACTACGCGAAACCCGTTTAGGCAGGAAGCAGCTAGCATAGGGCCGAGTTGCACAGATCTAGGAGGATACGCAGAATCTTAGCGAAATCATAGAAACTACCCATCTCCAGGTGATGGAGACCAGAGACAAAGTCACTGCCTTGCGATTAAGAATAGGATGCCAGATAGAATTCGCTTAGGACTAGTAAAATTTCTACTAAACATGTACAATGTGTAGGAAATGGTTTTCAAACAAATTTTCGTCAGGCATTTTCCACGAATTACTCACAAACATAAATCTTCCATCAGATTTTTGACAAACAAAATTTTCCCCGTTTTGTTAATGACAGGAGTTTTCAACGGATTTTCATCAACTCGAATTTTCAACAGATTTACGTCAGCATCAATTTTAAACAAATTTTGCCACAAAATGTTCTTATAAAAATTTTCAAAATTCATAAATTATTGACAAAGTTATCAAAATTACGATGACGTTTGTGGCAAAAGGAAACCATCTATATCAACAAACACTTGATCTTCACTTAATCTTTCTCTATGATCTAACCTCTCATCCCATTTTGAAACTAGAATACCGATTCACCTTAAACATTGCTAAGGAAATCGTAAGATAAGAACTTGAATTGTGGTTTTTCCAATAAAGGCATAAGTACGATAGACTGGTACGAAGTAAGATTCTCTTAGTAGTCGGTATGATAGTAGCAATACACGATCTTGCAAAATCGGCTGAAGTTAAATTCCTATAAGGAAAAACTATGACGTTAGTGATAGAGGTGACAACAACCACTACGAAACTATGGGAGGATGAAACTAAAGGAGACAATGAAATAATTATTTCAACCTTATACGATGCTGGATTAGTTTAGTTCACTTCACAATATCACACCCTACAGACCTGAAGCTAAGAATAACGTAGAAATAGTAGATTGATTTTACCCGTGTAATCGTAATTCAGAACCTCATTCCGGGATTGCAGATAAACTTTTCTCCTTAGACGTAAAAACCATCGAAATCGAAATCCTTCTTTCTCTTTCTTTTCTCGATGCCATCTTAGAATCCCATCCGAATCGTTGCCATGAGAAACCTATTGTATTTTTACTGTTACTAGTGGAACATTGATCTAACAAGGGGAGAAAAGGTGAAACAGGAATCATCTCACTAAGAAACCTTAAAATAGAAAACCGAGAAATTAGACCATGATGGCTTACCCATCATTCCAGGCCCGGTGAATCTCAGGCGAAGTCTGGATTCACTTGTGGATAAGAAACTCAGATACGTTAGAAACACACACTAACTCTCTCACAGAACCCACACAGACCGTAACTGAAAACAAATTTCGGGACGAAATTCTCTTAACAGGGGGAGAATGTGACACCCGACGATTTAGGGTTACCTGCTTGAAACTCTAAATTACTTGTATTTAGTTTGCAATAGGCTAAATATTTGTAATTTCATATGTACTTGAATACACGCTTACGTGAATATGTGTCTAATTGTAATTACGCAAAATGATCGGACGGATTCCGACACATTATACGACGTTGGTGAAAAACTTACTATAAATAACTTTAATCTATTTTTAGAAGTTATTTATCCTTATTCATTATTTTATTAAAATAATACACGAAAAACCTAGACGTTTCGATTAAAACGTCTCAAACGCAACAAAAACGCGCGAATTTAATTCCGCAAACGAATAAACGACAATAATTAATTTGAAAACTCAAATTAAGTATTTTAAATAATACTTCAATGATAATTTATCCCAAATACATCATGAATGAACACAACGAAAGAAAACGTTACGCGATTTAACAAATTAACGTTTTAACGAACAAACGAACACATTACGCGTTTACAGTGCAAAGTTTAAACTAAAAACACTTCCTCCAGCCCCTGTGGGCCCCCCTGGCCAGCCCCCATGTGGCACCACCCTTTTTGCCCAATTAAATCTCATGCAAAAGAGAACCCATGATGATGATGCTTGAAAACCACACTTCACCTCTTTTACACCAACACTCCACCTCCTTCCCTATCATTTTCTCTCTAATTTTTACACATTTCTCTCCCAAAATTCTGAGGAAAAATCCGGCCCTCATTCACCTTTAACATCACCACAAAATCACTATTGATTGCAAGAACACAAAAAGGAGGAACACAAGGATCATCATCATCTTCACCATCTTCACTTTTTCTCCATCATTTTCTTGTAAGAAACCCCATTCTCTCTCATTATAATTACTTTAATATCACTTATTTACATGTTAGTAAGCTCTATCAACAACATTATGTCCAAAATAATTGTTAAAATACGTTTTTATAAATTTATACACAAAGATACATAATCTGTCCACAAAAACACAGCTCACTAAATATGTCATATCTTGAGTTCTAGGAGGAGTTAGATGATGCATTTTTTGTTCAAATCTGCATATTTAAAAGATCTACAACTTTCATGTTTTACATTTTTACCAGATCTGTACACGTTTTTCTCTATAATCTGATTTGTGGGACTGATTTGTATGAAATCAGAATATGAGATAGGAACTTTTGTGCATTTTATTTACCCACTTTGATAACCCTTGTAATGGTTATAAAAACTATGTTAGACACTAGAAACATAGAGGATTAATGAGTAATTCTTGTGAAAACTGATTTTTACCAGAAGGTGTAGAAAACACTTTGCGAACTAAACCGACAAAACCGAAAATGTGAGATTTTGAAACTTTAAGGTTACATTTTGAAAAACCGACACTTTCAAGCATGCTATAAGTAGAAATAAATACTTTTTGGCACTTTTAAACATATCTAAGGGTTTTGGGAAAATTTCGGGTCAAACCAAGTAAGTTTGACCAAGTCAACAAAAACGGCTCGGTTTATAAAAACGACAAAACTTACTATTTTTGGAAGGTAACAATGAAAATGTGTTTGGGTGGCCTAATTAATGTCTTTGACCAACCTTGACCGGTTTGACCAGGTTTGACCAGTTTGACCAACCTTGATCGGGTTTGATCAGTTTGACCAAGTTTGACCAACCTTGACCAAGTTTGACCAACCTTGACCAAGTTTGACCAACCTTGACCGGTTTGACCAGGTTTGACCAACCTTGACCTGTTTGACCAGGTTTGACCCGGTTTGACCAACAAGTTGACCAACTGTGACTAACAATTTAAGGCTTATACAAACTAAAATAATTTGTTTGCAACACACGATATGTACAAATGAATAGTATACAACAAGACAAACTTAATAATAATGTCTAAATGAATTATTATTACAAACTTTCACCAACGGGTCGTACGCGTTTTTGATAAACAAACTTGAACAACTTATTTGGACATAACTAGTTGAATGAGCTAGTTATAGGTGGACATTAACCCTCCACTTACATAGATTATCTTTCAAGACATCTACTCATACAACCTTATACGTTTAGGACGTTAGAATGTTGCACATTGGATCACACTTTACTTGCTATTTGACACTGCTTGCTTACTATTTGCTAGAACTCAGGTGAGTTTCATAGCCCCTCTTTTTACTGTTTTATAACTATTTTGGGGGAGAATACATACTACAACTGCTTTATACAATTGTTTTACACAACTGCTTTTATGAACACAAGTACCATAAACAACGCTATACGGATTGCATGAGTTAACACACTAATCCACAAAGGCCCTACACATCATAGTTCATCAGTTTCGATAAAGCGCGACTATTAGCAGATAGATCTATTTGGTACTGACAATCCCCGTCCGAGTTATTTGCTATAACCTGTCAAACAGACGTATTAATATTTGTACATACGAGTGTACCGGATTAGACATTTGCAATGGGGCACCCACACTCGTGTACTCGAAAGAGGCATGACACAATTTGTTAAGTCTTGAACTATGAGCTCATGGCAAATGGTATACATATTTCTGCATTCGTGCAACTACATATTTATTTATCGTTGTTAATGATACATTTACTCAACACATTTACTTATCGTTTGTTAAACGATACAACTACTTATCATTGTTAAATGATACAACTATTAAAATCTTGTGTTTCATAACTCGTGTTTCATACTATTGGGTTTTATACCAACATTTAAACAACTATTAAACAACTCTATGAACTCACCAACTTTATGTTGACCCTTTTAGTATGTATTTCTCAGGTAACCCATCGCAATAGGAAGCTTATGGATAAGCTTAGCTCGAGTCGCATTGTTTTCAAACATCAAGGAATTTGAATTGCATCTATTATATTACTAGTTATAACTATGTAATTCTACCTTTATTATGCGAACTCCAAATACTTTTGTAAACTTTTGAATTATTGTAATGTAACTATTTTTAAACGTCCCATATAGAGGTCGTTTGCTTTAATCTTGGTGTTATGATACTTGACTTGGTCGTAGCCCCCGTGACACCTCATGTTCCCGCTGCCACGTGTTTTGGGGGTGCGACAGTAGGCCAAAAATTTGGAAGGGGGCCGATTTTTTTTTAACAAAGTATATTTAAGTTGATTAATTTATTCATACTTATTAAATTAATAATAAAATTAGACAATGAAGGGACAAATTTTTAGGAGTGCCAATTGATTATTTTTGACCAAAATATGATTAAGTTACTATAATATATTAATATTAAATGATATAATATAGACCTTAAATATATACCGTTAATATTTATGATATTTATTGATATGTATTAAAATTGTTATTATTAAATTCAATATAAAAGGGCTATAAGTGTACAATCATTAAATTAATCTCAATCGTTAGATCAAATTGGAAAAAAGCAATTAAAGGTTGAGATTGCTTTAAGCTATTCTGCTTTAAGTATATTTTATAGATAGATTACTTTATTTATTACTTTATACTTTATTATTACTTTATTTATTTAAAAAGATAAAAAAGATATAGTCTTAAGTATCCATAAATTCGTGGTCTAAGTTTACAAAAAAAAATGTATTTATAGAGAAGGTGTACTACAGTATATAGCTCATAACAAAAACAATAAAAGAAAAAACAAGTAAAACAAACATACGTAAATAATTGAAACATGTGTTGGTTTTTATCCTATCCTTTTTAGAACACCACTAGGACTCATTTTTAATTAAATATATAAACCTAAAAAACGTAATTTATATGCATTACATTGTGCATTCAATATATAAATAAAAGTATTTACAGAATCCATAGCCTATTTATTGAAAATTTTATACATATCCACGATAAGATCAATCATTTCTTAACTATAATTACAACACCTCTCAAACTTCAACTATAAATATACCCATCATAAACATTCAAAAATTCATCGAACAAAAACATATAACTCCGTTATATTGAATACAGTATGTCTTCATCAACGAATTCTATTATAGAATTCAATTGTGTTTCTGACATACATGGCGATCAATACTTGAACTTGCACTTAAGAATGTTGAAGCTAAAAGTGTATTTTTTTATGTCTTAAATCATATGTGATCACATATATAAAGAGTTATTATTCTTCATTATAGAATCTAACGGTTAAGATTAATTTGATGATACTTAAACCCCTATTTATATTAGGAATAAATATGATAAATTTATAATAAAATAAAAAATATGGAATTAATTTAATTGCGCAACATTCAAAAACCAAAAAATTAGGACTAAATTTATAGTAAATAAAAAAAATACGGAATCAAGTAAATTGGGTAACATTGAAAAACCAAAAATTCGTTAACCAATCAATTCTTTACGCATCCTTATTTTTTAAAAAGTTATTAATAAAAATTTACTACATTAATTAATTTATAACAAAATTTTGACCACATTTTTCCATTCTTTTTTATATTTATAGATCTATCTCATACTTATGAAAAACATGAACATCCTACTCATTTAGAAGGTATGTTTTATGCATTTATAATTTAAGATTCCTTCACTATTGTTATTGTAACACCTCCAAATTTCGGGTTGCGGAAGCGGTCGGGTCGGGGTGTTACCAAATCAAATATCACAAGCACAAAGGTACATAATGATCGAATTTAGATGAGACGTTTGAAAACAGTTATACATTCCCCAAAATAAAAGTGTATACATGTTGCGAATTCGCAAAAATAATTTCAATACATAAATTGTAATACAAAAGTTATGCAGAGAAATCCAGATGTTTGAAAACATGCGACTCGAGCAAGCATATCATGTGGTAATCCTACTCCTGATCGGCACCTGAGAACACGTGCTAAAACGAGTCAGCTATAAAGCTGGTGAGTTCATAGGTTGGTTAGTTGAAAACAATAGTATAAACCTTGTATGTTTGAAAGGTAGTTCAAAAACTACAATTTTGATTTGTATTGATATATAGTTGTAACATCAATGTGTATACAATAAACGAGGTATCTAATACCTAAGTAACTGTGGTGTGTACCTAAGTACATAACGAAAGCGGCAGTCCATGCCTAGATACCTATCAGGTATAAGTATGTCTACAAACGTGAGGCACTACATGCCTAAGTACTATCGAGTAAATGTATGACCGAGTCATATGATAGGTGTGGCAATCCATGCCTAGATGCCAATCAGGCATAAGTAAATCTACCAATGTGAGGCAATACTTGCCTAAGTACAAATCAAGTATGTGTATGACCACGTCATATGATAATAAGTAATAGTATTACTTATCCGGTAGTAAAATACTAGCATGCCACCTGGCACAGTGTGTTGCCTCCAGTAACATGTAAGTGTAGTCTTGCAGAACTATGATTGAGTATTTAGCCAAATACTGAGTCAACGATCTCGAGTGTAAGCTCGCCGATCCGTTGCTGAGTTAACGATCTCGAGTGTAAGCTCGCCGATCCGTTAATGTGTGCGAATCTTGAGTGTAAGCTCGCCGATCCGTGTTTTGTATTGCTTTACCACGATATCGTTTTGAATCACTTTACCGTGATCTCGTTTTGTATCACTCTAACAGTGATATCGTTTTGTGCCCACTTTACCTTGACATCGAATAGTGTTGCTCGCAAGCAATGTATGTAATTGAGAGCCGGCACTACTACGACATGCCCGACTAAGTAATTGAGAGCCGACAGTGCTACAACATGCCCGACTAAAGTAACCGTGTTTGTATGAGTGTATGTATATCAATATACATAAGTAAACAATAGATAGCACCATGTGCTTGAGATAGTGTACAAGTATATGTGTATATATATATATATAGTGGAATGATCAAGAGGGAAGTGTATTTTTTGGGGGAAGGGGGAAGTGTTGATCCAACCAATCATCTCATCTAAGCAAATTAAGGTGCACCATATTATTGTAGTATGTACCTCATAGAAATTTAATGCAAACATGGATTTACCAATGAGAATATGCCACATGTACAATGAAAACCCATTTACCCCTAAAACAAATTATCTCACAAACGACAAGTCAAAAAATTATGATTATTGCACCATAAAATTCAGCGTTTTCTCCTCTTCGATTTAAGATCACTCAAGACATATTTTCGACGAGTTTATTTTTTTCATTTTTTGGTGGGTTTTACAAATTATAAACACATATGCGTTGAAAAAAATGAAAAAATAACCCACTAAAAAATGAAAAAAAAAAACTCGTCGAAAATATGTCATGATAGATCTTAAATCGAAGAGGAGAAAACGATGAATTTTATGGTGCAATTTTCATAATTTTTCAACATGTCGTTTGTGAGATAAATTGTTTTAGGGGTAAATGGGTAAATGGGTTTTTATAATTATAGAGGTGATCACATGAGTGCACCTCCACACCAATTATTATAGATCTCATGAGATTAATGGTGGTGATTTACTTCCCCCTTCCCCCATTTTTTGCACTTCCCCCTTGATCACTACCCTATATATATATATATATATATATATATATATATATATATATATATATATATATATATATATATATAAGTCTTAGTTAACAAACACATCTAACAGGGTATCATGTAACATATGAAAATGGTTTAGTGTATCTAGGTATGTATATACAATACTTAGATACTAAGGATAGCACAAGTAGCCTAGGTATGTATTGTAACACCCCCAAGTTCACTGTTTGGCGGAAGTAAGGTTTGGGGTGCTACCAATCAATAATCACAGAACATAAGATAAAATAGCAAACGACCTCTAAATGAGACATTGTAAAACAGTTTCATTTCCATATGATTTAAATGTTTGAAAACTCATCGTTTTCGTATACAAAATGTAGTTCCCTAGAGTCCACGCGTATAGCGGGAGATTCTATTACATAATCAAAATATACAAAAGATAATACTAAGAATCTCCGTTAATGCAGTTGTGTTGAAATCATGCGACTCTAGCTATGTCCAGGAGTAATCCTACTCTGTAAGTGTACCTGAGAATACATGCTTAAAGGGTCAACACGAATGTTGGTGAATCTCACAGGTTTGTAAGTAATGTCAGTTTTTGAACACAAGATTTCATCAGTAGTGCCCGTAGGCGTAAATCAAGTATTTGCAATCCTGCAAATGTAAAATAAGTAAGTTATACCGTTGCCATGAGGCTCATAATCGAAGCTTAACATGTAAGTAATAAGTTGCTCCCGTGACATGCTCGTAACTGAGCAAGCATAAGTAACGAATAATTGTCACCCGTTTATACAGTACGGTTCGTGGTAGCGCTACTACCCCGGGCGGGGAGGGTCATTTCCCTAATGGATCCATTAACTAATGTTCGCGCTTAAGTCCATAACTAACGATATATGATGGAGAGACTTCAGTAGAAAGTAAGTAACTCATGCAATCCCGTATAGTAAAATGAATAGTTCGTACTTGTGTTCAAGAAAAGTAAGCAATGTATCTCACCTCGTATGTAAAACAGTAAAAGTGGGGATGTAAGACTCACCTGAGTCTTGAAGCGTTAAATCAATAAGCGTGAGTTGATTAGCCGATTAATGATTGTCCGAAGACTCGTAACCTGAGGGTGTCCACGACACGCGATGGTTATAAACATGATTGGGTATCTCAAAAGATCACCCTTGTAGTTGTTCGTTCAACTAGAATGTCCAAATTACTACTATTTGGTTGTTTGATTCGAGTTTTGAAAACGTGTACGGCCCGTTGGTGACGGTTTGGAATAGTAATCTCAAAGTATTATTACATGTTTCTTTGTATTGTATAAGTTTTTGTAAGTGTTCGACGCTTAGATGGAAAAGTGATTACAACTTTTAATGACAGGGGTCCGGGGGTAGCGCCCCTGGTAAGTGGGGTTCCAGGGGTGGCAACCCCTAGCGGGGTCCAAGGGGCTGGCCCCTGGTTGGGGTCGAGATGCCAAGTCAGCTCGAAAAATTTTTATTTCTACTATATTGCTTTGGTGAAAAACGCATCTGGGATTTGAATTTGGGTAAAATCAAGTGATAAATTTCGAGTCTCGACACTTAGTAAAAATCTGTGTTTTTGCGGTTCTGATCTGTGCGACATTAGATGTGACGTAAGGCTTGATGTCGCAGGCCATTACTGCTAAGTGCGACATCCGCAATTTAATGCGACGTAAGATGTAATGTCGCTATATGCGATGATGTGGGTTCTCGTGACGTCGGGGTCGGCGTCGCTATGTGCGACGTTAGCAAATTAATGCGACGTTGGGGTTGATGTCGCACCATGCGACATCGTGAGGGATTTTGCGACGTTGCAGACGATGTCGCATAATGTCTGGTTCAAAAGCGACATTACGGTCTGATGGCCGGAATTTGTGTCGAAAATGAGTTTTCTAGTTTCCGTTTGGTCCGATTATTTTACCCAACCCATAAATGGACATTACAAGTTATTACAAACAACAAACAAGTAAAAATACTAAAAATCAAGAGGTTTCGAGATTTTGTCGGAAACTTACAAAGTGTCGAATGGAAATTCCGAAAAGATAGAATGATAGATCGTGTCGAGGTGGTTCTTTTTCTTCAAAGAAGTGTGACGATCCAAGGCCGTTTGATGGTAGTAATTGGTGGATTAAGTGGTGGTGTGGTGGTGGTTATTTTGAGAGAAAATGAGAGAAAGAGAGAGAAAGAAAATGGGGAAATGAGGAAGAGAGTGAGGTGAGGGAGGTGATGACCCTCACCTTGGCCGATTTTTGTCGGGGCCCACCGGGGTGTGGGTCTCCAATTTTTAGCTCCGTGCACTCGCGCTCCGTGCGGTGTTCGTTTTCCCGATTATTTAAACGTTAAATAATTATTTAAAACATTTAATTATACGTTTTAAAATGTAAATAATTACTCGATATTTTGGTTGAAGTGTTTTATCAAAATACTAAATATTGGAGTTATAAAAGAATTATAACTTAACTTTATTTCGGTTAGTTTGTGCGTTACGAATTGTGTACGAAATATTATCAAAATAACATTTTGGGTAGAATAGCGTTATTAAATAATGTTATATTACTCAATAAAATTGTTCACCAACGTCCGTATTTTACTGAATCGAATTACATTCGATTTAAATTGCGTACGATTTAATCAAATCGCATAATTGTATATATTCATCAATATATATTTCGATACATTAATTAGCCTAAAACCGAACTAATTACATGTATTAACAAATGTTTAGGCACTAATCACTAGTCCTAATTTGGCGGGTGTTACATGTATAATCATCACCTAGTTGTTTTGCATTAGTATAAAGGGCTATACTAACATACGTTACTAACGTATACTCCTAGCCTCAGCCTAGAAAGTATATTGAGGTCCGTGGTTAATGTTTATTTAAGTACAAATCCATTCTAGTAACAATGGAATGCAAAGGCAGTCTTAGTTCCTAAAAGGAAAACTAATCCTGTAACAAACCTAGTTGTTGTCTATCGTAGGTAGAATTAACCAGTTCTAATATATTTGATAGTATTGTCCCGCGATAATATGGCCAATGTATAGTGATAACTTAAGCAAGTTATGTAATGGTAATTGTGTTTCAACGACAAGGTAGTGTACAGTGGTACCTATCCAGGTTAAGCCATGATATTGTCCTACAACAATATAGTGGGTGTAATTCCTACGTATTACACATTTTGTATTACATAACAGTAATATAGTCAAGTGTGAATTATAAAAGTTTATCATTATAATTCGAAAACAGTAATTGTGCATGTGTCTCACCCCGAAAATAGTAAAACAGTTGAAAGAGTGGGGCTATGAACTCACCTGTGAGTTGTCAGCGATCCTACGATACGTGTGTTGTCTGAATGATAACATCCTAGTGTCCTAAACACGTGAGGTTATATAAGTAAGAGACAAATCAGTTTGTCTAAGCGAGTTGTGTAAATATTCATTTGTCGTTCAGATTTGGAAACCGTGTACGGGGGTCCGGGGGCAGCGCCCCTGGTAGCGGGGTCCAAGGGGTGGCAACCCCTGGCGGGGTCTAAGGGGCAGAGCCCCTGGTTGGGGTCGAGCTGCCAAGTCAGCTTGGAAAATTTTTATTTCTACTACATTGCTTTGCTAAAAATCGCATCGAAGATTTAAAATCGGAAAATTTACCAAAGGTTGGCTGCGGACCGAATTGGTGGTGTGAATTGAGTCCACGAAGCAAACTGAGTTCGAATTCGCAGGATAAGTGGGTTCGCAAGTCTCGACTCGTAGGTCTCAACTCGCAGCTCAACTCGGTTCGCAGATCTAGTTCAGCTCACAAGTTCAACTCGCAAGCCATCTCGATTCGCGAGTTCGGATAAGGTTTCGCGAGTTGAGTTCGGATAGGGTTTTGCGAATCGAGTTCATCTCGATTCGCACGACGAACTGATGCAATTTGTGAGATGGGTTTCGATTTTTCAAGCATTTTATGTGGGGTTTTTGGGTAAAATTTCGTTGTGTAAACGTTCTAGCATGTAAATAGAAGCTTAATAAGTATTTTAAAAGTGTTAAGAAGTTTCCTACCACGAAATCGCAAACGAAGAAGATGAAGATGGATTGCGATGGGTTCTTGAGCTTGATCTTATTATTGATGATGATGATGATGTCCGGCGATGGTGGTGGCAGCTGCGGCTGCTGCCGATCTGCTGTTGTAGAGAGAGAGAGAGATGTAAAGAGAGAGAGAGAGAGAGAGAGAGATGAGAGGATGTGGGTGTATGTGTGTGTGCAAAAAAATGAAGAAGAAAATGAGGTAAAAAGAGGGGAAAAGGGGTGGGTCGGTTCGGTTTGGGTCCGCGGGTCTGGGCCGACCCATCCGGGTCTCGATTTCGTGTTATTTCGTCTCTCCCAAACTCGTGTTGTGTTGAACTTTTTTTAAATAAAATAATCACGTACGTTTATATAATTATATATAAAAGTTTTAAGTATTTAGCATTAATACGTAACTAAATACGAGTAATTAAGGTTTAAATTGGGCGCGAAAATTCGCCCCTTTTTAACCGGGTGTTACAGTTATATGTATTGTTTTATCTATATTGTTTTATCTATATATTACTTTTATATGAGTTATTGTCTTTTGATTTGTTTTTATTTTTTTAATAGGCATTCCAAATGCTTCTTTTGATTAACAACAACCTCCTAATCTTCCAAAATGTATTTTTTAGTTATCATAAATCTTAATATCGATATAAGTTTTCATTGATTACTTATGTCCCCTATTTGACATGTATAAATACATTCATATACATATATATATATATATATATATATATATATATATATATATAACCAAATTAAATTCTATTTTTTTGTAAGTTTTCTTAATAATATCTTTTTTTGTTCATTATTCTTATTAGATCCCTTTAATGTTGAAGATTTTTACGATTGGCTTAAGATGAACTTTGCGAAGGAGGAAATAACTGAAGATTTGCTGCAAATTATCATGGAAAAGATTGTTAAGGTCGATGAACAAATAAAATCATCACGTGCCCTAGACCATGTAATCGACGATGATTATATTGTTGATCTCAAATTCTTCACAAATTCATAAACTCACGGAACAAAAAATTAGAGGTCTAAACACATGACATATAATATTCAATTAAATATTATATAATTCTTAATACTACAATGTGTAATATGGAACAACTTAAATATTATATATTTCAATTCAAGATACAACTTGGGCCATGATTTAGAGAAAAATAAATGATGACTAAGTAGAATAATACATACCTTAAAGTTCAAAATCACTTTAAAATTTGGATCTGATAAGAACTTACTCTAAATCAAAAACCTTTCAAGATAAACAGCCTTTAATAAACAGATTAATTCCCACATGAAAATTATCAAAGAACTACTAAACCAAAACGACAAACGAAATTGCCATGACAACCTTAATCCCCTCTCATTATTGGACCATCTAAACATATACGTAATCGAGCATCTCATCATCTTGTTAGTAACACATGTGTTAGTGATTGGTTGTACATTTAATTTGTGGTTAATGTTAGGGTTTAGGGTTAGGGTTGGGGTTTAGTAGGGTTTAGGGTTTAGTTGGGTTTAGGGTTTAGTAGGGTTTAAGGTTTAGGGTTTAGTGTGGTTTAGGGTTTAAAGTTTTGTAAAGCGTTTAGGGTTTAGAGTTTGCCAAAAAAATTACAAATTAAAACAAACCTAAATGAAGAAGCCCAACAAGGAGACTTATAATAAAAATGATACACGGGCCCAACAGATAGATACATACACGAGTCAACAGATTGATACACATCTAAGTTTATTTAAAATCCCTTTTTACCTTAATTAAATAAAACAAATATAAATAAATTAAAAAAGAAACAATACATCATTGATAAATAAAAATCCTTTAAGATTTAAATAACCAAAACACTTAATAATAACCCGTGTTGCCGCGGGTCTTTTATCTAGTCTTATATATTAAAAGAAAAATCTTGAGAGAATAAGGACCATTAGATGAAAATCAACAATTAAAATCTAACCCTTAATTTATTTCATGACATCATTAATCCCATTATTATATGACTAAAAGACTAATTTACCCTTCTATATTTACAATATACACCCTTTAATATTTACAATATAAATCCTCTGTTTTTCCTTTAACTGTAGATAATCCTTCAAATATTTTATAATTTGTAATTTATTCTATAACTTAAACTCTTCCTACGATCTTATTTATTTAATTTTTTATGAAAAAAAACCCTCAATAAGTTATTTTCAATTCCAAAAAATTTATAACTTCATTCCATCGTCCAGTGATTTAAATTCTTATACGACCTACTATTTTGAATCCTTTTATCAATTTTTAATTTAGAATTCTTGGATAATAGATGTCAACGGGTCGGGTTTCGGCGGATTTTAGTGTATTTGTATTTTTTAATTATTTTATCAATTTCTAATATACAATGCTTAGATTATGGATGCCAACGGGTCAGTTTCTGACGGGGTTTAGTATTTTAAATTCTTTTATCAATTAATAATTTACAATTCTTGGATCATAGATGCCAACGGCTCAGGTTCTGACGGATTTTAGTGTTGTACCTATACTACTGCCTTTTTTAATTCTTTTATCAATTTCTAATTTACGATGCTTAGATTTTGGATGCCAACAGTCGGTTTTCGATGGGTTTTAGTGTATCTGTATACATACTGGTTTAAAATATTAGTACTGATACCCAGCTCAATACCCGTTGGGTACCCAATTAGTATTACCAGTCGGTTTTTCATATTTGTTTGCAGGTTTCGGTTATTTTTATGCATGTAACTTTGGTGAAACAAAAAAAATTTAGTTATTGAAAATATGACGCAGATTTAAAACATGAAAAAAAGGAAAAACATATTCATACGATTTTAAATAATATACACAATATTCCCTATTAATTAATTTATTTATTCGAACTTATCAATTCAAAATTTATCACAATTCAAATCCTTAATACGTTTTTCATTTTAAATTAAAACAATAAAAACCGATGTACCATATACCACCACCAAAACACTGATTAAATCCATATAACACATCCATATAAGACATATCATAAAGTCAACCCGTAAATTTTATGGGTATTAAACTAGTATGTATTAAATGAGAATGGAATATTTGGTGAGAATGAAGCAACCAATAAGAATGTGTCATGTGTTACAAAGATTACTTTTCACCCCGTTTTTAAAAATTAAATATCTCAAGAATGACTCATTGAAATATTATTAAAATTGCACATTAAAAATTATCATTTTTTTCCTCTTTGATTAGACATCTCACAAGTTATACTTCCGACTACTTTATATGGATTTTACAAATTGTACAATATTAGTATCACAAATGCGTTGATATCACATGTGATACTCGCTGTTATCACATTTGATAGTTGTTTTCAAAATCCACCAAAAAAACCAAAAAAAAAAAAGTTCTTCGAAAGTATACCTTATTATATCTCTAATCGAATAAAAAAAACGCTGATTTTTATAGTGCAATTTTTATGATTTTTCGACTTATTGTTTGTGAGATATTTAATTTTTAAAAAGTTGGAAGAAAGTGAGTTTTGTGACACGTGACGCATTCTTATTAAGGAAAGTCTATTTGCACACCCCAAAATTACTAGACGCACACCCCATTTAATTTAATCAAATCTATTAATATATTAATTCAATATTTCGTTTTCTAATATAGAAAGGTAACATGATTCTTTTTACTATATTGTCCCTACTTTAAAAATTAAATTACAAAAGTGAAAGGAAGTTCAAATTAATTGGTTAGGGGTAGGAATACCATTGTGCAAAAAGTAAGTAATAATTATTGTGTTTATCTTAAACTACGTGTAGTTTTGTTTGGGGACAATTAATTTGGGACGGAGGGAGTACATCTCTTTTTAAGAATAAACCAATCCTTATTATATATGTATCTTGTTATAAAAGCTGAAAAAATAATAAAAATTGTAATTTTTAGAAAACAACATTTTTTATAATATTGATTTGACAACTCTAAAATGTATAATTATGAAATATGCTAAAAGACGAAAGAAAGGACGAGTTGATATCTTAAGGGATGTGCATATAGGAATTAAGGGTGTGCAAATAGTATACCCCTTCTTATTAATTCCCCATTTTCACTAAATGATGTTGTACTAATTTGAACCTCACTCTATGTATTAATTTAACACATAAGTACTAACTATATTTTTGATGTTGGTCATCTTTTGTTTTCTTTATATGCTGAGGTTCTTTGCAGTAGTATTTTGTGTGTAGTTCTGTTTTAGAGGTTAGTTTTGTAGTAGTGCTGCTCAGTCTAATAGGGGTGTTAATTGGATAATTTATTCGGATTTCAGGTTATTGGATTTTTCAAGTTTATAATCTAACCCGAAACCCGATTCAAATAAGGTCGGGTTATTCGGGTTCTGTCGCACCCCCAAATTTATGATGCGGAAGCGGTTTGGGTCGGGGCGCGACTAATCAATAATCAAAGCGCAAAGATGTATAGCAAACGACCTCTAAATGAGACGTTTGAAAAACAGTAGTTACATTTGTCAAAATAAAGTGAGTACAAAGTTGCGAGTTCGCAAATAGTTTCCATTACATGATTTGAAGTACAAAAGTAATGTAGTGAAACTCCAAATGTTTGAAAATATGCGACTCGAGTTAGCATATCTTGTAGTAATCCTAATCCTGCTGGGCATCTGAGAATACATGCTAAAACGGGTCAACAATATTGTTGGTAAGTTCATAGGTTTTTAATAGTTGAAATCAAATGTATAAACCCCAAAATGATTTAATTATTATCAGTTATACAGGTGTGTATTTAATTAAGCACTACGTGCCTAAGTAAATGTCCGGTATATGTGTTTCTATCGGAGGAAGCACTACGTGCCTAAGTACCTATTAGGTATATGTACATCCATTGTAAGAGGCACTACATGCCTAAGTACCTATCAGGTATACGTATATCCATTGGAAGAAGCACTTACATGCCTAAGTACCTATCAGGTATATGTATATCCATCTGAAGAGGCATGTGTTCACACGTTTTATGTTTATAAGTATAGTTTAATAACTCAATTTCGTTTTGCTATAACAGTTAAACAACGTTTCGTGGAATGTTATCCAGTTACAAGTTTAGTTGGGATGTCACCCAAAATATAGTTTAGTTAGGATGTTACCCAAAATATATAGTTTGTGTTGGGGCATTACCCAAAATATAGTTTAGTTGGGATGTTACCCAAAATATAGTTTAGTTGGGATGTTACCCAAAATATAGTTTACTGAAAATACTTTTTGTGGATCTTGTCGGGTCCATTCCAAAAGGGCCTGTACGGGTTGTCTCCAAATTGTAATATTAAAGCCCGTGTCTATTTACCCGGTTGTTAAATAATTCAATATTTTTAAAGTATAAAATTTATTTATGCATTTTCGAAATGTTTTTAGTCGAAGTAGTTTATTAACAGTACTTTATTCGAGTTATAAAATATAACTTTGTTTTAATTTGTTTCGTCGGATAGGTTTCACGTGGTTTCGTCACGTAGGATACGTTTTAAACGTATATGTTTCGAATAATATAATTCAAGTAAATAATATTTTATTTTTAATAATAACACATTATTTATAAAAGTTGTGTCACCAACGTCCGCGTAGTAGATTCGGGTTTTCCATCCGGATTATTGTCGCGCGATTTTAATAAATAGTGTTCAAGTGTATATATAAATATATGAAATAGGTATATGTACTTAGTCCTAATTTTTGACTAATACATATAGTAATGATATAATTAGTCAAATTAATGATGGCCTAAAATGTCGGGTGTCACAGGTTCGGGTTATTTGAATTCGGGTAACATTTAAACTCAAATAAGAAGATATTCCAAATTTTCGTATTTTGAACAAAAATTGAACTTTACAAAATGATACTAATAGTTTATATAAATCATCATGAGTAACTTATATATGTATATTATATATATGGATGTATTCATATAAACCATAAATAACTTATATATATATATATATATATATATATATATATATATATATATATATATATAGTTATATTTGTATATTAAATAATTTATAGAATTTTTCGGGTTACTCGAACCGTAAAATATTTATCTGAAACCCGACTCAAATAAGACACGGGTTATTCGAATTCGGGTGGCCGAATAAGCTTCGAATTCGGGTTATTCGGGTTCGGGTTAACTATTAGGGTTCGGTTATTTGTGACACCCCTATAGTCTATATCTTGTAGCTTGGGTCATGATAGTAGCTTGTTTATTATTTCCGTGTAAGTGACATATGCATTGTTTATTTTAATGGTAGTATGCTATTTTAAAATAAATAAATAAAATAAAACTATATTTTTGATGTATATAATAAGTAGAATTATATTTAAATTCTTTAGATCATCATATGATTTCCTTTTTTTCATTCAAATCGAATAATCATATTTAGTATTCGGGATTCTAACTCTATATCTACTACATATAAATCATCTTACTACTCTATTTATAGAAATCTTAAAATTTTGGTACTCAACATTTCTAAATTTAAAATGTTTAATTTTCATATTGTATTAACTTCTATCAAATTTTTTACTCTTAAGCCCCTTCTTAATCTGAATATTTACCCCTACACACTAAATTTTCGTTATCGATTCATCATCTTAAATAATACTCCCTCCGTCCCGGAATAAGTGTCATGTTTCAGATTTGGAAGTCTTTCTTTTTCAACTTTGACCTTAAATATCTTTTTTTGTGTTATATAATACTTTATGAAAATTATAACAATGAAAATACATTTAAAACTCAATCCATTCATATATTTTACACCAAATATTATATAATACAAACAAAAATATGTAAGGTCAAAGTTGAAAAGGAAAGACTCAAAAAGTCAAAACATGACACTTATTCTGGGACGGAGAGAGTACATCAGAAAATAGTAAACACAATTATATATACAACTACTATTGAGTTATAATATACTATACTCCGCTGCATTGCACGGGTATTATGCTAATTGGTAATGATAAATGGTAATATATAGTATATAAAGTATATAATAAGTAGAATTATATTTAACTTCTTTAGATAGTTATATGGTTTCCTTTTTTTCATTCAAATCGAATAATCATATTTAGTATTCGGGATTCTATTGATAATGGTAAGTGGTCATATATGTCGGTTGTCGAAAACATTACGCACATTTTGAGGCCCATCATAGCTAAACAAGCCTTTTAATTCATGTACCCACCAAGGTCCATTCCACTGGCTTTCTGATGATATTGACAAGTAACGACAAATTAATTTAAAATATATAATTATAATTAATGGTGATGTTAACATACAAATATGTTAATTCAACTGTTTAAAAATAGTTTAGTATTTCAATTAAATAAATTAACAGATTAATAATTTACTTGAACATTCCGTAAAATAGAGTAACATATTTGTTCATTAACTCTTAATGAAAATATTCAAATTTATATGTCCTTTCCTCTGTCACCATCTTGCTATAAACATCTCTTGTTAAAATTTTAACTCAATAATCTCTAAAGTTTAAATTACTCTTACAATATTAATTGTAGAAGTCCATTTTTGAAAGTTTGTACTTACATTATAAATATAATAGATTCGTTACCTAACTCGATACAAAAGTAAAAGTTCGTTGTCGATCTGCAACTGTAACTTTTTTTTTTAAATCTCTATAAAATCCCAATTCTAGTTGAGAGAATAACTCAATTTTGGCAAATAGTGAATATTTCAATCTAGTTTGGCAAACGGTGAATAACTTATTACTCAACAAGATTTTAAATCAGTGTATACACACGGAGTCTTGATTGCTTATTAGACTCCTCCCAATGGTGACGCAAACTGACGCATCAGTTGTCTGCCAGCTCAGCGCCACGTCAGCTTTTCCCCAAACTGATACTCCACTACCAATAGCAACATCACTTCCCTTATTTTCAGGGCCCCACATACTATTTAATCTATTTATTTAATACAAAACTTAAATAACACATTTAAATTAAAACTAAAAACATTACATTAATTCAAAATAAAATATTACAAATCCTAAAAAAAAAAAAATACATTAATTAAAAAGAAATTAAAAATATTACAAATCCTAACAAAAAATTACATTAATTAAAAAGATTTTTATTAAGTTAAAAAACCTTTAGATTTCACTAATATGTTTTACTTATATATTTAATTCAATCAGACAAAATAATTGTTTAAGTCCATTTTCAATTTTTAACCCAATTAAAAATATAACCGGCCCATTTTAAATTTAAATTTTGGACCTATTCCAAATATAAAATAGGAGCCCATTTTCTAAACCTAAATCTATCATCATCAATTCATCATCATCCCATCTTCTTCTTCATCATCGTTGCTTCATCTGCACCTTCTTCTTCTTCTTATTTTTTTTTTTTCTAAATTCTCTAAACAAATATAAAACAAAAAGAAAAGGCAAAGAAATGGAAAAGGACCCACAAAATGACCGACGTTCTCTCTCTCTCTTGCGTCGCCAAATCGAAGTTGGGAACCGACGGACCGTGCCTATGGTGTCGGTTCCGTCGGTGGGAACCGACGGCTCAACCGACGCACCGTTGGGTGCAGTCTTAGAATTTTAGTAGTATAGGAAAAAAAATCACATAAAGAAACTAATTTAAAACTGACCAAAAACAATTAGATATAAAGACCAAAATGATCGTAACTACACAACTCAATCATATTAAATTCGTAGCCACAAAATAAAACACAAAGCATTAAATAATCTACAACGCCAAATATAATTGATCATAAATCAAGTATATAATACTTTCAAATCAACTATATACATAGATAGATAGATTGTACTATTTGAATAATTTTTCTAATATGAGCATGTTAGCTACTATTTTTTTCAAAGTATAATATAAAAAACGTCGTGAATTCAGTTTTTTCTTATGTTTATTTTTTTCTTTAATATATAGTTTGTGAAATTTAAATTGTAATTTTGACAACTTGATGGAAGTGTTATTGGCCAAACTATGTAGTTTCGTAAGAATTTATTTATGAAGTTATTAAAATAGGGGAGGTTAAAATGAGAATGAAATTTTTGGTGCGAATCGAGGAACCAACTAGAACGTGCCACGTGTCACAAAGCCCACTTTCCCCATGTTTTTTAAACTTACATATCTCCGAAACGGTAAGTCGAAAAATCATAAAAATTGTACCATAAAAATCATATTTTTTTCTCTTCGATTTGCCATCTCACAATGTATACTTTCGACGAACTTTTTTTTTGGGTTTTACAAAATTAGTAACACATGTGTTAGTTGCTGTTAACACATATGTTACTCGCTACTAACACATGTGTTACACGCTGGTAACACATGTGTTACTGGCATGTAACACATGTGTTACTCGATTTCAAAACCGACCAAAAAACTGAAAAAAAAAGCTCGTCAAAAGTATACATTGTCACATCTCTAATCGAAGAGAATAAAACGCTGATTTTTATGGTGCAATTTTTATAATTTTTCAACTTAGCGTTTGTGAGATATTTAATTTTTAAAAATTTGGAGGAGAAAGAGTAAAGTGACACGTGTCTCATTCCTATTGGTTCCCTTATTGTATTCATTTTAACCTTACTGTATTAGAATAATTTGTTTTTGTTAATCCTTTGTAGTTTGTACGGCATATATATAGTACGTGCCTCTATTTTTTAAAACCCTATTAGGTTACTAATACTCTGTATCAAATTAGTTAGCGGATAGAGTTTGTTTTGTTGCATCATAACGTACTACGTACTCACACGTACATATACATATCTCTATCTCTATCTCTATACCTTATAAAACATATCTCAATCTCTTAAATATACTTAAAACACTTATAACGAACAATGAATGACTCACAAAACTTATTGACAATACAAAACTTTATGATTGTTAATGATTTTTTTTTAATGTTTTAAGTGTTATTCATCATATTATTTCATATAATTATTATTTTGTTCGATCTAATACATATCATTCAAATCAATATTTTAACACTTAATCACTTTTTAACCGATTTAAATTTGTTCCCGCCGCATTACGTGGGTTACTAGCTAGTTCATTATTAAGGGGTAGGTCCTATTTTTTAATTCAGTTATAGTTTGGCAAATAGTGAATAACTTGTTACTCAATAAAGAATATTAGAATTATTAATTTCCTAGGAATAAAGTGGAGGTACTTGTACTAGTATCGAATTGCATGACGAATGAAGGAACCACGCACCTTTTATAATTCCTTATAAGAAAAGGGCTTATAGAAATGATAGCTTGGTAGGATATTTAAAGTGGGTTAAATTCAAATAGTTTAGACTTATAGAAAATGCTACATTTGCACACAAAGAAAATGACTTGTAGAGATTGATATGCTAAGACGGCTCCCAATGGCGTCGGTGAGTGGGCATCGGTTACCACCGACGGGACCGACGCCATAGGCACGGACCGTCGGTGGCTCCGCGTCGGTTGGGGACTTCGGTTTCCCGACGGAAGAGAGAGGGTGTGAGGGCCCGCGTCGGTTGTGAAGAAAGAAGGTTTCAAGTGATTTTTTTTTTTTTAATTATTTTTCTAAACTTCGTAAATGTTGCTCTGTGTTTTTTAAATTGAAGTTGCAGGATGTGAAATTGTGAGACAAGGAAGATGATGAGGAGTCTATGTGTGGGGCCCTTTTTTGTTTTAATCACAGTAATTTTTTCCCCTTTCAAAACGGTTAAAAAAAAATGTCTGATGTGAAAAAAAAAACTACTTTTTTAAAAAATATGTATTTTCAATAAATGTATTTTTTTTAGGAATTGTACTCTTTTATTTTAATGTAATGTTTTTAGTTTTAATGTAAATGTGTTATTTAAGTTTTGTATTAAATAAATAGATTAAATAGTATGTGAAAATAAGGGAAGTGATATTGCTGTTGGCAGTGGAGTGTCAGTTTGTGTCAGTTTGGGGAAAAGCTGACGTGGCGCTGAGCTGGCAGACAACTGATGCGTCAGTTTGCGTCACCATTGGGAGGAGTCTAAGAAATGATTAATTATATTAACTAATTTTATTTTCTCATATTTCTATTTGTTTCACCAAAATGTTTGACAATGTCAAGTCAAACTAAGGAAACTCGATATTCCTCTGATATCTCAAAGGTTAGTTACTTATTAAGTCTAAGAACAAAAGAAAAAGATCAGTGTAGCCAGTGACATTATAAATTAGAGTTTGATGTAATGTAACGCAATGTAGAAACTATAATCTTTATTTCTTTAATCAATCACCCGAGTGGGTCCAAAGACATCAATCTCTTGGTTGCTAATTGAATAATCAAGTACACACTCTATTATTATTCTTAGTTTAAGAGCAAAGTTTAGAAAGTTACTTGTGGAAGCAGATGAACTAATTGGATAATTTAATTTAATTTCATGGCAAATAAGTAAGAATCCTAGGATTTTAGCATAAAAATGTGATTAGTTGCACATGAAACAATAAATGATGTAAATAAGGAGAGATAGAAATATGATACACATCTTCTAGTCTTCTAGCTATAGAATGGTAAGGTAAGATAAATTGTTTAAAAAGATCTATAATCATTTTTCTGAATCAAGAACATTTTGTTCCCGCTATTTAGTTGCAATATTAATTTATAAAAAGAAAATTGGATAGTAGGTGGTTATGGTTGACAGTCGACGGCGTTAATTGAATTCTCCGATGTGATCGGTGGTGGTATAGTAAATTATCGACGGTGATGACTGACAATGACAACGATGGTCCGTCGTAGTTACAAAGTAACAACATATTAGTAGGTTCAATAATTCAATCGAACAAAGTAATTTAATTGAGCATTTTTGCAAAGCAAAATAACCTATGGAATATATGTTTATTAACCTTTTTTCTTTTTCTTTTTTTAAACAGTAGGCCAAAGCCTGAAATTTATTTATTCTAGTAATCACTCCTCATTATTGAGATAAATACAAACGAAATAGTAAATCACGGATTACAATAGTAGTTACAATTCCAAAGAGGCAATAAAAGAAAATAGAATAGTACAATTGAGACCATTTATTTTGTGTGAGAATGGGGAACCAACCACAATATGCAACGTGTCACTTTTTTCTCTCTCATCCACGTTTTTAAAAATTAAATATCTCACAAACGACAAGTCGAAAAATCATGAAAATTGCACCATATTTTTCAGCGTTTTATTCTCTTCGATTTGCCGTCCATCAAGGCATACTTCCGACGAACTTTTTTTTTTCATTTTTTGGTGGGTTTTACATATTAATAACACATGTGTTAGTGATTGATTGTACATTTGATTTAGGGTTAGGGTTTAGTGTTAGGGTTTAGCAGGGTTTAGGGTTTAGTATGATTTAGGGTTTAGAGTTTTATAAAGCGTTTAGGGTTTGGGGTTTAGGGGTTAGGGTTTAGGGTTGAGAGTTTGGGGTTTTGTCCCGAAACCCCAAACTCCCAACCCTTCTCGAAACCCCAAACTCCCAACCCTAAACCCTAACCCCTAAACCCCAAACACTAAACCCTAAACGCAACACTGTAACACACGTGTTAGTAATGTGAAATCCAACAAAAATAATGGAAAAAAAAACTCGTCGAAAGTATGCCTTAATGGACGGCAAATCGAAGAGGATCAAACGCTCAATCTAATGGTGCAATTTTCATAATTTTTCAATTTGTCGTTTGTGAGATATTTAACTTAAGGGGTAAATGGGTTTTGTATTCTCTTTGTACACATGGCATCATATCATTGGTTCCTCCATTCTCACACAAATTTTTAGTCTCATTTGAACCTCACCGTAAAAGAAAAATATAGATAATATGTAACACCCGCCAAATTAGGACTAGTAATTAGTGCCTAATTATATGTTGATACATGTAATTAGTTATGTGTTAGGCTAATTAATGTATCGAATTATATATATATTGTTGAATATATACGAAAATGCGATTGGATTTAATCGTACGCAATTTAAATCGAATGTATTCGATTCAATTTAATACGGACGTTGGTGGCCAATTTTATTAAATAACGCTTTTATGTCAAAAATATTATGATGATAATATTTCGTATTCATTCGTATCGTACAAACCGAACTTACACAATTTTAAATATTAAAACGCGCAAACTAAATAAACAAACTTACATTTTATAACTCCAATATAAATTGATGTGTAAAGTATTTAACTAAAACATCGCGTAATAAATTGTATTTTAAAACTTACCATTTAATATGAAAAATAATTATTTAACGTTAAACGACGGAGCAAACGAACACCACACGGAACGCGGGGCGAAAACTGGAAAAGTGGGGATAAACCCCACCTCCCATTTTCTTTCTTCATTTCATCTTCTTTCTTATCTCTCTCTCTCCTATTTTCTCTCTATTAATCAAAATCACCACCATCCACCTAAATCGCACAATACTACTACCAAACGCAACCGGATCATAAATATTTTTAGAGATTCACGACCACCTCGCGACGATCTACAACGCTATCTTTCCAGATTTTCTTTTCGGCAAATTGTAAGTTTCCGACAAAATCCCGAAATCTCTCGAATCTTAGTATTTTTCACTTGTGGTTGTTTATATAACATATATATGTCCCTTACTAAGTATATAACACGATTTCATAGCTTAAAAACGAGTTTAAAACGGAATTTTGGCCGGAAAAACATTAACAGCCGGACTTTCTGGGCTGATGTTCTTCCATGCGACACAAGCCTTGTGTCGCATGTTGGGTCGTATTTTACCCTTTATGTCGCACATTATGTCGTATTTCCCATGTTATGTCGTATAAAACCTACTATGTCGCACCTTGTGTCGTATCAAAGAATTTGTGTCGTAAGTTTTGCGACACAACCACTATGTCGTATTCTATGTCGTATTTTCATACGACACAATCACTATGTCGCTGTTGAATCAGCATCTCGCATCTATGCGACACAACCATTGTGTCGTATAGACATTGTGTCGCATTCCTATGCGACACAACCCTTGTGTCGCATGACAAACTTTTGTGTCGCATATTGTGTCGCAAAACACAGAAAACTCAGATTTTTACTAAGTGTTGAGACTCGAAATTTATCACTCGATTTTACCCGAATTCAGATCCTAGATGCGTTTTTCGTCAAAGCAATATAGTAGAAATAAAAATTTTCCAAGCTGACCTGGCAGCTCGACCCCAGCCAGGGGCTCTGCCCCTTGGACCCCGCCAGGGGCTGCCGCCCCTTGGACCCTGCTACCAGGGGCGCTGCCCCCGGACCCCCGTACATAGATTCCGTAACGGCTTCTAAAACACAATCAAAACACATTTTTCAAGTAAAACGCCACGAAATCAAAATAATAATAGTTGAGATTATTATTACAAATCCGTCACCAACGGGCCGTACATGTTTTCAAACACTTAACAAATCAACCAAATCGTAGTAATTTGGACATATATATAGTTGTGTAACAACTACAAGGGTCATCTTTTGAGATACCCAATCATGATTATAACCATCGCGTGTCGTGGACACCCTCAGGTTACAAGTCTTTGGACTTCATACTCGGCTAATCAACTTACGTTTGTTTAAACGCTTTCAGACTCAGGTGAGTCTCATAGCCCCTCTTTTTACTGTTTTACTCAGGGGTGTGATATATTGCTCAACTTTTAACATGTGAACGCAAGTACCAACTTTTCATATACTACATGAGTTTTTCGAAACTAATCATTTTAAAGTCCTCCGTCAGCATAGTTGTTAATACGTTGTAGCGTGAATATTAGTATATGGTACCATATAGGATTGACCCACCTCGTTCGGGTTAGCAAGCACTAACCGGGTAAACGAACGTACTAATATTTGGGAAGACGAATGTGGATTAGGCATTCGTGGAGGCACCTCGCCCGGAATTCTCTATAGGGGACCCGGCCCTCGAGTTAAGCTCAACTATGTGCTCATGGCTGTATACACGATGATTATCATTTAATTGCTGGATGCAATTCACTATTTAATTGCTGGATGCAATTCATTATTTAATTGCTGGATGCAATTCATTATTTAAATCTTGCGGTTCATACGATATTACTTGATTTCAAACCTGTGAGCTCACCAGCTTTATAGCTGACCTTTTAGCATATATCGCAGGTACCCAGCAGTAGGATGTTTCTGCTTCAGGATTTAGCTCGAGTCAGCATACAGACGATTGAGATTTTCTTGCATTAGTATATTTTGTACAAGTTCTTATGTACTGAAATCTCATTTTATTTAAACTCGAGCTTTGTAAAGCTTTAAATGTTGTAAACATTTAAGTTATCAATATATTTAGTTAAAACGACGCATATAGAGTCGTTTGCTATTTATCTTTGTGCCTTGTTATTGATTAGTAACACCCAAATCAAGCTTCCGCAAATCATTCAATTTGGGGGTGTTACATAATATGTGTATAAAATTAAGACAAAATTACACGGATCGTCCCTGTGGTTTGCTCCAAATAACACTCCCCGTCCATGTACTTTTTTTTACGTAGATCATCCCTGTAGTTGCAATTTGTTGCGTAGATAGTCCTTATATCTAATGATTGTTAGTTTAGTCCGTTAAAGGACCTTGAATGTAACAATGTTAATGGCAGAGGCTATTCGTGTAAATTTTATTTTTTAAAAATGAAAATAATTTAATGCATTTTTTAGTTGAAATTAAGCAAATTGTTTTTAATAAACTTTTCAATTCAATTTAACTATTTTAATTGATTTTTTTAATATTTATATTTTTTTTGTGACAATTGAAATGATCAATTTGTTTATTCTAGTTTCGATTTCACATATCTTACGTTCGTTTTCCCTTTTCAGTATCTTTTTTTAAAGAGAAAATTGCTCATTTCGTCCCCGTGTTTGTCTAAAATATCATAGCCCGTACTTCCCAGGATTCTATTTTATCATCAATCCAGTCCCCGTTCACGTTTGTTCTTTTTCTTATCAATGAATAGATCTCTTTACTTGTATGACTTAGATGTCTCGTATTTCTCGAAAAAGTGATTCGATTGATGGGATTTGGTATGATACTTATGAGATCGATGATATCGATGAGATTTATATTCAAATATTTCTTCTTAGAGCGTATTGATTTGACCCCATAAGCGGGACCACCACCCAATAGCACATTGCCACCTAGAGAATCTCCTAATTGTTTCAGAGCAACTAGAAAGAGATTCTTTAACCAGAAAGAATTCGGTTCAGATGTAGGATACCTATCCAGAAGTTTTCGCAACTCAATCATAGATGATGGAATCATCAAAGATTTGACTTTTTCGAACTCTGTCTGTAATTCACTAGAGGCCCCGAAAACAAAGAGAAGATGTGTACAAACTCCTTTCGTGTAAGGACTTTTTAATTTCATTGCATTTTTTAATTTTATCATATACATAATTCGCGTAAATATAAAAATAAAATACACATTCGATGGCCCGTGTGTATACACGAGTTTGATGTCTAGTAGTACAATAAAAGGTACTCTACTTATCACCTAATCATATTTAAGATACCCAACTTTAATTTTTTCAATTTAAGGTATCAAACTTTTAATCGTAATCAAGTTAGAGACGCGAATTTCACAAATGACGAGCTATTTCCGAATTTCTTTTTTATAAAATATCTACTTAATCAACTAATATTCCTCAATCAATTTTGAAAAATATTGAGTGAGGAGAGAGAATTTAACAAAAACTGTTCACGAAATGTCACAACTCATCCGTAGTCAATTACATCAAAATGGGCACATGACCATGAAATCAAATTATTGAGGTGGGATCAAAAATTTAATGGATATGAATGATTGTATTATGAAGAAAAAGGGTTGCTACAGCCACCACGAAGTGAAAAATTACTATCTTTTCACATCTTCTAACAATCGAACCGGTAACACGAACCCAGATCCAAAGGAACATTAATCTAACACCACCGCCATCAATGTCGAATCTGGAAATACGAACCCATCGCCGTCTCTCTTCTCCGATTGTGTCTTAATACAAGCGAAGTTTTCGAATTCAAACCCAAATAGTCAGGTGGCGGCGAGCCAAAAGGTGGCAGTGGCGTTAACGGTGACAACGAGTAGATGCAAAGATGGCCGGAAGACGATGGTGGGTTCTACCGACTCTATCGATTGTTGTTCAATGCCGATCGATTAACACCACTGGCCGAAAAATAGAGTGAGACCAAACAAAAAACAAACCCCAACCTGCACCGTCGTGATGATTTCGATGAACGCCGCAAGTGAGAACCGTAGTGACCACCACTATTAGAACCCTAAATTGCACCGTCGTAAACGATAATCTCGGGTAACGAGGCTCAATAACCGTCGGGTTCAGTAGATCCGTCAGTGGCATCTTCATTCGCTGGACCTTCGATCTACCTCTTCCCCGTTCTCGATTGGTTAAAGCTGTCGCCGAAAATGCACAATAAACACACAATATGAAAAATAAATGGTACCAGTAACAATGGATGTAAGATCAGATGCACACTAATGTTTAATTATGATATTATATTGGTTTAGATTTTGATTTTTGATATGTGATTTGTGATTCGAAAATTATTTGTTTATCTAAAGAAAAAATATAAAGATAAGACGGTTTGTTGGTTTCTGTTGATAATGATGAATCACCGTGAATGGTGATGTTTTTTTTATGCTTTTTTGGTGATGAAAGATGCTAAATACAACATCATTAATCTATTAGTAATAAGTTAATATGGAGTATATGGTTTTATAAATAACTAGTCAATAACTAGTCGGTAACCCTCGCAATGCAGCGATAATGTATACAAAAATGTAATAGTGATCGCCAACATAAAGATAATGGGTGTATAAGTTGAGGGTTTGTGTTCGTATAGGTTTGTTTGTATTCGTTTGACATATTGACAAACGAATGCAATAATTTATATGTTCATTCGTTTGCGTTCACGAACATGAACAAAAAAAAGTTCTTTTAATTTATCCTTTTACGTCTGTTCATTTGTTTGATAAAACTCAATGAACGAACATGAATATGCTTAGTTCGTGTTCGTTTGATTCGCTTAGACGCCTAATAACATTATAACAATTTGTTATATTTGTATCATCGCATTTCTATTATTACCATGAATATTCGGTAAGCATTATGAAGTTGATTTTTTTATGAATTAAATACCAATTAACAAAGTTAATACAAAATAACATGCAAGAACAATTGGTCTAAACCAAAATATTGCTACGAAATAAAGTTGAAGTGTTCAACATCAAGAGAAGAATTAAATTGATATAATTATATTTATCGCGAATCAGACAATTTAGACTCGCACTTATATATTACACTTAGATTAGAATACATTATGTTTTATTGCAATTGTTCAAACAATCCGTTGATTACTTTCTAGTTAATTTAAAACATAAAGACGAATATTAATATGCTGAAATATTATAGATATTAGTATATATTGTGATTGAGTAATAATGAGTAATACATGGTTAAACTTACCATATTAGTTTGGTCAAATGAAAGGGTAAAATAGGTATTTCCCATATTCCATTTACAAGTTTTTAAGGCTTGCACCCTAAATGCATTATAAGGGTATAGATTTTTGAAATTAGGGTACCGTTTAAAAGAGGAAGTAGATTAATACTCCGTATGTGTTTTTAAATAATTTTGTTAATTTTCTTAGTTGAACTTTATAAAGAATACAAGGGTGTTTTGGTCATTTTAACATGACTTAATGGAGAATGTTAATAGATTTAACGGAATGGACTATCAGTGAGCAAAAATAGCAAATATAGGGATGACTTGTGATATTTCATCAACTCAAGGACGGTGTGTGATTTTTTGGACAAACACGAGGACGAAATGGGCAATTTTCTCTCTTTTTTTTAAAGAAACACAAGTACTCAAACACCCATATATATCATGAATAAATACATTTTCCATGAATATTTACATAATAGTCCACCTCACGATTTGAAGCCACAACCTCAAGGTTCATACAAGTTATTGTTCGATCTAGGTTTTGTTTTTTCAAAGTTTGAGATAACTTTATCATATTTTTTCAATTTTATTTTGTAATTTTCAGATTTGATAAATTTAGGAAGCGGTTAATTCATGCGTATTTGTCGGTGAAAATAATTGTGATCAAATGTGACAATTATTGGTAGTGATTGTTTGAAAATTTTAATAATATTCTTGGTGAATTAGTGTAGATGAAATCATTTGCACAAACTAGAATGATTAAGTTGATCATTTTTATTGTCAAACAAAAAAAATAAATAAATAAATTTTTTTTAATAAAAATAGTTAAATTGAATTGAAAACTTTAGTAAGAGACTTTTACTAAACTTTTCAATTCAACTTAACTATTTTTATTAAAAAAAAATTATTTAATTCAATTAGAAAAGAATATTGTATAAATTTGAATTTTTAAAATTAAAAAATATACAAATAGTCTCTATCATTAATAGTATTACACTCAAGGTCCTTTAACGGATTAAACTAACGCTCGTTAGACATAAGGACTGTCTACGCAACAAATTGCAACTACAGGGATGATTTACGTAAAAAAAAGCACATGGACGTGGAGTGTTATTTGGAGCAAACCACAGGGACGATCCGTGTAATTTTGTCTTATTAGATTGAACTTTGGTGCTGTTTGATGAAACTAGCCCAAGTGGATCAAGATAGATGGTCATGACTTAGTTAACTCTTTAAGTCTGGTTTATGTAGATTTGGATGTGGATTGGTAAGTTTTCTGCATAGTATTTCATGAGTTTAAAGACTTTAGTACCACAAGTTTTCAGTCGAGGCATTTCAAAACTTCTTATATATTTGCTATAGTACATCTCTTTAGCATAATTATAGCCAAAGGCCTACAATGGCAACTTTTTTGAAGTGTTGAAACATCCAGATTATAATGTTAGAAGTTATTTCATAATTACTTTAATATAGTTTTAGTCTTAATCTGCGGTGGCAATCTTGACCCATTTACTTGTGGTTTAGTCAATTCGTCTTATGTGTTTAGATCATTATCGCGCCAAACTTCAACTATTGGCAATCAGACCTTACCCTATGGCCTAAGCTGACATCTTTTTTAAAGTGTTCAGTCTCCACACAATAGCTCATAACTTTAGAAACGGAGACCTGTATCCTGTCACGAAGCCCAGCCACACCACCATCTATCCTTAAGCCCTCATCACCAGTCAACATTCGTGGCACTGTCGCACCCCCAAATTCGGGTTGCGGAAGCGAATCGGGTCGGGGCGCGAATAATCAATAATCAAAGCACACCAGTTATATAATGAACGACTCTATATGCGTCGTTTACAAGTTACATTAATATAATGTAAAAGTTTTACAAAGTAGTAATAGTTACAAAAGCTCGTAAGCCAAATGTGAGAGATTCTAAGGCATATCTAATTGTACAAAATGTTGAAATGCAGGGGAATCTCCTGGTGTCTGTATGCGACTCGAGCTAATAATCCTGAGCAGATCTACTACTGTTGTGTACCTGAGAATACATGCTATAAGGTCAGCTAAAAGCTGGTGAGCTCACAGGTGTAATGATGAAACAACAATGTATGAACCACAAGATTTAGTATAATGATTTGAAATCAATCAAATAAATGTGTATATTACTGCCATGCGCTCATAGTTTGAGCTTAACTGAGGTGTCAGGATCATAATCAAGTGCCTGATCGAGTTTGCCTCCTGCATGTGCCTAATCAACACAAGTATGAACAAATGATAATGCGTCCGTTCGACCACAGTCGTGGTAGCGCGACTACCACGGACGGGGATTGTCAATCCCATATGGTACCATACACTAACACTCGCGCTAAATCCATACTAACAAACTATAATGTGGAGGGCTTCATGATTAGTAAAAACAACTCATGCAGTCAATATATCGAGTTTTATACTTGTGTTCACATGTAAATAAGACTGAGTATGTATTCCCACCCCTGGGTTTAAAACAGTAAAAGGAGGGGCTATGAGACTCACCTGAGTCTGATGAATGCGTAGCAAAATCAGTGCTAGAATGTCCGTAGACTGTAACCTGCCTGGCGTCCTAAACGCGCAAGGTTATAATGTATAAGTAGATGTCTCAACAGACCATCTATGCTAGTTGTTCATTCAACTAGTAATGTCCAAATGATTTGGTTCGTTTGATTAGGTTTGAGTTTTGAAAACATGTACGGCCGTTGGTGAGTTTTCGTAATAATAATTCAAAAGTATTATTATTATATGTTTCGTTGTATTGTATATTTATCAAAGTATATGTAATTCATGTACGAGTATTATCGTATAAGGTTTGGTTACTGTAAGTGTTTGACACTTAGTGAAATTTGAGTTTTCAAGGTTCTGTGATGTGCGACGTAAAGGTTTGTGTCGCACCACGCGACATTCGTAATTTAATGCGACATAAGGTGTTGTGTCGCAGTATGCGACAATGATAAATTCTGCGACGTGAGAGCTTGTGTCGCTATGTGCGACGTTCGCAACTTAATGCGACATAGAGGATTGTGTCGACGCTATAGGCGACATTCAGTCCAGTGCGACATAAGTGTTTACGTCGCTAAGTGCGACATTGAAATTTGTTGCGACGTAATTGTTGCATCGCAGATTGCGACATAGTTATAATTTAGCGACATAATGGCTTGTGTCGCAATAGGCCAGGGCCTTCTGCGACATAACAGGCTGATCAAAAGTTCAAGTGTCGGGTTTATGGTCAAACGACCTTGGTTTGACTAGAAACTTTTACCCAAGTCTTAAAATAGTTTATAGAGCCTAAGAAAATTATTGGTTCGTGTCGGGGTTAGCCCGAAGTCTCGGTTTTATAAAATTGTCAAAATCAGTCCCTATGTTGTGTTTTTTGTTTTTGTCGGTTCGTTTCGCCTCTCGTTTTTGAATGTTCTAGTCCGAATCAAGTCTAACCAAAAATCACAGTTGAGCATCCATATGTCTAGTATCTTACCTAATTTTCCCGTGAATTATAGAGGTCATTTTGTTAGGTAATTGAAATCGAGAACGACACGTGGTCGGTTTTGGTCCAAAACAGACTGTCGCACACAAATCGGATTTTCTGGAAGAATCGGTGTGTTTCTAGGAAAAGTGTTAATCACGAAAGTTGTAGACAACAAACATATGAAGATTTTGGTATAAAATTCATGCGTTGATTCGACCTAGAACTCAAGATATGGTCGTTTTCGTGGGACTGTTTTTAGAGACAGAAAACTGTGATACGTATATGTTGATAAAAACGTGTTTAAACTTTAGTTTTGGACATTTTCTTGTTAAATGAGCAACTAAACATGTTAAACAACATTAAGCAAGTAAATCTAGTGAAAAGTTTTGAGAATTTTTTACAAGAAAAGATGATCTAAAGAGATGATGAAGACGGTTTGCTCGGTTAGCTCTTCCTCTTCGTTTCCTTCCTTTTTCCTTTAAGAAAAGTGGTGGTAATTGATGGTGGATTATGGTGGTGGCTTGGGCCGGTTTCAAGGGAGGAGAGGAGAGGGTTTTAGAGTGAGAATGTAGTGAGAGAGTGAGGTGGTTAGAATGAAAATATTAAGGGTGTGTTTGAATGCTTATGGTCAAGAAACAAGATCCACTTTTGGTGGATCTTGTTGGGGCCGATTTTTCTCACAAAATGGGAGGCATGATTTGGTCTAAATCTTGTCTCCAAGCCCGGTATTATACCCGTGTTCGTTTACCCGATCGTTTAAACGTTTATTTATACATTAAACGTTATATATACGTGTTTGAAATAACGTCTCAATTTTCGATATTTTAGCTTGAAGTACTCACTCAATACTACTTGAAAACATTTATAACAATGTTTTGGTATTGTGTCGGTAGTGGTTTGCGTGTTCGTGTTTCGATTGTTTAATCGCGTGACGTTTTATTTAAACGTTTTTGTTATCAATATAAAATACGATAATTATAATGAAGTATTTTATCAAAATACTTTTTAATGAGTTAAAAATTTATCTCTTAGATCGGTTTCAATTGTCGGGCGCGTCTCACGCAGTTTTGTCGCGTATGATTTATTTGATACGATCCGAGTTACGCGTTAAATATTATAAACATAATATTTAATAAATAATGTGATTATTAAATAATTTCATATTATCTAATAATTTGATTCACCAACGTCCGTATTATTGTATCGGGATCCGCCCGATATGAAAATGCACGATTAAAATTTTAATCACGTACATGTATATATATATATAACAATATATATATAATGATACATACAATTATCCTATCACAACACTAATTACATGTATTAACAAAATGATTAGGTACTAATTACTAGTCCTAATTTATCGGGTGTCACATTCTCCCCTTGTTAAGAGAATTTCGTCCAGAAATTTAGCTCTGAGTCGTAGATGGAGTGGAGTTTGAGAATAGATGTGGATACTTGAGTTGCATCTGGTCTTCCCGTTCCCAAGTGAATTCTGGACCACGCTGCGAATTCCACCGGACTTTGACGATGGGAATACGACTTTGCTTTAACTGCTTGACCTCTCGGTCCATGATTTCCACTGGTGTCTCGACAAAATGAAGTTTATCATCGATATGGATTTCGTAGAGAGGAATGATAAGTGTCTCATCAGACAGACATTTCTTCAAGTTAGAAATGTGAAATGTGGGATGCACGCTACTGAGCTCGGGTGGTAGCTGCAATCGATATGCCACTGGACCGATCCTTTCAAGAATTTCGAAAGGTCCAATGTACCTGGGATTTAATTTCCCACGTTTGCCGAAGCGGATGACACATTTCCAAGGTGATACTTTGCGCAATACTCGATCCCCAACCTGGAACTCGAGATGCTTGCGTCCCACGTCAGCATAACTCGTTTGACGATCACGTGCGGCTTTCAACCGTTGTTGGATACTAATGATTTTCTCTGTGGTTCCGTGTATGATTTCAGGATCAGTGAGTTGGCTGTCTCCCACTTCGGTCCAACAAAGAGGTGATCGGCACTTACGACCGTAAAGTACCTCGAAAGGTACAGCTCCAATACTAGTATGGTAGCTGTTGTTATACGAGAATTCGCACAATGGTAAATGATGTTCTGTTGTGCTCACACCGTGTCGTTGTTTTTCAAATGATGATGCGAGCGCAGCAGGGGTTTTAAATTTATATTTTGCGGGGCTTAAATTATACGTACTACCTACTCTGGTTAGTAAGCGGTAAGTATGACCTAAGATCGTTCTATGAATCCAAACGTGTGGGCGATTAAAGTTGACATTTTCAGTAAGGGAGTATTTAGGATGGCACAAAGTAGGTAGGTTTTGGGATTTAAAGACAGATAATTAAAATGCAGAAAAGTAAATTGCAGGAAATAAAAATACAGGAAAACAGATGAAGATAAAGATGTGATTGCTGAGATTTCGATAATTAACATTTCAGGATGACAGAACGAATAGGGTTGATACGTAATGTGGTAAATAAACTACTAGGCGTAAACTCTAGAACCCTACCAACTCAGTTTCCCATTGGCGTGTCACTTGGAACTAGGTTATCGTGATTCTGATCGGAGCAATACGCAAACTTCCAATACTCATCTAGTTGAAAGATGAACAACCTATTCTGGTTTTATACCGAGGTGCATGAATCAGTAGCGTATCGTCTCATAGGTCCGATCGTTCTTAACTCCTAAGGTAATTTACTACTCTATTAGCACGAAGATTAATAGCTTTGTATGTTTGGACCGTCGATTGTGTAAGACTTAGTGTTTTAAGGATTCTAGGTCACTAAAGCTTTACTCTTATTCCTAAGTCTTGTTTTTACTCGATTAAGCTTTAATTACTTCGACTTATGGCTTAAGTTCTCCTTTTCAAACAGTTATACATCTCCAGATTATCCGCAGTTTGATAAAACGTGTTTCATATGAGGACCATGCCTTTCAATAATAGACAGTGTACTTTACATGGGATTTCCACTGCTTCTTATATCCAACACGCGGTCAAGAGTAATTGACAGTGAAAATGACACTCTAACTAATTAAATTTAAAGCAGTGCAAGAAAGTAAACCTAATATATACAGCGAGTGATTTCATTGTGTCTTACTTATTGCATGTCATGGGCACAGATAACTACTTACCATAATTAAGGTTGATCAGGTCCTAATTACTAGGTTGCAGTCACGTGGATAACTGGAAAGGGTGCTCCATAAATTAAACTTAAGTTCATAAAGTTTTTATCAGTACAAAGATTATTATCTCCTATTTTATCTGAACGTGTTTCACGAACATTATTTTATAATGCATTGATTCTCGTAGGATACACCAGTTAGTTGTGTAGTTGTACTATCCTTTCGGAGTTCCAACTTTTGAACCAGAGCTGATTCCAATGATATAACTACCTTCGGTCGTTTATCGGCTTCCGGACGTTTGTACTTTGCATGAAGCATTTCCAGCACTATACCGAATAAACAGTTGAATAGGGGCCGTTATATCATTTTACGATTATCGTGCATTGATTGTGTAATGACATCCTTACTTATAATTATCTACATCATCAGCAATCACAATAATAAACTACTCGCAAATCATGACAATAAATAAATCACATACCAGGCAATAATACATATTCAAAATATGAAACAAGACAAGTATATTAAAAGTTTAGATATCACCCGGAATTAAATGCGTAGCAGCGTATAATTATAATTGACAAACTCTTTCACACGTACAAAGATTGATCTCCGAATCTCTAGCGTTCGCCCTAGCTTCTACGTTAGTCCGTGGACTAATTACAATATTCCTAGAATGAGAAGGACTAAAAGACTACGAAAGATAATCTAGTGAGAAAGAAAGAGTGAAATATGCTAGAATGTGTGCATATGAGGTGTGTGTTACAAATGAACCTAAGCAACCTATTTATAGGTGAGTTTTGGCTCATTTTAGCATCATGAAGACTTGAGGTGCATGTTAGAAAGACTAGCCAAAAGTGGAGTGTACAACGTAAAAAGTGACCGCACCGGGTACTGTACAACGCGAAAAGTGACCGCACCAGGTACCAAAACTTGCCAAAAACGGAAACCGGGACGGGGGTGAGGAGGCCGGCGGCGCCAGCCATGTGGCCGGCGGCGGTGGGCTGGTGGCCGGCGGCGGTGGGCCCTACCCCGCCCCGTTGCGCGATTTGTTGCTTCGTTTCTTGATTCGTGCGTGTTTTCTTCGTTATATGTCCGTTTGAGTCGATTCTTTTTTTGTTGGATTCGTAATTCAAAAACGAAGATTTTGACATATGATATGCCTGAAAATGAGGTCCATAGCTCCAGATATTGCGTACGGATCATTTGGATCTTCCGGCGGGCGCGAAATCTTCATTCTTTACCCGTTTTGGTTGATTCTTCTTCTGTTGGATTTGTATTTCGAAAACGAACATCTTGAAAATAATGGATATTGGTGGAGGGCACTTAAGTCTTGAAATCTCATTTTGATGCCTTGAATCTCCAAACGTGTGTGGAATCTTTGTTTTACATCCGTTTTGCTTGATTTTTCTCGTGCAACCTTGTTTTAACCATCTTGGCATAATGTTACTGATTTGTAATGTTTTTGAATCAATATGCCAAGAATCGTTCCAGAATGAGAGAGATATCGGTAGTAAAAACGTGACTTTTTACGCGATATCATGTTCCCAGTTTGCACCGAAGTCAACTACGCAAGCTCGTAGCATGTCTTCCAGTGTTTGAATAGTTCGTTCACTTTGGCCATCGGTTTGTGAGTGGTATGCAGTACTCATATCCAGACGAGTACCCAATGATTTCTGTAATGATTGCCAAAAGCGAGAAGTGAAGCGACTATCCCTGTCAGAGATAATCGAGATGGGAACGCCGTGCCGGGATACGATTTCTTTCAGATAGATTCGTGTGAGGCGTTCCATTTTATCAGTTTCTTTGATGGCTAGGAAATGAGCAGATTTTGTGAGACGATCGACGATCACCCAAATGATATCGCAACCGCTCGGTGTTTTTGGTAGTTTAGTGATGAAGTTCATAGTGATCTGCTCCCATTTCCATTGTGGTATTTCCGGTTGTTGGAGTAATCCGGAAGGTTTCTGGTATTCGGCTTTGACTTTTGAGCAAGTAAGGCACTTGCTGACGTATGAGGCGATTTTAGCTTTCATGTTTGGCCACCAATACAACTCTTTGATGCCATGATACATCTTGTCAGATCCAGGATGTATAGAATATTTGGACTTGTGAGCTTCATGCATCACCAAGTCGCGTAGGTTCCCAAAACAGGGCAACCAGATTCGATTTGAGAAGTGTTTAACCCCGTTAGGTTTGGTTTCGAATTGTTTATCCATGTTTCGCAAGGCCTCATTTTTTATGTTTTCAGGTTTAAGTGCTTCGAGTTGAGCAGTGAGAATCTGAATAATCAGATCGCTGTGTATAGTCATACTGAGTGCTTGGACTCGAAGTGGTTTAGCGCGTTCTTTTCGACTGAGGGCATCGGCAACAACATTAGCTTTGCCCGGATGATATCGGATCTCACAATCGTAATCGGTAAGCAACTCGACCCAGCGACGTTGCCTCATGTTGAGATCCTTTTGATCGAATATGTGCTGGAGGCTTTTGTGATCTATGAAGATTGTACATTTCGTGCCATACAGATAGTGTCTCCAGATTTTGGGTACAAACACTACGGCTCCTAATTCGAGATCGTGAGTGGTGTAATTTTTTTCGTGGATTTTGAGCTGTCGGGAGGCGTAGGCAATGACCTTGTCTCGTTGCATCAACACGCAACCGAGACCTTGGTGTGAAGCGTCGCAGTATACCACGAAGTCATCGTTGCCTTCGGGTAATGATAGGATAGGAGCACTGCAAAGCTTTTGTTTGAGTAGTTGAAATGCTGACTCTTGCTTATCAGTCCAATCGAACTTCTTTTCTTTCTGAGTTAGTGTTGTGAGTGGTTGGGCTATTTTCAAGAAATTTTCAATGAAGCGCCGATAGTACCCTGCCAATCCTAAGAATTAACGTACTTCGGTCGGCGTTGTTGGTGCTTGCCAGCACTTGATAGCCTCGATTTTTGCAGGATCAACATGAATTCCTTGATTGTCAATCACGTGTCCAAAGAATTGAATGGTTTGCATCCAGAACTCTCACTTGGAGAATTTGGCATATAACTCCTCGTGCCTGAGTAGTTCTAGGATGGTTTTCAGGTGTTGTGCATGTTCTTGTTCGTTGCGCGAGTAGATAAGGATGTCATCGATAAAGACAATGACAAACTTGTCGAGATATGGTCTGCACACTCGGTTCATAAGGTCCATGAATACTGCCGGTGCGTTTGTTAAACTGAAGGGCATGACTTGAAACTCATAATGCCCGTAATGAGTTCGGAAAGCAGTCTTTGGAATATCAACATCGCGAACTCGTAACTGATGATAACCTGACCGTAGATCGATCTTGGAATAATAACTCGATCCCTGAAGTTGGTCGAACAGGTCATCAATGCGGGGAAGTGGATAACGGTTCTTGACAGTTAACTTGTTCAGTTCTCTGTAGTCGATGCACATGCGGAAAGAACCATCTTTCTTTTTGACGAATAGGACCGGAGCTCCCCAGGGTGAAGAACTCGGCCGAATGAATCCTTTGTCCAAGAGTTCCTGTAACTGGGTGGACAACTCCTGAAGTTCGGATGGGGCTAAACGGTATGGTGCTCGTGCCACAGGCGCCGCTACGGGCACGAGATCAATAGAAAATTCAACTTGTCTCGGTGGTGGAAGACCAGGCAGGTCTTCGGGAAAGACTTCTGGAAAGTCTCGAACGATTGGCACATCCTCAAGTCGCTTCTCCTCTGACATTTTCTCCATGACATGTGCGAGGATTGCCTGATAACCCTTTCTCAAATACTTACGGGTTTTCATGCGGGAAATGATATTTAACTCGTCCCACCGGTCTCCCCTTGTATGACTAGAGTACTACCGGAGGCGAGGGGTATGCGGACAATTTTATCGAAACAGATGATCTCGGCTCGGTGTTTGGATAACCATTCCATGCCAATAATGATGTTGAAACTTCCAATATCGACAGGTATAAGATCAATAGGAAACAATTCATCGGCGAGGTTTAAAGTGCAATTGGGTATCACACTATCAGTTTCAATGAGCTTGCCGTTAGCTAATTCTGCAATGTACTTAGCGTCTAAGGCAACAGGAGTGATGTCAAGCAATGGACAAAATTCATCAGATATAAAACTCCTATCAGCACCAGTATCAAATAGAACACGAGCAGTTATGTTGTTGAGGAGGAACGTACCCGAGACCACATTCGGGTCTTGACGGGCTTCCCCTGAGTTCAGAATGAAGGCTCTACCTTTAGCAGTGTTGTTGCCCTAGTTCTTCAGCTTTGGACAATCATTCCTGAAATGTCCCGGATTGCCGCACTCGAAGCAGGCTTTGGGTTGACTGGTGTTGGTGTTGGCAGTGGTAGACCTGCAGTCTTTAGCCATATGCCCATAACGTTGACAATTCGTGCATGGAGTACCGCAAGGACCATCATGATGTCTGCGGCATTTAGAATAGCAAGGCTTGCTCCCAGTGTAGCCCTTTTTGAGTTCAGGACCAGAGGAGTAAGCCTTGATGGTGTTAGGCTTCTTTGATGATTGGGAGTTGTTGTTGTTCCCAAACCATTTGCGCTTATTATCTCCGGATTGGTTTGAGTTGGTGTTGGCAGCAGGTGTTCTTCGGCGAACCACTTGTGCCATGAGATTGTGTGCCATACGAACGGCACCTTGAATGGTTGTGGGGTTGGAAGCAGTGACCATACCCTGAATGCGTGGGGGAAGTCCCTAGATGTAACGTTCAATCCGCTTATATCCCGGATCAACTAAGGATGGGCACAGCAGTGCCAGCTGATTAAACCGGGTGGTATAATTGGCAATATCATTGCCTTGTATGGTGAGGTGCCAGAACTCGTTTTCCAGTTGTTGAATCTCATCTCTTAGACAGTACTCGTCCTTCATCATCTTCTTCATTTCTTCCCAGGGAGTCTGATAAGCATTGTCAATGCCCACAGTTTGAGCATAGGTGTTCCACCATGTTAGAGCACCATCCATGAAGGTGCAGGTGGAGTACTTGACTTTGCGGTCTTCCTGACAGTTACAGATCCGGAAGACCGACTCCATTTTCTCCATCCAGCGCAATAAACAAATAGCACCCTCGGTGCCTTTGAAGTTAAGTGGTTTATTGTGACACCCCCAAATTTGATGATTTGCGGAAGCTTGAATTGGGTGTCACTAATCAATATACAAAGCACATAAGATATAATGAACGACCACTATATGCGTCGTTTTAAACTTGTATAGATAAAGTAAATGTTTACATCAAAATATTGTTACATTAGCTCAGTTCCTGAAATTGAGAGATTACATAGCATAATTACTTTTACAAAATATAATAATGCAGTCCAATCTCTAGTTGTAAGTATGCTGACTCGAGCTAATAATTCCTGCTTGTACAGCCAAACTACTGCTGGGTACCTGTGATAAATACTAAAATGGGTCAGCTAAAACGCTGGTGAGCTCACAGGTTTGTATGTCAATGTATAGTTGTCAGAACCGCAAGATTTATATTGAATTTAAAATGCAATTAAGCAAAATAAAAGTTATACTGTCCATGAGCACATAGTCTGAGCTTAACTTGATTTGTCAGGCCCACTTAAGGAAACCTAACTTGAAATGCCTCCTACGAGTGCCTAATCAACACTCGTCTTCCCAAATGCTAATACATCCGTTTGACCGGTTAGTGCGTGCTAACCCGGATGAGGATTGTCAATCCCATATGATATCATATACTAACATTCACGCTATAAAATACTAGAGACTATGCTTATGGAGGACTTTAAATTGATTAGCTTGAAACTCATGTAGTATTTGAAGTTTGGCACTTGCGTTCTACTTGTAAAACAAAATCGAGTAGTAATATCACACCCCTAGTTGTAAAGCAGTGAAAATGGGGCTATGAAACTCACCTGAGTCTTGAAATGTTAAGCAATTAAACTTGAAGTAATTAGCAGTGTGTTGGTGTCCAAAGACTTGAAACCTGAATGTGTCCACGACACTTGAATTGTTATTAATTGTATTGGTATCTCGAAAGACTACCATTGAAATTGTTTGTCTAACTTAATGTCCAAATTACCCCGATTTGGTTGATTGTATTGTTACAAGTTACTACGACTTGTTTGATTGAATTGACACAAGTTACAACGACTTGTTTGAATAAATTATCTAAGTTACTATGACTTAGTTGATTCAATTGTGTATTTGAAAATGTGTACGGCCCGTTGGTGATTTAGTTGAAATAATAAAAATTCTAAAATGTTGACTTTGCTACAGTACTGCTACAGTACTGCTACAGTAAATTTGACTTTTTTTTTTTGAACAGTAACTTTGACTTCAAAATTTTGAGGTTTGAAGATTCTGTTTTGTGCGACGTAGCCTGCGACGTAGGCTGCGACGTAAGAGTTTTGCGACGTAAAGGGTTACGTCGCTAAGGTCAACAGTGCTAAGTCAATAGCGACGTAGGGTGCTACGTCGCTTATGCGACGTAGGTTCGTTTTTGCGACGTTAAGGTCTGCGTCGCTATGTGCGACGTTCGCAAGTCAATGCGACGTAATAGGCTGCGTCGCTGTATGCGACGTTGGGGATATAATGCGACGTAGGTCGCTACGTCGCATCTGCTCCAGACCAAATGCGACGTACGGGGTCTGATCGGAGTTTCAACTCCAAAAACGCGTTTTCCGGCCATCGATCGGCATAATATTTTTACCCAACCCATTTTAGGACATTACAAGGTTATACAAACAACTAGCAAGTTATAAAACTTAAAAACGGGAGTTTTCGGAGTTGTGTCGGAAACTTACAAATCGCCGAAATGAAATTCCGGAAAGGTAGGATTGTAGATCGTCGCGAGGTGGTAGTTTATTTCCAAAGGGGCTTGAAGATCCGAGGTCGTTTAGTAGGTTTATTTTGCGTTTTTCGTTGATTTTGGTGTTGGTTTAGTTGAAAGAAATAAGAGAGGAGAGAGGTAGAGAAAAAGAGAAATGAAGAAAGTGGGTGGAAGTGGGGGTTAAATCCCCATTTTCGCCCCGCGTTCCCGCTCCGTGCGGTGTTCGTTTGCTCCGTCGTTTAAACGTTAAATAATTATTTTAAATATTGATTGGAACATTTTAAAATACAATTTATTACGCCATATTTTATTTAGATATTTTACTAATCACATTATATTTGAATTATAAAAAGGTAAGTTAATTTGTTTGCGCGTTTTACATTTTAAATTGTGTAACTTTCTGATTGTACGGTACGAATGAATACGAAGTATTATAATAATAATACTTTTGACATAAAATCGTTATTTAATAAAAGTTGGTCACCAACGTCCGTATTTATTGTATCGAAATTCATTCGATTTGAGATTCGTACGATTTAAACAAACCGCATAATTGTAGATATATATTCAACAATATATATATAATAATTGATACATTAATTAGCCTAACACAGAACTAATTACATGTATTAAAACTTTATTAGGCACTAAATTATAGTCCTAAATTGACGGTTGTCACATTCTCCCCCTGTTAGAAGAATTTCGTCCCGAAATTTATGTTGAAGTTGTGTTTGACGTTGAATCAGTGAAGAGTTGAGGATACTTGAGTCGCATTTGGTCCTCCCGTTCCCAGGTAAATTCCGGACCGCGCCGCGAATTCCACCTAACCTTGACAATGGGAATACGACTTTGTTTAAGTTGTTTGACCTCACGGTCCATGATCTCGGCGGGTTCCTCAACAAAGTGAAGTTTCTCGTCAACTCGAATTTCATCGAGTGGAATGATAAGTGTCTCATCAGACAGACACTTCTTCAGATTTGAAACATGAAATGTGGGATGCACGCTGCTGAGTTCAGATGGCAGCTGCAATCGATAAGCCACTGGACCAATCTTTTCAAGGATCTCGAATGGTCCAATGTATCTGGGATTCAACTTCCCTCGTTTGCCAAATCGGATTACGCCTTTCCAAGGCGATACTTTGAGTAGAACTCGATCCCCAACCTGGAACTCGAGTGGCTTGCGTCTCACGTCAGCATAACTTTTCTGACGATCACGCGCGGCTTTGAGCTTGTTTTGAATTTCGACGATTCTCTCGGTCGTCTCATGAATGATTTCTGGACCTGTGAGTTGGCTATCCCCAACTTCAGTCCAACAGATAGGTGACCGGCACTTACGACCGTACAGTGCTTCGAAGGGGGCAGCTTTGATGCTGGTATGATAACTGTTGTTGTACGAGAACTCGCACAATGGTAGATGTTTTTCCCAGTTTACACCGAAGTCTACTACGCAGGCCCGTAGCATGTCTTCCAGTGTTTGAATGGTTCGTTCACTTTGGCCGTCGGTTTGAGGATGATATGCGGTACTCATATCAAGTCGAGTACCCAGAGATTTTTGAAGTGATTGCCAAAATTGTGAAGTGAAACGACTATCTCTATCGGAGATAATTGAGATTGGAACACCGTGTTTGGTCACGATTTCCTTCAGATAAATGTTAGTGAGGCGTTCCATTTTGTCGGATTCCTTGATTGCCAGGAAGTGAGCAGACTTTGTGAGACGATCCACGATCACCCAAATGGAATCGCAACCGTTCGAGGATTTGGGTAGTTTGGTTATGAAGTCCATGGAAATTTGTTCCCATTTCCATTCAGGAAGACTGGGTTGTTGAAGTAAACCAGAAGGTTTCTGATATTCGATTTTGACCTTGGAGCAAGTAAGGCACTTGCTGACATAGGTGGCGATTTCAGCTTTCATGTTCGGCCACCAGTAGAAGTCCTTGATACCGTGGTACATTTTATCGGATCCCGGATGGATAGAATATTTGGACTTGTGAGCTTCATCCATCACCAAGTCTCGTAGGTTCCCAAATTTAGGCAACCAGATTCGGTTTGAGAAATACCTAATCCCGTTAGGTCTGATTTCGAATTGTTGATCCATGCCCCGCAAGGCTTCATCCTTGACGTTTTCGTGTTTTAAGGCTTCGAGTTGAGCAGTGAGAATTTGAATGTTTAAATTGTTGTGAATGGTCATACTAAGGGCTCGAACCCGAAGTGGTTTCACTCGCTCTTTTCGACTGAGGGCGTCAGCAACAACATTTGCTTTGCCTGGATGATATTTGAGTTCGCGGTCGTAATCGGTAAGCAACTCGACCCATCGACGTTGCCTCATGTTGAGATCCTTCTGATCGAATATGTGTTGAAGGCTTTTATGGTCGGTAAAGATTGTACATCTGGTACCATAAAGGTAATGTCTCCAGATTTTGAGGGCAAAAACGACAGCTCCTAGCTCGAGGTCGTGGGTGGTGTAATTCTTTTCATGAATCTTAAGCTGTCGGGAAGCATAAGCTATGACTTTGTCTCGTTGCATGAGCACACAACCGAGACCTTGATGAGAAGCATCGCAGTATACCACGAAGTCATCGGTGCCTTCGGGTAAAGATAGGATAGGAGCACTGCAAAGCTTTTGTTTTAAGAGTTGGAATGCCGACTCTTGTTTCTCAGTCCAGTCAAACTTTTTGTCTTTCTGGGTCAGAGTCGTGAGTGGTATGGCTATCTTGGAGAAATTTTCAATGAAGCGTCGATAGTACCCGGCAAGTCCCAAAAACTGCCGTACTTCGGTTGGAGTGGTTGGCGATTGCCAATCTTTGATAGCCTCGATTTTTGACGGGTCGACATGAATCCCCTGACTGTCAATCACGTGACCAAGAAATTGAACGGTTTTGATCCAGAACTCACACTTAGAGAACTTGGCATAGAGCTCCTCGTGTTTAAGTAGTTCAAGGATGGTTCTGAGGTGTTGAGCGTGTTCTTCTTTGTTTCGTGAATATATGAGAATGTCATCGATAAAGACAATGACAAATTTATCCAGGTAAGGTTTACACACCCGATTCATAAGGTCCATGAATACAGCCGGTGCATTGGTTAGGCCGAATGGCATCACTTGAAATTCGTAATGCCCGTAACGGGTTCTGAAAGCGGTTTTTGGAATATCGGCATCGCGAACACGCAATTGGTGATAACCGGATCGGAGATCAATCTTTGAATAACAACTCGACCCTTGAAGTTGGTCGAACAAATCATCGATTCGAGGGAGTGGATACCGGTTCTTGACAGTTAACTTGTTCAACTCTCGATAGTCGATACACATTCGAAAAGAACCATCTTTCTTCTTAACAAATAGGACCGGAGCTCCCCAAGGTGAAGAACTCGGCCTGATAAATCCTCGTTCCAGGAGTTCCTGTAACTGGGTGGACAGCTCCTGAAGTTCGGATGGAGCTAAACGGTATGGTGCTCGAGCCACAGGCGCAGCACCTGGTACAAGATCGATTGAGAACTCAACCTGTCTTGGTGGTGGTAGACCAGGTAGTTCTTCAGGAAAGACTTCCGGAAAGTCTCGAACAATTGGAACATCCTCAAGTCGCTTCTCCTCCGACTTTTTCTCCATGATGTGCGCGAGGATTGATGGATAACCCTTTTTCAGAAATTTTCGGGTCTTAAGACAAGATATGATGTTAAGCCTCGTCCCTCCGGTCTCCCCCTGTATGACTAGGGTTCTACCGACAGTGAGAGGTATGCGAACAATTTTGTCGTAGCAGATGATTTCGGCTCGATGTTTGGACAACCAGTCCATGCCTACGATGACATCGAAACTTCCTATCTCAATAGGCATAAGATCTATGGAGAAGATTTCGTCGGCTAGATTTAAAGTGCAATTAGGTATCACACTATCGGTTTCTATCTGTTTGCCATTTGCTAACTCTACGGTGTACTTAACGTCTAAAGCAACAGGTGTAATGTCAAGTAGAGGGCAAAATTCATCGGAAATAAAACTCCTATCGGCACCAGTATCAAATAGTATGGAAGCAGTTAAATTGTTGAGGAGGAACATACCCGTGACCACATTCGGGTCCAGACGGGCGTCCCCTGAGTTGATCACGAAGGCGGTACTTTTGGCGTTGTTGTTGTTGCGGTGGTTGTTGTTGTTGCCCTTATTCTTCAATTTTGGGCAAGAATCCCTGAAGTGTCCTGGGTTTCCACATTCATAGCAGGATTTAGGTTGTCGGGTATTTCTGTCAGAGGGGTTGTTGTTGGATTTGGGGGTTCGGCAATCCTTAGTCAAATGCCCGTACCTCCTGCAGTTGTTGCAAGGAGTACCGCACTGACCAAAATGGTGGTAGTTACACTTGGGACAATAAGGCCTGTCCCCGGTGTAGCTGCGGGTGGTTTCAGAGTTGGTGTTGTAGACTTGGATGGCGTTGTTTTTCTTGTTTGAGTTATGGTGGTGTTCAGTGGATTTGCGTTTGTTGTTGTTGGAGGATGAGGTGTTGGAGGTCTCACGGCTGACAACTAGAGCCATGAGTTCGTGGGCCAATCGAATGGCACTCTCAGTAGTAGTTGGTTTGGATGAAGCAACGTTTCCCTGGATGTTCTCGGGAAGTCCACGAATGTATTTCTTAATGCCCTTACTTTCTGGTTCGACTAAACCTGGGCATAATAGAGCAAACTGCTGAAATTTGGTGGTATAATCAGCGACATCATTTCCCTGCACCTCCAGATGCCAGAATTCTTCTTCCAGCCTGTGCAATTCCTCTTCAGGACAGTATTTCTCTGTCAGTTTCTTTTTCAGTTCGGCCCAAGGAAGTCGATTTGCAACCTCAAGGCCTACGGAGTTTGCGTGGGTTTTCCACCACGTGAGTGCACCTTCCTGAAAGGTGTAAGCAGCGAATTTGACTTTGTTGTTCTCAGTACAGTCGCAGAGACTGAAAACAGATTCCATGCGCTCAATCCAACGGATCAAGCCAATGGCACCTTCCGTGCCCTTGAAGTATAACGGTTTACAGCTAAGGAAGTCCTTATAGGAGCTGGGTTTGGGTGGTGGAATATTGGTTGCGGTGTCCTCACTACCAGGTGGTGTTCGGGTAGCCAAGGCTTCAGTCACACTGCGGGCAATTATCCCCGCGATCTCAGCTTCGCTAAGGGTAATTTGACGACGTGGAGGCATGATGCTGAGTAAGAAAGAACAAGGAAATGAAATAAGATACTAGTCCGAGTATGATGAACTAGTGAGGTGTTTGTCATTTCGAGACAAAACGTTAGAGAGAAAGAGGCCTATATTCATATAATATAATATAGTCTAAAGTTGTAACGAGGTCTACTTATGTAAATGTATATGTATATCACATAATAACCTATTGAGTGTCTAGCACAGACGTGTTTTGAGTCCCGTTTCTCTCGAGGTCAGAGTCAACTAATGCATCCCTGTTCAACATAACTCTTTCAGATTTCACATCATCTTTCTCTAATTGTACATAGTTGATAAGGCTATGTTAAATTAAAGTCGTATGATATAATCCCTGAACTAGTCATAGCTAATAAGGAATACTGCCTAACGGTCATAGTCTAGGCCCACTACATGCAACCTAGTTCACTATAACCTTAGGCTCTGATACCAATCTGTGACACCCCCAAATTTGATGATTTGCGGAAGCTTGAATTGGGTGTCACTAATCAATATACAAAGCACATAAGATATAATGAACGACCACTATATGCGTCGTTTTAAACTTGTATAGATAAAGTAAATGTTTACATCAAAATATTGTTACATTAGCTCGGTTCCTGAAATTGAGAGATTACATAGCATAATTACTTTTACAAAATATAATAATGCAGTCCAATCTCTAGTTGTAAGTATGCTGACTCGAGCTAATAATTCCTGCTTGTACAGCCAAACTACTGCTGGGTACCTGTGATAAATACTAAAATGGGTCAGCTAAAACGCTGGTGAGCTCACAGGTTTGTATGTCAATGTATAGTTGTCAGAACCGCAAGATTTATATTGAATTTAAAATGCAATTAAGCAAAATAAAAGTTATACTGTCCATGAGCACATAGTCTGAGCTTAACTTGATTTGTCAGGCCCACTTAAGGAAACCTAACTTGAAATGCCTCCTACGAGTGCCTAATCAACACTCGTCTTCCCAAATGCTAATACATCCGTTTGACCGGTTAGTGCGTGCTAACCCGGATGAGGATTGTCAATCCCATATGATATCATATACTAACATTCACGCTATAAAATACTAGAGACTATGCTTATGGAGGACTTTAAATTGATTAGCTTGAAACTCATGTAGTATTTGAAGTTTGGCACTTGCGTTCTACTTGTAAAACAAAATCGAGTAGTAATATCACACCCCTAGTTGTAAAGCAGTGAAAATGGGGCTATGAAACTCACCTGAGTCTTGAAATGTTAAGCAATTAAACTTGAAGTAATTAGCAGTGTGTTGGTGTCCAAAGACTTGAAACCTGAATGTGTCCACGACACTTGAATTGTTATTAATTGTATTGGTATCTCGAAAGACTACCATTGAAATTGTTTGTCTAACTTAATGTCCAAATTACCCCGATTTGGTTGATTGTATTGTTACAAGTTACTACGACTTGTTTGATTGAATTGACACAAGTTACAACGACTTGTTTGAATAAATTATCTAAGTTACTATGACTTAGTTGATTCAATTGTGTATTTGAAAATGTGTACGGCCCGTTGGTGATTTAGTTGAAATAATAAAAATTCTAAAATGTTGACTTTGCTACAGTACTGCTACAGTACTGCTACAGTAAATTTGACTTTTTTTTTTTGAACAGTAACTTTGACTTCAAAATTTTGAGGTTTGAAGATTCTGTTTTGTGCGACGTAGCCTGCGACGTAGGCTGCGACGTAAGAGTTTTGCGACGTAAAGGGTTACGTCGCTAAGGTCAACAGTGCTAAGTCAATAGCGACGTAGGGTGCTACGTCGCTTATGCGACGTAGGTTCGTTTTTGCGACGTTAAGGTCTGCGTCGCTATGTGCGACGTTCGCAAGTCAATGCGACGTAATAGGCTGCGTCGCTGTATGCGACGTTGGGGATATAATGCGACGTAGGTCGCTACGTCGCATCTGCTCCAGACCAAATGCGACGTACGGGGTCTGATCGGAGTTTCAACTCCAAAAACGCGTTTTCCGGCCATCGATCGGCATAATATTTTTACCCAACCCATTTTAGGACATTACAAGGTTATACAAACAACTAGCAAGTTATAAAACTTAAAAACGGGAGTTTTCGGAGTTGTGTCGGAAACTTACAAATCGCCGAAATGAAATTCCGGAAAGGTAGGATTGTAGATCGTCGCGAGGTGGTAGTTTATTTCCAAAGGGGCTTGAAGATCCGAGGTCGTTTAGTAGGTTTATTTTGCGTTTTTCGTTGATTTTGGTGTTGGTTTAGTTGAAAGAAATAAGAGAGGAGAGAGGTAGAGAAAAAGAGAAATGAAGAAAGTGGGTGGAAGTGGGGGTTAAATCCCCATTTTCGCCCCGCGTTCCCGCTCCGTGCGGTGTTCGTTTGCTCCGTCGTTTAAACGTTAAATAATTATTTTAAATATTGATTGGAACATTTTAAAATACAATTTATTACGCCATATTTTATTTAGATATTTTACTAATCACATTATATTTGAATTATAAAAAGGTAAGTTAATTTGTTTGCGCGTTTTACATTTTAAATTGTGTAACTTTCTGATTGTACGGTACGAATGAATACGAAGTATTATAATAATAATACTTTTGACATAAAATCGTTATTTAATAAAAGTTGGTCACCAACGTCCGTATTTATTGTATCGAAATTCATTCGATTTGAGATTCGTACGATTTAAACAAACCGCATAATTGTAGATATATATTCAACAATATATATATAATAATTGATACATTAATTAGCCTAACACAGAACTAATTACATGTATTAAAACTTTATTAGGCACTAAATTATAGTCCTAAATTGACGGTTGTCACATTTATAGTTTAGAAAGTCCTTGTATGAGCAGGGCTTTCGTGGAGGTGTGTTGTTTGTGGTGTCTTCAGTGCCTGAACTTTGTGGTCGGGCAGCTAGAGCATCTGCTACCCCTTGGGCAACTAGTCGATTGACGTTACCTTGGCTAAACGTACGTCTCGGAGGCATAATGCTTGAATCAACAAAGAGAAAGAGATAAGTGAGATGTCTTGTACAAAGGTTATGATATATCACATATGTATATTGATGCCGCCCGAAGCGTTAGGTTTTGAAGCTCTCCTTTCTTGCGAAGGGAGAACCGTCCTTGTCGTCAGAGGACTTAACCGGACTAGTCAGGCTGGCGATCAGCGGGTTTTAAAATTTGTAAGTGCGGGGCCTAAGTATACTTAAAACTATGGGAGTACAGTAGTAAGTATGACCTAGGGTCATTCTATAAACCAGTTGTATTGTGAAACGTTGACGTTGGAGACGATTTATCTAACTAGTAATGGTTTTAACAGATTTTTTGGGGGTTTGTTTTTGGTTTTTATACTTAGGCAGAAAATTTAAATAAAGCAATTTAAAATATAAGTAGTTAGCTAGTAATCTAGAGGAGGTGTTTGCTATGACTTTAGTAGCCTTCTTAACTGCGATGATGTATGATTTATAAAATGATCTTAAAAGATTTGTATTTCGTTCATTCCAAGTATTAGTGGAGTAAGCACTAGTTCCCTACTGATAGATTTCTCGATCAGTATGTCACTGAGTAACTAGGCTATCGTGATTCTGATCGGAGTAGTTTATCCAGCCATACAACACTAACCAATGAAGGTATAGTGACCCTTAAATGGAAATGAATCCTGGGTGCATGAATAAGGCGACAAACCAATCTCGATGTCCGACCGTTCTTAACCCCATAAGAATACTTTAGTCTAAACAAAACATTTAAGTTCAAGATCAGGTTTTGTGTGTGTTGATCACTTTCTATCGATGGGTTTGTAAAGTCTAGGTATGATGGTTTACACAGCAGGTAACTACGGCTCTTCCCGTGGGCATACCAAGTTCTTAGCCGATTTATGGTACCTACTTTGCTTTAACCCCTAGGCTTATTTAACTAAGTTTGTATTTAAGCATAGTAATTATCCATCTTTGATATAAACCAGCCCTTACTTTAAAATCCCAATAAATCCCTAATTTATTAACAGTGTAATATTTGCGTTCAATGAGAAAACAGTATTTCCACAGTCACTGTGTACTTTGCATTCTGATGGGAAAGCAATATTTCCACAATTCCGGTGTACTTTGTGTTCAGTTTAGAAAACATTATTCCATAGTCACGATGTACTTTGCATTCAATAGTGAAAGCTTGATTTCCATGATGACGATGTACTTTGCGTTCGGTTTAGAAAACAATGTTTGCACTATTTATAAATCAGACCATGTTTTAGACACAGATAATTAAGTACCTTTGGATAGGGTTCGCGACGTCCTATCATTAAGTCCGTAATCACGTTTACTGATTGAAAGGCGTTAAGTTTAATTGAGTTTTAAAATCATAGATAGAGTGTGGATCAACACAATATAGTTTAACATTAATCAACAACGGATTGTGCCCACAACTTTCATAGCTTCGATGTTCCGTACTCCACACATTCGTGATGTTTCCGGCGCTATACAAATGAAAGCCGTATAACGTTACCTCCGTTGTTTTCAAAATGACATCATCTCAATTAATACGACTAATTACGTCATAGCAAACACGCAATAATACTACTCGCTAATCATGGCAAACAATCCTAAATCTAGCATGATAATAGTAATAACAATCATCATAATTAAAATAGATAAAGGATAGATATAACCAAAATAACAGCGTAGCTGAATACAACGTGAATGAATACAAGCGGAACTCCGAGTATCCTCCAAGCAATATTACAATATTACCCCTCTACTCGTCCGGTTAATACCGTGACTAACTAGCCGCTAACTACGAAAACTAAAAATAAAAATCTAATCTAGAGAGAGAGTAGTGAGAGAGAGATGAGAAGTGTGTGAATGATGTGAAGAATGATGTTGGAGTGTTGTGTTTTGAAATGAGGTGAAATGATCCCATATATATACTAGCTGCTCAGCCGTATTCCTCAGCCGTATTCCCACCTTCAAAATCTCAGCCGTATTTCCCAACCGTATCAAGATCCTACCTTGTACGCGCAAAATATAGAATACGGGTGAGATTGGCCGTATACGGGAGAGAATGGGGGCGATACGGGAGAGACCCAACCGTATACGGGCAAGACATGCTGTATACGGCTGGGAGGAGGCCGTATACGGTTGGGACAGGCCGTATATGGCTTGGTCTTGGCCGTATACGGCTGGGCTTGGCCGTATACGGCTTGGCTCTCCCGTATTGTGGTCCTTCGGTTGCCTAGATTCTTCATTTGGGCGTAACTTTCTCGTCGGTTCTCCATTTTGAGCGTTCTTTATATCCACGCGTTCATAATTTTCTAAGGAAGAAAATAACATAGGTTAGAGGTCATAATTCCAAGAGGAACTCAAAAAGTGCTAAAACACGTGAACGAGAATGCTTAAGATCGTTTGTGCTCTATTTTATTCGTTTTTAGGCCTTTTTGGTTGATTTTTAAAGCATCGTCTAAATTTTAGCCTTCATTATGAAATTTAGTTTAAAAATATATATTTCAAATGTTTTCATCCATAAATGGGCTAAAAAGGTGAGATAATAACGCATAAAAACTTGACTTTTTGCGTGTTATCAAATATCCCACACTTAGACTTTGCTTGTCCTCAAGCAAAACTCAAATTTCTCACTTGCTTTCCCAAATAAAATATTTGAAAGTGTTAATGCATTTTTGGATGAATCAAAATGTTAAGAGCAAACAATCCCATACACAAGTAACATATCTTGGAAAGTAAGAGAAAATAAGGTATTCGTTTCAAAAGCATGAAATAATTCTCTTGGGCACGCTTTTGGAATATACATGACTAGGCGATCTCACAAGGTGGTCACTCAATTCACTCAGAAGTGTTTCGGGTTACCTATCATTCTAATCAAACGAAATCGCTCATAAGCCAGTCATGCAGCACCCATCGTCATAGGCTTGCTCGAGAATCACATCTCCACCACTTAGGTGAGGACGGTGCTAATCATCCCAGGCATTCAAATGGGTTGTAATGTTTGGTGAGGGTTATAGGGAATGGATAAATGGGAAAATTGTTTTTAAATAAAACGGTTTTGCTTATCTTAGGCCTCTTTAAACTTATGAAAAATTTTATTTAGATAAACTTTTTAATGAAAACGGAAATGGATAACGATAAGGGAGGAGATAACTATTTTGACTTCTATCTCTTTGAAAACACATGGGAGATTCTAATATCTTTAGAGATCAGAGTTTTTCGGGAGAATCGAAGCACTTAGCTTTATTACATATTTTTCGTTTCTTTTCTTTTTCTATTTTTTTGGGCTTAGAACTTCTTTGCAATGGAATTTCTAAGGCATTTTTATTTTTATTGCCCTTTTGAGATCCTTTCTTACTTTCATTTTTTTTCAATCTTTTTGACAACTTCTAATTTACTTGGTGCCAATGTTTCGTACCACAAGATTCTCGATCTTTGAGTACTGATCATGGAAACGCACGCGAGAAGTTATGACTAAACACGAATTTGTGGATTTTAAGTGAAAGCAAAAAGAATATCTAAACAGCGTTTTTCAAAAAGTTTAAAAATTTCTAAGATAAGGTTTTGGTGGGTGTGGAAGTGAAATGGGTTTAAAGTTTGGGTTTTAAAGAAACGAAAAGGTTAAGGCTCAACAGGGTTTTCTAGGCGGATCATCAACACTTAAAATGAGTGTTGGAAGGGTTTTGGGCTTGAAGAGATATGTAAAAAGGAGGTTAAATCCTAAGGAATGTCAAGGTCCTATGATTGCACCTATACCGCGTACTGTACTCGACCAATGTGGTCTCGACATGTATAACAGGAGCAAGTTTTAATTTCGGATGCAAGCATCGGCACACACTCATCAAACGAATAGCGAAGCATTAAAAATGAATGTTTTTCATGGGCTCAAGATACCTCACTACAAGTATGGGTTATATGTGCTTAGCCATGCGATGCCCTTTCTAGATCATTATTTCAGCTCAAGAAATTCCTAACTTATTTAATCTTAGTTTCCAAAATACACTACTCATATATGAAAATGATTCCTCTCAAGACATTTTAATACAAAAAATTTGAAAAATTTTAAGCAAAAGTGAGATATTAAAATTGAGGAACATTTTCCGAGTTTGCTTTTGGAAGAAAGAATCTGACCTAAGGTATTCTATACCGCTATCCCACACTTAGAGGAACATTGTCCCTAATGTTCTCTTGAGTTGAGATTTTATTGTAAGTAAAATCCCACACTTAGAGTTTGAACATATCGGAAAATGTTACTCAAGTGTTTGTTTTGGGCTGGAATCCCACACTTAGTGATAAGTTTAGGATATGGCATAGACTACTTTGAAAAATAAAGAAAAATAATCAATATCAAAACAAGGATAAGAACGAGAGAACTCCCCTATCAACGTGTTGGAAGGAGGCTGAGAGTCTGAAGATATTCTGCCTTTGAAGAAGAGTACTTGCTAGATATCCTTCTTGCGGCAGTTCCATGAAGTTCATTCGGCTTTTGGGAAGAGCACTTGGTACAAAATGGTTAAATTCTTCATTTTCTCTACTGCTCTCTCATGTGAAAGTATCTCGTAAGTGTGAACACGCTGGATATACTTTTTAACCAACTTCTTATTTATAGCTTTTTACCGAAAGAGTGTCACTATTCCAGAATGTGAAAAGATGTTCTCTACTACAAATCATTTGTAAGACATGTGTTTTTATACGAGTTCGAGCATAATGCATGAAAGTAGCATGCAAGTACCTCAAATGCTCGAAACACATGAATTATTATTTTGAAAAATGTTTCCTAAATTCTGGAGTTAGTGATGTGGTAAAAGCTGTTAGTTTTAAAAATGAAGTGGTGTTTTGAAAGCATTTGTATATCCAAGTGTGAAAGATAGTCAGAGATACTTCACTTCTTGGTATTTTAAAATAAATACTACTAATATTAAAGGATATTTATTCCATTGGTTGCCTCCCGAGAAGCGCTTCTATTTTAAAGTCGAGGGCTCGACTCTTGTTCCTCCTGGATCAGCCGGAAGAGGAACCTCCAGGACTAGAGGTGTTGGATAATGGTGTCTTGGAGTTTTGTGGATAGAATCTGAGGAAATATCAAGTGATGACTTGGGTGATGTTCGGGATTCTTGAGACGAAGAGAGGGAAACTCTCGAAGTGTTCCTCAGCCACCCTCTACAAGTATAAGTGGTCCCAGGAGATGTCATAGACTGCTTTGGAGATGGGTCCATCGGAATCTATGAAGTAGGTCCCGTTGTACTCAAGTCTCTCACGCTTCGGTCGTTCCCGTGTTAACGAATCCATGAATCTGAAGAAGCGCAAATGGATGTCTTCATGAGTGCTCACGCTAGTGCTTCTCCCTAACTCATTGATGGACTCGAGGATGCCTTGGATAAGTTGTTCTTGATGATCGGAATATGTGAGGTCTGGTTTACGAAAGATGTTAATCATTCTATTGTAAACCTCACGCAGTCCATCATGAAACAACTGTCTGGGCTCCCCTGTGAAGACAGTACCGAAGATATCTCTAAGCTGTTCTGTGATGAAGTTCGCGGTGTTAACCATCGAACCGACAGGAATGGATGATAGGATGTCACGCGTCCTTTCATCATGGCTCACACGCTCCAGCCTTTCGATGATCTTATGAGCATGGAATTCTAGAGTGCAGTCGATGAAAAACCTGTGTGGTGAAGAATCATCGATATGATCGTTATTGGCCATAGAGTCCATCAATTCCCTTACATAACTCATCATCTGATCATCTACTTCGTCATCAGGGTTCCCAGTAGCATAGTCCATATTGTATCTGTAAGAGTGTAGAAACTCCATCTGCCTGTGTGAGTATGGAAATGCGGACCTGATTAGTGCTTCGTATACCTTGCCATATATGATTTTATGGTTTTCAAAGAACTCCAGATCGTCTGCAGATGGCTCATCATTGTTCTGAGGTTCTTGCAGAAGCTGAGTAGTGAGATCTTCGGCGAAGGCATGGATGCGGTTTTGTAGATGCTGAGGACTTCGAGAGTTGGTGGCATGAGAAACATCATATTCTGCTTCAATTTCTTCGATCAAGTCTCTCTGATGTGGCGTGTACTCAATAGTAGAATTTCTGATAATCGTCATCAAGGTACGAAAGTCATCCTCGTATTGCTCAATAGTACTGATCATCTCTTCGTGGTTAGAGACGATTGGTACTTGGATAGTTCCGAGAGGAGAATCCAGAATGGTGGAAGGTAGACGAAGGTGAATAGAGCGGATATCTATCGGAACATCGATGAATATGACATCGTCCTCGTCACTCTCTGTCGCTGGGGGATCAACCTATAGTGAATCGGGAAACTCTATAGCGGTGGATTGTGACTAAGACTCGTCGGTGATCTGAGATATCGGCTGAGAAGAGACCATCTCAATTTCCTTTTCATCCTGAGAATCGGAATCATGACTAGACCCAGAAGTACCTCCTAGCTCGAGTTGAGTACGAATTCTAGGAAAGGTGAGTGGTTCGATAAGATCGATGTCTGATGCGATGAGTTTCCTCATAGTGAGCGCGTGATTAGCATCATAAGAGTGATCTACCATTGGTTCTTCTTCCTCCGAATCACTATCTGGCAGCGGAATAAAACTTTGGGTGTAGTCTATATGCATTATCTCTGCTGTCGGAAGATATGACTCAGGAAGGTAAGTTGGTGTGGTCTAATCCTCTTATGTCTCGTCCTCCTCTTCTTCTTCTATTTCGTCTTCTTTAGTCTCTTCCCCTTCTTCCATTTCTTCTTCCTCAGTGTCGGAAGTAGTGGGCTCGTCAGACATTCGTGTGTCTGGTTCAGAATCATCATCCGAAGTAACTCTGCCTGTAGAAATCATACATATCTCCGCATGTTCGGTCAAGGCTTGGTCAGTCTGATCAATCTTGAAAGTGATAGTCTCTCCGTGAGATCTAAGACTGATAGTCTGTGAGTAAACATCGATGATAGTATACGCGGTGTTCAAGAATGGTCTTCCTAAGATGATAGGGATATCCACATCCTCCTGAATGTCCATCACTACAAAGTCTGTGGGAAATAGGAACTTATCTAACTTAACCATGATATTCTCAGCTATTCCCTTAGGGTATCTAATGGATTGGTCAGCTAGCTGGACGCTCATCTTGGTAGGCTGAAGGGGTCCTAATGTCGCACCCCCAAAACACGTGGCAGCGAAAACATGAGGTGTCAAGGGGGCGCCGACCAAATCAAATATCACAACACAAGATTAAAGCAAACGACCTCTATATGAGACGTTTGAAAATATTACATTCCATAAATTCAAATTGTTTACAACCGTTAAACAAAACATTTGAAGTTCGCATTATATAAGTAGAATTACAAAGTTACTAAATATAGTAAGATGTAATCTAGATCCTGAATGTTTGAAAACAATGCGACTCGAGCTATCCAATAGCTTCCTACTGCGGCGGGTTACCTGAGAAATACATACTAAAAAGGTCAACATAAAGTTGGTGAGTTCATAGAGATGTTAAACAATCATATAAGCGTTGGTATACAAGCAAATTAGTTTGAAATACGAGTTATGAAACACAAGATTTTTGTAGTTGTATCATTCAACAATGATAAATAAATGTATCGTTAACAAACGATAAGTAAATGTGTTGAGTAAATGTATCGTTAACCAACGATAAGTAAATATGTAGTTGCACGAATGCAAAAATATGTATACCATTTGCCATGAGCTCATAGTCCGAAGCTTAACAATGTGTGTCGTGCCTCTTTCGAGTACACGATCGTGGGTGCCCCAATGCAAGTGTCTAATCCGGTACACTCGTTATGAACAAATATTAATACGTCCGTTTGACAGGTTAGCGCGACTAACCCGGACAGGGATTTTCAGTCCCAAATAGATCTATTTACTAATATTCACGCTTTAGCAAAACTAACAAACTATGATGTGTAGGGCCTTTGTGGATTAGTGTGTTAACTCATGCAATCCGTATAGCGTTGTTTATGGTACTTGTGTTCATAAAAGCAGTTGTCCAAAGCAAGAGTAATAAGCAGTTGTAGTATGTATTCTCCCCCAAAATAGTTATAAAACAGTAAAAGAGGGGCTATGAAACTCACCTGAGTTCTAGCAAATAGTTAAGCAAGCAATATCAAATAGCAAGCAATGTGTGATCCAACGTGTAACCTTCTAACGTCCTAAACGTATAAGGTTGGATAAGTAGATGTCTTGAAAGATCATCTATGTAAGTGGAGGGTTAATGTCCACTTAAATCACAACGTAGGTGGAGGGTTAATGTCCACCTAAGGCTAGTTCATCCAACTAGTATGTCCAATAAGTTGTTTATCAAAAACGCGTACGACCCGTTGGCGAAAGTTTGTAATAATAATTTATTTAGAGATTATTATTAAGTTTGTTTTGTTGTATACTATTCATTAGTACATATCGTGTGTTGCAAACCGATTGTTTTAGTCTGTATAAGCTTTAAATCGTGGGTCAAAGTTGGTCAACTCATTGGTCAAAGATGGTCAAACCTGGTCAAACTGGTCAAACCTAGTCAAACTGGTCAAACCTAGTCAAATTGGTCAAACCTGGTCAAACTTGGTCAAACCTGGTCAAAGTTGGTCAAACCTGGTCAAACTGGTCAAGTTGGTCGATCTATGAGTCACTTACCCAATTCATGAGTCACTTACCCAATTCATGAGTCACTTATCAATTTTATGAGTCACTTACCCAATTCATGAGTCACTTAAGAAGTGTCGGGTAAGGTGATTTGGCGTCACTTAGTTAGTGTCGGTATTAATAAAAATTCAGATAAATAGGGCGTCACTATGGGAGTGTCGCTAGAATTCCTGGGGTCATGCGACACTTAAGTCTGACTTAATCTAGCCAAGTCAAAAGCGTGGTCAACTATGGCGGTTTGACCCGAACCTTTTACCCAACCCTCATTTCAGTTAAATAAGCTTATAAAATATGTCGGTTCATGTCGGAGTCGTTTCGAGATGTCGGTTTTTAAAACGCATTTTATAACTTCAAGATTTTTATATGTTCGACTTTTGTCGGGTTGTTACGCTAGGTGATTTCACCCACTTCTGGTCCAAATCAAGACTTACAATTTTTATCAAGTGTTCTTCTACTAGTCTAGATCCTAACATAAAAATTTCATCATCTATAATGTCCATTTACATTTTCAATTAATTCCGCATAAGTCCCAAACATTTTTCTCGAAAACTAACAGGTCAGTCCTATAAATCGGCTCATAGAGAAAAATGAGTGCGTTTCTGGAAAAAGTGTAAAACACGAAAGTTGTAGATCTTTTCAATACGCAAATTATAAAAAAAATAGATCTTCTAACTCTAAATATTTGATTTTATACGAATTTTTCTAATAAACTGCGATTTTTAGACAGATTTGTGCATGTTCATGAATGTGTTATAAAAACGATTTTCAACAACAATCTTGGACATATTCATGTTAGATGAACATTATAACATTAAAATCAGTAGTAAACAAGTAATAATAGTGAAGGGTTTTGATGAATCTCACAAATAAATGATGAAGAACAAGAAGAGATGATGATGATGGTGAGGATCTTGTGTGTTGCTTCTTCCTTAGCTCTTGATTAATTGGTGGTTTGTGGTGTTTTAGGGTGCTGAAAGGGCTGAGTTTTAAGCTGAGTTCTTGAGAGAAAGAGGAAGAATTTTAGGTGGAGTGTTTGAAATGAAATGAAGTGAGTGGAGTGCATGTGGGTGGAGTGTAAAGATAAAAGGAATCATCATCATCAAAATGCATGGAACAAGAGTGGAGGAGAGGGGGTGGTGGCACATGGGCCGGCCCCCATGTGGTCCCACCAAGGGCATTTTGGTCCTTTTCATGTTCTTGATTTAAGCGTTACGTTTTTCGTTCGTTTTCGACATTTATATATTCATTTATTATTTTAAGCTCACGCTTTTAATATAACTTAAATCTTGATAAATTCACTTGAGATATTTGTTACAAATACTTGAAAACACTTAAACAAAATGTTCCGTTGAATTATCGGCCTCGGTTTGCGTGTTTGACTTACAGTTATTAAATCGCGTAACGTTATTTTGAGTTCGTTTTAATCAACGATATTTTTTGGGTAAATTCCCATTGAAGTATTATTAACATACTTAATTTAAGTTGTCAAATTAATTATTGACGTTTATTTGGTCGCTGAATTAAATTCGCGCGTTATCGTTGCGTTTGAGACGTTTTAATCGAAACGTCTAGGTTTTTTTTTTTTTTCGTGTATTATTTTAACAAAATAATAAATAATGATAAATAACTTCTAAAAATGGATTAAAGTTATTTATAAAAATGTTTTCACCAACGTCGTATTTTGTGTCGGAATCCGTCCGATAATAAAATGTACGATTTAAACAAATCGCATACGTGTGTAAATATAATAACATATATTAATACACATAATGTTACACATAATTTACTCTAATTGCATGTACAATCAAAATGATTAGTAACTAACACTAGCCCTAATTGGTCGGGTGCCACATTCTCCCCCTGTTAGAAGAATTTCGTCCCTAAATTAGTTTGTTGTCATGGTCTGTTGGGCATCTAAGAATAGATGTGGATGTTTCAGTCGCATTTGGTCTTCCCGTTCCCAAGTGAATTCAGGACCGCGCCTAGAATTCCACCGGACTTTAACGATGGGAATATGACTCTGTTTCAAACATTTAACCTCACGGTCCATGATTTCTATCGGTTCCTCTACAAAATGGAGTTTATCATCGATGTGAATTTCGTCGAGAGGAATAACAAGTGTGTCATCAGACAGACACTTCTTTAGGTTAGAAACGTGAAAGGTGTTGTGCACGCTACTAAGTTGTGGGGTAGCTGCAGTCGATATGCCACCGGAGGACCAATTCTTTCAAGAATCTCAAAAGGTCCGATATACCTAGGGTTTAGTTTGTCGCGTTTGCCAAAACGAATGACACCTTTCCAAGGTGATACTTTCAAGAGTACTCGGTCCCTAACCTGGAACTCGAGTGGTTTGCATCTCACATCAGCATAGCTTTTCTGACGATCACGGGCTGCTTTCAGTCGATTTTGAATGGTCACGATTTTCTCGGTCGTTTCATGGATGATTTCAGGACCAGTGAGTTGGCTATCGCCGATTTCGGTCCAACAAATGGGTGATCGGCACTTTCTACCATAAAGTGCCTCGAAGGGTGCAGCATCAATGCTGGTGTGATAACTGCTGTTGTAGGAGAACTCACGCAAAGGTAGGTGGTTTTCCCAAGAGTTTCCAAAGTCAATAACGCATGCTCGTAGCTTGTCTTCTAGGGTTTGAATGGTCCGTTCACTCTGACCATCGGTTTGCGGATGATAAGCAGTACTCAAATCAAGGCGAGTACCAAGAGCTCGTTGAAGTGTTTGCCAGAATCGAGAAGTGAAACGGCTATCCCTACCGGAGATGATTGAGATGGGTATACTATGTCGAGCCACAATCTCTTTGATGTAGATGCGAGCCAAACGCTCAATCTTGTCGTTTTCTTTGATAGGTAGGAAATGGGCAGATTTCGTGAGACGATCAACGATCACCCAAATGGTATCGCAACCGCTCGGGGTTTTTGGTAGTTTGGTAATGAAGTCCATGGTTATGTTTTCCCATTTCCATTGAGGTATCTCGGGTTGTTGAAGTAACCCGGAAGGTTTCTGGTATTCGGCCTTAACCTTGGCACAGGTTAGACACTTGCTAACATACGTGGTTATGTCAGCTTTCATGTTGGGCCACCAATACCGCTGTTTGATGTCGTGATACATTTTATCAGAACCGGGATGAATGGAGTATCGGGATTTGTGGGCTTCATCCATGACCAAATCTCGTAGGTTTCCAAAGTTAGGTAACCAAATTCGGTTGGAAAAGTATCGGGTTCCATCGGGTTTGGTTTCGAATTGTTTTTCCATGTCGCGCAAGGCTTCGTTCTTGATGTTTTTCTCGTTGAGTGCTTCGAGTTGAGTGGAATGGGTTTGAGTAATGAAATCGTTGTTGATGGTTAAACCAAGGGCTCTAACTTGAAGGGGTTTCACTCGCTCTTTTCGGCTGAGGGCATCGGCAACAATGTTAGCCTTACCCGGGTGGTATCGGATTTCGCAGTCGTAGTCACTAAGTAATTCGACCCATCGACATTGTCTCATGTTTAAGTCCTTCTGATCAAAGATATGTTGAAGGCTTTTATGGTCGGTAAAGATTGTGCATTTGGTACCATACAGGTAGTGTCTCCAGATTTTGAGTGCAAAAACAACGGCTCCTAATTCGAGGTCATGAGTGGTGTAGTTCTTTTCATGGATTTTCAGTTGCCGAGAGGCATAAGCGATGACCTTATCACGTTGCATTAACACACAACCTAGTCCTTGGTGTGAGGCGTCGCAGTAAACTACGAAATCATTGGTGCCTGCGGGTAAGGACATGATTGGTGCACTGTAGAGTTTCTGTTTAAGGAGTTGAAAAGCTGACTCCTGTTTGTCGGCCCAATCGAATTTCTTATCTTTTTGAGTCAGGGAGGTTAATGGTTGAGCAATTCGGAAAAAGTTCTCAATGAATCACCGGTAATACCCAGCGAGACCTAAGGATTGTCAGACGTCAGTGGAGTAGTTGGAGCCTTCCAGCACTTGATGGCCTCGATTTTTTTTTTTTGCTGGATCAACATGTATCCCTTGACTGTCAACGACATGTCCTAGGAACTGTACTGTTTGCATCCAGAATTCACACTTGGAGAACTTAGCGTATAACTCCTCGTGTTTGAGTAATTCCAAAATGGTTTTCAGATGTTGGCCATGTTTGGTTTCGTTGTGAGAGTAGATCAAGATGTCGTCGATGAACACGATTACGAATTTTTCTAGATAGGGCTTACACACCCGATTCATAAGGTCCATGTATACAGCCGGTGCGTTGGTTAAGCCAAATGGCATTACTTAAAATTCGTAATGCCCATAGCGGGTTCGGAATGCGGTTTTTGGAATGTCGACGTCTCGAACGCGAAGTTGGTGATAACCAGACCTAAGGTCGATCTTTGAGTAAAAGCTCGAACATTGAAGTTGGTCAAACAGGTCATCGATTCTGGGAAGTGGGTATCGGTTTTTGATGGTAAGTTGTTGAGTTCGCGGTAATCGATACACATTCGGAAGGACCCATCCCTCTTTTTAACAAATAGAATTGGAGCTCCCCAGGGTGAGGAACTTGGTCGGATAAATCCCTTGTCCAGGAGTTCCTGTAAATGGGTGGACAACTCCTTCAACTCGGAAGGTGCTAATCTGTATGGGGCTCGTGCCACGGGTGCAGCCCCGGGCACAAGATCAATCTGAAATTCGACTTGTCTTGGTGGAGGAAGACCTGGCAAGTCTTCGGGAAAGACTTCTAGAAAGTCTCGGATGATGGGCACATCCTCAAGTCGCTTTTCAACAGACTTCTTTTCGGTTACATGGGCGAGGATTGCCGGGTACCCTTTTCTTAGGTATTTTTGGTTTTTCGTACAAGAAATGATGTTTAGATTTTGCCTACTAGTCTCCCCCTGTATGATCAAGGTTCCACCGGTAGCGAGGGGTATACGAACGATTTTTATCGAAACAAACGATTTTGGCATGATGTTTGGACAACCAGTCCATGCCTACGATGATATCAAAGCTTCCGATTTCGACGGGTATGAGGTTTATGGGGAAAAGTTCGTTTGCAAGTACGTCTTATATTATAATTTAGTAGAAATCAAACCGGTGTTTTACAAATAGACATAACAATGTCTAAGTCTTGTTTTAAAGCAGTCAATTCATGACAGTTTGTTGTTCCAATTGTAGTCAAAACATTATAGAGTAGTCATTCACAAAGTAGTCTAATCATGACTAAGTAGTTGTTAAAAATAGTTGTTAAACTCGTTGGTAAATCAGTCGTTGTAGGTATAAATGGTGATAAAACCTCGATAATACGATATGTTTTGTATAAATGAGTTTATACACTTTTGGATTTTGAAAGTTTTACTGAACATTTCTGTGAGAGATTATTGTAAAAAGAAAACCGTGTTGAAAATTTTACAACGAAATCTGTTTGAAATTTCATAGTTCGTTGAAAGTTTGTGTCAATCAAATTACGTTGGAAATTCTTGCAACATTTTGAAATTCTATTTAATAATAGAATTTGTTGAAAACTAGAAGTTGTGGTAAAAGTCCGGGTAAATGTTGTAAGTCCCTAGTTCTTAGGATCGATAACTTCGTTATCTATAGTATTAAGGTGCGGAATCCCTTAATTCGGTGTTACCTTACTAATAACGAGTAAGTTCGTAATTGCGTTTACTAATACTTAACTTTAAACGATAATCCGTCAAAGCCTAGTCGTAGGTTTCGTTTTCTCTGGGTTTATCGAATTCGCAGGTATGGAATTCAGAATGCCAAAAGTTATGTTTTTCACCGAATGAAAAACATTATATACGATCAGCTTGTCTCGGCTCGCATGGGCCTGCGAGTTCATCCCAACTCGCAGCCCAAGTCCACTTAATAGACTCGGCTCGCCAGACTTGTTATTCTTTGGCTTTGCGAGTTCAGTCCTCATCTCACCTCGCTGCGACTTGAGATCTCGACTCGCCTTGCACAAAACGTATATATTTATTTCGTATTTAATAATTTGTCTAACTTAACAAAATAATATGTTTAACGAATATTACTAACAAAACAAATATTTATTTATAAATCTAAACCAATGTACAAACGTAATAATAATTACACCAGTCCTATTTCAAGCTAAATCTGTTGTCACAATCTATGTCTCAACAGACTCCCCCTTGACAATAGCTCTAGCGTCTTTATCTTCACGCTGTCTTTGATTTTCAAGAGTAAATCTTACTTCCTGCAAAAATTTTAAGCTTGATGCATGTTTTAACCATCCTGTGATAATCTCGTGCTAAATCACCCCAACCAATAGTAGATTTGATCTTGTTCTTGTACAACATAATCAGATCTTCCTTTGATAAGTTCATCAGGTGTCTTTGATCATATACACGAAGAATCTCTTTTTCGCCATCAGGATAATCATCATCAGCTTCAATCATAAAGGCTTCCCCTGTTCCAGCATCTACCCCCCAATATTTCAACTTTCCCAAAATATTCTGAGGCATAGTCTTCATAAGTATTTGCTTAATACAGTTGACCGCTGGATAAACCTTCTTCCTTCTTCTTCTTCATGTCCTCTGACTGAGTTCGTTCAGCTTTATCGTTTTTCCTTTCCTTGGCTTAATCTTCGAGAACTTCATAGATAATCCTTCAGTCCTAATGATACGCTTAACATACTTAGCATAGTCATCATCACTTGGATTTATCATATCTAATCTAGCCAAGTCTCGAATCTCATATCGAGGCAACAAACTAAACACTGCAAGCTTCTTCTCAAAATATTGAACCCCGTCAAACCTTTTGATCGCGAAGAGCTTCAGGTCGGAGTCATATTACCATCCAATAATGCCAGTTTTAAGTACACGCTTTCCAGTGATATCAACTTCTTTCAAAATGCGTGGCTTATTTTCCTTTTTCTTCTTCAGCATTTCTTGGATAAACATAGGATTACCAACCATATGTTTGTATTTGTCCTCTATTTCTTCAACTTCAGTATCCGAATCTTCAGAAGCATTCTCAAAAGCTTCTAAATCAATAACTAATTCTCCTTGTTCATTTACAAAAACAAATTCAGTTGTTGATGGATTCACAACATGTTCATCTACATTTGCATCCAGATCAACACCTTCATCTATCACAGATTCAAATACTGCAGTCCAGTCTTCAGGAAGTTTGAACTCTCCTTCTTCAATATCATAATCAATCTCTTCATCTATCTCATCCAAAATATCATCTTCTGAATCTGATAGATCTAGCATTTCCATTCCTAGAGAAAAATGTAAATACAAATATATTAATAATTCAAATTCTTCATTGATTTTCCTGAACCAATCTAAGAATTTCTTTATTAATCCTCTTGTATATTATTAAACCTAATACTATAAACGCAATTTACATATAACTTATAAAATCTTTTATTGATTACCCTGAATCAATCCAAAATCTCTTAAGTCTTATTAACCTACTTAACAAATAATAATTAATTTTAAATTCTAATGCATTGCGAATAATCACCAAACATTTAAATTTACTGTTAATTACCTTATATAATTTCCAAGTGTTAATTGATCTAATTCATTATCAATTTAACCTTTAAATTATATATCATTTGTCTAGTTAATACTAATACATTTTTAACTTGTCAGTATGCAAACTCTCAAGTCTAAAATGCATATGTTATTATAAAATTTTGACCGCCGATATTATTCGGAACACGCCGCTCGACTACTCAATGAATCGGAAGACTTTCGATCACTATTTTATCTTAACATATAATTGTATAAACTTAAATTACATCAAACATATTTTACTTAAAATAATAATAACCCTAAGCCGAATATATTTACATAATAAATACATTTGTTCACTACAAACTATTACAAATATTACAGTACTATGATAATACTAAGCTATCTTACCAGCTTCAGTATCACCTGGTACAGTCTTATCTGCACTTGTACCCGCTCCAGAACCACTTGCACCAGCATTACCACCAGACTCCCCCTGAATCGTAGCTTGCTCACCAGTCTTTGAAGGACCAGTCTGCTCACCACCTTCTGGTGCATTGGGATCATCGTCTTTGTCTGAATCTCTCTTCCTCTTCAGCTCATTTTATTTGCAAGACTCCAGATATACCAATATCTCCCCCTGAGTAGACTGTCCTGAATGCGATCTCAAGACCAAACTCTCCAAGGAAGATAACTTCAGTCTCTGCACATTGAAGTCCGCAAGCAAAGTCTCATGAGTCTTCATCAGTAGATTGTAAGATTCTCTCTGTTTGAGCATCTGCTGAGCAAGAAGAAGATTATTCGACACCAGCTCTGGAATATGAGAAGTAAGCTTCTCTAAGTCCTTTACGCTCGACTCTAAGGACGTAATCCTTTTAGCATCAGTCGTCGGAGTAACAGGTATCGTTCTAGGTCCAGGCGGTGTAAGAGACTCAATATGCCAGTCTCTTGTCAGCGGTGTATGAGGTTGAGACAAAGCTTGCGTAAGCAAGTTTGCCGCAAATCTGGCTCCTTTATTCGTCGGAAATTTTGCCGCATGAACTAGATCAGCAACCTCATGCTGTAAAGTTAAACACAATTAAAATCAGTTATTGTTACAGATTACTCTGTCTCAAACTCTAATTAATTGCATAACACTTATAGTTATAGAACTTATATCTCATACCTGCAGCGGTACAGATATCTGTTCAGAAACCACCGGTGTATCCTTCTCCACCTGTGGTGTATCTTGAGCAACTGTATACAGAATTAACTGTCTCAGTTTAACTCCTGATAAACAACAAGTTAAGATTATTTAACTTTTATAATAAATACTAACCTTCTCTAATAGTCAGCGTTCTCGGACGCTTCATCAACTGAGTAACAGTCTCCTCAGCATCCAAATCATGAACAATAAAATCTGGATCTGGTTCATTGACTTTACGCTTGAGCTTCAGCTTCAGAGCAGGATCAACCTCAAGCCTTGATCGTTGCTCAGTCATTCCAGCCGGAATACTCGTAGATAGATCAACAAGATCATCCTCGGTATCACTGGAATCGTCAATTGTATGTCCATCATTTTTGCCAGATGGACCAACTGGTTCCTAAATATATAGTATAGTAAACATTTATGATTAGCATAAAATTCGATCATACTAGTTCGATATATATTTAAAATTATTCAGCTTTTAATACCTTAGCAGGTAAAACTGCTGAACTACCAGTCTGTCTTTGCTCACCCTCAGGTCTAGTGACCTCTGGGTCTGCAATCTCAGCTTCCTGTATATAGAATGATATTCATATTTTATAATCAGAAATAATATCCAATTAACTAAATATCTAATATCATAATCATTAGATAATAATATTATGCATTTATGATTAATTAAAACAATCTATCAACTAAGCATCTATATTATTATATAAATATTACCTCAGGTGGTGCAAAATAACTATCAATATCCCGTAGCAAGGGATCAGTAGCATCATCATTCTGAACCAAAACCTCTTGTACAACTTGTGCAGCAACCTCTTGATTCACTTGCTGATCAACCTGACCAACCTGAATAAGAACATCCTCAAGGAGCCCTTATCGAAATCAAACGAAAATCAGTTTTCGTCTCGTTTTCGCCAAGAAGTGGATTCGCCAAGTTGAAGTGAACTCGCGAAGGTTGTGGATCCGGTGATCTGTTGACTCGTTTGACCTTCTGTTTTATACCCTTTATCCGATTCGCGAGATTTCAAGTGGATCCGCGAGTTGACTAAGTCGACTCGCAGGAATGAATAAAAACGCGAATTAAATACTTAGTATAAATTTAAACTCCATCATTTGTACAAGTCTAAAATAAAATTATTTTTCACTTGTATTTGTTACATTTGTTCAACTCAAAAATTTAATTCCGAAGGGTAAAACCTAATAAACACAAAAACTTAAATTAACATCAACTAAAATAAGATAAAAACACAATTATGTAAACATTGGTATCAAGTACCATTTTATTAAGCACTTGAGTAAAACACAATACATAAACAAAATGAATAAGAATTTATCTGCTTAGGGATCATATTAAAAAGAATAAGCAATTATAATTTATTAAAAAGTCTAAGTAGATTGTTAGTATACAAACCTCATGAAATTCAAATAAATTACTATAAAATTACAACTAAATTTATCATTTATACATTTATATTTATAAAACTATATCTTAGGTACCTTTATCCACAAAGCATAATTAATAAATGCACTACTCACATAAAGTGAATATTTTAATTATAGACAGTCTAAGACGATTACCGTTATTATGATCCACATAAACAAATTATACTCAATTTTCTAAGCAAACACTTTATTGTTAGTATGAATATTATCAAGTGCTTCCTATTATATGACATACTGAAGAATTCAAGTAAAACGCATAACACTACATCATTAAATTTCAAGGTAGCGGTTACTAAATGATGTATCTTTTCGAAACATATAACATACACTTGAATTTTTTTTAAGGTTAGACAAATATCAGACATACTTTGAATATGCTATGTTATCTAAGTCTGTACGTAGTACAATAGAAGATCCCTTCTAGCATAATTCAAAATATATTTGAGAATATTAATTTAATTAAAGGTTTCAGTTCTGTACTTAGTACAACAAAGTCACCAGTAATTAAGTTAATACCTATATTTCTACTATTTGTCACTTCAAATTAAAATGCATGATAACAGTGTATGGCAATACCATCATTCAACAATTAAGACTTAATGTCATACATCATAGAATAGTAACACAAGATAATAAACAAGTAGTTAATTAACTTCTTAAGGCTTACAAAATTTCATATAATTTGCCTACCAGTACATCATATGATGAAGCCATCTAAAATTTTCACTAAAACTAGACAAATTATAACTTGTGGATATAGGTGTATAATCAAATAAATATAAACACATACCTGATAGAACCGCTTTAGTTCTGAAGCAACTTAATTTGAACTTACTACCATATCATACTTAGGACTTAAGCTTATTATTGTGAAGCTTATTCTCCTAATGTACTATCATTTCCCTTAGTTTTTGCAGATAAAAACTTAAAATATTTTAAAGAATATTATGTTTATATTCTTTAATGAAGGCGATTCCCCTTAGGTAACAAGCAAATGAATGCCATACGCCTCCCTTTTTTTTTTTTAAATGAACATAGAAATACTAACTATTACAAAAATACCCTTGGAAGACTAATCACTCTGGATTTCTCATTCCGTTCAGTTGAACCAACGTCTCAAATCTTGCTCTGTCGAACGCCTTTGTGTATAAGTTTGCTAAGTTATCCAATGATGGAACCTTAACTAACTTTATCAACTTCTTTTCAGCACAATCTCTAATAAAGTGATGTCGAATATCAATGTGCTTAGTTTTACTGTGCTTCACCGGATTATTGGTGATCGACATAGTAGATTCGTTATCAATCATCATAGGAGTATTGGTTATATTTAACCCGTAATCCCGCAGTTGCTGTTGAATCCAAAGGACTTGAGAGCAACAGCTGCCAGCTGCAACATACTCAGCTTCACATGTAGAAATGGCTACCGAGGTTTGCTTCTTGCACTGCCAGGATACTAATCTACCTCCAAGGAATTGACATCCTCCGGTCGTAGATTTCCTATTCTGATTGCATCCTCCATAATCCGAATCAGTATAAGCTACGAGATCTAAGTCTCCATCAATCGGATACCAAAGACCCAGCTTAGGTTTCCCTTTGAGGTAACGAAAGATTCGTTTAACAGCTTGTATATGTGACTCTTTCGGATTAGCCTGATATCTTGCGCATAAACAAACAGCAAACATTATGTCAGGCCTAGAGGCTGTGAGATACATTAGTGATCCGATCATGGCTCTATAAAGAGTTGGATCCACATCGCTATCACTCGATGTATCTGGACCTAGTCCATGATTGACTGGAATTGGAGTATTGTAGACCTTACTTTCATCCATCTTGAAGCGTTCTAATAACTCATATGTATATTTAGATTGATGAATAAAGAATCCATCCTTCTTTTGATCAACTTGTAATCCTAAGAAGAAATTCAACTCTCCCATTGCAGACATTTCAAACCTTTTTCTCATGACTTTCTCAAATTCTTGACACATCTTTTCATCAGACGATTCAAAGATAATGTCATCAACATAAACTTGCACGAGAAGAAAGTCTTTCTTTTTCCACTTCACAAACAGTGTACTATCAATCGATCCTCTTGTAAATCCATTCTCAAGTAGATACGTTGATAGTGTTCCATACCATGCCCTAGGTGCTTGATGTAATCCATATAGAGCCTTATTCAAACGATATACTCTATCTGGATACTCAGGATCAGCAAACCCTGGCGGTTGTGAAACATACACCAATTCTTCCACTTTGCCATACAAAAAAGGCACTCTTAACATCCAACTGATACACTTTAATACCAAAATATGATGCGAATGCTAAGAATACTCTAATTGCTTCTAGCCTAGCAACTGGTGCAAACACTTCATTGTAATCTATACCTTCTTGTTGATTAAAACCTTGAACAACCAGACGAGCTTTATTGCGAGTAATGATTCCTTTATCATCTCTCTTTCACTTAAATACCCATCTAGTTCCAATTGGATATTCTCCCTTTGGTAGGTCAACCAACTCCCATACTTGTAATTTAGAGAACTGTGATAGTTCCTCTTGCATTGCTTCTACCCACGAGCTTTCTTTTAAAGCCATTTGAACATTTTTAGGCTCCACTTGTGAGATAAAGCATGAATATAGACATTGATTAGGAATCCCTGTCTCTTTCATTGCAGTATACAAGCTTTGGTATTCTAAATTCTCAGACGTACTAGCTCTGGATTGATGCCTAGTTTGAACCGGAGTATTAATATCACCGATGATGTTTTCAACGGGATGATTCTTACTCGTTCTAGTTGAAGCAACAGGCTCAACCGGAATCTCATCTTCCAAGTTAGTACCAATCTCTTCCAATGAAGGTACATCTTCCGTACGAGCAGAAGATATCCTTAAGTGTTTCAAAGGAGTAAGTATATCATCAAACTTTGTAGGAAGATCATCAAGATCTTCTGTTTCTTGAGACTTATCCTCTGAAGGTTGTTGTGACTCACTTGTAGAAGCTTTATCTGAGTCAACATTAGTCTTAATTCCAGACTGTTGAACACTTGATGTTGAAGTATGACCAGTATCCACATCTTCAGACACTAAATGTTCAGCTATCTCTGAATCACTGACATAGTCACTAATAGGAACTTTAAATGATGCAAAAAGATCAGAATAGTCAAATTGCCAATCTAAGCCCTTATGAACATCAGGTGAGTAGCTCGTAACCTCAATATTATAAACTACCTCCAAACGTCTTGTGACTTTATTAAAGACTCTCTTGTTTGGCGAATTGGGCATATAGCCTAGGAAAAATCCTTCGTCAGCCTTCTCACCAAATTTTGCTTGATGCCCAGTCTTTAATATGGTGCATGAAACTCCAAAGGGTTCAAACCCCTTTAAGTTAGGTTTCTTATTGTTCAAAAGCTCATAACAAGTCTTGTTATGTCTCTTAACCGTAAGAACTCTATTAAGAACATAACACGCTGTATTCACTGCTTCTGCCCAAAAGATGACCGGAAGCTTTGAATCAGCAAGCATTGTTCTTGCAGCTTCAATCAACGTCCTATTTTTCCTTTCAGCAACACCATTCTGTTGAGGTTCATAAGGTGCACTGAATTGATGTAATATCCCTTTGCTTAAGCAATAGATATTCAACGTTGAATTCTTAAATTCTGTTCCATTATCACTACGAATACGCTTCACCATCTTTTTATAGACATTCTGTACTAGATCAAAGAACTCAATTAGAATTCCAGGAGTTTCATCCTTTGATCCCAAAAAGAATACCCATGAGAATCTAGAATAATCATCTGTGACAACCAAACAGTACCATTTGCCACCTATACTTCTCTTGCTTATAGGGCCAAAGAGATCCATATGTAGCAATTCAAATGGCGAGGAGATAGAGTTTTCAGTCTTAGGTCTGTGTGGTTTCTAGTGCGGCTTTCCTTTCATGCAAGGAACACACTTATCCTCAGACTCGAAATGTTTTTGTGGTACACCTAGAACCAAACCATTTTTGGTTATATAATTCATCTTTCTCCAGTTTAGGTGTGCCATTCTCCTATGCCATAATAATGCGTCTGTTTCCGAAGCCTTGGATAATAAACAGGTAGACACCATTGAAGAGTTAGGAACACCCATGTTGATAGCATAGATGTCCTTCTTCCTTGGCGCCCTCATCAATATCCATTCATCAGGAATTTTGAAACCTGGCTTCAGGACTAAGGCCTCCTTTTCATTGAAATAAACTGGATGACCTTTATCACAGACTTGGGAAACACTCACTAGGTTGTGAGTTAGTTCTTCAACATAGTTCACATCCTCAAGAGTCAAAGTTCCATTTGAAACTTTTCCTTTTCCCGAAATTACTCATCCTTTTTCTCCTGAAAATTTACTTTTTGCTTGAGACTCTCCTTGAAGTCCTTCAGTAGACTTCTTTCTCCGGTCATGTGCCTCGAGCATCCACTGTCTACATACCACCAGCTGTCCTTGTTCACAACATGCTCCTGCACATAACACAAAACACTATCAGTTGTCAAGAGGGACCCAACCCATTACGGTCTTGGTTTGTCCCTCATCATCAACAAACTTAAGCTCTTTAAAATAACCATCCTTCCCATCAGGAGCTTTGGTTACTTTCGAAGTAGCTTGAGTTTGTGGACGATCAGCCTTAAGAGGTGAATTTGAGGATAACCTCCTAGGCACATAATTATGAGCTCTATTATGATAATTATAATTAAACTCATGTGATCGCGAAGTAGTACCACTCTCATAATGACTATGGCCTCTACTTGGAGTTCTAAACCTCGACGGTGTCACATCCCTAGACTTATAGACACAATTATCACTTTGAGTATATGGCCGTTTAGGTTTAGGTGGGGAGACACTATGTTTACCGTCTCTTTTAAGAATGTTACCTAACTTAGGTTTGGTATCTAACCTATGTACAGTCATACTAGAGTCGGTCTGTGTCTTTTCATCAATCACAAGCTTATGTGGTGTTTCAGGCTTTTTGTTAGGACAACACGAAGCCACGTGTCCCTTTTGTCGACACTTGAAGCATGACATCTGCTTGCGTGATTTAGGAACTTTTGCATTACCACTCGGAGTAGTAGGCACTAAAGGTTCAAGTATTTGTTCCTTATTAACCTTATCATCAGTCTTAGCATCGTTAATCACTCCACCCGATACAAACTGTATTTTGGTGAAATGAGACACCTTACTATTTTCTGATGATTGGTTCTTAATAACATCCTTCTGTGCCCCTGACTGTTCAGATTTATCAATTACTGTAATCTCAGGATTAACATCAGCCATTTCAGAATTTTCAGGAATAGGGGTGTAATTGGCATTAAAAGGAGGGGATACATCATTGTAACCTATCCCAGTTTTGTCCTTTACACTTCGTTGAGCATATAACATTTTATCCATTTGAGATGTCCTAAAATTCTCAAGTTTACGGTTTTGCTCAACTAATCTTAAATTAAGATTCACTATTTCCTGATCCTTACTAGCAATTGTGTCATTTAAGTCTTTAATATTCATGTAGAGACCATCTATGATAACAGATTTTTCACTTATGGTATCTCTAAGTTTTGTTCTATCCGAGGCATCAGACTTAATTTTATCTTTTAAGGCCTGTTTATCATCACTTAATCTACGAATATCCATAATGGCTTGATCATGTTCAGATCTAACATTTTTATAGGATTCCTTATCCACATTCAATTGTGATGACAAATTGCTATTTGACACAGTTAAAACACTATTCTGAGATTGTAAATCAGTAACTAAGTAACAAACATCAGCAAGATTAAGAATATCTAAACATACCTTCTTCTTGTCAGTTTGTACTTCAGCCATGCGTGCCACGAATTCTTCAGGACTCATATCTGGAGTTGAATCCATATATAGCACGTCATCATCACTTACCTTCACTTCAGACTCAGGCACCTCTACTCTCTGTTCCATATCAGTGGGCATGTAGGACACTGATCCAGCAGTTGTCTCTTCGATCTCGGCCATCAAGGCTTCCTCAGAATGAGCTTGCCAATCATAAGAGCCATCCAACTGCTTCACCACTAAGGCTTTGGAAGCAAGAGTACTTCCCGAACCTTGTTTTCCTTGTGCTTCTACTTTAGGTCTTTGGCATTCTCTAGCAAAATGACCAACACCCTGACAGTTAAAGCATCTGACCTTGGTTTTATCAAACCCTGATCTATTGCCCAACACCTTTCTACCAGTTCTCTTGAGGAAATTTTTAACTTTTCTTGAAACCAATGCTAACATCTCTTGAAGTTCCAATTCCTCAACATAATCCGGATCTATCTATTCATAATCCTCGTCAAATAGAACAGGATCATTGATCTTTCCCTCTATGTAATTCTCATATGATGCCACAAAGGAAGCAAGAACAGACAGTTGCTGTTCAGCAGATTTCACACTCATAGGCATCTTCTGATGCTCTTGAGGTGACTTCTCAGAATTCTTTCCCTTTGTCTCATCACTAGAGGAGGAAATAAAGCACAGATCTTCAGAAATCATTTCTTCATTTTCACCAGTATCACCAACTAACAGTGCAGTTGTCGAACTAGAGGACGCAGTCGAAAGATTTGTCTTTCCATGATATAACCCAGGGTTCTGAACCTGATCAGAATCACTATCTCTTGACTTTCTGGAGAAATCATAACCTTTCAGCTTGTCAATGACTTGCTCTAAGGTCATAGTAGAATACCTGGTTTCGTTATCCTTAATCATAACGCCATACATTTCCCATTTAGAAGGCAAACCCTCAAGAAACTTGTCGGTTTTAGCGACTTCTTCTTCAACAATCTCATGGTATTCCAGTTCACTTAGCAGATGGTAGAAACGTGTGACATAGGCATCAAGATCTTCTCCTTTTAAAGCTTTAAACATAGTAAACTGCTTTTTGAGAAGACTCCTCTTGCCAGCTCTCACTTGTGGACTTCCCTCACCTCTTTTCTCTAGAGCTTCCCAGAGCGTTCTAGCAGTATGAAAAGACTTCAGTTGATGAGCGATCTCTTTAGGAAGACACATCTTTATGCATGAATGTGCTTTATTTTCATTTCTGTATTCTTCCTTCTGTTGATCACTCATGTTCGGATAGGTAAGAACCACAGTGGCATTTTGAACAGTTTGAGTAGGTGCGGTGTATCCATTCTTGATACACATCTAGATTGACAGGTCATGGAATCTACAGTAAGATACAAATCTGTCCTTCCAATTGTAGTAATCCTCGATCCTCAACAACTTAGGTGGAACGTTTGATTTTCCCACATCGTGGTCCATTTCGATCATTCTACTTAAGTCAGACATCTTAAAAACGTAAAGTAAAACTGTTTCGCGAATTCAGCACAACTCGATTCGCAAGACTCAGTTCAACTCGCAATCTCAGCTCGACTCGCAAGTCTCAGTTCGGATTGCTGTTATGTCGATTCGCAAGCGATTTAAATTCGCGAGAGATCTCAGTTCGACTCGCTAGTTCAACTCGGTTCGCAGGCTAAGCTGAAACCCTAATCTCGACTTGCGAAACGGCTGGAAACCCGAAAAAACGAAAATTCAAGGTATTTTTACGATTTAAAACATGAGATTTCGATCGTAAACTAATCCTTAAATGTCCAGAGAATGATTTTGATCGTTAATATGTACTAATGCACGTATAAACGATCCGAATCACAACGCAATTATCACTAAAACTCTCGAACAATCTCGTATTTAGCCCGAAAGCTCTGATACCAGATGTAAGTCCCTAGTTCTTAGGATCGATAACTTCGTTATCTGTAGTATTAAGGTGCGGAATCCCTTAATTCGGTGTTATCTTACAAATAACGAGTAAGTTCGTAATTGCGTTTACTAATACTTAACTTTAAACGATAATCCGTCAAAGCCTAGTCGTAGGTTTCGTTTTCTCTGGGTTTATCGAATTCGCAGGTATGGAATTCAGAATGCCAAAAGTTATGTTTTTCACCGAATGAAAAACATTATATACGATCAGCTTGTCTCGGCTCGCATGGGCCTGCGAGTTCAGCCCAACTCACAGCCCAAGTCCACTTAATAGACTCGGCTCTCCAGACTTGTTATTATTTGGCTTTGCGAGTTCAGTCCTCATCTAACCTCGCTGCGACTTGAGATCTCGACTCGCCTTGCACAAAACGTATATATTTATTTCGTATTTAATAATTCGTCTAACTTAACAAAATAATATGTTTAACGAATATTACTAACAAAACAAATATTCATTTACAAATCTAAACCAATGTACAAACGTAATAATAATTACACCAGTCCTATTTCAAGCTAGATCTGTTGTCACAATCTATGTCTCAACAAATGTTCGTGGTAGTTTGTCGAAAGCTGGAGTTAATAGTAATATGTTGAAATCAACCGAGGCGCAGGATTAATAGATTAGATAATTGGTGTTTATAAAATAAGCCGGGCATTGTTACCTCCAGACGAATTACGAAAGTCTTATACAAAAGGTGATAGGGTTCTATTAAGATAATGAATTACAAGAAGGTTTGGTGAGTATTGTAGATTCGAAAAGTAGTCATAACAATGACCGAGTAGTGTTTCCAGGGTAGTCAATCATGATTATGTTATTGTTTCAAAGTGGACAAACGTTATGTAAAGGTGTCTGGTAAAGATAGTTGGTAATCTCGTAGTTGTAAGCACCCCTTGCAGTAATGATTCAGAATGATCAATTCGTTGTTGAAGTAGTTTGTGTTCGGTGTAGATAAGGTCGTAAACCAAGTTACACGCAGTTGTTGGAATTCCTCTGATTGTTGGAAATAAATTTTCCGTATGTAGGTGTCATGGTTGATTAATTTCACCGGCGGACCTCTTCTATGAAAAGTGTAAGGTCTAGTTCAAAGTGGTCTTTCAGTCAGGCCTTCTGATTGTGTATAACACACGCGTTTAAAAGTTCAACGATAAGTGGGGGAGGAAGAGTGTGAAGTGAGTATAACGAAAATAGGTAACGAATTTTCGTGCGGTTTAAGTTCTATACATGTTCCCGAGTGATTTCGTTGCGAGCGGAAAGAAAGAGGTGAAGTAGATGTCACTTGTTTGGGTGGCGAATCCAAAGGTGGATTTTCCTCAAGTGAGTTCGATTCGATTATATCGTTGCCCGATTCGGTTGGGCGAGTGCTACCGCGGAAGTCTCCACAGTGGTAAGTAAGGTTTGTGTTTCGTGTTCGATGTCACGCGACATAGTTGTGGGAGTGGTTGCCATATAGAGTGGCAAAGAGTTTAGTATACGGGAAGTTGAAGTCATATATAGCAATATAATAACCTAGCACATAAGCACGTATAAGGTTGGTCCCGTTCTATCCTCGGTCAAAGTCTTCTAATGCATTCCCGTTCACTATAACCATTTCAGGTCTTGCATCGATTCGCCTTTAATTGTACATAGTTGATCAAGCTATGTCACTTAAATTCAAATGATGCAATTGTTGAACCAGTAATAACAAACGAAGAATACTAATCTAATGGTTATAGTCTAGGTCACTAATGCAATCCTAGTTTGCTATAACCTTTGGCTCTGATACCAATCTGTCGCACCCCCAAAACACGTGGCAGCGGAAACATGAGGTGTCAAGGGGGTGCCGACCAAATCAAATATCACAACACAAGATTAAAGCAAACCACCTCTATATGAGACGTTTGAAAATATTACATTCCATAAATTCAAATTGTTTACAACCGTTAAACAAAACATTTGAAGTTCGCATTATATAAGTAGAATTACAAAGTTACTAAATATAGTAAGATGCAATCTAGATCCTGAATGTTTGAAAACAATGCGACTCGAGCTATCTAATAGCTTCCTACTGCGGCGGGTTACCTGAGAAATACATACTAAAAAGGTCAACATAAAGTTGGTGAGTTCATAGAGATGTTAAACAATCATATAAGCGTTGGTATACAACCAAATTAGTTTGAAATACGAGTTATGAAACACAAGATTTTTGTAGTTGTATCATTCAACAATGATAAATAAATGTATCGTCATCAAACGATAAGTAAATGTGTTGAGTAAATGTATCGTTAACCAACGATAAGTAAATATGTAGTTGCACGAATGCAAAAATAATATACCATTTGCCATGAGCTCATAGTCCGAAGCTTAACAATGTGTGTCGTGCCTCTTTCGAGTACACGATCGTGGGTGCCCCAATGCAAGTGTCTAATCCGGTACACTCGTTATGAACAAATATTAATACGTCCGTTTGATAGGTTAGCGCGACTAACCCGGACGGGGATTGTCAGTCCCAAATAGATCTATTTACTAATATTCACGCATTAGCAAAACTAACAAACTATGATGAGTAGGGCCTTTGTGGATTAGTGTGTTAACTCATGCAATCCGTATAACGTTGTTTATGGTACTTGTGTTCATAAAAGCAGTTGTACAAAGCAAGAGTAATAAGCAGTTGTAGTATGTATTCTCCCCCAAAATAGTTATAAAACAGTAAAAGAGGGGCTATGAAACTCACCTGAGTTCTAGCAAATAGTTAAGCAAGCAATATCAAATAGCAAGCAATGTGTGATCCAACGTGCAACCTTCTAACGTCCTAAACGTATAAGGTTGGATAAGTAGATGTCTTGAAAGATCATCTATGTAAGTGGAGGGTTAATGTCCACTTAAATCACAACGTAGGTGGAGGGTTAATGTCCACCTAAGGCTAGTTCATCCAACTAGTATGTCCAATAAGTTGTTTATCAAAAACGCGTACGACCCGTTGGCGAAAGTTTGTAATAATAATTTATTTAGAGATTATTATTAAGTTTGTTTTGTTGTATACTATTCATTAGTACATATCGTGTGTTGCAAACCGATTGTTTTAGTTTGTATAAGCTTTAAATCGTGGGTCAAAGTTGGTCAACTCATTGGTCAAAGATGGTCAAACTGGTCAAACCTAGTCAAACTGGTCAAACCTAGTCAAATTGGTCAAACCTGGTCAAACTTGGTCAAACCTGGTCAAAGTTGGTCAAACCTGGTCAAAGTTGGTCAAACCTAGTCAAACTGGTCAAGTTGGTCGATCTATGAGTCACTTACTCAATTTATGAGTCACTTGCCCAATTCATGAGTCACTTATCCAATTCATGAGTCACTTACCCAATTCATGAGTCACTTATCAATTTTATGAGTCACTTACCCAATTCATGAGTCACTTAAGAAGTGTCGGGTAAGGTGATTTGGCGTCACTTAGTTAGTGTCGGTATTAATAAAAATTCAGATAAATAGGGTGTCACTATGGGAGTGTCGCTAGAATTCCTGGGGTCATGCGACACTTAAGTCTGACTTAATCTAGCCAAGTCAAAAGCGTGGTCAACTATGGCGGTTTGACCCGAACCTTTTACCCAACCCTCATTTCAGTTAAATAAGCTTATAAAATATGTCGGTTCATGTCGGAGTCGTTTCGAGATGTCGGTTTTTAAAACGCATTTTATAACTTCAAGATTTTTATATGTTCGACTTTTGTCGGGTTGTTACGCTAGGTGATTTCACCCACTTCTGGTCCAAATCAAGACTTACAATTTTTATCAAGTGTTCTTCTACTAGTCTAGATCCTAACATAAAAATTTCATCATCTATAATGTCCATTTACATTTTCAATTAATTCCGCATAAGTCCCGAACATTTTTCTCGAAAACTAACAGGTCAGTCCTATAAATCGGCTCATAGAGAAAAATGAGTGCGTTTCTGGAAAAAGTGTAAAACACGAAAGTTGTAGATCTTTTCAATACGCAAATTATAAAAAAAATAGATCTTCTAACTCTCAATATTTGATTTTATACGAATTTTTCTAATAAACTGCGATTTTTAGACAGATTTGTGCATGTTCATGAATGTGTTATAAAAACGATTTTCAACAACAATCTTGGACATATTCATGTTAGATGAACATTATAACATTAAAATCAGTAGTAAACAAGTAATATAAGTGAAGGGTTTTGATGAATCTCACAAATAAATGATGAAGAACAAGAAAAGATGATGATGATGGTGAGGATCTTGTGTGTTGCTTCTTCCTTAGCTCTTGATTAATTGGTGGTTTGTGGTGTTTTAGGGTGCTGAAAGGGCCGAGTTTTCAGCTGAGTTCTTGAGAGAGAGAGGAAGAATTTTAGGTGGAGTGTTTGAAATGAAATGAAGTGAGTGGAGTGCATGTGGGTGGAGTGTAAAGATAAAAGGAATCATCATCATCAAAATGCATGGAACAAGAGTGGAGGAGAGGGGGTGGTGGCACATGGGCCGGCCCCCATGTGGTCCCACCAAGGGCATTTTGGTCCTTTTCTTGTTCTTGATTTAAGCATTACGTTTTTCGTTCGTTTTCGACATTTATATATTCGTTTATTATTTTAAGCTCACGCTTTTAATATAACTTAAATCTTGATAAATTCACTTGAGATATTTGTTACAAATACTTGAAAACACTTAAACAAAATGTTCCGTTGAATTATCGGCCTCAGTTTGCGTGTTTGACTTACAGTTATTAAATCGCGTAACGTTATTTTGAGTTCGTTTTAATCAACGATATATTTTGGGTAAATTCCCATTGAAGTATTATTAACATACTTAATTTAAGTTGTCAAATTAATTATTGACGTTTATTTGGTCGCTGAATTAAATTCGCGCATTATCGTTGCGTTTGAGACGTTTTTTAATCGAAACGTCTAGGATTTTTTTTTTTCGTGTATTATTTTAACAAAATAATAAATAATGATAAATAACTTCTAAAAATGGATTAAAGTTATTTATAAAAATGTTTTCACCAACGTCGTATTTTGTGTCGGAATCCGTCCGATAATAAAATGTACGATTTAAACAAATCGCATACGTGTGTAAATATAATAACATATATTAATACACATAATATTACACATAATTTACCCTAATTACATGTACAATCAAAATGATTAGTAACTAACACTAGCCCTAATTATTCGGGTGCCACACCTAATTCCAGTCTTGTCTAAAGTAAATAAGGCATATGGTTGATACTGGCTCCTAGGTCGGCTAGAGAGTGTATCATGCCCGAGTGATAGATTGAACATGGAAGAGTGAATCGTCCTATATCTCCTAATTTCTCAGGTAGGGAATTCTTAATGATAGCTGAACATTCCGCGTTCAGTGGGACATTGGGTACTTCGGGTACCTTATCCTTGGTAGACAGGAGTTTAAGGATGTATTTTGAACTGGAAGGGGTTCTGGACACGGTGTCCATGAACTTTCCATCGAGACGAAAGGTGTTAGCCTTGTAGGCTTTCCTAAGACGGACAGGAAACGGAATTCGTACTTCCCGTTGTAGTGTAGGGACAGACGTGGTCTCGACTGTCGGTGGGACAGGAGCAGAAGTGGAAGGTTGGCCCGGTGCCTCCTTCTTGTCTATGGTACTCATCTGTTTAGCCTCTTCTACGTGGGGGTTTTGTATCGTGTTACTAGGGAGATTACCCTGAGGCCTAGAGTCAAGACGTTGGGCTAATTGTCCAATCTGGACCTCAAGATTTTTGAGAACGGCCAGTTGGTTCCTAAGGTATAGGTTAGTTTGGTCTTGCCTAGCGCTAGTCTTTTGGTTGAACTGGTGTTGGCCTTGGATGAATTTAGTGAGGGTATCATCTGGACTAGTAATGGGCACAGGGGTTTTAGTAGGTTCGGTCAGTTGAGCTGCGTCGGGTGCAGTCAATGACAGTGGTTGGTTATAGGTGAGTTGGGGTTGTTGTGGGTATCTAGGTTGGTAGTTGGGTTGGAATGGTGGTTAGTTCCTAGGTGGGTATTGAGTGCCTCTAGTCCTAGGGGGAGAGGTTCGAGCGAATCCAGATGAATTTTGAGGGCGAGCTGGAAATTGAGCATAGTAAACCGTACCGTCAGCAGGATCCTCGTACTCAACCTGATAAGCTTCAGTAGGCAGGTGGGCACAGTTCTGGCATGCCTGAACTTGGTGGACGTGCTGGGATGGTTTCTTCATTTCGCCGATCTGCGTAGTCAGGGTTTCGATCTTCTCTGTCAAGGACTTGATAGCTTCAGCCTGGATTGGGTTGGATGCGGCAAGCGGTGCTGATGATGAGGAATGCTCACCAGAATTCCAATCGTGATGGTGCATCGTAATATTTTCGATCAGGTTCTAAGCCTCTTCGTGAGTTAGTTGCATGAAGTTACCTTGAGCAGCAGTGTAACATCCGCAAATCGGGTCTAGTTGTTTTATATTATTTCCTGAGTTTAGATTATTATTTAATGTGTTTGGAAATAATATTGTTTGAATTAGTTGAAATAATTGGAATAGGAGTCAAATACTCCATTGTGATTGATAAATTATTAATTGCTGTAAATTAATAAAGTTGTCGGTGAAATAAAATGTTTGGACTCGTAAATGGTTTTCGGGTTTCAGACAATGGGTTAGGAAGGGGACAACTTTTAAGTGAATACGGAGTCGGTTAAAAGTTGGGCCGACTATATATTTCACTTTCCTTTTTAGGAAAGTCATTTCCCTTTCTTTGAAACAAAAACTCACAGAAAAGTTAGAAACCCAAATCGAAGTTGAATTAAGCCTGGACTGCGAATTTAGGAGCTGTAATTGGAGCTAAAGATCATTATTATCACCATCTAATTCTTTGTAACTAGTAAGTTTTGTTCTTAGAATTGATTTTGATTTGAATTAGGTAAATAGTGATTCTAGATGAAATTGAGTTGAAGAGATGTTAGATGATGATTATTTGGTGTTATAATATGATAATATATGCATTAGAACTAATTTGGATACTGAGTTGTTGCTGTTTGATAATTTGGTGTCGGGTTAGGGTTTGAGCAGTTGCAGGTCTGATTGGGACGAAGGTAGAACCCGGCGGCTTCGTTGTTTAGCCGGCGGGTAGTAGTGTTTGGTTAGAACCCGGCGGCTTCATTGCTTAACCGGCGGGTAGTGTGACCAAGTGAGAACCCGACGGTTATAAACCCAAACAGGCGGCTTCTCTGGACTTTAAAACGTAGCTTTGTTCTGTTACCACATTTGGTAATGGTGACCTGAAGCCGGCGGGTCCTAGACCCCAGTCGGCGGGTTTGTTGGTTTGTCCAGCATCTTATTCTTATTTGTTGATTTCAAGGTTAATTTTATTGTGATATGTTGTAACCTTGATACATCCGTATTAGAAGATGATAATAATATATATTGATGATTAATGAGACCTAAGTTAGGAACTTATTATGGAGATGTAAATAATATGCAGTTCCTTGAATGATGCAGTATCATAAGTTAAGTACTTGTTTAAGTTGATAGTACTTGTAATATAAGTGTGATATTGGATTATGTTATATACAGTTGAGACAAATTACTAACTTGTGTTGTTCTGTTGTGTATTAAGATAAACAGAAGACTCAGTGACATTAGACTACTGAGTGGACGACTAGGGTATTCGGTGAGTGGATCTTTAATCCTCAGTTTAATTTAGTTGTAACAAGTTTGGTTACAACGAGTAATGTATTATTACTGTTTTAGTTGCCATGATGATTTCTGTTGTTAGTAATAATACTGTTGTTAGGTTGCTTAGTCTGATGTGACCTGACGACTTGATGAATATGTGATCACTAAGGAAAGTTGACCTTTTGTTGTTAGTTGCTATTGTGGGCCTTCGGGCATCATTTGATGATGAGGTCAACGAGATGTACGGTTGGTTGGGCTAGTCGGTTATTCAAGATTTAACACATCTCCTGTGTTGGTTGATGATAACAACTAGCTATCGGTCTCGTCCGTTATGGCCATACGGATATGGTTGGATAAGTGTTCTTTGGGAATCCCCGGGTATTATGATATCCCAAGAGCCACCGATCCTCATTACTAAGTTGTGCTATGGTTGAACAGTTGCATTGTTGATAAGTTGACCAGTTAATAGGTTGACCACTTGATAGTTGACCAGTTGATCAGTTGCCCAGTCGAGTTGTTGAATTGTTGTATTGTGTACTTGGATGTTTCAGGTTAGTTGTTGTACACAAAGTTGTTATGCTAAGTTGAACTGTTGATTAATTATTCATTCACTTAGCTTTATGCTAATCCCCCACATTAACGCTTCTTGCAGGTTATTGAGATATTTGGGCGGGCAAGAAGTTGGGCTGAAAGGAATGTTTGACAGGAAGGCGTTACTCTGATATTTGATTTGTATAAATCAATAATATCTTTTGTTTTATATAACACCCATGTGGATAAACTACGGTTTAAAATAAGTTGAATTTTGTATAATTGTTAAATAATGTAAATTATCAATGGTTTGTTGGACATGCGCTTCCGATATATTATATTTGAATGGTTGTAAAATGAGGGGTGTTTTAAGTTGGTATCAGAGCATAGGTTTGGGCGAATTGGACATTGTAAGGTGTTCAAACCCAAATCTATGGCTGTGTCAAGTCAAACATTCCAGAGTGTGGGATTAGTGGTTGTATGGGAAGTTAGTTAGTTGAATATGTACTAACCCATAACCAGATGCAAGATTGTTGTATTGGTTGCAGAGACGGAGGAACGTGAGGAACCGACTGGTATTCTCATTGATTCCTCAATTGTTGCAGGCCTAAAGTGCATCATGTAATTCTCGAAAATCTTGTTGAATTTAATTCAGTTTGAATAGTTTACTTTGCTATGATGATGTTGATTAATAGTAAAGTAAGTTGAGTCAGACTGATATGATTCCCCGGTGTTGAGTCAATTGATGTTTATCATATGTTATGTAATAAACTGGGAAGTTCGGGTTGAACTTGAAATTATTGAAAAGGTGTTAAGTTGTGTAGACACAGTGTTGAATAAGTTGTTAATAGTGATATAGTTAAACTTAAATGTGTCTACAATGTTGAAATAAAAATATATATATAATCAGTTGTCTGATTATTAGTTGATAAATGCAAGGTGTGATTATGAAACCCTGCTAGAAAATTTGTTGCTATGTGACAAACTGAATGGATGTGACTCTCTATATTGAAATTAATGAGATGTTGGTATATCTCAATTAATAGGTTAGAGTCATATTGTTATCTAAATGAAAAGTGTATAGTTGTTGTAAGGGGTGCCTTGATTAGGCCAAGTTGAAGTTGAATGTGATAAGTGATAAACTTGATAATCGATATGCTATAAAGTGATAAAGGTGACTAGATGTTTATGTGTGACAGTGATCATAATTGTTGGTTGAATTATGATCTATGTATTAAAAAGTGATATAATAATGTAGTAAGAAAATAAAGGTAGTTGATAAACCTTTATAGGTGTTGATAAGGTTGTAAAAAGCCACTGTTAAATACTTGTTGTAAGTGGTATAAAGATGATGATTTTAATGAGAAATTGGTGTTTTAAGATTATGGTAGGACACCAATAGTGAAACTGGTTGTGTGTGACTTAAATAGTCAAAGAAATATGAACCAGTAGATGAGATATAAAAGCTGAATTGATATTATAAGAAATGATGAAATCTTATATGTTATTAATGTGTGGCTAAGTGTTAGTTGATTGAAGGCAAGTAGGAATGTCTTGTAAATATGTTTATTGTGTATGGAAAATTACTTACTCATGTTGAGTTGATAATTTAAATAAATCGACCATGGATGGCTGTATTAGCAAGTAAGTTGATTATTATTAAAAACGTGCTTGGAATTGCACGAAATGTTGATAAAGTACTTAGTACTTGATGTTGTACTTTGTACTGATTGTTGATGTTTGAAAATTACACGTGATATTATTGTGTCATTAATATTTGACAAAGTGTAATGTGCTGAAACTATGATAGTAGGTTATCATGTGTTTAGAGTTTCAGACAAGTTGAAATACTGATCTAGGTCAGATGTTGTAAAGAGATTGTGTAATAATGAATACATACTCAAGGATGTTATATGTATGTGTGAGATGTACATGTGAAATAAATTGCATATGTAAAGTTGATTATGCAAGTAATAAGTAGATAGTAAGTATGTATCTATTGTTAAAAGTTGTATGTTCTAGTAATGTTGGAAACCAGAACATAGCGTGATATGTGTTCTATTGAAATAAATCACATTGTGGAATAATAATATGATGTAGCCTGAGAAGGAAGTGTGAAGAACATAATCAAGCAACGCCTGATCACCGTTGTTATATTATGTTGTGTCACATGAACTTGTTGAGGTTACCAGGTATCAAAGAAATTAAATGTGATTAAGAGAAATAATAAATGGAACGGTGTTAAACTAATTAATTGTTGGTTGTATGGTAAAAGTTAATTAGTGGAAATTATGATAATCTGTAACTAAAACTTGCAAGTGTGTATGGTACTTGCATTTGTTTGAATTTGTTGAAATATGGTTGTGTGAATAATGGGAGTGGATTTCCTATTAGTGAGTCATATAGTATCTTAACTGATTTTTATGGTGTGTATGGCTTGGATTAAGCCGAGTTGTGTTAATGACTCTGTGTGATGATTGAGTCACTAATATTAGGGAAGCAGAAATTTGAAGTTTAAGATTGGGTTAAATCTAAAACTTGAAATAATTGCCATATGATATGTATATATGATAAATGACATGAGTAAATAACTCATATTGTGTTGTAATGAGTTGTTAGTTTGTCATTGATTGGTAATTGATTAGAGTTATAATGAAATGGTTCCATTTTGGTTAAATGGGCCATTGTTGTTGAAAGTAATCGTGGAAATCTATGTTTGAGTTTAAACATAGTATTAATATGTAAATATTGTGGTAAGTTGACTTTGAAAGTCGACTGGGAATAAAGATTCTAGTGTATGATGTGAAATCATTGGAATATGATTGAATTAGTTGTGAGTCCAATTTGAGAAAAGAGGGCAAGGTGACTTGTTAATTAATTGATTAAGTTGAAGTTGACAAATAGTCAACAGTGTTGAAAGATGTATCGAAGGTTATGAAACCTTAGGTAATTGTGTTAATTTAATTAACATGTGAGCAATGTGAATAAAAGATGTAACTTATTAACAAGTGAATTGTGATATGAATTCTCAGGGGTTAATGAGTTAGTCGTGAAGCGATTCGTATAGAATTGCTAAGTGACTTGAATTGAGTTGAGACACGATTTTGGATTAATCGTGAAGTGTTTGGTGCTTGTTGAAATATTGACTAGTGGTGTGAGTTGTAGATTGCTTATAAGCAATAAGTTCTCATATTTGAATCTGTTATTAATTAAACAAGTTGTTGATTAATTAATTGAACTAGTTGTATTATGTGAATTGACCAGTATGTGAAACATTGTTGAGATGAACAATGTTAGTAGTTGATTACATGTGTTTATATGTGCCCAGTTGATTTGCACATACCTTGTATGTGCATAATAGTTGTTGTCATATGATTGTTTAATCATTGGTTGATCTATAGTAAATTCCATTACCTATTGGTATGGTTATGTGCTTATTGGTTTATGATATAAACCGATAGTTGAAAATTGTAATGGTTTCTAATAACCATTGATATAAATATATATTGTGATGTTAAAGGCTTAATAAAGACTATGATAGTCTAAATAGTCTATTGTAGAAAAGAATGAATTATTAATGATCACATTGAGGTGAATGCGATAATATAAAATTAATGGTTAAATTTTAGAAATTGAAAATGTAGTAGCATTAATTGAGAAAGGTGTATAGATATATATATGGTTGATGAAAGGTGATATATATATATATATATATATATATATATATATATATATATATATATATATATATATATATATATATATATATATTATAAAGGTAATAGTTGAAATTATGGTTGAAATTATAACGGTAATAGTTGAAATTATAAAGGTAATAGTATATATATATATATATATATTATAAAGGTAATAGTTGAAATTATGGAGATGATGATTATACTTCCATTATTACCGAAATGTGTAAAATCCTGTGTGTTGTTATATACTTGATGACAGGATAGTTGTGTTGTAAAAGAGTTGTAAGTTGAAATAAGTCAATGTAGAGATTGGTTGAATGTAGGTAACCCGGTGTTGTAGTACGTGTGTTGATTTAACAAAGTACTTCTTGAAGACGGTTTTACCTACTGAGTTTAACCTCTACTTTGCTTATTAAGGTGATATGAATCCGGATTACTTTAAGTAAAGGATTTCATATAGTTGAAGTGATGAGTAGTTGTGATAGGTCAAAGATTTTAGCACATTGCCAATTTCTGGTTGCAAAGACATGGTAAGTGACTTTAGGTTTCACTTGTTGTTGTTGTTGTTGTTGTTGTTGTTGTTGTTGTTGTTGTTGTTGTTGTTGTTGTTGTTGTTGTTGTTGTTGTTGTTGTTGTTGTTGTTGTTGTTGTTGTTGTTGTTGTTGTTGTTGTTGTTGTTGTTGTTGTTGTTGTTGTTGTTGTTGTTGTTGTTGTTGTTGTTGTTGTTGTTGTTGTTGTTGTTGTTGTTGTTGTTGTTGTTGTTGTTGTTGTTGTTGTTGTTGTTGTTGTTGTTGTTGTTGTTGTTGTTGTTGTTGTTGTTGTTGTTGTTGTTGTTGTTGTTGTTGTTGTTGTTGTTGTTGTTGTGTGATTATGTGTTATAAATGCTCAAGGGGAGCATTGTATACTAAAATCTAAGTTATTTTAGTATGATTAGATTTCGAGGATGAAATCACTTTAAGGGGGAGAGATTTGTAACATCCGCAAATCGGGTCTAGTTGTTTTATATTATTTCCTGAGTTTAGATTATTATTTAATGTGTTTGGAAATAATATTGTTTGAATTAGTTGAAATAATTGGAATAGGAGTCAAATACTCCATTGTGATTGATAAATTATTAATTGCTGTAAATTAATAAAGTTGTCGGTGAAATAAAAATGTTTGGACTCGTAAATGGTTTTCGGGTTCCAGACAATGGGTTAGGAAGGGGACAAATTTTAAGTGAATACAGAGTCGGTTAAAAGTTGGGCCGACTATATATTTCACTTTCCTTTTTAGGAAAGTCATTTCCCTTTCTTTGAAACCAAAAACTCACAAAAAAGTTAGAAACCCAAATCGAAGTTGAATTAAGCCTGGACTGCGAATTTAGGAGCTGTAATTGGAGCTAAAGATCATCATTATCACCATCTAATTCTTTGTAACTAGTAAGTTTTGTTCTTAGAATTGATTTTGATTTGAATTAGGTAAATAGTGATTCTAGATGAAATTGAGTTGAAGAGATGTTAGATGATGATTATTTGGTGTTATAATATGATAATATATGCATTAGAACTAATTTGGATACTGAGTTGTTGCTTTTTGATAATTTGGTGTCGGGTTAGGGTTTGAGCAGTTGCAGGTCTGATTGGGACGAAGGTAGAACCCGGCGACTTCGTTGTTTAGCTGGCGGGTAGTAGTGTTTGGTTAGAACCCGGCGGCTTCATTGCTTAGCCGGCGGGTAGTGTGACCAAGTGAGAACCCGACGGTTATAAACCCGAACCGGCGGCTTCTCTGGACTTTAAAACGTAGCTTTGTTCTGTTACCACATTTGGTAATGTACCCGGCGGCTAGGTAGTATGAGCCGGAGGATGGTGACCTGAAGCCGGCGGGTCCTAGACCCCAGCCGGCGGGTTTGTTGGTTTGTCCAGCATCTTATTCTTATTTGTTGATTTCAAGGTTAATTGTATTGTGATATGTTGTAACCTTGATACATCCGTATTAGAAGATGATAATAATATATATTGATGATTAATGAGACCTAAGTTAGGAACTTATTATGGAGATGTAAATAATATGCAGTTCCTTGAATGATGCAGTATCATAAGTTAAGTACTTGTTTAGTTTATAGTACTTGTAATATAAGTGTGATATTGGATTATGTTATATACAGTTGAGACAAATTACTAACTTGTGTTGTTCTGTTGTGTATTCAGATAAACAGAAGACTCAGTGATATTAGATTACCGAGTGGACGATTGGGGTATTCGGTGAGTGGATCTTTAATCCTCAGTTTAATTTAGTTGTAACAAGTTTGGTTACAACGAGTAATGTATTATTACTGTTTTAGTTGCCATGATGATTTCTGTTGTTAGTAATAATACTGTTGTTAGGTTGCTTAGTCTGATGTGACCTGATGACTTGATGAATATGTGATCACTAAGGAAAGTTGACCTTTTGTTGTTAGTTGCTATTGTGGGCCTTCGGGCATCAGTTGATGATGAGGACAACGAGATGTACGGTTGGTTAGGCTAATCGGTTATCCAAGATTTAACACATCTCCTGTGTTGGTTGATGATAACAACTAGCTATCGGTCTCGTCCGTTATGGCCATACGGATATGGTAGGATAAGTGTTCTTTGGGAATCCCCTGGTATTATGATATCCCAAGAGCCACCGATCCTCATTACTAAGTTGTGCTATGGTTGAACAGTTGCATTGTTGATAAGTTGACCAGTTAATAGGTTGACCACTTGATAGTTGACCAGTTGATCAGTTGCCCAGTCGAGTTGTTAAATTGTTGTATTGTGTACTTGGATGTTTCAGGTTAGTTGTTGTACACAAAGTTGTTACGCTAAGTTGAACTGTTGATTAATTATTCATTCACTTAGCTTTATGCTAATCCCTCACATTAACGCTTCTTGCAGGTTATTGAGATATATGGGCGGGCAAGAAGTTGGGCTGAAAGGAATGTTTAAAAGGAAGGCGTTACTCTGATATTTGATTTGTATAAATCAATAATATCTTTTGTTTTATATAACACCCATGTGGATAAACTACGGTTTAAAATAAGTTGAATTTTGTATAATTGTTAAATAATGTAAATTATCAATGGTTTGTTGGACATGCGCTTTCCGATATATTGTATTTGAATGGTTGCAAAACGTGAGTTGTTTTAAGCAGCGTCAAGATTGATGCGATGGTTTGGAGCAAGACCGTTGTAAAACGTGCACAGCTGGCTGGTTTTCTCAATCAGGTGGTTAGGACATTTGTTTAGGAGACTCTTGAATCTTTCCCATGCCGTATAGATAGATTCATCATAAGCTTGGTGGAAGTTCATGATGTCATTCTTACATTTGGTTTGTTTGGTCGGAGGAAAGTACTTAGTTAAAAACTTAGAACCTATCTCCGCCCAAGAGGAAATAGAGCCGGACTCTAATCCCTCAAACCAAGTTAAGGCATGGTGAGTAAGCGAATAGGGGAACAGGTATTGGCGGACTATGTCCTGATCAACCCCATTCTGCTTATAAGAGTTGTGTGACAACCGTCACCAAACCGTTATCGTAGTTTGATCCGTAAAAAGTCATTTTTGTGAAAATACTAATTTCAATGATTTCTTTACATCAAAGTCTTCATTTTTGAAAAACGAATCCACGCAAAAAGAATCAACTCAATCCGACGTGTAACGAAGAAGTTATGAAGCAAAACGTAAACGAAGTTTGGGCTGATAATAGAGACGCGATTTGGGGCAAATAGAAGCGCGATTTACCCCTTTTAGCGACGCGATTTACCCCAAATAGCGACGCGATTCACCCCTAATCGCGACGCGATTCTAAAACGGCCCAGACCCATATATAAACATATTTTAACCCCAAAAACGTATTTGTAAACCCTATTTTCGGTTCCAGACGATCAGAGGCGATTCTATCTTCACATTTTCGAATTCCAAACCCCAAGAACCTAAACATATAATTCTAAATCATTTTATTGATCGAGAACTCACGTGTAGGTGTATTTCGGTAAGATTTGCGTTCTAAATCTTCGAATTATTGGATTCATTGTGCTTTGTGTGTATTGATCCTCACGAAACGTTATTCATACAAATTCTAAGGGGTGTTCTCGTGCGATCATTCGATAGTTGGTATTATTCCTATCCGATTTCATTCATTGATACGTTATTTCGATCGTTTCGTTGTTATCATTTTATTTCGTTTCGATCCATTGTATCCCCGTTAATGTGACTTTGTTAGAATGATTAAAAATCAGTGTTATAATTGTTATGAATGAATATTACGATCATATACGTGTTTTGGATTTGTTTATACAAAGATTTAGCTTTAAACTTACAAACCCTAAATCTAGACAGATTTGTTTATCGGTTTGGGAAAGGCATAACTTAGTCATTTCACAATGATTTTTGATGAAACAGGAGTCTAAACTTAATTATTAAGAGTCTATTTTCAAATGGCGTTGGTTTCGTGTCCAATTGTTGAGTTTAAGTTAGTCAAAATGATTTTTCAAGATCGAATGTCAAATCTGAGTTTTTCGGTTCATGATTGTAGTTAACTTGTTGATTTTTGAAACGTAGGTTAGGCAATGAATTTGGTATTGAAATTTTTACTGGAAAAACTTTAAGGTGTTTACTATTTTCTGTAAAAATATTATAACCAATTGGAGTCTTTGAATATTTTAAATAAAATATAAATTTTGTAAAGTCAGAAAGTGTTGTCGGTTTTGAGCAGATTATTTTGATGAATTTTTAAAAATAGTAAACTATTCAAATAAGTTCTGGAAAAATTAAAGGATGTTCTTAATACCATGAAATGTCACTGGTAAAATTTGTAGAGTGAAATGATTTTATTAAGTCATGGTTTAAAATTCATGAAGTGGTATGAAATTTCTGGACAGATTCTGAAATACAAGATAGAGTAAAGTTACTAATATTTTGAATAAACGAGGATTAAATTTTGTAAAGATACTTGAGGATTGGTTGTGAGGAAACCTAGTAAAGGTGATTTGGACTTGGGATACAATGGAAGGACATAGATATGTCTAGGTTGTAACCCGTATACGTATATATTCGTTTGTAGATTGCGAGTTGTTTGGTGGATTCTTTTGAGGGATATACTTACTTTGGTATTCAAGGTGAGTTTTGCGGCCCCATTTTCTTTACTTATTTTCCGTTGGAGGAAAAGAATGCTCAAACTGATTTCGAACTATTTTCTTATGCTGTGTAAACTATCTGAGTTTTCTGATTTGGACATTATGATTGAATAAGTGACATTCTGATTGTTGTGGACTGATTGCTGATTGTTCGGATGAGTCTTGTGTCTTCGGGACCCTGACAACACTCCATATTTCTTACTAATACGGATATGACTATTGATAGTACTATCGGATGACGGTCCCACTCTTGTGATAGATACGTTATCCTTTAGTAAATATTATCCAGGAACGGAACGGATTGCTTATGGTGGATGAGTTGGTTATCTTATGTGCTTATTTCATATCATATGTCCTACTTACTAAATTTACACAGCAAAATAGTATTCTTTGTGTATGTGTCTTATTAAACCTGCTTAACTCACCAACATACGTGTTGACATTTTCGAGCATATCTTTTCAGGTTATACTAGTGGACTTAAAGTAGGGGACAAGAGAACTTAGTGGACCTTTAGGGTTGCATTGAGAAATATTCAAGACTTGTGGTACATCGTAGTTATTTGTGAAGGCATGTTTCGCCATAACATTATAGTGTACGTTTGTTTGTAAGATGTTGAAATGTATGCATGACATGAACCGTTATTCATGTTATTGGCATCATGACACATTGGATATTTTCTTTCATATAGTATTCTATATAATGATGTGTTATGATCATATCACCGTTATACCCCGTTGTTTCCGCTTTAGACGGGGTGTGACAAATTGGTATCAAAGCCAGGTTTATAGAGATCTAGGTGGATTGGCCTAGACTATAAATAAGGAACCCACATATAGAACATGATTTAGGAAGTTATGTGTGCATACAATTTCGTGAAGCTAGTTGTAGCTACTGTCGATCATTCATCTTAATCGTTTCAAATAAGGACGTTGTAAGCGTTTCTTCATCATCTTACGACTCTTTATGTGGATCGTCTACATGTTGCTTAGGATTCCATAACTATCTGATCTCTTTCCGTAAATACAAAGCTTATTGTGATACAAGGACTTGGAAGATAAGTATGTGTATGAAAGAATACTTTCACAATTATGGCTGCAGACGTAATTGACAAAGGCGTTCCGACGTATGTGTGCTTATCTGACCATATTTGCGTGTCTCATGTGCTATGTTTGTGTCGTATGGTAATAAAATCCCAATTACATTCCTTACCGAATCATTCTTATGTTTGTGAGTCTTGTGGATTTATGCCTAGACAAACTCCAAAGTATTCATTCTATTCTAAACTCATATGAATTCGAAATTATAGCAAATATACTACTAAGATGCATTACCCGTAAATTTTACTCGTGGAGGAGAAACACTCGGTGGTGGTCATACAAGTGATAGTGGTGATTGAACTGATGGTTGAACTGGAGGGATTTGTTGTATTGATGGCTAGAATTCCAATGTTGTTTCGATCATTGCACAACAGTGGTGGGCCTTAATATTTGAAAATGTCATGCAAGGTTTTTAACGGCATATTGAATCGTGGTAGAGCTAGCGGTACGGAAGAAGAAAAAAATGAAATTAATAGTCGAGAATTCAAAGGATGGAAGTGGTGATGGCGCAAAAAAATAAACAAATAAATAAATAAACTAAAATAATAATAATAATAATAATAATAATAATAATAATAATAATAATAATAATAATAATAATAATAATAATAATAATAATAATAATAATAATAATAATAATAATAATAATAAAATATATAAATAAAAATATAAATAAATAAATAAAATAAATAAAGGCACTGTTTAAGGGGAATATTCTTTCAATAACGAAATGAAGAAGTTAGTAAACACGTTTTGATAATTATTTACGATGGAAGTTAATCATGCAATATATATCTGACAATTTCACAAGTTGGCAAGATTAGACCTCATCGCGTGGCACTCGAAGCTAAGAAAATTGAGAAGTACATCAACAGCTTTGTTCTAGAAACAAGTAGGACGGTAGAAGGGACTGAGCCTCCTACTATCCAAGGCGCAATACTGATGGATGGATTGTTAATCGTTAAAACCGTTAAGGCTGGGAATGTAGAAACAATACCAAGAATGAGAGGGTATTCAAAAGACTGGTAGATACTAACACATGAAGAGAGGGTTACACTGGTTCACATCTTCTGTGTGCAAGGTGTAACTACTATCAACATACATCTACGGCATGTTATACTCATTCAAACTGCAACCGAAGAAGTCACTTTACAATTGAATGCCGGATGATAGCTCGTCAAGTGGCACCAATCAACACAGTAGGAAACTCGATGGCTTGTCTAGAGTGAGAGACTTTGAAAAAAAAAATTATTAATGGGAGCACATAGAGACTAAAAGACGTTACACAAGGGTGTACTTTAGTGCTAGAAGATTACTCTTTTAACATTGACTTGTTGCCCTTCGGACTCAGAAGTTTTGGTGTGGTTGAGGAACGGATTAGATGACGAAATTAGGTATAAATTGTATGTTTGAGAAAGTATTTCATATACCATTTAAATGGTGGTATAATACCTGAGATCTTCATAGAGCACTTCAAAGACGAAAAGAAACAACTCATTAGCGTAAAGGCTAAAAAGTTAAAATTTCAAAACATTCTATTATCAACGATTTCCTCGAAGTCTTCTCGGAAGATTTAGAAGGATTATTTCCCTCTTTACTTGTAAGGTTTTGTGTCGATCTTATTCTTGGAGCAACCCCAGTTGCAAAAACTCCAAATCATTTAATACTATCTGAAATGCAAGAACTATTTAATCCAATTTTAGATGCTCCAAGACAAGGGTTTTATTCACCCTAGTCATTCTCTTTGGGGATCACATATCTTATTTGTCAAAAAGAAAGATGGTTCTTTTCATTTGTGCATTGATTATCGTGAACTTAACAAATTTACGGTCAAGAATCGCTGTCCTCTTCCAAGGATGGATGGTTTGTTTGATCAACTCCAAGGTGTTCGGTGGTTTTCAAAAATCAATCTTCATTCTGGTTACCATCATCTGAGGGTACCTGAATCAGATATACCTAAGATTACGTTTAGTACTCGTTACGAACATTTCAAATTTCTCGTTATGTCTTTCGATCTTACTAATGCGACTATAGCATTCCTATATTTAACGAACGCGTATGTAAGCCGCATCTCGATGAATTTATCATACTTTTTCATTTGTGACGTTCTAATTTATTCTAAAACCAAGGAAGAGCATGAAGTTCCTTTGAGACTAATCCTGGAGTTTCTTTCGAAAGAAAAGGTCTATGCAATATAATTGGAGTACGAAATTTGACCACAAGAGGTTGGTTTTTCTTGGTCACGCTGTGAACAAAGAAGTCAGTCTTGTGAAATTTAGCAAAGTAGAAGCTGTAATGGGATGGAAGGTCCCACAGTTATCATCGGAGGTTCGTAAAGTATTTAGGATTCACAGGCTATTATCGGCATTTTATTGAGAGTTGTTCAAAGATCGCTCTACTACTCACATAAATATAAGAAGTTTGTTTTGGGATAGAAACTGAGAAAAATCTTTTCAAATATTGAAGGATGTCTTGTGTAATGCTCGATTCGGACTCTTCTCGACGGATCGGAGGATTTCGTTGTGTATTGTGATGCATCAGACCGAGGTCTGAGTTGTGTGTTAATTAAATGGGAAATGTAATCGTATTCGTCTCTCGACAATTCAAGGTACATAAGAATTATTGTACTACCCACGAATTTGGAACTTGGAGCGGTAGCATTCGTACATATGTGTTGAAGACACTACTTGTATGGAATGAAGAACGTTATGTATACCGATCATAAGAGCTTTTAACACCCCTATGTTCAAAAGAAGTTGAATATGAGGCACATGAGGAAGCTCGAAATATTCAGTGGCTACGATTGTGAAGTTCGATATCATCCGGGGAAGATGGATGTTGTGGCAGATGTTCTGAGTAGGAAGGAAAGAGAAAACCAAGGTGAGTGCAAGTCAAAGTGTTATGATACATTCTGGCATTAGGGATAAGATGTTCAAAATTCAAGATGAAGCGTTAAGGATACTCATGTGCAAAACAAAAAGTGTGCGGGTTAGACAAACATTTGGAACAAAAGTGGACAAGATGTTACATTATCGAAAAGATTTTGGATTCCTTTGCTAGGTGGTCTATGGACACTAGTAATGGACAGAGTACGTAAGTCAAAAGATTCCATACAAAGGGAGTTGTTAAGAAGTAGTATGATATCATGGATTTGTATTGGTGTCTGGGAATGAAGAAGGACATCATTTAATACATTCTCCATTTGTCAATGCATGATTTGTTTGAAATTCAAGGCTGAATACCTAAGACTCTCTGGTCTATTACAGTAACCAGAGATTTCCGAATCAAACAATGGAAACATAATTATGGATTTTATTACGAAATTTCCTAGAACTAGTAGTGGGCACGATTCGATTTGGGTAATTGTGGATAGAATGACTGAGTCTACTCAGTTCTTAGCTATTCACGAGAACTACAAAATGGAGAAATTAGCAAGGTAGTAGCAAGGCATGGAGTGTCTGTATCAATTACATCTGATTGTGATGGTTATTTTCTTCACAATTTTGGCAAACGTTACAAAGGCTTTGGGAACGCATTTTGATGTGAGGACGGTTTATCATTCTCGAACTAATGAGCGGAGTGAGCAAATAATTCAAACATTGAAGAATATACTTAAGTTGTGTCATCGATTTTTGTAGAAGCTGGGATACCCATTTACCATTAGTCGAGTTCTCATACAATACAGTTATCGTTCTAGTATTCAATGGGCATTATTACAAGCACTTTAGGAGTGTGGGAGTTGTTCATTGTAGTGTGGGATGAATTTTGGATTAAAGTCAGCTGATTGGATTGAAATAGTCCATGAAGCTATTGACAAGATCGTTCGAATCAAGGAGAGGTTGGAAACAACACGTGATAGGAAAATGAGTTATAGAAGCAAACGTCGACAACAGTTAGAGTTTTGTGTTGGGAATCATAATTTGTTTAAACTGTTATTTTGAGAAGGTGTCATATATTTTTGGAAGTTTGAAGTATTAGCATATGTGTCTGATGGACCATTCTAAATTTTTGAACGTATGGGTTCAATCACATATCGATTGAAAGTTGTCACAAGAGTGAAGTGGTGTTCACGATGTATTTCATGTGTAAAATCTAAGAAAGTGTTGGCTAGTAAAGTATTACACGTATTTCTAGAAGGAATTCCCAGGGAATCACATATAACATTGTGTAGAGAAACTAGTACAAACCATGGATTAAGAGGTCAAAATCTCGAAGCACGGAAAGTTTTAATTTGTCATTTCCTGATTGAACGCTTAGCAACGATTTGAATTTACTTCGAAACAAAAAGAGTGTACAAAGCTTAATTTTACGTACTTATTCAGTGATCGTGTTGACATTATAGCTCCGACTGAATTTCGGGACGAAATTCTCTCAACTAGGGGATACTGTGACAACCGTCACCAAACCGTTATCGTAGTTTGATCCGGAAAAAAGTCATTTTTGGGAAAATACTAATTTCAATGATTTCTTTACATCAAAGTCTTCGTTTTTGAAAAACGAATCCAACGCAAAAAGAATCAACTCAATCCGACGTGTAACGAAGAAGTTATGAAGCAAAACGTAAACGAAATTTGGGCTGATAATAGAGACGCGATTTGGGGCAAATAGAGGCGCGATTTACCCCTTTTAGCGACGCGATTTACCTCAAATACCCCTAATCGTGACGCGATTCTAAAACGGCCCAGACCCATATATAAACATATTTTAACCCCAAAAACTTATTTGTAAACCCTATTTTCGGTTCCAGACGACCAGAGGCGATTCTATCTTCACATTTTCGAATTCCAAACCCCCAGAACCTAAACATATAATCTCTAAATCATTTAATTGATCGAGAACTCACGTGTAGGTGTATTTCGGTAAGATTTGCGTTCTAAATCTTCGAATTATTGGATTCATTGTGCTTTGTGTGTATTGATCCTCACGAAACGTTATTCATACTGATTCTAAGGGGTGTTCTCATGCGATCATTCGATAGTTGGTATTATTCCTATCCGATTTCATTCATTGATACATTATTTCGATCGTTTCGTTGTTATCATTTTATTTCGTTTCGATCCATTGTATCCCCGTTAATGTGACTTTGTTAGAATAATTAAAAATCAGTGTTATAATTTTTATGAATGAATATTACGATCATATACGTGTTTTGGATTTGTTTATACAAAGATTTAGCTTTAAACTTACAAACCCTAAATCTGGACAGATTTGTTTATCGGTTTGGGAAAGGCATAACTTAGTCAGTCACAATGATTTTTGATTAAACAGGAGTCTAAACTTAATTATTAAGATCTATTTTCAAATGGCGTTGGTTTCGTGTCCAAATGTTGAGTTTAAGTTAGTCAAAATGATTTTTCAAGATCGAATGTCAAATCTGAGTTTTTCGGTTCATGATTGTAGTTAACTTGTTGATTTTTGAAACGTAGGTTAGGCAATGAATTTGGTATTGAAATTTTTACTAGAAAAACTTTAAGGTGTTTACTATTTTCTGTAAAAATATTATAACCAATTGGAGTCTTTAAATATTTTAAATAAAATATAAATTTTGTAAAGTCAGAAAGTGTTGTCGGTTTTGAGCAGATTATTTTGATGAATTTTTAAAAATAGTAAACACATTCAAATAAGTTCTGGAAAAATTACAGGATGTTCTTAACACCATGAAATGTCACTGGTAAAATTTGTAGAGTGAAATGATTTTATTAAGTCATGGTTTAAAATTCATGAAGTGGTATGAAATTTCTGGACAGATTCTGAAATACAAGATAGAGTAAAGTTACTAATATTTTGAATAAACGAGGATTAAATTTTGTAAAGATACTTGAGGATTGGTTGTGAGGAAACCTAGTAAAGGTGATTTGGACTTGGGATACAATGGAAGGACATAGATATGTCTAGGTTGTAACCCGTATACGTATATATTCGTTTGTAGATTGCGAGTTGTTTGGTGGATTCTTTTGAGGGATATACTTACTTTGGTATTCAAGGTGAGTTTTGCGGCCCCATTTTCTTTACTTATTTTCCGTTGGGGGAAAAGAATGCTCAAACTAATTTCGAACTATTTTATTATGCTGTGTAAACTATCTGAGTTTTCTGATTTGGACATTATGATTGAATAAGTGACATTCTGATTGTTGTGGACTGATTGCTGATTGTTCGGATGAGTCTTGTGTCTTCGGGACCCTGACAACACTCCATATTTCTTACTAATACGGATATGACTATTGATAGTACTATCGGACGACGGTCCCACTCTTGTGATAGATACGTTATCCTTGAGTGAATATTATCCAGGAACGGAACGGATTGCTTATGGTGGATGAGTTGGTTATCTTATGTGCTTATTTCATATCATATGTCCTACTTACTAAATTAACACAGCAAAATTGTATTCTTTGTGTATGTGTCTTATTAAACCTGCTTAACTCACCAACATACGTGTTGACATTTTCGAGCATATCTTTTCAGGTTATACTAAAGGACTTAAAGCACGGGACAAGAGAACTTAGTGGACCTTTAGGGTTGCATTGAGAAATATTCAAGACTTGTGGTACATCATAGTTATTTGTGAAGGCATGTTTCGCCATAACATTATAGTGTACGTTTGTTTGTAAGATGTTGAAATCATTGTTGAAATGTATGCATGACATGAACCGTTATTCATGTTATTGGCATCATGACACATTGGATAATTTATTTCATATAGTATTCTATATAATGATGTGTTATGATCCTATCACCGTTATACCCCTTTGTTTCCGCTTTAGACGGGGTGTGACAAGTTGGTGGTTTGAATGAATCGGTTTATGTGGGCGTTGCGGTCTTCGTTGGGTAATCCATGGAATTGGCAGAATTCCTTGATTAGTTGAACGATATGGTGCTTTAGTTCGAAAGACGCACCATCGATAACTGGATAGTTGATGGGTCCTCCTCGTCCTTCGATTGACGGTTTGGTGCTATCGGCGAGAGTGACATGAGCAGCCATCGGTAGTCCAGTGCATTTTTCTTTTCGGGTAGTGCGGATAATCGACTCGGGATTGGGTACGAAAATGAGAGGTTCAGATCCGGATGATCTGGTCGAATATCGTTGTGGGTTATGGGAAGGAATTTTCGTCTGGAATAAGGAAAGAAAAGTAAAACTAAACTACGGATATTTACTGGAAAGAAAAATTCGTCTATAATGTCTTCGGATCTTACAACTGATTCCCTGGCAGCGGCGCCAAAAACTTGATGCCGCCCGAAGCGTCAGGTTTTGAAGCTCTCCTTTCTTGCGAAGGGAGAACCGTCCTTGTCGTCAGAGGACTTAACCGGACCAGTCAGGCTGGCGATCAGCGGGTTTTAAAATTTGTAAGTGCGGGGCCTAAGTATACTTAAAACTATGGGAGTACAGTAGTAAGTATGACCTAGGGTCGTTCTATAAACCATTTGTATTGTGAAACGTTGACGTTGGAGACGATTTATCTAACTAGTAATGGTTTTAACAGATTTTTTGGGGGTTTGTTTTTGGTTTTTATACTTAGGCAGAAAATTTAAATAAAGCAATTTAAAATATGGGTAGTTAGCAGATAATCTAGAGGAGGTGTTTGCTATGACTTCAGTAGCCTTCTTAACTGGGATGATGTAAGATTTATAAAATGATCTTAAAAGATTTGTATTTCGTTCATTCCAAGTATTAGTGGAGTAAGCACTAGTTCCCTACTGATAGATTTCTCGATCAGTATGTCACTGAGTAACTAGGCTATCGTGATTCTGATCGGAGTAGTTTATCCAGCCATACAACACTAACCAATGAAGGTATAGTGACCCTTAAATGGAAATGAATCCTGGGTGCATGAATAAGGCGACAAACCAATCTCGATGTCCGACCGTTCTTAACCCCATAAGAATACTTTAGTCTAAACAAAACATTTAAGTTCAAGATCAGGTTTTGTGTGTGTTGATCACTTTCTATCGATGGGTTTGTAAAGTCTAGGTATGATGGTTTACACAGCAGGTAACTACGGCTCTTCCCGTGGGCATACCAAGTTCTTAGCCGATTTATGGTACCTACTTTGCTTTAACCCCTAGGCTTATTTAACTAAGTTTGTATTTAAGCACAGTAATTATCCATCTTTGATATAAACCAGCCCTTCCTTTAAAATCCCAATAAATCTCTAATTTATTAATAGTGTAATATTTACGTTCAATGAGAAAACAGTATTTCCACAGTCACTGTGTACTTTGCATTCGGATGGGAAAGCAATATTTCCACAATTCCGGTGTACTTTGTGTTCAGTTTAGAAAACATTATTCCATAGTCACGATGTACTTTGTGATAACATTAAATAATGTTATATTTATTTTAATAATATTCATTGATTTTTTTATATTTATATTGCATTTATTTAATAATAGATACTGATTTGGTTAATATTTGTGATTAGGTATATAAATGAGCTGGGACAAGAAAATGTACAAGAAATAAATAAAGTTACGAAAATAATTGAGCTTGATGATTTAAATGGATTGCGCGAAAGGAATTAGATTGGAGATTTATTGAGTGTACGAGTTGGATCAACGAAGAATTGGGCCAAAAGAAACAAAAGAGGAAATAAAAATAAAAATGGCTAATAATGATCTTGGGCTACGATGGAATTAATTAAAATAATTGGGCTTTGAGTTAATCCAAATTCGATCACTACCAAAAGAAGAAAATTAAAATAGGAGTGGGTTGGACAAATAAAGAATTTGGGCCGTGAAATTTAAGTAAAACAAGTCATTTGGCCAGCTTATCCATGCGCGCAGAATCGAGAATCTTCTAGAAGGAGTCAAAGTAAGTCGGTTGGTAGAAGTTCACATGCAATCTTGTAGAGTACGCCAATTACAATCCATACGGTGGATCAAAAAATCCATACGCCGTATAGATTTGATCCCCAGCGAATATAAATAGCAGCTTCTGCTACGAATTTTAGGAGAACTTTTTGATATATAAAAAAATTAGGGTTACGAATATTTGAGGTATTTTTGAGGGTTTTTCATACTTTTGAAGATCTTTCATTCAACTTAATCATTCGGCTACTATGGATCATCATTTAATCATTGTAATCATTCGTTTACTCTTTTATTTCAATACAATTATGTTTGCGGTGATTTCAATTATTATATGTGTTTATTTTAACGTGATTATGCGTAGCTAAACCTTTTAACACTTACTTGGATGAAATAACTATTGATTAGGGGTATTATTATTTGATGTTTATACGATTTAATTACGTTTAATCGAGAACCTTATATATTTAGGTTTAATTATTAGTTTTAATTTATTTGGTAAATGAATAAGTGATTGTAGCGGATGTTTGTCACTTATATGTTTATTATCAATTATTTGTCTATGAATGATTGAGCTTTGATTGCGGACGCAAATAAGTAATAAATTAGACTATTAAACTTAAACGTGTAAGATAGTGATTTTGGCGAACGTCTTTCACTATATTAAATTGTAATTTGGTGGATTGAGATTAGGGTGTAGGTGACGGCGAATGTTAAGCCTAGTCTAATCGAAATGAACGTGAATTGCTAAGTAAACTGGTTTTAACTAAATACCCCGAAGTCATTAGTGAAATAATTCAAGTAAGTGTCATTTTAATATCTGAATAAGTTCAAATAAATAAATCTGACTCTTCCTGAGTCCACCTGCCATTAGTTTAAATAAAAGTAGTTTGTTAAGCAACGTGATAACTCGGTCACACAAAAACCCAAGTCTTTTTTGTATTAAATTAATTACATTTTTAGTTTTAATTCTTAAATTCACAATCCTTGTGGAACGAACTTGGACTTACTGTAGCTATACTATACACGATAGGGTATACTTACCTCAGTTATGTAATAGTAAATGATTCGTATTTCTTTGTTTAATTTTATAACTAGATTTTACACATCAAGTTTTTGGCGATGCTGCCGGGGATTGTGTTTAATTTAAGAATTTAATTAAGTGTAGTTAATTGATCCTTTCTTTGAATTTTATTCTTAGAAAGTTACTTTTTAACTTGTTTTGTGCCAGTACATTTGACGGTTTTATCTTTTGTGCTTTTGCAGGTTTAATCAGGTAGTGGATGAGCATGAGGACTTCGGGTAACGAACTTCTTAGTCCATTGTCCGATCCGGAGAAAACTACAAAGAAGAAACGAAATAAGAAATCAAAAAATACGTCGACGGAATCAACTGAAAGCCAAAGGGAAAGTGGATCAACTTCAGCAAACGTAATCATTGAAGAAGTTTTTGAAGAAGAGCTTGAATCTAAGTTTGAAGAGGATCTCAAATCAGAAAAAGAAGAAGAAGAGGAGTATCAAATGGATGACGAGAATGATACCCCAATGTTGTCAAGGGCTAGGGATGTTGCCCCTACACCGGAATCCGCCATTCGAAGGCCGGCCATTGACAACAACTTTTCACTTAAGGGGAATCATATGAGTCTGATCAGAGATAGTTATTTTGATGGAAGAGTGCGGGCCGATCCGCACAAGCATATTGCTAGTTTCTTTGAAATCGGGGATATGTTTAAATATGGGCCGAATATTGATGAAGCCATTCGACTGAGGACTTTTCCCATGTCTCTGTGTGGGGAAGCAAAAATCTGGTACCAAGAACTTGAACCGAACACTATCACTACTTGGAGCCAAATGAGGGAGGCGTTTGTTAGCCGATTCTTCCATCCGGCTTTAGCAGAAAGGTTACTGAATGAGATTCAAGGATTTAAACAGATGATGGAGAAACAGTAGTGGAAGCCTGGTTGAGGATGAAAGAGATGCTCAGGAACTGTCACGGTCATGGGTTATCTAAACGGGAGATTATTGAGCTTTTCTATAACGGGCTCGATACCTCATCGGCTTCGGTTTTAGATGCTGCATGAGGGGGTGTGTTTATGTACAAAACTCCAAATGAAGCATGGAAGATGATGGAAGATAAGGTCTTACTGAATATTAATTGGGCTAATGATCAGAAAAGCAAGACTACTTGGAAAACCGTTGCTTCAGCTTCTACCAGCGGTTATGATAATTCTGAGATGATGAAAGAGTTGAAGGCTATGTCCACAAAGTTTGATGACCAGTTCAAAACTCTTAAGGGAGAGATCAAGGAGCTTCGAGAGGGTTGTGGTAATTGTGGAGGAAATCATGCCACTAATGATTGTGATAGTGATGATCAACCGATGATGAGGGCAGAGGAAGATGCAAATTACATGCAACAAGAAAACTATCAGAGTGGTAACAATTATCATAGGGGAGGTTATCAGAATCGGAGTAATTATCAAGGGAATAGGTTTTCTTAACCAAATCAGACTTACAACAATCAGTACCAGTCGAGAGATAATGTTCCACCACCAGCTCAGCAAAAGGAAGCCACAGAATCCACTTTAGAGAAGATGATGAAGGAATTCATTTCCAAACAGGATGCTTGTACAGAGAGGTTGAAAACACAAATGATGAATTTGAGAATAAGTGTGGATCAAGGTCAGAAAAATCAACAAGCCTCAATTCAGGATTTGGAAAGGAAAATGGATAGGTTATCTGAGGGGCAGAGTAGTAGACCAACCGGTGGTTTACCGAGTAACACCCAACAAAACCCAAGGTAAACATCTTCTAGCGGTGGTCCAAAGCCATACCAACCACCACCAGCCCGAAATGAGCATGCCAATGCTATTATCACTCGTAGCGGGAAAGAGCTACCACCTCCTCCGCCCAAAAAGGACAAAGTTTCTAACACTGTTTTGCAGGATACTGATGAGCAGGAGATTGAAGATGAAGAAGAGGAGGCGGCTCAACCCACATCTATTCCAGTTTCACCTACACCTTCGGTTACTCCACCGGTGGTGAAGGCATATAAACCGAAGATTCCCTATCCTCAACGCTTGAGGAAGGAAAAGATAGCGGCCCAATATGGGAAGTTTGTTGATATGATCAAGGGTATTCGGATCAACGTGCCCTTGGTTGATGTTTTAGCTGGAATGCCAAACTATGCCAAGTTTATCAAAGATTTGGTGAGCAACAAGGATAAGCTATCGGAGGTGTCAACTACATTTTTGAATGATGAGTGTTCTGCTATCATTCAGAATCAGATTCCACCTAAGTTGGGTGACCCGGGGAGTTTTATAATTTCTTGTACATTAGGGAAGTTTATGACTTGTGATGCCCTAGCGGACTTAGGGGCTAGTATAAACTTAATGCCTTACTCCCTTTATGCTAAACTGTCTTTAGGATCTCTTAAGCCCACATGTATGAGTATAAGGCTGGCCGATAGATCATTCCAATATCCTGTAGGGATTGCGGAAAATATGTTGATAGAGGTAGGCCAATTTACTTTTCCAGTTGACTTTGTGATCCTCGAAATTGAAGAAGATAGTAAAGTCCCACTCATCCTAGGACGTCCCTTTTTACATACTGCTGATGCTATTATTCATGTAAAAAATAAGCAGTTGACTTTAGGAGTGGGCCAGGAAAGGATTGCTTTCACGGTCGATAAGGCAATGAAGCATCCTTATTCAACTGACGATACTTGTTTTAGTATTGATGTCATAGATGAGGCTTTGGATGAGGAGTTACAGGGATTACTTGGATTGGATGTTGAGCTTGCTGAATTATTGGAGACAGTTGATGAGAAAATGACTGAGGAAGAGTTGCTTTTATCTATGGAAGCTAATGTGGATATGGAAGAGCAACTAGCTGAGGAAAGATTTGAGGAGTTGAAGAGTGAGGATCAGATGAGGATCAAGACTTCACTGGAGGATCCGCCGAGAGACTTGGAGTTGAAACCGCTCCCAAGCCATTTGGAATATGCTTTCTTGCAAGAGGAGAATTTATTACCGGTTGTAATTTCCTCTACTTTTGTTAACTATGAAAAAGCTGAATTATTGAATGTGTTGAAAGCTCATAAGGGCGCCTTTGCTTGGTGTACATCGAACATACCGGGGATAAGCCCATCTTTTTGTAAACACAAAATAAATCTTTTAGATGATGTAAAACCCGTTGTTCAAAGACAACGGAGGCTTAACCCAAATATGAAGGATGTAGTCAAAAAGGAGGTAGTTAAATTGCTCGATGCGGGTATAATTTACCCAATTTCTGATAGCCCTTGGGTGAGCCCTGTCCATTGTGTGCCTAAAAAGGGGGGTATGACTGTAGTAACGAATGACCGGAATGAATTAGTTCCCACTAGGACAGTCACAGGATGGCGTGTTTGTATTGATTATAGGAAGCTTAATGATGCCACTCGTAAGGACCATTTCCCTTTACCTTTCATTGACCAAATGCTAGAAAGACTTGCCGGTAATGAATTCTTTTGCTTCCTTTACGGGTTTTCGGGATATTTCCAAATCCCTATAGATGTTAAAGATCAAGAGAAAATGACTTTTACCTGTCCCTTTGGTACGTATGCATATAGGAGAATACCTTTTGGGCTTTGTAACGCCCCAGCCACCTTTCAAAGGTGTATGATTGTTATTTTTCAGGACATGATTGAGACTTCCATGGAAGTTTTCATGGATGATTTTTCTGTTTTTGGAAATTCATTTGAATCGTGCTTGTCTAACTTAGACAAAATGCTTGAAAGATGTGAGAAGGCGCATTTAGTTCTTAATTGGGAAAAGTGCCACTTCATGGTTAAAGAGGGTATTGTTTTGGGACACAAAGTGTCAAGTGTGGGATTGAGGTTGACAAGGCAAAGATTGACGTCATTGCCAAGTTACCTCTACCCGCCAATGTTAAGGGAGTTAGAAGTTTCTTGGGTCATGCGGGTTTCTACAGTAGGTTTATTAAAGACTTTTCTAAGATCACTAGACCCATGACAAAATTGCTTGAGAAAGATGTTACTTTTGTGTTTGATGATGAATGTGTTAAGGCATTTGAGACTCTAAAGGACCGATTAACCAATGCACCTATTATGATTTCGCCTGATTGGTCTCAGCCTTTTGAATTGATGTGTGATGCTAGCGACTACGCCTTAGGGGCTGTTTTAGGACAAAGGGAGGGAAACCATTTTAAACCTATTTACTATGCTAGTAAGACCCTAAATGGAGCGCAACAAAATTATACCACGACTGAAAAAGAGCTCCTTGCGGTTGTCTTTGCTTTTGATAAGTTTAGACCTTACCTTGTCCTATCTAAGACTGTAGTTTTCACAGATCACTCGGCCCTTAAGTATTTGTTTGCTAAACAAGATGCTAAGCCACGTCTCATTCGTTGGATTCCTTTATTGCAAGAATTTGACATTGAGATAAAAGATAAAAAGGGGGCTAAAAACCTTGCCGCCGATCACTTGTCAAGATTGGAAAATCCAAACCTAGAAAAGCTAGGCGATACTAACATTGATGATTCCTTTCCCGAGGAATTTCTTTTGCAGGTAGGTGACGATGTGGAAAATAAGGAAGAAGCACCTTGGTACGCGGATTTTGCTAATTACTTAGTTGCAGCTGTTTTAAGGAAAGGCATGACCCACCAACAGAAAAGCAAGTTTTTCTCGGATTTGAAATATTATTTTTGGAATGATCCGTATCTGTTTTGGATTTGTGCTAATAGGATGATAAGAAGATGTGTATCCGGGGGTGAAACGAGGAAAATATTGGATGAGTGTCACCATGGACCAACCGGTGGACACTGTGGACCTTCAGTTACAGCTAAGAAAGTTTTTGATGCTGGTTTCTATTGGCCCACCGTCTTCAAAGAGGCACAAACACTTTGCCAAACTTGCTATGCATGTCAAAGAACCGGCAACATCTCTAAAAGGGATGAAATGCCACAACAGAGCATTCAAGTTTTTGAGGTTTTTGATATATGGGGAATAGATTTCATGGGTCCGTTTCCACCATCTCATAAATGGGAGTACATATTGGTTGTGGTGGATTATGTGTCCAAATGGGCAGAGGCAAAAGCGTTACCGAAGAATGATGCCCGGGTATTGACTGATTTTCTGAAAAGTTTGTTTTGTCGGTTTGGAATCCCTAAAGCTTTGATTAGTGACCGCGGGAGCCATTTCGCGAATCCACAATTAGAGAAGGTATTTAAGAAGTATGGGGTTAATCACAGCTTTTCAACTTCTTACCACCCTCAAACGAGTGGACAAGTGGAAAACACTAATAGGGCGTTGAAAAGGATTTTGGAGAAGACGGTTAAAGACAACCGGGCTGTTTGGGCAAAGAAACTGGATGATGCTTTGTGGGCATTTCGCACCGCCTACAAGACACTGATTGGGACGACACCTTACCGGTTGCTTTATGGTAAAACTTGCCATTTACCTGTAGAAGTTGAACATAAAGCGTATTGGGCGTTAAAGAACTGTAATATGGATTTAGTGGAAGCTGGTAAGAAAAGGTTTTAGCAGCTTCATGAATTGGATGAGTTACACTTACAAGCCTATGAGAATTCAAAGCTGTACAAAGAGAGGACTAAAGTTTTGCATGACCGTAAGCTTAAAATGAGAAAAGAGTTCAAGGAGGGTGATAAGGTTTTATTGTTTCAATCCCCTTTTAAGTTAAAACAACCGAAGCTTAAACCTCGTTGGACTGGTCCTTATATGGTTAAACATGGTTATCCGTCGGGTTATGTGGAATTGTACAAGACCGATGGAGGGTCTTTCATTGTGAATGGACATCGGTTGAAGTTGTATCATGAGGAAGATGCTGAAAGTGAGTGGGAAGAACTCGCGCTTTACCCCAAGGACAAATAAATTTGGGGTCAAGTCTAGCTTTGGACTCGTTAATAAATTAAGCCTTTCTCGGAAAGTAACCCGTGCCGTATCCTTTATTTTATTTTGTATATTTATTAGAATAGTTTTTGTTATTAATAAAAAAAAAAAATCGTTTTGAACTTTGTGTGGGTGTTCACTAGAAACCCTCACAAAACTATAACTCGTCCACTTGGGATGCCGGGGGGGGGGGGGGGGGGGGGGGGGGGGGGGGTTTAAAGGCTTATTGCATATGCTAAATGCAATCGTGATTCCTACGAAAGTGATTTAGGATTTATTTTTCCTGTTTGAACTATGTATTTAATTGTTTTATATGTTATGTTTTCTTTTGTTTGTTTTTGTGTGATCTCGTATGATGTTGCTGACACGGACTCGTACGCGCATGCTGTTGGACTTTTCAAGAGATATAAGGGGAGTTTTACTGTTCTACTTCTTTTCTCATTTTCACTGTGATTTTATTCTGTTTAGTACAATGGGGACATTGTACAACTTAAGTGTGGGGATGGGAGTCGAAAAGAAGTTTACTTGTCCTTAGGTTTTGTTGTAATTTTTTATTTTTTATTTCAATTAAAAAAAAGACGGTTTTTTTTTTAAGTTTTGAGACTAAGTATTTATTAGTTAAAATAGTTTTATTAAAAGTTTGTTTTTATTTTTAAAGTTTAGACTTTAACATGGATTAAACTTTTTGTGCATATAATTTTAAAGTAATAATAAATGATGTATAGTTTCATTATACGATGTACTGATAGGCAATATATATGAAAATTTCTGAATTTAAAGAAGTAAATTTTAAACTTGTATATTACTTTGTGGTAAACATTCTATGATATATGACAAAGAGTCTTAATTCCTAGATTTAGCAAGCAATATTTTATATTTTTAATATTTATATGAAACCATTTGGGGGTTTATTAATTGTTTCCTCTGTTGTACTAAGTACAGACCTGGTCTCATATTATTATTCTTAAAAATAAGCAAAAGAAATATAAAATCTTTAAAATTAAGATTCCTAAAATTTATCAAACTATGTCGCTCTGTTATACTAAGGTATAGACATGTCACCGCTGGTTTGATTTTAAAAAGGGTTTGCTTTACTCGAATCAAGTTATGTCGCTTTGTTGCATGAAAATGCAGACCTGTCACCAATGTATCGATTCTTAAAAATGATTTTTATATACTTATTTTAAATATAGAGTAAAGTGCATGACTAAATTTTAGGGGTATATCATAGGTGAGGATCATATGTAATATACATACTAACAATAAATGTGTTTTCAGAAATTTAAGTATAGATTGTTTAAGTGGACAACAATATTAGTAATAGTTGATGAGCTGTATATTATGTGAATAATAATAAAGGAATTTTTTCTCTTATTGTACAAAATAGTTTTCCATGTTAATTAAATTTTTTAAATTTTAGAAGTTGGAAACGGATTTTTAATTTAAGTATTTTAATTTTTAAATATTAGTTTTATGCTTTTAAGTAATCATAATTGGATTAGTGATGTATAGTTTTATTTACTAGTTTAGTTTTAGTCTACTTGAGGACAAGTAGAAGTTAAGTGTGGGGATAATTTGATAACATTAAATAATGTTATATTTATTTTAATAATATTCATTGATTTTTTTATATTTATATTGCATTTATTTAATAATAGTTACTAATTTGGTTAATATTTGTGATTAGGTATATAAATGAGCTGGGACAAGAAAATGTACAAGAAATAAATAAAGTTACGAAAATAATTGAGCTTGATGATTTAAATGGATTGCGCGAAAGGAATTGGATTGGAGATTTATTGAGTGTACGAGTTGGATCAAAGAAGAATTGGGCCAAAAGAAACAAAAGAGGAAATAAAAATAAAAATGGCTAATAATGATCTTGGGCTACGATGGAATTAATTAAAATAATTGGGCTTTGAGTTAATCCAAATTCGATCACTACCAAAAGAAGAAAATTAAAATAGGAGTGGGTTGGACAAATAAAGAATTTGGGCCGTGAAAGTTAAAGTAAAACAAGTCATTCGGTCAGCTTATCCATGCGCGCAGAATCGAGAATCTTCTAGAAGGAGTCAAAGTAAGTCGGTTGGTAGAAGTTCACGTGCAATCTTTTAGAGTACGCCAATTACAATCCATACGGCGGATCAAAAAATCCATACGCCGTATAGATTTGATCCCCAGCGAATATAAATAGCAGCTTCTGCTACGAATTTTAGGTGAACTTTTTGATATATAAAAAAATTAGGGTTACGAATATTTGAGGTATTTTTGAGGGTTTTTCATACTTTTGAAGATCTTTCATTCAACTAAATCATTCGGCTACTAAGGATCATCATTTACTCATTGTAATCATTCGTTTGCTCTTTTATTTCAATACAATTATGTTTGCGGTGATTTCAATTATTATATGTGTTATTTTAACGTGATTATGCATAGCTAAACCTTTTAACACTTACTTGGATGAAATAACTATTGATTAGGGGTATTATTATTTGATGTTTATACGATTTAATTACGTTTAATCGAGAACCTTATATATTTAGGTTTAATTATTAGTTTTAATTTATTTGGTAAATGAATAAGTGATTGTAGCGGATGTTTGTCACTTATATGTTTATTATCAATTATTTGTCTATGAATGATTGAGCTTTGATTGCGGACGCAGATAAGTAATAAATTAGACTATTAAACTTAAACGTGTAAGATAGTGATTTTGGCGAACGTATTTCACTATATTAAATTGTAATTTGGTGAATTGAGATTAGGGTGTAGGTGACGGCGAATGTTAAGCCTAGTCTAATCGAAATGAACGTGAATTGCTAAATAAACCGGTTTTAACTAAATACCCCGAAGTCATTAGTGAAATAATTCAAGTAAGTGTCATTTTAATATCTGAATAAGTTCAAATAAATAAATCTGACTCTTCCTGAGTCCACCTGCCATTAATTTAAATAAAAGTAGTTTGTTAAGCAACGTGATAACTCGGTCACACAAAAACCCAAGTCTTTTCTGTATTAAATTAATTACATTTTAAATTTTAATTCTTAAATTCACAATCCCTGTGGAACGAACTTGGACTTACTGTAGCTATACTATACACGATAGGGTATACTTACCTCAGTTGTGTAATAGTAAACGATCAGTATTTCTTTGTTTAATTTTATAACTAGATTTTACACATCACTTTGCGTTCAATAGTGAAAGCTTGATTTCCATGATGACGATGTACTTTGCGTTCGGTTTAGAAAACAATGTTTACACTATTTATAAATCAGACCATGTTTTAGACAAAGATAATTAAGTACCTTTGGATAGGGTTCGCAACGTCCTATCATTAAGGCCGTAATCACGTTTACTGTTTGAAAGGCGTTAAGTTTAATTGAGGTTTAAAATCATAGATATAGAGTGGATCAACACACTATAGTTTAACATTAATCAACAACGGATTCTGCCCACGACTTTCATAGTTTCCACGTTCCGTACTCCACACATTCGTGATGTTTCCGGCGTTATACATATGAAAGCCGTATAACGTTACCTCCGTTGTTTTCATAATGACATCATCCCAATTAATACGACTAATTACGTCATAGCAAACACGCAATAATACTACTCGCTAATCATGGCAAACAATCCTAAATCTAGCATGATAACAGTAATAATAATCATTATAATTAAAATAGATAAAGGATAGCTATACCCAGAATAACAGCGTAGCTGAATACAACAAGAATGAATACAAGCGGAACTCCGAGTATCCTCCAGGCAATATTAATTATTACCCCTCTACTCGTCCGGTTAATACCGTGACTAACTAGCCGCTAACTACGAAAACTAAAAATAAAAATATAATCTAGAGAAAGAGTAGTGAGAGAGAGATGAGAAGTGTGTGAATGATGTTGGAGTGTTGTGTGTTGAAATGAGGTGAAATGATCCAATATATATACTAGTTGCTCAGCCGTATTCCTCAGCCGTATTCCCACCTTCAAAATCTCAGCCGTATTTCCCAACCATATCAAGATCCTACCTTGTACGGGCAAAACATAGAATAGGGGTGAGATTGGCCGTATACGGGAGAGAATGGGGGCGATACGGGAGAGACCCAACCGTATACGGGCAAGACAGAACGTATACGGCTGGGAGGAGGCCGTATATGGTTGGGACAGGTCGTATACGGCTTGGTCTTGGCCATATACGGCTTGTCTTTGCCGTATACGGCTTGGCTCTCCCGTATTGTGGTCCTTCGGTTACCTGGATTCTTCGTTTGGGCGTAACTTTCTCGTCGGTTGTCCGTTTTGAGAGTTCTTTATATCCACGCGTTTGTAATTTCCTAAGGAAGAAAATGACATAGCTTAAAGGTCATAATTCCAAGCGTAACTCAAAAAGTGCTAAAACACGTGAACGAGAATGCTTAAGATCGTTTATGCTCTATTTTATTCGTTTTTAGGCCTTTTTGGTTGATTCTTGAAGCATCATCTATATTTTAATCTTCATTATGAAATTTAGTATAAAAATATATATTTCAAATGTTTTCTTCCATAATTGGGCTAAAAAGGTGAGATAATAACGTACAAAAACTTGACTTTTTGCGTGTTATCATATATATAAGGAGGCAATATACAACAGCATGAAGTGATAATCATATTTCATTAGATAATAAGATGAGATACCATACAGGGTATAAGTTCAAAAGGTTACAGAATTTAGAGTTTACAAAAGATACCGGGAATTATTACATCCGGTCAGATTACAAAGGTTTTATAAGTTCTAGATAAACGATTACATAACAGATACTGTACTAATCCTATCGTAGAGTCACTCGTGACATCAGGGTGACAAGATGTTCCACAGTCTCAGCAAGTCTGCTGGTCTGTTGGGCAGTATCCTCAGCAATGGTCAAGCGTTGCTCAAGCATGTGAGTGTATTGTTCGGCTTCCTGTGAGCGTAACTCACATTCTTCCAGCCTCGCCTGCAAGAGATCAACTTTGCCCCTATTGTCACTCACTTGTTGATGGACCATTTCTACAGTCTGGGTTATGTTTTCATGCCCTCGATAGAGTTCTGCAATTCGGTCATGAGCTTGGCGCATCCAGTACATACGCGCTATGTGTTGTTCCCGTTCCAGACTTTCAAGTCTTTCTTCATGGTGGTGTAGTCTAGCAGTTAACACCATAACGGTGTGGTGGATGGGTTCTTGAGTATATGGGGAGATGTCCATGGAGTCAGCAGGAATTTGTATGTCTTCCTCAGACCTCCAGGTGTTTAGAGTTGTGGGTAGCCAATCGCACCTACGAGGGTAAGTTGGATGGCATGTTCTGGTTGTGGTGTCACCAGTGTGGTTGAGGTAAAGGTTAGCACAAACCGATCCGGGTACCAGTCGCGCCACCAGCAGTCACGGTCATTTTCGCAACTGACAGCAGCACGACGGGTTTAGTTTTAAAATTTTATATTTTGCTAGGGACCTAAGTTCTACTAGAGCTGTATAGCTGAAGTATGACCTAGGGTCATTCTAAAGAGTTAATCGTATTGGGAAACGACTTGTCGGGACAAACAGTTCAAATTAGCGATGGTTTGAAAATAGTTTTGAGTGGGGGTTTATACTTAGGTCCTAATTAAATTTAAACTAATTAAAAACAGTAATTAAAAGTGGTAGGTTGAATCAGTATAAGGGGACTTGTGTTTGTTATGACTTCCTTAGCTTTTACGTGGGGTGATGTTGTATTTGGGGTTTTATATTTGAAAACATCTTTTAAGATTTGTGTCTTGCGTTCACGTAGATACCTTGTGTGTAAACACTACACCCTACTGATCAGGCCAACCGATCAGTATGTCACTGAGTACTAGGCTGTCAGGATTCTGATCAGATCGGACTATCTTGAAACCCTCCTCACCGTCTCTTGTGACGAGACTAGGTGACCCTCCAGATGGGGTGCAGGAATAAGGCGACAGTCCGCAATTTATCTACTGATCTTTCTTAACACAGACAGAGATATCTAAGCAAGGCAAGGCATTTAAGATTTAAGACAGGTGGTGACTGATTAACATATACATTAATGGTTGTGATTGAGTTCAGAGATATTCGGCTGTGATACAGTCTTCGACCCACAGGATTTTCCACAGTTTGTATGTAATTGTACTGCACGATAGGTGTTTCCAATGTTATACTGTGTATTCACCCATATTACGGTCTTTCCTGGATCACAGACTATGCCAGGATGTAATACAGTATACAGCCTTCGACCTTTCCAAGGTTTTCACGTGTTTGTACTCCACCAAAGGTGTTTCCAATGTTATACCGGATACTCAGTCGTATTAGGGCTTTAATTGGATTACATACTTTTCAACCATCTGAACTCAATATATCTAAGCTTGTATTACAGTAAAACCATCTATAATAGCTAAACATCCCGTTCACTTTAATGATTCAATCCCAATAAATCCCTGATTAATTCACGGTGTACTATACGATAGTTTAAACAGTATTTCCACTAGTTACAAAATCAGACCGAGTTAATTTTGGAAAACATAGATAGGTAGTGACTGTCTGAACAAGGTTAGCTACTCCTTGTCATAAAGGTTCTAACCACGTTTATTGAAGGAAAGGTGATAGTTTAGTTTAAAATCATAAATGTATAGTTAACAGTACACCGGTTTTCAATATTTAACAATTGGGATCATTATTCCACAACGGATTGTGCCCATAACTTTCATAGCTTCCACGTTCCGTACTACACACATTCGTGATGTTTCCGGCGCTATACAAATGAAAGCCGTATAACGTTACCTCCGTTGTTTCATAACGATGTTATCCCAATTGTATATAAAGTAGCATCACCCAAAGTATTAACAAGCTTAATACATCATAACAAACACAATAGCTAATCTACTCACTAATCATGGCAATGTATCCTAAATCAAACATAATAATAGCATGCAACATTATGAAAGATAAGGATAGAAATAACCGAAAGTAATGCGTAGATTGAATAGCAGCTGAAAGATTACACGGACAGAGCTCTGAAATATCTCGAATAATATTACAAAGGATTTCCTCCAAGAATTCCAACTCTATTACAAAAGCTACCCTACTAATCCTCCTCTAACTCCTAAGAGTAGTGCTAGAGAGAGGATGCTAATCACCTACTAATTCTCCTCTAACTCCTAAGAGTAGTGCTAGAGAGAGAATGCTAACCTAATTCTAGAGAGAGAAAATGAGAGAAATGAGATGAGAGGTGTGTGGAAATGAGAAATGGAGGTTAGTATTTATAGGGAGAGGGTGAAAGCCTTGGTACAAGTCTTGAAGCATCAAATACAAGCATCAAATACAAGCATCAAAGCAGCATACGGGACAAGCGGACCAAGGGGGGGTCAAACGGCACCTCACAAGGCAAAAGACCCCGTATACGGCACCCTAAGTACCGTATACTGCACTTAAGGTGCCGTATACGGCACCCTTGGTGGTAGGGGGGGGGGGGGGGGTTTGGTGCTCCATTTGGCCTCCGCTGATTCCTCGGTTGCTTGGTTCGTCCGTATCTTCTTCGTTTGGGCTCCGATTTGCTTGATTCTTGCGCCGTTGACTTCGTTTTTCCGTTACGCTTATAATGACACTGAGTTTGCCAAATTTGGAAGTGTTTGACTTTTGCGTGTTCCGGATGACGATCGGCGAGCTTCCAGACTATGTATCTTCTCCGTCTTTCGTCCGTTTCTTCTGATTCTTTCACCTCCGGTCTTGGATTTCCCTATGGAATCATAAAATATGAATTAAGATCTAATTCCATTAGTAAATTAAGAAGGAAATATTTAAGGTGACATTATTTGCCTCGTTTTGCGTGATAAACGGATGTTTTTGGTGATTTTAACAGCAATGCCTATAATTGGACCACTTTGGTGATTTTAAGTAAATAATAGATGTTTTAAGATGATTTCACCAAATATAAGTCCAATAAGTGCAGAATAATGTGCTTAAAAACATGACTTTTTAGGTCACATCAAGTATCCCACACTTAGACGCTGCTTGTCCTCAAGCAATACATCCATGCCTCGTTAAAAAGATATTTTAAAAATCTGGTTTTGGGGTGAGTCAGAATATTTCTAAAAGTTATCACATTCTCATATTCATATATTTGCTCTAAAAACATCAGGAAAGATAAGATAATCATTTCAGAAACAAGTCTCGTGATCCTGGAGTATACATGACCAGGCGATCTCACTAAGGTGGTCACTCAATTCACTCAGGAGTGTTTCGGGTTTCCTAATATTCTAAACAAAGAAATCGCTCAATTAGCCAGTCATGTAGTACTCATCGTCATAAGCTTGATCGAGATCGGATCTCCACCACTTAGGTGAGAACGATGCTAATTATCCCAAGACATTCAAGGGTTGTAATGTTTGTGAGGGTTAAGGGGTATGGATAGTGGAAATTTTGGGTGTAAGGGTGTTGCTTATCTTAGGACTCCTAAGGTCACGAAAAACTTAATTTAGAAACGGATGAAAGTAAAGTAGCTTTTGTCTTCTATCGGATCTTCTTCTTTTAGGGCGATACTTCGAAGTACTAGCTTTATTTTCCTTTATTTTTTTCTATTTTATTTTTCTGATTTTCTCTTTTTTTTTTCTTTTTCTTTCATAACTTCTTTGCCAGAGAACTTCCAAGGATTATTAAATGCAGAAATCCTTCTTCTTCGAGTCTTTTCATGGTGTCAATTTTTCACACCAAGGATATTTCTTTTTTGGAGAACACGAGAGAGTAAGACAATTTGAAGGGATGTTTCTAAAAAGCGTTCCTCATAACCTCAGAAATTCGAGGATAAGTTTTTGGAAGTATTTTGGGAAAGTAGGGGTTAAAACATGTGGGTTTATGAAACGAAAAGGTTTAGGCTCAACAGGGTTTACTAAGCGGATCATCGAAACTAAGAATGAGCATCGGAAAGGGTTTTGGGTTTGAAAGAGAAGGCTAAAAAGTGGGTTAAATCCTAAGGAATGTCAAGGTCATCTAATTGCACCTGTACCGCGTACGGTACTCACCAATATGGTCTCGTAGCGTATGTCAAGAGCAAGTTCTAATTCAGAGATACATGCATCGGCACACACAAGAAATGAACAATGTAGCATTAAAAATGAATGCTTTTAAGGCTCAAGTCCTCGCTGCAAAATAGGTTGTATGTGCCTAGTCATATTCTTATTAGATTATCATTTCTTGCTTAAGCAATTATTAACTTATTTTCCTTAGATTTTAAAACAACTTATTCATATTTTGAAAATGACTTCTCTTAAAAACATTAAGACTCAAAATTTCAGAGTTAATCGGATGATTAAACTCGTTTTTCTTTTGAAAAAGGGTTTTGAAAATTGAAAAAATTTGAAAATTTTAGAGGAACATTTTCTGTGTTAACTATTTTGAACTAAAATCATAAAAACAAACCAAGGTATTCTATACCTGCTATCCCACACTTAGAAGAACATTGTCCCTAATGTTCTCTTGAGTTGAGATTGAAAAATCCCACACTTAGAGTTTGAACATGTAAGAAAATGTTTCTCAAGTGTTTTGTTTCGGCTGGAATCCCACACTTAGTGATAAGTTTAGGATAGAGTATAGACTACTTTTATTATCACATTAACAAAACAAATAAACATGAATCAAGATAAAACAGATAAAAAAGGAAAGGATCAGATACTCCCCAGATAGCGAGCCACGTTGAAGCTGGAAGTCTGAATTTGCTGAAGAGAGATGTTGCCAGGATCTTCTTCTGCATTGATCGGCTTCAAGCTGCTTGCTATTATTTCCTCATTTCTTCAATTCATCTCATTCTCGTGAAGAGATCTCATAAGTGTGAACACGTTGGATAAAACCCTTATTACAAACTCGGTGTTGTTTTTGCAAATGAAAAAGAAATCACTGTTTCAGATTTTGAAAGATGTTTTCTACTACAAATCAATTTTTATAAATCATGTGTTTTTAAACGAGTTCGAGCATATTGCATAAAATTAGTATGCAAGTACCTCAAAGGCTCGAAACATATGAATTATTAGGTTATTTCAAAATGATTTCCTATTTTCTGAGACGAGTGGTTTATTTGCAAAACGAGTTGTATTTCAGAGTATGTTTTAAAACATTTTGGGCTCATCCAAGTGTGAAGGATAGTCAGAGATCTACCTCATTTATCAATACTCTACTCTCTTCTATGTCTTATTCCATGGGTTGCCTCCCAAGAAGCGCTGCTTTTAAAGTCGAGAGCCTGACTTTATTTCACGGGTTGCCTCCCGAGAAGCGCTGCTTTTAGAGTCGAGAGCCTGACTTTGCCTTCCTTCAGTCTAGTTGGAGCTGGAACCTCCAGGGTCATAAGTGCTCAGAAGTGGAACCCTGGAATTAAGTGGATTGATTCTCAGAAAGTGGCGAGTGATGGGTTGGATGACGTTTGGAATCTCATATGCAAAGAAAGGGAATTGCTCAGTAACTCTTTGCATGTGCAGAAGATCCCAGATAATGTCCTTTATAGCTCTAGAGGTAGCTCTATTGGGATCAACTGCAGAGAATCCATCTAATTCCATCATTTCTCACTTGGGGTGTTGCTTTGATAAAACAAGAGGTTGTGAGGGGTCTATGATCGAGGCTATTAGCCTTTCCATAGTTATGCCTAATCCTGCATCATTTGATTCATCAGTTGGTAGATTATCATTAGGTAAGTAGTGATGCGGTGGTGTGGACTGGTATATATCCTCCTCTACTTTCTCAAGTTCTTCTTTCATTTCTTCTTGTTCTAACTTTGATTCTTCTGTTGATGATATAAGACAAGTATGTTTCTCTGATACATATATGTCTGGTGGTTCTGAATCAGAAGTTTCGTCATCTGAAGTAATCCTGCCCATTGAGATTGCATATATTTCTGCTTGCTCTGCGAGTAGTTCATCAGCCTGGTTGATTCTGAATGCAATAGTCTGTCCATATGCTCTAAGGCTGATAGTCTGCGAGTAAACATCAATAACAGCACGAGCAGTATTCATGAAAGGCCTTCCGAGGATAATGGGTATATCGATATCTTCCTGTATATCCATCACTACAAAGTCAGTAGGGAACCAAAACATGTCAACCTTAACCATAACATTCTCAGCTATGCCCCTAGGATATCGAGTTGTTTGATCGGCAAGCTGGACGCTCATCTTAGTGGGTTGCAGAGGTCCTAGTTCAAGTCTAGAGTAGAGTGAGTAGGGCATGAGGTTGATGCTAGCTCCAAGATCGGCCAAGGAGTGTATTGTGCCCGAGTGATAGATGGAACAGGGCAAAGTGAAGCGGCCCGTGTCTCCTAGTTTTTCCGGAAGGGAATTCTGAATGATGGCTGAGCATTCGGCTTCGAGAGAGATTTTAGGTACTTCGGGTACCTTTTCTTTAGTTGCCAGCATACGTCGGATGTATTTAGAGCCGGAAGGGATTCTAGACACGGTGTCTAAGAATTTTCTGTCGAGTTTGAAAGATTTTGCGTTAAACCTATTTCCGATACGATTTGGGAAGGGGACTCGAACTTCCTGAGTAGGGGTAGGTACGGATTGAGTCTCGACTATCATCGGGACAGGAGAAGGGTTCTTCACCGGAGAAGAAACATTAGAGTGGCTCGGTGCCCTCTGAGTATCCGTGGTGTTCAAAGTCTTAGCTTTCGCAATGTGGGGATTGTGAACGGTGTTGCTAGGTAAGGATCCTTGGGCTAATTGACCAATTTGATTTTCAAGGCTATTCAGACGGTTCATAAGGAGGAGGTTAGTCTGGTCTTGCCTGGACATAAACCCTTGAATGAGTTGTATAAGGGTGTCGTTTGAACTAGTGACCGGTGTGGCAGGTTCATGAGGTTGGATTGTGCCAGGTGAAGGTCTGTTGGGTGAAAATGGTTGGTTGTAGGTAAGTTGGGGTTGTTGTGGGTAAGATGGGTATTGGATAGGTCTAGTTGGTGGAGAGGTTTGAGCAAAGCCAGGTGGATGATTTTGGGCGTAGTAGATGGCAGGGTCCACATACGCAACCTGATATGGGTTGGCATAATTCTGAAAGGATTGGACTTGGTGGACCTGCTGAGGTTGCTGTTTCATGTCTCCGATTTGTCTCGTTAGGATTGCGATCTGTTCCGCCATACATTTGACCATCTCAGTTTGTGCTGGATTGGAGACTGCCATCGGTAATTGTTCATCGGTATTCCAGTCATGATGGTGCATCGTCATATTTTCGATCAATTCCGAAGCCTCATCTGCGGTGCGTAGCATAATACTTCCTTGAGCAGCAGCGTCAAGAGTGATGCGATGATTTGGGTCTAGACCGTTATAGAACGTGTACAGTTTTTCAGTCTTTGTCATTTGATGTTCTCGAAATTTCCTCAGTAAACTCCTGAATCGCTCCCATGCTGAGTAGATAGATTCACCGTGAGCTTGTTTGAAGTTTGCGATGTCATTCTTTGCTTTGGTCTGTTTGGACGGAGGAAAGTATTTTGCAAGAAACTTGTTACCCATATCTGTCCATGAGGTGATTGAGCCGGTCTCAAGTTCCTCAAACCAAGAAAGAGCATGAGAAGCGAGAGAGTAGGGGAACAAGTATAAGCGGACTATATTCTGATCAACCCCGTTCTGCTTATACGAGTTAGAGACGTGAATGAATTTGTCAATGTGGGCGTTAGGATCCTCATAGGGTAGACCATGGAATTGACATTGGTCTTTGATGAGTTGTACAGTGTTGTATTTGAGTTCGAAAGATGCACCGTCTATCACAGGGTAGCTGATCGGTCCTCCTCGTCCTTCGATTGATGGTTTGGTGCTGTCAGCGAGAGTAACACGAGCGGGCATTTGTGAAAAATGGGAACGTCTTTCTTTGCGGATGGTACGGATAATCGAATCAGGATCGGGTACGAAAATGAGAGGTTCAGATCCGGATGATCTGGTCGAATATCGTTGTAGATTGTGGTAAAGAATTTTCGGTGGTTACGAGAGACAAATCTAATCTACGGGTATCACTAAAGAGAAAGTTTGTCGGGACGCCTCAGAATCTTACGATTAACTTCCCCGATAGCGGCGCCAAAAACTTGTCGCGCCACCAGCAGTCACGGTCGTTTTCGCAGCTGACAGCAGAACGACGGGTTTAGTTTTAAAATTTTATATTTTGCTGGGGACCTAAGTTCTACTAGAGCTGTATAGCTGAAGTATGACCTAGGGTAGTTCTAAAGAGTTAATCGTATTGGGAAACGACTTGTCGGGACAAACAGTTCAAATTAGCGATGGTTTGAAAATAGTTTTGAGTGGGGGTTTATACTTAGGTCCTAATTAAATTTAAACTAATTAAAAATAGCAATTAAAAGCGGTAGGTTGAATCAGTATAAGGGGACTTGTGTTTGTTATGACTTCGTTAGCTTTTACGTGGGGTGATGCTGTATTTGGGGTTTTATGTTTGAAAACGTCTTTTAAGATTTGTGTCTTGCGTTCACGTAGATACCTTGTGGTGTAAACACTAGCACCCTACTGATCAGGTCAACCGATCAGTATGTCACTGAGTACTAGGCTGTCAGGATTCTGATCAGATCGGACTATCTTGAAACCCTCCTCACCGTCTCTTGTGACGAGACTAGGTGACCCTCCAGATGGGGTGCAGGAATAAGGCGACAGTCCGCAATTTATCTACTGATCTTTCTTAACACAGACAGAGATATCTAAGCTAGGCAAGGCATTTAAGATTTAATACAGGTGGTGACTGATTAACATATACATTAATGGTTGTGATTGAGTTCAGAGATATTCGGCTGTGATACAGTCTTCGACCCACAGGATTTTCCACAGTTTGTATGTAATTGTACTGCACGATAGGTGTTTCCAATGTTATACTGTGTATTCACCCGTATTACGGTCTTTCCTGGATCATAGACTATGCCAGGATGTAATACAGTATACAGCCTTCGACCTTTCCAAGGTTTTCACGTGTTTGTACTCCACCAAAGGTGTTTCCAATGTTATACCGGATACTCAGTCGTATTAGGGCTTTAATTGGATTACATACTTTTCAGCCATCTAAACTCAATATATCTAAGCTTGTATTACAGTAAAACCATCTATGATAGCTAAACATCCCGTTCACTTTAATGATTCAATCCCAATAAATCCCTGATTAATTCACGGTGTACTATACGATAGTTTAAACAGTATTTCCACTAGTTACAAAATCAGACCGAGTTAATTTTGGAAAACATAGATAGGTAGTGACCGTCTGAACAAGGTTAGCTACTCCTTGTCATAAAGGTTCTAACCACGTTTATTGAAGGAAAGGCGATAGTTTAGTTTAAAATCATAAATGTATAGTTAACAGTACACCGGTTTTCAATATTTAACAATTGGGATCATTATTCTACAACGGATTGTGCCCATGACTTTCATAGCTTCCACGTTCCGTACTACACACATTCGTGATGTTTCTGGCGCTATATAAATGAAAGCCGTATAACGTTACCTCCGTTGTTTCATAACGATGTTATCCCAATTGTATATAAAGTAGCATCACCCAAAGTATTAACAAGCTAACTACATCATAACAAACACAATAGATAATCTACTCACTAATCATGGCAATGTATCCAAAATCAAACATAATAATAGCATGCAACATTATGAAAGATAAGGATAGAAATAACCGAAAGTAATGCGTAGATTGAATAGCAGCTGAAAGATTACACGGACAGAGCTCCGAAATATCTCGAATAATATTACAAAGGAGATCCTCCAAGAATTCCAACTCTATTACAAAAGTTACCCTACTAATCCTCCTCTAACTCCTAAGAGTAGTGCTAGAGAGAGGATGCTAATCACCTACTAATTCTCCTCTAACTCCTAAGAGTAGTGCTAGAGAGAGAATGCTAACCTAATTCTAGAGAGAGAAAATGAGAGAAATGAGATGAGAGGTGTGTGGAAATGAGAAATGGAGGTTAGTATTTATAGGGAGAGGGTGAAAGCCTTGGTACAAGTCTTGAAGCATCAAATACAAGCATCAAAGCAGCATACGGGACAAGCGGACCAGGGGGGTCAAACGGCACCTCACAAGGAAAAAGACCCCATATACGGCACCCTAAGTACCGTATACTGCACTTAAGGTGCCGTATACAGCACCCTTGGTGGTAGGGGAGGGGGGGGGGGTTTGGTGCTCCATTTGGCCTCCTCTGATTCCTCGGTTGCTTGGTTCGTCCGTATCTTCTTCGTTTGGGCTCTGATTTGCTTGATTCTTGCGCCGTTGGCTTCGTTTTTCCGTTATGCTTCTAATGACACTGAGTTTGCCAAATTTGGAAGTGTTTGACTTTTGCGTGTTCTGGATGACGATCGGCGAGCTTCCAGATTATGTATCTTCTCCGTCTTTCGTCTGTTTCTTCTGATTCTTTCACCTCCGGTCTTGAATTTCCCTATGGAATCATAAAATATGAATTAATATCTAATTCTATAAGTAAATTAAAAAGGAAATATTTAAGGTGACATTATTTGCCTCGTTTTGCGTGATAAACGGATGTTTTTGGTGATTTTAACAGCAATGCCTATAATTGGACCACTTTGGTGATTTTAAGTAAATAATAGATGTTTTAAGATGATTTCACCAAATATAAGTCCAATAAGTGCCGAATAATGTGCCTAAAAACATGACTTTTTAGGTCACATCAGTACCCCTCCTGTGATTTCGTGTGACTCGTGCCTCTCTAGTGATATAGTAGAGAGGTTCAGGGGAACTTCATGTCGGTGAGACAGGTAACGCGGTTACCTCCTCAGTAGTTGGTAGAGTTTGAGTCTTGTCGTTTGTGTTAGCTGGTGCTTGATGAGGAGTGTCTGCCATGTCTGTGGCAAGAGCGTTTAGTGAATATCGTGAGGCCTATATTCATATCACATCATATCATATAATATATCCTATAGTGTCTAGCACAAACAAGTTTGAGTCCCGTTTCTCTCATGGTCAGAGTCAACTAGTATATTCCTGTTCAACATAGCCGTTTTAGACCTTACATCATCTTCCCTTAATTGTACATAGTTGATCAGGCTATGTTAAATTAAAGTCGTACGATGTAATTCCTGAACCAGTCATACCTCATAAGGAAATACTGCCTAACGGTCATAGTCTAGGCCCACTAATGCAACCTAGTTCACTATAACCTTAGGCTCTGATACCAATCTGTCACACCTCCAAATTCGGGTTGCGAAAGTGAATCGGGTCGGCGCGCGACTAATCAATAATCAAAGTACACCAGTTATATAATGAACGACTCTATATGCATCGTTTACAAGTTACATTAATATAATGTAAAAGTTTTACAAAGTAGTAATAGTTACAAAAGCTCGTAAGCCAAATGTGAGAGATTCTAAGGCATATCTAATTGTACAAAATGTAGAAATGCAGGGGAATCTCCTGGTGTCTGTATGCGACTCGAGCTAATAATCTTGAGCAGATCTACTACTGCTGTGTACCTAAGAATACATGCTAAAAGGTTAGCTAAAAGCTGGTGAGCTCACAGGGTGTAATGATGAAACAACAATGTATGAACCACAAGAATTAGTATAATGATTTGAAATCAATCAAATAAATGTGTATATTACTGCCATGAGCTCATAGTTTGAGCTTAACTGAGATATCAGGATCAAAATCAAGCGCCTGATCGAGTTTGCCTCCTGCATGTGCCTAATCAACACACGTATGAACAAATGATAATGCGTCCATTCGACCATAGTCGTGGTAGCGTGACTTCCCCGGACGGGGATTGTCAATCCCATATGGTACCATACACTAACACTCGCACTAAATCCATACTAACAAACTATGATGTGGAGGGCTTCATGATTAGTAAAAACAACTCATGCAGTCAGTATATCGAGTTTTATACTTGTGTTCACATGTAAATAAGACTGAGCATGTATTCCCACCCCTGGGTTTAAAACAGTAAAAGGAGGGGCTATGAGACTCACCTGAGTCTGATGAATGCGTAGCAAAATCAGTGCTAGAATGTTCGTAGACTGTAACCTGTCGGGCGTCCTAAACTCGCAAGGTTATAATGTATAAGTAGATGTCTCAACAGACCATCTATGCTAGTTGTTCAGTCAACTAGTAATGTCCAAATGATTTGGTTCGTTTAATTAGGTTTGAGTTTTGAAAACATGTACGGCCCGTTGGTGAGTTTTCGTAATAATAATTCAAAAGTATTATTATTATATGTTTCATTGTATTGTATATTTATCAAAGTATATGTAATTCATGTACGAGTATTATCGTATAAGGTTTGGTTACTGTAAGTGTTTGACACTTAGTGAAATTTGAGTTTTCAAGTAACTGTGATGTGCGACGCAAAGGTTTGTGTCGCACCATGCGACATTCGTAATTTAATGCGACATAAGGTGTTGTGTCGCTGTATGCGACAATGATAAATTTGGCGACGTGAGGGCTTGTGTCTCTTTGTGCGACATTCGCAACTTAATGCGACATAGAGGATTGTGTCACTATAGGCGACATACGGTTCAGTGAGACATAAGTGTTTACGTCGCTAAGTGCGACATTGAAATTTGTTGCGACGTTGTTGCATCGCATATTGCAACATAGTTATAATTTAGCGACATAATGGCTTGTGTCGCAATAGGCCTTGGCCTTCTGCGACATAACAGGCTGATCAAAAGTTCAAGTGTCGGGTTTATGGTCAAACGACCTTGGTTTGACCCGAAACTTTTACCCAAGTCTTAAAATAGTTTATAGAGCCTAAGAAAATTATTGGTTCGTGTCGGGGTTAGCCCGAAGTCTCGGTTTTATAAAATTTTCAAAAATCAGTCCCTATGTTGTGTTTTCGGTTTTTGTCAGTTGGTTTCGCCTCTCGTTTTTGAATGTTCTAGTCCGAATCAAGTCTAACCAAAAATCACAGTTGAGCACCATATGTCTAGTATCTTACCTAATTTTCCCGTGAATTATAGAGGTCATTTTGTTAGGTAAATAAAATCGAGAACGACACGTGGTCGGTTTTGGTCTAAAACAGACTGTCGCGCACAAATTGGATTTTCAGGAAGAATCGGTGTGTTTCTAGGAAAATTTTTAAACATGAAAGTTGTAGACCACAAACATACGAAGATTTTGGTATAAGATTCATGCGTTGATTCGACCTAGAACTCAAGATATGGTCGTTTTCGTGGGACTGTTTTTAGAGACAGAAAACTGTGATACGTATATGTTGATAAAAACGTGTTTAAGCTTTAGTTTTGGATATTTTCTTGTTAAATGGGCAACTAAACATGTTAAACAACATTAAGCAAGTAAATCTAGTGAAAAGTTTTGAAAAATTCTTACTAGAAAAGATGATCTAAAGAGATGATGAAGACGGTTTGCTCGGTTAGCTCTTCCTCTTCGTTTCCTTCCTTTTTCCTTTAAGAAAAGTGGTGGTAATTGATGGTGGAATATGGTGGTGGCTTGGGCCGGTTTCAAGGGAGGAGAGGAGAGGGTTTTAGAGTGAGAATGTAGTGAGAGAGTAAGGTGGTTAGAATGAAAATATTAAGGGTGTGTTTGAATGCTTATGGTCAAGAAACAAGATCCACTTTTGGTGGATCTTGTTGGGGCCGATTTTTCTCACAAAATGGGAGGTAAGATTTGGTCTAAATCTTGTCTCCAAGCCCGGTATTATACCCGTGTTCGTTTACCCGATCGTTTAAACATTTATTTATACATTAAACGTTATATATACGTGTTTGAAATAACGTCTTAATTTTCGATATTTTAGCTTGAAGTACTCACTCAATACTACTTGAAAACATTTATAACAATGTTTTGGTATTGTGTCGGTAGTGGTTTGCGTGTTCGTGTTTCGATTGTTTAATCGCGTGACGTTTTATTTAAACGTTTTTGTTATCGATATAAATTACGATAATTATAATGAAGTATTTTATCAAAATACTTTTTAATGAGTTATAAAAATATAAGTTAGGTTGGTTTCAATTGTCGGATGCGTCTCGCGCGTTTTTGTTGCGTATGATTTATTTGATACTATACGAGTTACGCGTTAAATATTATAAACATAATATTTAATAAATAATGTGATTATTAAATAATTTCATATTAGCTAATAATTTGATTCACCAACGTCCGTATTATTGTATCGGGATCTGCCCGATATGAAAATGCACGATTAAAATTTTAATCGCGTACGTGTATATATATAACAATATATATATATAATGATACATACAATTAGCCTATCACAGCACTAATTACATGTATTAACAAAATAATTAGGTACTAATTACTAGTCCTAATTTGTCGGGTGTTACAGGCACCAACGACTTGGACATCCTGGAAGTAACGTGCTGTGTTTTTTACTTTCTAATTGTGACACCCGCCAAATTAGGACTAGTAATTAGTGTCTAATCATCTGTTAATACATGTAATTAGTTATGTTTAGGGCTAATTATGTGTATCATTATGTGTATCGATATATGTTTATATATATACACACGTACAAAATCGTGCATTTTATTACCGGATGGATTTCGGTACATCTTAAATACGGACGTTGGTGAACAAAATATTAAATAATATGAAATTATTTAATAAACTCATAAACTTATAAATATTATGTCGATAGTATTTAACAAATCATTCGTATCGTATAAAGTAACCCGTACATTACAAAAACGCGCAGAACGCGCGCCCGATAATCATTGTGGAATTGAGTAGTGAATTGGTTAAAGTATGGTAACGGGTCGAATAGTGTCAAAATGGGTCTAAAGTGGTCGTATGATAAAATCTGTATGTGTTAGTGTTATGGATTGTTTGTCATATGCTTAAGTTGTGTTTTGACATGTTAATTAAGTGTGCAAAAAGTTAGAGTCAAAGTGTATTTAGTTTGTGAATTTGGTTGACACCAAAAATTGGTAAAAAGGGTCATAAATTTATCATACGTCCATTTTCGTGTTAAACGTATATCTTGGAAAAGTGTAAAAAAAGGAAAGTCTCATTTTGGCATTGTGGAGGTGCCTGCAAAATTTGATAGTTTAACTCTTAAAGAATTAAAAGTTATGTGCTTGTGAAATTTGTATTTGGGTAATAGTTTGTGCAGGCCTGGGTAGTTGATGAACTACCCGGCTGATTGGTTGAGTAACCGGCTGGTAAGCCGGTTTACCCAGCGGGTACAACCCATACCCGGCTGTTACTAAGAGTTTAAAACGAAGTTTTCTTTCTGTTACCACATTTGGTAATTCACCCGGCTGCTAGAGGTTGTACCCGGATGTTTTTCCTGTGAACTTTTGTTTTAGCTTGTGTAATGAGTAGGATGTTTTTCATGTTAGTTTAAATTATGTAGTAACAGAGTATGGGACCTAATAGAGTGTATTTTCAGTGTTATAAAAAAAATTCTAAGGTTTTGAGGCGTTTCAGTGGGGTAATTAAATGGTCAACTCAGAGTACTAAAAGGCTCACAAAATTAGTTTTGAACTAATCAAATAAAAGACAAATGAAAATAAAAACTCTTAGCTTTGACTTGAACGCTGAAGGGGATTGGTGAAAACTAGGGTCGAGCAAAAAATCGAATTAACCAAATCGTAACCGTATTAACCGTCAAAACCGAATCAACCAAACCGAACATTTAATGGCTAGTTTGGTTAACATTTTTGAATTAACCAAAGTTTGTGGTTCGTTTATGAAAATTAAGGGTATCCACCTCCGTTTTAACTGCACTGCCCCGCATATACTTTTTCACCTTAAAAATATCATAATAATACTTTGAATGTATTATAGTTTAGGTTAATATGCTATAAATTGATTTTACTACCACTCAGGTTGTAAAACTGCATTGATCTATTTTTATTATGAGCTGAAAGTCAATGAAAAACACAAACTCATATATTTAAATATTAATCTACAAATCTATTAAAAAAATGGTTAACCAATTTAACCGCTTTATATCTAGACGTTAACCAAATTAACCAATCCATGTATTAACTGCACCAGACGATTTAAATTTTTGATTAACCAAAGTTTTGGTCATGGGGGCGGTTTCCATCAGTATGCCTACCTAACCACCCCACGCTCACCCCTAGACTGAAAACAGACTCTTCTTCGTATAAGGTCTTGAACACCGATTTTTTACCCTCCCTCAGATTGAGCTCTTAGAACATGAAAAACAATGTTTTAATAACGGGTCGAACTGAGAGCCAGAAAGCTTAGTTCCTCAAATTGAGCCGGTTTTCTGCCAATTAATGAGCCGGATCAAACTAGTGGTTCTTTCGATCAGGTTGACATTGAGACGGGTGGGAACCATTAAAAGACCGGTTTGGACTTCCTTTTTTATATGTAAAAGCTGGTCAACAATACAATAATAATCTATATATATAATCTATATAATACATATAATGCATCTCCATACTCTATTTTTGTAAATCTTAGAATTAAGACTCAACACTTCCAAATTTAAAATGTTTAATTTCTACTTTTAACCCCTCTCTCTTTCTAATCTCTAACTCTACACACCAAGTTATCATTATCGATTCAACATCATAAGTAATACATCATGAAATAATAATTACAATATACAACTATCGTGAAATTATTAATTACAATAATATATAATACCCGCATAGCGCGGGTATTGTGACACCCGACAAATTAGGCCACCATTAGTGCGCTTAATTACACCATTAATATATTCATTAGTCAAAATTAGGACTAAGTACATATACCCATTTCGTATAAATCTATATACACGCGAACACGAATTATTACAATCGCGCGACAACAATTCGGATGGAACCCGAATGTACAAACACAGACGTAGGTGACAAAACTTTTATAAATAATGTATTATTATTAAAAATAAACATTATTTACTCGGATGATATTATTTCATCTAGAAATATATTTCGTTTTATTAAAAACGTATTCTACGCGACAAAACCGTACGAAACATATCTGTCAAACTAATCAAAAACAAAGTTATATTTTTATAACTCAAATAAAGTGTTTTTATAAAATACTTTGAATAAAAATGTATACGATTTCATATTAACAAAAATCACGATTTAAAAATATGAAATTTTTAACGATCGGGTAAACAAACACGGGCTTTAACACCAAAATTGGGAGACAAATTGTCCCCCTCTTTTGACAAAAGCCGGCCCCAAACCCCCTCCTTCCCATTTCATTTTTCCATTTTCTTTCTACCAAACACACACCTCCATCTATCTCTCTCTCGGTTTTCATCTCCAACCAAAACAAAAACAACAACAACAAATTGACAACAACACAAAACGGAATCAGCAACAACAACAAGATCATCATCAACATCATCATCTTCTTCATCATCATCGTGTTCATCATCACCACCATTTTCGAGCTCCAACTCAAATTGTAAGAAATTACTCCCTTTTTTTTTTATTTCAGACTTAAAACACTTAAAATATTAAGTATTAGTGTTCTACCAACAAGATTATGCTTGAAAATAGGTTAGATCTTGATTTTGGGGGAAAAATCGTCGAACAGCTTGTTATGTCGCTTTTGGACCAAAAACAGTGCTGCGACATAGCCTGTGTCGCAGGTTAATGTCGCAGGATTAATATCACAGTCTATGTTGCATTACTGCGACACAAATCCTTGTGTCGCACACCACACCATCGTCGCATACTACGACACAACACACTATGTCGCATTAAATTACGGACGTCGCACGAAGCGACACAAGCTCCTATGTCGCTACTTGTGTCGCAAAACACAGAACCTTAAAAACCTATATTTTTCACTAAGTGTCGGAACTAGATTTTAACAATTGACTTTACTCCGAATTCGAATCTCAAATGCGTTTTTAGTAAAGCAATGTAAGCGTAAATAAAAATTTTCCAAGCTGACCTGGTAGCTCGACCCCAGCCAGGGGCTTTGCCCCTTGGACCCCGCTAGGGGTTGCCACCCCTTGGACCCCGCTACCAGGGGTGCTGCCCCCAGACACCCGTACACGGTTTCCAAACCTGAACGACGAATGAATATTAACCCAACTCGCTTAGACAAATTAATTTGTCTCCTACTTATATGATCTCACGTGTTTAGGACACTAGGAGGTTACCCATCGGACGTCGCACGTATCGTAGGATCACTAGCTCCTCAGGTGAGTTCATAACCCCACCCTCTCAACTGTTTTACTGTTTTCGGGGTGAGACGCATGCATAAATACTGTTTTCGAATTATATTGATAAACTTTAATAATTCACACTTAACTATATTACTGTTTAGTAATACGAACCATGCAACACTTAGGGGTTACACTCATTATATTGTTGTAGAACAATATCGCTATTTGACCTGGATAGGTTACCATTGTACACTGCTAGATTGTTGAAAAACAATTACCATTACATAACTTGATTGAGTTATCACTATACTTTGGCCATATTGTCGCGGGACAATATTATCGAACATACTAGAACTGGTTAGTTCTACCTAAGCTGGACAACAACTATACTTTTTACAGGATTAGTTTTCCTTTTAGGAACTAAGAGTGTCAATATATCCCAGGATTACTCGAATGGACTTATACTTAAGCGAGCATTACCCCGAGACCTCAATATACTTGCTAGGCTGGAGGCTAGGAGTATACGATAGTGACGTATGTTAGTATAGCTCCTTATACTAATACAAAACAACTAGGTGATGATTATTCATACCAAGGCTTATTGTGATACACCTAATATCTAAGTATTGTATATACATACCTAGATACGTTAAATCATTTCATCTGATACATGATACTTTGTTGGATGTGTTTGTTGATCAGACTTATATATATATATATATATATTGATATCGCGTAAAAAGTCACGTTTTTACCACCGATATCTCTCTCATTCTGGAGCCATACCTGGCATTTGGACTTAAACAACGCACAAATCATTGATAATATGCTAAGAAGATCAAAACAAGGTTGCACGAGCAAAATCAAGCAAAACGGCTGAAAAACGAAGATTCCACGCACGTTTGAAGATTCAAGACATCAAAATGAGATTTCAAGGCAAAAGTGCCCATCACCAACATCCATCTTACCCAAGATGTTCGTTTTCAAATTACGAATCCAACAGAAGAATAATCGGCAAAAACGGATAAAGAATGAAGATTCAACGCACGCCGGAAGATTCAAACGATTCGTACGACACATCTAAAGTTCATAGACACATTTTTGGGATATCTTTTCATCAAAATCTTCGTTTTTGAAAAACGAATCCAACAAAAAAGAATCGACGCAAACGGACGCATAACGAAGAAAACATGCACGAATCGAGAAACGAGGCAATAGGCGACGAACCGGTGCGGGGGGGTGCCAGCCACCCCACCGCCGCCGGCTGCCACCAGGCCGCCGCCGGCTGGCTGTCACCCACACGGTTCGCGCTTTTTGGTCCTTGCGTGTACCCGGTGCTAGACCTTTGCGCAACTTTACGTACCTCGTGCACCACCTTTACGCAACTTTACGTACCTCGTGCCACCACCTTCACGTACCCGGTGCCACCACCTTTTCCACCTTTTGCTATTATGAGATTCCACTTGCTAACATGAACCAATTCTCTCCTATAAATAGGAGCCATGGGTTTCATTTGCAAGTCACCATATATATTCTACACTTTCAAAAACACACATTTCTATATCTTTATTTCTTAGTAATTTTAATTGTAATTCTTCCAAGTTAATTAGACTAGCTAATTAATTAGTCAAGGAAGATTTGTACGGAGGTGCTCCGGGACACATATTCTAGCTACGAGTTACTTGTATCTCTTTCCAGGTGTTAATCTATCTATCGTATTTAAATATGTTTGTTTTCTTTTCTTTAATAAATTTAAATATGCATGCTAGAATTGCCATGATTAGCTAAATAACTCAATTGTCTGCTATGATAGTCGTTTAGAAAGTATTAAATATGTGTTTATGTGGTATGTTATGAAATTGCGGATGGTTTACATTACAAATAGATATAAGAGTTAAATCTTTATCGTTTATCTACCCAACTCATGTTGTGACTAAAAGCTTATCCAAAAATGAACGTAGCTAACTCATAGGGTACGGGTCACTTAGTTATACTATGTTAGATTGAATCGTTGAGCTCGGCATGGCCGGTGTTCTCTAGACCAAAATAGGATCCAAGAGACACGGAATATGGGAATAGAGGTAGATTAAGATTAAATAAATATAGACGATATTTTTTAGACAACTTTCGGAATATCCTCGACTTAGATAATACTTTTGCATGCTAATATTGAACTATCACCTTGATCGTCTTATTGCATGTTCTTGTTTGATTGTTGCCTTAGGATCATCATAATAGTGAAATATAAATGGCATTAATTATCGTGAAATAATATGACAGCCTCTATTAGACTGTTCTTTGATATAGTACTGGAAACGCTTACGGCGGAGTACAAATGTATGGAAGTCAAGAACGACCAAAGGTAGTTGTATTATGAATCGAATAACAAACGTATTACTTAGGTTTCTATTTGTGGCATAAATCATCCCTGTTTTGTTGCATCCCTGAGTAATGTTGATAACTCGTACGAATAAGTGATGACATGTTATCTGGCCGCCTAGACCAGTTAGCCCAACCTATTCCGGTGAGGATAACCCTCGTTCATAAGATTGTTTATTCAACAAACTATGCCATGATTCGGGCATCTCTGACGACCGAGATCGGGGAATAGGATTCGAGGTTAACTGTCGGATAATGTGGGTATACATTTGAGAGAACTTTCGGTGTGTACTTTAATATATTATGCAATCCACGTGACATTCTATTTGCCTGATTGTGGACACCTCCGCGTTAGCCCGATAGAAGGATTGTAGTAATAGCTCACATTAACTTACGAACTTATCTTCATTAGAACTCTCCATATTTAACAACTTCTAAACCACATCATAGTAGACAATCGCTTTAATTGCTGAACGCCCGAAGTAACCTCCATCTTTTAATTTAGTTTAGTTTAATTTAGAGTAGTAAACCCAAAACCACAACCAACTCTTTCAAACCTAGTTAAACGCTTAAAAGTTTCTAAAACCTCTAGTTTCAATTTGTCGCGCTTTGAAGAACGATCCTAGGTCATACTTATCCTTTGCTAGCCCTTTTGTTTAGCATAATAAGTAACCCTAGGCCCCAGCCTTATAAATTTAAAACTCACTGTTGTGCCACGTCACCATTAGAAATTCCAACGACCGGTGCGTGACGCAACACATTTTTGGCGCCGCTGCCGGGGAGCATCGGCAACCGATTTTAGGATTTAGTAACTTTAGTGTATAGCGATCCTTGTGAAAGATTAACATCGATCAAAAGTTACCTTTTCGCCCTTAGGATTAGTTTAGTTTTAGTTAACCGCTTTTAACCAATTATGACAACAAGTTTTGATTGGACCAACCCCACACCAAATGAGTCTTTAACCCAACTTTTAGTTGTTTCCTCACCTACAGACAACTTACCTTCCTCAAAACAGTCTTTATCAGATTTTATGTTCGAACAAAATGTTATTAACAAAAGAGTGATCGGATTTCAAGATAACATTGACGCCATGATAAAAATTTCAGAAAAATTAATCTCTAACATGGAATCCATTTTGAAAAACTTAAGTTTTATTGAGGAAAGTACGTCGGTAATCATTAATGGCACCACTCATCCACCAAGTGATGATGTGTTAATCGTGAATAGAGGAGGAAAAGTGACCAAAGTTGATCCACCACCACCAGATAACATCCCCAGAAACACTTCTTTGCCTACCCCTACACATAGTGAAAATGTGTCAATTGACATCCCTGTCACAACACCTGACCCATCACCAGCCAAAACTCCAGATAACGTACCTCGAACGAGAATACCTTATCCTGGTAGACTTAAAAAGGAAAAGCAAGAAGCCCAATTCGGTAAATATCTGGACATATTTAAAAGCCTACACTTAAATGTTAGATTATTAGATGCTTTAGTAGAAATGCCCTCGTGTGCTAAATTCTTTAAAGAACTCCTTTCAAATAAAAGAAAAACTTAGGCAAATAGTTAGTTTACCCTTGAATGCTGAATGTTCATTAATTGTACAGCGTGGTCTCCCACCTAAATTAGGCGATACTGGACGTTTTACTATACCCTGTTTCCTCCAAGTAATTCAAGTTAGTAACGCCTTAGCAGACCTAGGTGCTAGTGTTAATCTCATGCCTTATTCCCTCTATAAGAAATTAGGATTAGATGACCTATTACCTACTCGTATGACTATCCAATTAGCTGACAGATCAGTTAAACTCCCTCGAGGAATTGCTGAATATGTCATGGTCAAAGTCGATAAGTTCGTTTTTCCAGTAGAGTTTATTGTCATGGACATAAAGGAAGACACCCACATCCCGCTCATCCTAGGCAGACCATTCCTAAATACTGCCAAGGCTATAATTGATGTTAACGACAAATCTTTAAAATTGAGAGTTGGGAAAGAGGAGGTCACCTTTAATGTCTATCGATTAATGAAGCAACCTCTAGAAGAGGACCTTGGTTTGTGTGATAACATGCAGGATATTTTTGATGAACATCTTCACGAAGTACTAGCACTATCCAGCCAGGATCCGATACCCAACACCATAATCACCATTCGAAAGTTATGTAATGAGGACCCTGGGCTGCACTCCGAAATCGCTTCACCAACAACATCCGACGAACTACTATTTCCGCTGTTTGAAAAGAAGTCTCCTCACATCGATGGCGAAACAATCGCTGTTCCATTAGGATGCGGTAAACCGATACCTTGGCTAAAGAGAGATAAACCCATATTCAATGAACCAAACCCATTTCCCTCGATTAGAGAGATCTTAGATTCATTCAAAGGAATGAGTATTGAGCCACCATCGTTTGAACTACAATTAGCCAACCAACCCGAACCATTGCCGTTTTCAAACCCTAAAATCACCATAAACCAATCTTCATCCGCTCAATTTCAAGAATTTCAATTCACTGACTACAGAGAGATCATCATCACCAGAAACGATGAAATTTCCTCATCATCAGTCAACAAGTACGAGCTGAAGACGGACGAATTCTCAAATAAAACCGAGTGGGTTGAAATAGCATCAATCTCCACATCTGAGCCCGAGATAGATGAAGCACCATTCCAAGCTGAATATGAAAAGCTGAATAGAGGCGAGATAGCTAGAATGAAGCCGTCTATCGAGAGCCACCAAACCTGGAATTGAAAGAACTACCACCTCACCTTGAGTACGCTTACCTCCATGGAACATCACAACTCCCGGTGATAATATCAAAAGAGTTAAAACCCGAGGAGAAAGCTCAACTCATTGATGTTATGAAATCACACAAGAAGGCAGTTGCATGGAAAATCTCTGACATACAAGGAATCAGTCCAAACTATTGCACACACAAGATCCTCATGGAAAACGATTTCAAACCATCCGTACAAAGGCAGAGAAGGATAAATCCTAAGATTCAGGACTTGGTTAAGCAAGAAGTTATCAAACTCTAAGATGCTGGATTGATTTACCCAATATCCGACTCACCTTGGGTTAGCCCTGTTCAAGTCGTACCGAAGAAAGGAGGAATGACAGTCATTACAAACGAAGAAAATGAGCTTATACCAACTCGGACAGTTACTGGTTGGAGGGTTTGCATCGATTACCGGAAGTTAAACGAAGCAACTCGCAAAGATCACTTCCCGCTTACGTTTATTGACCAAATGCTCCAAAGGTTATCAGGAAATGAATTCTACTGTTTCCTTGATGGTTTTTCCAGGTATTTCCAAATCCCGCTCAATCTAAAGGACCAGGAGAAGACAACGTTCACGTGTCCCTACGGCACATTCGCGTACCGACGAATGCCGTTTGGATTATGCAACGCACCTGCAACATTTCAGAGATGCATGGTTGCAATTTTTCATGACATGATTGAACAATGCATGGAAGTCTTTATGGACGATTTCTCTGTCTTTGGAGATTCCTTCGCATCATGTCTATCCAACCTCGATAGAATGCTCGCCAAGTGTGAAGAATCAAATCTCGTGTTAAATTGGGAAAAGTGTCACTTTACGGTGAAGGAAGGAATAGTTTTAGGACATCGATTATCAAAGTCAGGAATCGAAGTAGACAAAGCAAAAGTAGAAACCATTGCCAAACTTCCACCACCAACCAACGTCAAGGCCATTCGAAGCTTTCTAGGACATGATGGGTTCTACCACCGTTTTATCAAGGATTTCTCCAAGATTTCTCGACCTATCACCCACCTTCTAGGAAAAGACATAAAGTTTGTGTTTGACGAGAACTGCATGAAGGCTTTCAACTACCTGAAGAAGGAGCTAACCAATGCACCAATCATGGTCGCTCCAGATTGGAGTTTACCATTTGAGATCATGTGCGATGCTAGTGACTTCGCAGTTAGGGCAGTTCTAGGTCAAAGGAAGGATAATCACTTTTGACCAATCTATTACGCTAGCAAAACACTTACAGATGCTCAAGCGAACTATACAACTACAGAGAATGAGCTGCTAGTCGTAGTATTTGCCTTTGACAAATTTAGATCCTACCTGATATTGTCCAAAACAATAGTATACACGGATCACTAATCTCTAAAATACCTCTTCAAGAAGCAAGACGCAAAGCCAAGATTGCTATGATGGATCCTACTCCTACAAGAATTCGACATCGAGATAAAAGATAAGAAAGGAGCAGAAAATGTCGCCGCAGATCATTTAAGTCGACTTGAAAATCCATCAATGGAACAATTTGCAGAAAGTTATATTCGACATCTCCCTCCTTTTCTCTCCAAAAACAAACCACCACCACCACCTTAATACATCAAAAAGCACCACCAAACGACGTCGGATCACCGGAGCTCTTTGGAGAAAAACGACCACCACACAACGATCTACATTTCCATCTTTTCGGATTCTCCTCGCGTCGACTCGTAAGTTTCTGACAAAACCCAAAACTCTCTGTTTTCACTCGTTTTTACTTGATTACTGTTTATCTAAGCTTATGATCTCTAAATATGGGTTGGGTAAAAGTTTTGGACCGAACTAAAGTCGTCTGGCCACGTTTCCGGCCACCGAAATCCGATCAGGCCCTGACGTCCCTTTTTGCTTGGGCAAATTGCGACATCAGCCACAACGTCGCCAAACCCCTCACGATGTCGCATGGTGCGACATCAGCCTCAACGTCGCATTAAATTGCTAACGTCGCACATAGCGACATCGACCCCTAGGTCGCAAGAACCAACAACGTCGCCTATAGCGACATAACACCTAATGTCGCATTAAATTGCGAAAGTCGCACTTAGCGACGCCACGATCATTGTCGCAGTCATGACCTGCGACATAACAGACTACGTCGCACCTAATGTCGCATGAACCAGAACCTTGAAAACTCAGATTTTACTAAGTGTCGAGATCAAAAATTTATCACTTGATTTTACCCAAATTCAAATCCCAGATGCGTTTTTCACTAAAGCAATATAGTAGAAATAAAAAAATTTTGAGCTGACTTGGCATCTCGACCCCAACCAGGGGCCAGCCCCTTGGACCCCGCCAGTGGTTGCCACCCCTGGAACCCCGCTAACCAGGGGCGCTGCCCCCGGACCCCCGTCATTAAAAGTTGTAATCACTTTTCCATCTAAGTGTCGAACAATTACTCCAACAAAACCTTATACAACACAGCGAAACATGTAATAATACTTTGAGATTACTATTAAAAACCGTCACCAACGGGCCGTACATATTTTCAAAACGCAAACAAACAAACAATCAAACCAAATGTAATTTGGACATCATTAGTTGTATATACAACTAACATAGGTGATCTTTTGAGATACCTACACGTATTAACCATCGCGTGTCGTGTTTGAGATACCTACACGTATTACCTACACGGAAACCAGACCCAAACCCGGATGTTTGTGTTTGAAACCGGCTGGATGTTAAGCTTCGCCAATAATACACATTTTTATAAATACTTCTTCGTAAAGTACCAAATTTATCCGATCACTAATGTTTGTATATAATACGATACACAAATTAGAATATACATTTGGTATTATAGTATACATATCTGTTAAGTGGTTTACTTGAAGCTGGTTTTGGATGGAAAATAATGTTTGGAAGTTGGAACTTGACGGCACTAACATGGTGAAGGTTTTGTATACTAATATTGAACCTAATTGATCACTTAGGTTGCTTTCCTATTTCGATTAATTATCATAACCTATTATTGCTAGCTGATGGGATATTTTATTTAATTTTTACATAAAAATACATCAGGAGGAATGAATGAGAATGATGCCACAAGCCGTAGGTTTTGCACATGTATTACTCCAGTTGTAACAATATTATCATATATTGAGTAGTGAATTAGTTTAAACTCTGTACCACTTATGTAATTATACTTTTGGTATTATTATTACAAAATCGTCACCAACCGGCCATACTCAAATTATAAACTCAAACAGTTATTGAATATTTTGGACATAATTTAATCGGATGAACATTAATATGGATGATATATTTAAACATCCATTTACTTATTTAGAATCTCGCGTGTTTAGGACACTAGGAGATTACGGTTCGGATTATACGCTTACTTTAGGATCGCTAGCTCCTCAGGTGAGTTCATAGCCCCATTTTTTTACTTGTTTTGAACTGTTTTGGGGTGAGATACATGCTCTGTTTATGAACTGTTTTGCGAACTATTTACTTATTCAGTGTAACACCCGCCAAATTAGGACTAGTGATTAGTGCCTAATCCTCTGTTAATACATGTAATTAGTTCTGTGTTAGGCTGATTAATGTATCAAGTATTATATATTGTTGAATATATACAATTACGCGATTTGGCTAAATCGTGCGCATTTCAATCGATTGTAATTCGGTTCAATTAATACGGACGTTGGTGAACAATTTTATTAAATAATATAACATTATTTAATAACTCTATTATACCCAAAATGTTATTTTGAAAATATTTCGTACACAATTCGTATCGTACAAGCAAAGACTACGCGAGTAAAATATTAAATGTGCAAACAATTAAAAACTAAGCTAAGTTATATTTTATAACTGAAACATTAAGTATTTGGTGAAATACTTCAACCAAAATAATTGTATTTTAAAATTTACAATTAAACGCGTATTAAATTAGTTAAACGTTTAAACGATCGGGAAAACGAACACCGCACGGAGCGCGAATACACGGGAGTAAAAAGTGGAGACCCACACCTCGGTGGGCCCCCACGGAAATCAGCCAAAAAGGGTGGGGATCCCACCCCTTTCTTCATTTCATCATCATCATCATCACTCACCTCTATCTCTCTCTCCCTCCTTTTCTCTCCAAAAACAAACCACCACCACCACCTTAATACATCAACAAGCACCACCAAACGACGTCGGATCACCGGAGCTCTTTGGAGAAAAACGACCACCACGCAACGATCTACATTTCCATCTTTTCGGATTCTCCTCGCGTCGACTCGTAAGTTTCTGACAAAACCCAAAACTCTCCGTTTTCACTCGTTTTTACTTGATTACTGTTTATCTAAGCTTATGATCTCTAAATATGGGTTGGGTAAAAGTTTTGGACCGAACTAAAGTCGTCTGGCCACGTTTCCGGCCACCGAAATCCGATCAGGCCCTGACGTCCCTTTTTGCTTGGGCAAATTGCGACATCAGCCACAACGTCGCAAAACCCCTCACGATGTCGCATGGTGCGACATCAGCCTCAACGTCGCATTAAATTGCTAACGTCGCACATAGCGACATCGACCCCTAGGTCGCAAGAACCAACAACGTCGCCTATAGCGACATAACACCTAATGTCGCATTAAATTGCGAAAGTCGCACTTAGCGACGCCACGATCATTGTCGCAGTCATGACCTGCGACATAACAGACTACGTCGCACCTAATGTCGCATGAACCAGAACCTTGAAAACTCAGATTTTACTAAGTGTCGAGATCAAAAATTTATCACTTGATTTTACCCAAATTCAAATCCCAGATGCGTTTTTCACTAAAGCAATATAGTAGAAATAAAAAAATTTTGAGCTGACTTGGCATCTCGACCCCAACCAGGGGCCAGCCCCTTGGACCCCGCTAACCAGGGGCGCTGCCCCCGGACCCCCGTCATTAAAAGTTGTAATCACTTTTCCATCTAAGTGTCGAACAATTACTCCAACAAAACCTTATACAACACAGCGAAACATGTAATAATACTTTGAGATTACTATTAAAAACCGTCACCAACGGGCCGTACATATTTTCAAAACGCAAACAAACAAACAATCAAACCAAATGTAATTTAGACATCATTAGTTGTATATACAACTAACATAGGTGATCTTTTGAGATACCTACACGTATTAACCATCACGTGTCGTGGACACCCTCAGGTTACAAGTCTTCGGGCACTGATGCTGTGTAAACGGGGCTTTAGTTTTAAAAATGGAAATACCTAACTTATTACACACAACACAGGCAAGAATACCTGGTCAGAATATAGTATAGTTCAGTAAGTCCGAGTCGAACACAGGGAACGGATGTCAATTTCTAACAAATTGGAAATTATTACAATTAATTAAAGCAGTAATAAGTGGGGACGTTTTAGTTCCGATCGAACAATTGACGAACAATTATGATAAAAGGTTTACTAATTAAAACTTAATTAGAAAAAAAAATACTAAAATAATTACTTCAATAAAAAAATTAATTCAAATGATAAAAGAGATACACTTGTTTAGACTATTTTCCTCAGATTCTGATTATCACTTTATTGAATTGCAAATATATGGTTCTTATTGTGACATGCCACATATACCAATTATCTTTACAAGATTAACTGATTAAACACAATCAAGAAAGATATAAAGTTGTTTTGAACCCGCTAACAGTTCAATTTAACGTTATCCACCGAATTGTGTTATAGATTAAAACTACACCGTCTATATGATTTACTTTTGCAACTTGAATCAACAAAGTTTATAAATAATAAATAGTTATCATGTTCATTACCAATCATCAATCATAAGTAAACCAAGCCTATCAAACTCAATCTATTTAGTGATAATTATCAATTAAAATCAACAATCATCAATAATTCTATAATCAAAAGGAACTCAATCTCAATTAATCATAAAATCACGCTAGGTTATTACCAACAATCAATAATTAAACATGGATCATCAAGTAAGCATACAAACATTCATAAAAACCGATATAAATCCACAATTCAATAATCAAATCATCATCTGAGTATTATCATCTAAACAATTGTATTAAAAACTTAGCCAATCATATTACTACAGAAAATCAGATTCATAAACATCTCAATATTCATAATCAAATGAAAGGAAGAAACGTATTCGAACCGAAATATCGAAATAACGATTGAATGAATGAAACCTTCGATTATCTTTTATCTTTTTTCTCCAAAAGTCTCTGGAAAATGAGGTTTTGTTGAGAGAAAACGGCTGGAAGAAGTGTGGTAGATGATGTGCAAAATGAGAGCAAAATGAAGTTTTTAGGGTTTCTGTCGACTCAATCCATACGCCGTATGGACATCCATACGCCATATGGATTGAAAAGCCCACGGATCCAACCCGCGTATTCTGGCGGCCCGGCTCACTTCATCCATACGCCGTAAGGAATTCCATACGCCGTATGGAATTCCATACGCCGTATGGATTGATTTCTCCAACTTTTTAAACATCGACCTCCACTCTTCATGCTTCCTTTCTTTAACTTCTTTTCTTCAATTCTCGCTCGTTTTCAGCTTCTATTTACGATTCAAGCTCCAGCTAATTCCTAAATGCAAATATGAACGAAATGAGTATCGAATTCAAATAAAATGCATAAGAAATTAATCAAACGAGGGGTAATTAGCACTATAAAATAGCACATTTTGGCGTTCATCAAACATCCCCCACTTGAATCCTACTTGTCCTCAAGTAGACTATTGATTCAAAAACTTCAAAACTTGAAATATGAACGGCAAACAAAAGTGCAAAAGGACTTACATACTTCACAACATTCGGCAAACCAAATTTTTATCTTAAAATCGATTCTAACTTAAAACTTAACAATCAAGAAACTCTCAATGGGAAACAATTCTAATACATTATTATTATGCATAAAAGATAATTCATTTAGATTACCGATATTGTTGTCCACTTAAACAATCTAAATTTCAGAAATTGAGCTCAACTTATTATTATTCCAGCAGGCATTATCCTTGATTTTCAATAGCAAAATACTCTCATACAAATAACGTGTCCCAATTCTCCAAATAATGATCATCCAAATAAATCAATCGTTTTTCAAACCAAGACATTGGTGACAGGTCTGTACCTCAGTACAACAGAGCAACATAACTTGGCTTTGGTTTTTCAATTCATGAGTCCTTTGTACTCATTTATTTTTATCATTTTTTTTATTCAAATATACTGACGGAAACCAGGTCTGTACTTTCGTACAACAGAGGAGTCAACACCCAGTATATTCCCAAATGATGACAATTAGGATCCCAGAATTATGGATTATAACACGCTATCATATGAGAATTAAGATTACATCATACCTTGCTAAAGATCCTCTTAAGATAAATCCCTACTTTAAGTATTAAATTTCTTACTAGCTCAATAACTTCCAAATAAATTGCCTATCGATACATCACAAGATGAACTATCTAATATTAAAATTTACGATTACTTCATTCATTGAATTCCCCAAAGCATGTTACAAGATTGCTAAACTTTTCATAGAATATAATTTTAAAACAAAAAATTGAACTGAAAAATGACTAACACGTAGAATGCCCTTTAACTTTAAATTTTCAATATCTGCCATCATATCTTAAGGACAAAAAGACTTCTTTTCCCCCATCCCCCACTTAAAATTTTGCAATGTCCTCATTGCAAAAGAAAACAAAAATAAAGGGAATGGAAAAGAAGTGAACAGAAACTCCCCTGATTTGGAAGAAAGATCCATGAAGGCATTTGTTCATAAATAAAATACAACAGCACACTTCCGTAGGCATCACGATTGCATTTAGCATATGCAACAAGCCTTTAAACCTCTCAGTATCCTGAGCGGACGAGTTGTAGTCTCGTGAGGGTTTCCAGGGAACACACCCACAAAGTTCAAACCTACAAACAAAAACAATAAAACAAAATAACAAAATAACGGGTTGTCTCCCGAAAGCGCTTTTGTTTATCACGTCGGTAAGCTCGACCTCTTACTTCATAACTTAATTCAAATCCATCTCCAAATCACATTTGGAATCCCTTACATCACCATAGTACTTCTTTAACCTACTTCCATTGACCTTGAAAGTTTTTCCAGAATGTCCTTGTAAATCAACAGCACCAAATGGATAAACTTTTTCAACTACAAAAGGTCCTGTCCAGCGTGTCTTCAACTTACCAGGAAATAAATGTAACCGAGAGCTATATAATAGAACTTTGTCACCCTTCTCAAACATATGATTCGACTTAAGACGAGCATCATGTCATTTCTTCGTTCGTTCCTTGAACGGTCTCGAATTATCATAAGCATTCATTCTTAATTCCTCCAACTCAGTTAGCTGTGCCATTCTTTCTTTTCCAGCTAATTGCTCATCCAGATTGCACTGCTTAATAGCCCAATATGCCTTATGTTCCAATTCAAAAGGCAAATGACAAGCCTTCCCATAAACTAGGCGATAAGGTGTCGTTCCAATTGATGACTTAAAAGTTATTCGTGCCGCCCATAGTTTATCATCCAACTTATATGACCAGTTCTTAGGGTTTCCTTCAACTGAACGTTCTAAAATACGCTTCAACCCTCTATTGGTCACTTCCAATTGACCACTTGTCTGTGGATGATAAGCCGTTGAAAACTTGTGGTTAACTCCATACTTTCGCAGCACTTTTTCCAATTGAGCATTTGTGAAATGCGTCCCTCGATCACTAATTAAAGCTTTCGGTGTTCCAAAACGCGAAAATAGCTGCTTAAGAAACTTCACCACAACTCTGGCATCATTCGTGGGTAATGCTTTTGCTTCAGCCCACTTAGAAACATAATCCACTGCCACAATGATGTATTTATTTCCATTGCTAGGTGGAAATGGTCCCATAAAGTCTATTCCCCAGACATCAAAAATCTCACTTACCATAATCGGACTTTGCAACATTTCATCCTTCTTGGAAATTCTCCCAGTACGCTGGCATGCATCACACTCCTTCACATACTTAAATGCATCCTTATAAATGGTTGGCCAATAAAAACCTGCCTTAAACACTTTTCTTGCAGTGTAATTAGGACCATGATGTCCTCCAGACGGACCATCATGACAATGCTCCAAAATTAGGTCGCATTCCTCTCCAGCTACACACCTTCGAACAATTCCATCAGCACACTGTCTGAACAAGTACGGGTCTTCCCAAAAGTAATATCGCAAAGATGAGAAAAATCTCTTTCTTTGATTGAAATCCAATCCCGACGGAAGAGTGTTCGTAACAAGGAAGTTTGCAATATCGGCGAACCATGGAAATTCATTCAGAATTGCTTTCAACAAACTTTCATCAGGAAATTTATCCTGAATCTCCATTTCGTCTAACTTATCTAGCTCCGGATTTTCTAATCGAGATAAATGATCGGCTGCCAGATTTTCAGCTCCCTTCTTGTCTCTAATCTCTATATCGAATTCTTGTAACAATAAAATCCACTGCAACAACCTTGGCTTCGCATCTTGTTTGCTAAACAAATATCGTAAGGCCGAATGGTCGGTAAACACTATAGTCTTTGACAAAACCAAGTAAGAGCGAAATTTGTCAAACGCAAAAACAACAGCAAGCAATTCCTTCTCAGTCATAGTGTAGTTCTCCTGCGCACTCGTCAAAGTCTTGCTTGCGTAATAAATAGGTTGAAACTTCTTATCAACCCTCTGGCCTAAAACTGCTCCTACAGCGTAGTCACTGGCATCACACATCAATTCAAATGGAAGATCCCAATTTGGACTTATCATAATCGGCGCAGATACCAACTTTTCCTTTAAAAGATTGAACGCATCTTGGCATTCCCTTGAAAATTCAAACTTAACATCTTTCTCCAATAACTTGTTCATCGGACGTGCTATCTTTGAAAAATCTTTGATGAATCTTCTATAAAACCCAGCATGTCCTAAGAAACTTCGTATTCCTTTAACATTCATTGGATGAGGTAGCTTTGCTATGGCCTCAATCTTGGCTTGATCAACTTCAATACCAGCACTTGATATTTTATGCCCCAAAACAACTCCTTCACGTACCATGAAATGACACTTTTCCCAATTTAAGACGAGATTTGAACTTTCACACCTCTGCAACATCCTCTTCAGATTTGCCAAACACTTATCAAACGACTCTCCGAAAACAGAAAAATCATCCATGAATATTTCCATGCTGTCTTCTACCATATCATGGAAAATCGTCATCATGCATCGCTGAAATGTTGCAGGTGCATTACACAAACCAAAAGGCATCCTTCGATAAGCAAAAGTTCCGAATGGGCATGTGAATGTGGTCTTGTCTTGATCATTAGCATCTATCGGAATCTGGAAGTATCCTGAAAAACCGTCTAAAAAGCAATAATACTCTTTTCCAGCTAGACGTTCGAGCATCTGATCAATAAAAGGCAAAGGAAAATGATCTTTGTGTGTCACATCGTTCAACTTCCTATAATCGATACAGACTCTCCATCCAGTGACAGTTCTCGTGGGGATTAACTCGTTCTTCTCATTAACAACCACTGTCATACCTCCTTTCTTTGGCACAACATGAATGGGACTAACCCATGGACTATCAGAAATCGGGTATATCAATCCAGAGTCCAGCAACTTTATGATTTCCTTCCTCACTACATCCGTAACTTTGGGATTTAACCGTCTCAATGGTTGCACAACTGGTGTGAAATCAGATTCCATGAGGATCTTGTGCGTGCAATATGATGGGCTGATTCCTTTGATATCACCAATCGTCCATGCTATAGCATGCTTATGTTCCTTCAGAACTTTCAGCAGGCTTTCTTTCTCTGTTGCAGATAGCTGAGATGAAATGATAACCGGTAGGTCCGACTCTCCTTGCAAGTAGGCATATTCCAAATGGGTCGGTAGATCATTTAGTTCTAACCTTGGTGGTTCTTCAAAGGAAGATTTAACTGCCAACACCTCCTTTCTAGAACAAGGAATCCCATGCATAGTGATGCGAGTCTCTTTCTTGACTAAAATACCATCAATCTCAACCAACTCTTCGCTCTCTATCGGCTGATTTTCATCACTCTCTAACTCCTCATCACTTGCGAATTCTAGCTCCTCAAGCAACTTATCGAATTCTTCAATATCTCGGATTGCTTCTATGCTTCCCGTCCATCCTTCAAGAATCATGGGATCAAGGTCTTCATCTTCCATGAGACTTTGAAGGAATTCCTCATCATCGGTCATTTCTCTAGCACTCACAAAGTAGCAAGTATCATCAACTGCAGCAGGGTATTGCATTGACTTGTTGACATCAAACACTACTTCATCATCTCCTACCCTTAAAGTGATCTTTCTATCATGAACATCAATCAATGCCCTCGCAGTGGCTAGAAAAGGTCTTCCCAAGATGATAGGTACCTTAGAATCTTCTACCATATCCAGAATCACGAAATCGCAAGGGAAAACAAACCTATCAACCTTAACTAACACATTCTCGATCATACCCTTAGGGTACTGGACAGAACGATCCGCTAACTCAATGCACATTCTAATTGGCTTTGGTTCTCCTAACTTGAGTCTAGCATACATTGTATAAGGCATTATTGATATGCTTGCCCCCAAATTAGCTAATGCATGAGTAAGGTCTAAACTTCCAATCAGGTAAGGAAGAGTAATACTCCCAGGGTCCTTCATCTTTGGCGGAAGTTTATTTTGCATAACTGCTGAGCATCTCTCGTTCATTGTTACCGTGGTTGCCTCCATCAGCTTGCTCTTGTTGGTTAAAAGTTCCTTCAAATACTTTGCATACTTAGGCATTTGGGCAATCGCCTCCACGAATGGGATGTTAATGTGCAGTTGCTTCAGATTCTCTAGAAACTGGTGGTATTGAGCATCATCCTTTCCTCTTCTCAAAGCTGCTGGATAAGGTGGCGGCGGTGCATGATCCTTAGCATATTGCTTATCTCTTCCAATTTGGTCAGCCTCAGTGTCCATCTTAGGACTTTCAACAACTTCTACTTCCTTTTCTTTCTCAGGTAAGGGTTGGGAAACAGTTTTCTTCTTGACACCTGAATCCTCATGAATTCGTCCACTTCTGGTGATCACAGCCTTAGCTTGATCACGTGGGTTGGTTTCCGTGTATCCAGGAAGAGTTCCAGGAAATCTCTCTTGAAGAACTTTAGCGATGTTAGAAATATTCCCTTCAATCTGCTTGATTGCAGCCCCTTGGTTTCTCAATGTTGCATCAGTGGCATCCATCCTTTGTCCAGAACTGGTAATGAATTTCTCATTTGAGGTAAGAAACTTTCCCATCATCTCTTCTAAGTTGGTTTGTTTATCTGTTGATGGTGCAGCTTGTTGATCCTTGGTGTAAAAACATGGTTGAGTTTGGCGAAACTGACGCCCTCAATCTTGGTATGGTCTCCTGAAGAAATTTCCACCGCCCTGGCGGTATGGTGCTTGAGCTTCCCCATACTTAACTTCCTCAGTTGCTTCTCCCGTTTTTATCTCGGGGCAATCCTTCACTAAATGGCTTCCTCCACAGTTGTCGCATCCCACTTGGATAGCATGGACAGTCTCAGTAACCTTTTTAATATCTCTGCCCATGTTGTCCAGCTTAGCGGTGATGACTGCAAACCAATGTTTTAAAACTCGGTTTTTTGCTCGACTCGGAAACCTTACCGATTCCGGTCGAACCGGTTCAGCCGGTTTAACCGGCCTGTCCAACCGGTTTCCATGTTTTCTTGTATACTGCAGATTTAAATTAAAACATTGATAATAAATAGTCAAAGTTTTTAAAACATTGATGACAGCTATGCCTATTAATTAATGTTTGTCCGTTCTTTCATGAGCATACAATTTGGGGTTCCAATGTGATATGACAAAAGTGGGTCCAAAGCATACAATTTGGGGTTTCAATGTGATATGACAAAAGTGGGTCCAAATGCTAATATACAATCTCATTCATACACGTGTGTTCTATCTTATCACTTATATTTTTAAATTAAAACCCCTTTAATTACCAATTATTATATTATTAAAGTACATCTCTCTCACCAAAAGATACAGATCCAAAACTTTTCTTCACTAACCTCCCAACCTCTCTCTTCTCCGACGAACTCATCTCTTCTTCTACTTTCATCTCCGACATGGTGGTATAAAACATAAAAAATTGAAAAAAAAAATAAAAAAATATGGAAACCGGTTCAACCCGGTTGGCGATTCCTGGTTGAACCGGGAAAGTCAACGATCGAACCCGAGCGACTAAATGGTCAAGAACCGGTCCATTCTAACTCGTAAAACTTTCTGGAGCCGGTCGAACCGGCCGGTTCGAACCGGTTTTTAAAACATTGCTGCAAACCCATCTTCATCATTCACAGACCTCTTCCGTCTGGAAGTACCATCATCCCATAACTGAGAGTGTTTCGCTTGGTCACGAATGGCAGTCAAAGCATCACTAGGAATCTTCTTGGGTATAGGCCCTTGGGGATCCAGTTGTTGTCCCGTGGCACGATCGACTCCTTTATAGAAAATACTCACGATTTGCTGATCGTTCAGGTCGTGCTGCGGGCACTTATGCATCAGGTCCTTATATCTCTCCCAAGCTTGGTGTAGTGACTCATCCATTTCTTGCTTGAAATTTCTAATCTCGTCAATCATTTTTTAAGTCTTGGAAGGAGGACAATACATCTTAAGAAACTTCGTGCGAAGGTCTTCCCATGTGGTGATGGACCCAGCTGGCTCGTTTTGAATCCATCTTTTAGCAGCTCCCTTGAGTGTGATAGGGAAAACTCTGAGCATGACTTGATCGCGTGTGATGTTCGGAACGTTGAACATATCGGCTATCTCCATGATTCTCTCCACATGATCGTTAGCATCTTCCCTTTCTTCTCCACGGAACGGATTTTCCCTAAGCTCCTTGAGGAACTGTCCTTTGATTTCAAATTCCACATCTTGCGCAATTGCCGGCCTTACTACTACACAGTGCCACGGTCATTACGCATCCGACTCGAATACTCCTCAAGAGTTATGTTGGCGATATCTTCTGCCATTATGTTATCTGGTTGATCGTTAAAAAGGAATCGTAGGTACTCTCCGAAATCGCTTTCTAGATACGAACGGTAGTTTCTGGTTCGTGGGGTAAAAAGGTTATTGGTAAAAACCTCGAAGTCGTCGCTAAGAAAGGTGTTGATTAATGGTGAGTTTGGTGGTGCGGAAGAAGCGCGTCTTCTTTGATGAAATGTGCGTTCGGGTTCTTCAAAAGGGTCGGTTGGGTCTGGAATAGTTGATCGGGTCATAAACTCCTGTAACGTACTCGACAAGTCAGCAGAACAGGCAACCTAACTACCTAATTATAAACTAAAGTGAAAAGGAAATTAACTAAATAAAATACCAAACAAATAATAAACTAACTAAAAGTAATAAACAAAAGACAACTTCCAATTTATTTAATTAAAACAAACCGCTCCCCGGCAGCGGCGCCAAAAACTTGATGCGGTGTAAACGGGGCTTTAGTTTCAAAATGGAAATACCTAACTTACTACACACAACACAGGCAAGAATACCTGGTCAGAATATAGTATAGTTCAGTAAGTCCGAGTCGAACACAGGGAACGGATGTCAATTTCTAACAAATTGGAAATTATTACAATTAATTAAAGCAGTAATAAGTGGGGACGTTTTAGTTCCGATCGAACAATTGACGAACAATTATGATAAAAGGTTTACTAATTAAAACTTAATTAGAAAATAAAGAAATACTAAAATAATTACTTAAATAAAAGATTTAAATCAAATGATAAAAGAGATACACTTGTTTAGACTATTTTCCTCAGATTCTGATTATCACTTTATTGAATTGCAAATATATGGTTCTTATTGTGACATGCCACATATACCAATTATCCTTACAAGATTAACTGATTAAACACAATCAAGAAAGATATAAAGTTGTTTTGAACCCGCTAACAGTTCAATTTAACGTTATCCACCGAATTGTGTTATAGATTAAAACTACACCGTCTATATGATTTACTTTTGCAACTTGAATCAACAAAGTTTATAAATAATAAATAGTTATCATGTTCATTACCAATCATCAATCATAAGTAAACCTAGCCTATCAAACTCAATCTATTTAGTGATAATTATCAATTAAAATCAACAATCATCAATAATTCTATAATCAAAAGGAACTCAATCTCAATTAATCATAAAATCACGCTAGGTTATTACCAACAATCAATAATTAAACATGGATCATCAAGTAAACATACAAACATTCATAAAAACCGATATAAATCCACAATTCAATAATCAAATCATCATCTGAGTATTATCATCTAAACAATTGTATTAAAAACTTAGCCAATCATATTACTACAGAAAATCAGATTCATAAACATCTCAATATTCATAATCAAATGAAAGGAAGAAACGTATTCGAACCGAAATATCGAAATAACGATTGAATGAATGAAACCTTCGACTATCTTTTATCTTTTTTCTCCAAAAGTCTCTGGAAAATTGACTTGACTCAAAACGACATGTTTTTATGCATCATTTCAAGCCCATTTTGGCTCAAATCTTTGAATAAACATAGAATAATCAATGTTTTATGCTGAAAATGTAAAATGAGCCAAAGCTTAGACTTCCTTTCGAAAAATCACTTAAAATGCTCAAATAACGAACAAAACAGAGCTAAAACGATCCACTTGCGATTCTTACGTATAATTAAGCAAAACTGGCCTAATTTGTGTCATATTGATCTTCAGGAAAATACAAAACTGTGGCCGCAAGAATCGTTCAAATCTGACAAGAAACGAAGAAGTTAGAGCCAAATGAAGATCACAAGAACTACGTCCAGCGCACGAGACTTACGATCCAGCGCACAAGACCACGAGCCAGGGCACACCACCCCTCTAGGGGCCGTATACCACCCTTAGAGGGCCGTATACGCCCCTGTAGAGGCCGTATACCCCCTCTAAGGGGTGGTATACCCCCTCTTTGGTGCTGGATTCGCCCTATTTCGTGCTGGATACGCCCTATTTGCTACCGAATACACCCTATTTGCTACCGAATACGCCCCTTTTGGTGTCGAATTCTATAGCTCAGGGGGTGTTTTGGAAATAAATGGATGCGAGGGTGCTGAATGTAAATTTTGTAATTTGAAGCCTATAAATAGAGGCTTAACCTCCTCATTTTCAAACACACCTCAACACACCATTCCACCTTCATTTTCACACACTTCTCACTAGATTAGTTAGTAACTTTCTCTCTCTAGCACTACTCTTAGGAGTTAGAGGAGAAATAGTAGGTAGCTAGCTTACGAGCTTTGTACGGAGTCGCTCCGAGACTACGGTTGCGCAGATTTATTGTAACGACTATAAGGTTTTATTTTATTATCCTTTCTTGTTATTTTTAAATATGTTGTGCTGTTGTCATAATTATTTAAGAATGCATGCCATGATAATTGCCATGATAGGTTAGATAAATCTGTGTTTGCTATGATAAACGTTATGCTAGGGTAGTTATGCTTTAAACCATGTTGTTACTCTGCTCGCATGTAATTAGGATATGTTTGAATTTATGAATTAGTTCTTAAAATATTTTATTTATCCAACTTATGCTGTGGTTTGAAACCTATTAATATAATCCGGCCAATTGTAGAAATAGGTCCCTCAACTATTCTTTGTCTGAATGATTCGATGAACTCGGAATGGCCGCTGTTCTCCATATTGAAATACATCATAGGAGACACGGAGCATAGGATTAGAGATAAATTAGAATTGATTTCATATATCGAATGCTTTTGAGAGAACTTTCGGAGCATTCGTGACTTAACCATTAATCCAGAAACTCTGCCTGAAAAAAACCGATTACTATCCATGTTACACTACTGCATGTTCTTGTTTGATTGTGGGTTTAGGGTTTGCATGCTAGTATCTGTTTATCTATTGCGGTTGTTGGATTCATGATTAGGTTTTCAAACATAGAATAATTACATACAACAGTTTAACATACTAGAATAATTGCCGTGATCTATATGAAATAATGTCGAACAATTTAAACGATCATTAGACAGACTTTCCCAACTTATTCCGCGGGGTTACTCCTGTTCACTTTATTGTTTATTCAACAATTCGTGCCACGATACGGACGTCTCTGACGACCGAGACTGGGGAATAGGATTCGAGGTTAGTTGTCGGTTAAATTGGTACTACATTTTGGAGAACTTCCGGTGTAGCTTACACTACATATCTGTTATCCATGTGACATGTTATTTATTTGATTGTGGACAACTCTACGTTAGATAAGTAATAGGATAGGAGCTATGGCCCATTAGGACATATACAGTAATGATACGGGATCTCTGGGCGAGGCATCGGAAAAACCGTAAAACAGCTTAGTACTTGGTATAGCGCTGGAACCACCTATGGTGAAGTACAAATGCGTGGAAGCCACGAAAAGGCCGTAGGTACAATACTATGTTGAACATCGTTCAGAGACCCCAAGTCAGCACTGCTAGGATTCATTGTAATTAGAGCCTCAATCCTCATAACCACCCCTAAATAGCATACACCGATGTCATAGCAAACACTCGCGTAATCCATAGTTCTCTCAGCGACTTCACTCCTTATTTACTTTACTGTCTTTTAATTTACCCAGAATAGAAAACAAAACCCCCAAAAGTTTTAAAACCCTAGCTAAATTACCAAAGATAATTGATCCTCCTAAGATCCCATGCCCGTTGTGGTTTGAAGAACGACACCTGAGTCATACCTGCTGCTTACTATACAAGTAGTAGTATAACTTAGGCTTCCCTGCACTATAAATATAAAACAAATCTTCCGATCGTCCGCTCTGACTGGAAGGCCCGCAACGACCAGGAAGCAATTCTTGAACCGACCGTTGGAGCGCGATCAGGTTTTTGGCGCCGCTGCCGGGGACTACAACGACCGATTTTAGAAAATTAGTTATCTTAGTTATTTAGCGATGCTTTCGGAAGATCAATATCATCCGGAAGTTCCTTTTCTGTCCTTAGGTTAATTTTACTTTTTCTGTCTTTAGATAAGAATAGTTTAACCCTTCCTTTCCAAAATCCTACTTTCTACCAACAAGTTATGTCAAATCGTATCACTCTCGCCTCATCAATTAAGCCACTGCTAGAGGGACGAGGAGGACCGATCGTAGCACCAACAGACGAAGCCCTTGAAATTAAGCCTCACTACATTAAAATGATAAAATCTGAGTGTCAGTTTCATGGTCTTTCGGTTGAAAATCCAAACGCCCATCTTAACAAATTCATCAACCTTTCCGACTCTTTCAAACAAAAAGGAATCGATAGAAACCTTCTCCGTCTCTATCTGTTTCCTTATTCTTTATCTTCTCGAGCCTTAACATGGTTTTATGATTTCGAACCCAATTCGATTCATACATGGGAGGAGATGGCTACTAAGTTTCTAGCTAAGTACTTCCCTCCTTCCCTACAAACCAAGCTTAAAAACGACATCATTAACTTCCATCAAGGAACTAATGAATCATTAAGCAAGGCTTGGGAACGATTTAAGGGTCTGATCGAAAGATGTCAGAATCGTCAGTTGTCTGAAACGAATCTGGTCTGCACATTCTATAACAGCTTAAATCCTCAACACAAACAAACCCTCGATGCCGCTTCATCCAGAAATTTCATGCTACATACTTCAGACGAAGCTTGGAAATTGATTGAGATGATAACGATGCATCAACATGACTTGGAGTCAGATGAATCCACTTCGGAAGAAAGGAGTACTTCAAATCAAACCTTAGACAATCTAAAAACTCAACTCGAATCTATCACTCAAATTGTCAAGGATTTGCAAGAATCTTCAAACCCTAAGCCAGAGAAGAAACCTCAAAAGTTCCTCTCAAGCCTAAGGGCCAATGAAGAAATTCTTACAACTAGTGGAAACCCTAATCACACTTCTTATTCCAAACCTTTTATTCAGCGGTTTACCACACAACCCACTTCCCGATCTTTAGTTCTCTCTACTCCTTCCCCATTGACTTCTCGTCTAAACAACGAAACTTTCAAAAACTTCATTGTTGAGCAAAATAATGTCAATAAAAAGATTGTTGATTTTCAAAACCAAATTGATTATTTGACTAGAATTTCAAACGATTTAATTAAAAACATGGAGGATAATGTTAAGAGGTTGTTTTTAAAAGTTGAGGAGAAGCAAAGGGAGGAAGCGATCTACAACTCTGTCTATCACTCATCCTACGAGCATGATGACATCCTTGTGGTCACGAGAGGAGGAAAAGAGACTAAAAACGAGAAATCCATAGATATTCCCACAAATGAACCTTCTACTTCTCCACCTACTGATTCAGTACAAGTTGACACCCCCGTCACTTCTCCTGAATCAGAACCCTCTAAAGCCCCAGAATATATTAAACCTACACGTATACCTTTCCCTGGTAGGCTTAAGAAAGAGAAACAAGAAGCTCAATTTGGAAAATATCTAGAAATGTTCAAAAGCTTACACTTAAATGTTAAACTTTTAGATGCTTTAGTAGAAATACCTAGCTGTGCCAAATTCTTTAAAGAACTCTTATCCAACAAAGAAAAACTTAGACAAATAGTTAACTTGCCCTTAGATGCAGAGTGCTCTTTGATTATGCAAAAAGGACTACCCCCAAAGCTAGGAGACACTGGCCGTTTTACTATTCCTTGTTATCTTCGGGATGTTCAAATAAGTAACGCCTTAGCTGACTTAGGAGCTAGTGTAAACCTTATGCCATACTCGCTTTTTAGGAAACTAGGATTAAACGAACTTTTGCCAACCCGAATGACCATCCAATTAGCCGATAGATTAGTTAAACTCCCTCGTGGAATTGCTGAAGATATTATGGTCCGTGTTGATAAATTCGTCTTTCCTGTTGATTTTGTTATTATGGATATTGAAGAGGATACCCAAGTTCCACTCATCCTTGGCAGACCTTTCCTAAACACTGCCAAGGCCGTCATCAATGTTAATGAAAAATCTTTAAAACTTCGAGTTGGAACTGAGGAGGTCACCTTCAATGTCGATAAACTAATGAAACATCCTACGGGAGAAGATCTTGGTCTTGTAGATTCTATGCAGGAAATAATCGAAGAACATTTGGAAGAAATTCTCGCAGTAAGCAGCATCAACCCCAACACTATCATCACAACAAGGAAACTATGTGAAGAAAGCAAGGGATTATGCTCTGCTCTCTCAAATTCTTCCACCGCATCAAGAGAAGTTCTATTTCCTTTAAAGGATCCCAACTCGCAGTTCAAAACTATTATGACTGCTCCGCTTGGACATGGCACGCCAGTCACTCTTCTAAGAAGGAACCCGACTCCTGAAGTAGATGATTCATCTCTCTCAAGAGAAGAAATTCGAAGGACGCTCAAGGAAATGGAATCAATGTTTTCACCACCTGATTCACAGCTATCTGAAAGTTGTGAACCACAAAGTTCAAATCCAGAAATTACCATAAGCACTTCTACATCAGCTCAAAATCTGAAGTTTGCACTTACTGAAGACAACGATATCATCATTACCGAAGAAAATGCAACTTCTACATTATCCACTGTCAAATACGAGCTAAGGAAGGATGCAGTCTCTGATAAAGCAGAATGGGTTGAAATAGCTTCAGCCAATACATCAGAATCAGCTCTTGAAGAATCAGACTTCCAAACAGAGTTTGATGAACTCAAAAGAGATGAAATTGCAAGAATGAAGCCTTCTACTGAAGAACCACCAGAATTGGAACTAAAGGAACTACCCTCTCATCTGGAGTACGCTTTTCTCGAAGGAACTTCGCACTTACCAGTTATCATATCCAAAGATCTGAAGCCAGAGGAAAAAGCCAGACTCATTCATGTCCTGAAGTCACATTAAAAAGCCATTACTTGGAAGATCTCTGACATACAAGGGATCAGTCCAAACTACTGCACGCACAAGATCCTAATGGAAAACGACTTCAAACCATCAGTTCAGAGACAGAGGAGAGTCAACCCGAAGATTCAAGACGTGGTCAAGAAGGAGGTCATCAAACTTCTTGATGCTGGCCTGATATATCCTATTTCAGATTCTCCATGGGTCAGTCCCGTACAGGTTGTTCCGAAGAAAGGAGGAATGATGGTGATTACGAACGAACATAATGAACTCATCCCAACAAGAACCGTCACCGGTTGGAGGGTTTGCATTGACTATCGCAAGCTAAACGAAGCCACTCGCAAAGATCACTTCCCTCTGCCGTTCATTGATCAGATGCTCGAAAGATTGTCAGGAAATGAGTTATATTGTTTCCTCGATGGTTTCTCTGGCTATTTTCAAATCCCTCTCGATCCGAAGGACCAGGAGAAGACGACATTCACATGTCCATACGGAACCTTCACCTACCGACGTATGCCTTTTGGGCTATGCAATGCACCTGCTACTTTCCAGAGATGCATGGTGGCGATTTTCCATGACATGATTGAACAGTGTATGGAGGTTTTTATGGACGATTTCTCCGTCTTTGGAGACTCCTTCACATCTTGTCTTTTCAACCTAGAAAGGATGCTCACTCGTTGCGAAGAATCAAACCTCGTTCTGAATTGGGAGAAATGTCACTTTATGGTGAAAGAAGGAATAGTGTTAGGACATCGGATATCCAAAGCAGGAATTGAAGTAGATAAAGCTAAAGTTGATACTATTTGAAAACTTCCACCACCTACTTCTGTGAAAGCCATCCGAAGTTTTCTAGGTCACGCCGGATTCTACCATCGCTTTATTAAGGATTTCTCTAAGATTTCTCGACCTATGACTCATCTTCTCGAAAAAGATACTCCGTTTGACTTTACAGATGACTGTCTTAAAGCTTTTAACTACTTAAAGAAACAGCTCGTGCATGCACCAATCATGGTAGCCCCCGACTGGAGTTTACCGTTTGAAATCATGTACGACGCCAGTGATTTTGCAGTTGGGGCTGTACTAGGACAATGGAAGGAGAAACACTTTCAACCGATTTACTACGCCAGCAAAACTCTCACGGAAGCTCAAGAGAACTATACAACCACTGAGAAGGAGTTACTAGCGGTAGTATTTGCTTTTGATAAATTTCGTTCCTATCTTATTTTGTCCAAAACTATTGTCTATACAGATCATTCAGCTCTTAAGTATCTCTTCAAAAAGCAAGACGCTAAGCCAAGACTGTTGCGCTGGATTATCTTCTTACAAGAATTCGACATAGAAATTAAAGATAAAAAGGGGGTAGAAAACGTTGCAGCAGATCACCTCAGCCGATTGGAAAATCCAGCAATGAAAAAACTTGAAGAAAGAGATATTCAAGACCAGTTCCCGGATGAACAACTCATGAACATCGGAAAGCACCACCAGGGACCTCGTCCATCAGATGATCCTTGGTATGCTGATTTTACCAACTACTTGGTGGGAGGAATAGTCCAGAAAGGAATATCAACTTCTCGAAGACGAAAGTTCTTCCGCGACGTAAAGAATTACTTTTGGGACGATCCTTTCCTTTTTAAGGTCTGTCCCGATCATATCATCAGAAGATGCGTCGACGGGAAAGAAGCCGAACATATCCTCTACCAAAGCCACCATGGACCAACTGGAGGCCACCATGGAGCTAACAAGACCGCACGGAAAGTATACGATGCCGGCTTCTATTGGCCAACCATTTTTCAAGATTCTTACGACTTGGTAAAACATTGTGATGCTTGCCAAAGGTTTGGAAGTATCTCACAGAGGAGTGAAATGCCACTTACTAACATCCAAGCTTTTGAAGTCTTCGACATTTGGGGATTAGATTTTATGGGACCATTCCCTAAATCTAACGGAAAAGAATACATTCTGGTTGCAGTTGATTACGTGTCCAGGTGGGCCGAAGCACAAGCTCTCCCAACAAACGATGCCAAGGTCATCACTAAGTTTCTCAAACAACTATTTTATCGATTTGGAACTCCAAGAGCCATAATCAGCGATCGTGGCACCCACTTCTGCAATACTCACCTAATGAGAACATTGCAACAGTACGGAGTAACTCACAAAACTTCAACAGCTTATCACCCACAAACCAATGGGCAAGCCGAAGTGACAAATAGGGCATTGAAGCGAATCTTAGAGCGAACAGTGTTCAACCATGGGGAAAAATGGTCTGATAAATTAGATGATGCGTTGTGGGCATTCAGGACAGCATACAAGACGCTGTTAGGAACCACACCATTTCGTCTAGTTTATGGTAAGGCATGTCATCTACCGATAGAGTTGGAGTATAAGGCAAACTGGGCGCTGAAGAAATGTAACTTAGACATTCCCACCATAAGATCCCATCGGAGAATGCAGCTTAACGAACTAGCTGAGTTAAGAGATAAAGCGTACGATAGCTCCCTGAAATTCAAAGAAAGAACCAAGATGTTCCATGATTCGAGAATCAAGCTATCAAAGTTTAAACCAAGGGATAAAGTACTTCTCTTCAACTCACGCTTCAAAAAGTTCTCTGGAAAATTCAAAGTCAGGTGGAGCGGACCATTTATTGTCTCAAAGGTATTTTCCTTCGGAGCTGTTGAACTCGAAGCCCCGGAAGGTAACTTTAAAGTTAATGGTCAACGCTTGAAACATTACATTGAGGACTTCCCCATTAATGAGGAAGTTTACATTTTCGAGCCACCTTGAACTATTCTCAGGTATCAAGAGTCAAGCTAGTGACTCTCTCATAAACAAGCGCTCTTGGGAGGCACCCCAAGCCTATCCTAGAATAAATTGTCTTTTTAGTTTAAATATTATCTAGTTTTATCATTCCTAACTAAATTATGCAGGATAGCTACTTATCTGACAACCTTTAAAATTTACAGATCTGAGATAAGTCTTCGTTATTTATGCAAATGCAGGAGTCCTGATGACGCTTTCAAATTAAAATATTTTACAAACAATCATCAGTTCTTTTGGCATTTGTATATTTTTATAAACCTTAAATGTTACCTGTATTATTTATGTTTTTCAGGATGGATCCCCCAGCGGAAAGTAGTCAGAAGAACAGGAAGCGAACCCGCAGAGGTAAGAAGAAGAAGAAGACTGCTGTTCAGGATGAGAGTATGACCGATATACCAACTTCTCCCGGGAAGCATTCGAGACCTGCTGCACCACAGTTTGCCCCAGTATCTGGGTCCATTCAGACCTGTGATTATGGGATCACTACTGCAGATCCAGCAGCTACTTGGGCGCTTTTTCAGACATTGTCCATTCACCATGAGGCAATATCTGATACCCGCGAGGCGGTCGGGCTACCGAGACTTCAGGATCACCCTTACAAACTAGGGTCTGGTCCTAGAGCTTCTCGCCCACCATGGTCATTCTTCCCTCCTGCACCTAGCACTACTGATGCTCCAGCACAGGATCTGGGTCCTTCGAGTTCACACTTTGATCCTGCCGTGATGCTCGCAGCTGCTAGCAGACTTGATATACCATCACCTTCTTCTATCCTCCATGATATTGCTCTTTACCAGGCTACTGTTGCTGAGTTCGATCCTGATATGGATGATCTTCTAGATGATTAGTTTATCTTTATTTTATTATGTTTATTTCTTAGACTTCTTTATTTTATGTTTTTAGACTTATCGTACTACTATTCTGTGAGACCTGGTTGTTATGACTCTATTTATGGCTATTTGCAGAACTTAGTATTCGTAGGAATGGATGATCTTTAAAGAAGTCTGGTCCAATCAAACTCCAGCAAATCACTTACACCACTCCTTCACGAATCTGGTCCTCCATCCAATGCTCAAAGAAAAGCGTAGGGAAGTATCACTCTAGTTCTTATGATCTATCTTATGATAATATATGCTCACACCTACTTAAAACTCTAAGTGTGGGATTAATACCCCATAACTGGAAAACTTGAAATTTATATTTGACTTAATGCAAAACCCTAAGTGTGGGATTCTCCCTACTTAGTGCAGAAACATTGAGGACAATGTTTATTTTTAAGTGTGGGATAGCAGTATTCTTCGCTCACTCGTTATGATCAAAATTTTTCGAAATTGTCCTCAGTAAATAAACAAATCCTTATTTTGCCGAAAATTTTAAAAATTTTTCACTACAAAAACAGTCTTGCTTCGACAGTAGTCTAACCACTCATTCAGCAGACTGACTTTTCCAAAAGTTTTTGAGTCAATAAATTAAGAAGAAGTATAGATTTTTTTTTTTGCAAGTATTCAAAAGTCGGTAAAAAGAGTAAGGAACATGTCAGACTTTAAATGATTTTAAAATGAAAGTCTAAGAGGGGCATCGCATGACTGGGTACATACAACCTATATTTGCAGTGAGGTACTTGAGCCTATATTAAGCATTCATTTTTAATGCTTCACTTTCATTTGTTGTGTGTGACCGGTGCATGCATTCGGAATTAGAACTTGCTCCTGGTATGCATTTCGAGACCATATTGACAGGTGCCATACGTGGCATAGGTGCAATTAAATGACCTGGACATTTACTTAGGATAAACCCCATTTTATCATATCTTTTCAAGCCTAACCCTACCGATACTCATTTTTAGTATCGATGATCCGCCTAGAAAACCATGTTGAGCCTTAACCTTTTCGTTTCTCAAAAACCTATATTTTTAAACCCACTTACTTCCATACCCACCAAAATCTTATCTTGAAATTTTTAAATTTATTGAAAAATGCTATTTAGATATTCTTTTTGCTTTCCCTCAAAATTCACAAATTTCTTGTTTACTTAAAAATTCTCGTGTGCGTTTCCATAATTAAAAACTCAAATATCGAGAGTCATGCGGTGCGAAAAATTGGCACCAAGTAAATTCGAAGTTGTCAAAGGGTTAGAAAAATGAAAGGATCTCAAAAGGGCAGTAAGAAAAAGAAAATCCCTTAGAAGTTCCTTGGCAAAGAAATTCTAAGCCAAAAATATAGAAAAAGAAATGAATATGAAATAAAGCTAAGTGCTTCAAATCTCTAAAAAACTCCAAAATTCCTAAAAATATAAATCTTCCGTGTGTTTTCAAAGATAGAAGTCAAAATAGCTATCTTTCTCCCTTATCGTTATCCGTTTCCGTTTTCATTAAAAAGAATGTCTAAGTAAAGTTTTTTTCGTAAGTTTAAAAGATCCTAAGATAAGCAAAACCCCTTTTCCTTAAATTACCACCAACCATACCCTTTTTAAACCCTCACATTACAACCCTCACAAATGTCTGGGGATAATTAGTGCCATCCCTGTCTAAGTGGTGGAGATTTGATTCTCGATCAAGCCTATGACGATGAATGCTGCATGACTGGTATTTGAGCAATTTCGTTTGTACTAGAATGATAGGAAACCCGATACACTTTGAGTGAATTGAGTGACCACCTGGTGAGATCGCCCAGTCATGTATATTCCAAGATCGCGAGAATTGAAAGCATGCCTAAGACGATCATTTTATAAATCTTTTGGATACGTCATGGGAACATCTCTCTTCTTCGTACCGGAACAATACTTGTCTCAATTTTGTACCTTTTTCTTCATTTAAAGATTCACCATTAAAAATGATTTTTCGCAAAATTAAAGTTTTTGGCATAAAATGATTTGGAGTTTGCTTGAGGACAAGCAAAAGCCTAAGTGTGGGATATATGATTTGACTCAAAACGACATGTTTTTATGCATCATTTCAAGCCCATTTTGGCTCAAATCTTTGAATAAACATCGAATAATCAATGTTTTATGCTGAAAATGTAAAATGAGCCAAAGCTTAGACTTCCTTTCGAAAAATCACTTAAAATGCTCAAATAACGAACAAATCAGAGCTAAAACGATCCACTTGCGATTCTGACGTATAATTATGCAAAACTGGCCTAATTTGTGTCATATTGATCTTCAGGAAAATACAAAACTGTGGCCGCAAGAATCGTTCAAATCTGACAAGAAACGAAGAAGTTAGAGCCAAACGAAGATCACAAGAACTACGACCAGTGCACGAGACTTACGATCCAGCGCACAAGACCACGAGCTAGGGCACACCACCCCTCTAGGGGCCGTATACCACCCTTAGAGGACCGTATACGCCCCTGTAGAGGCCGTATACCCCCTCTAAGGGGTGGTATACCTCATCTTTGGTGCTGGATTCGCCCTATTTTGTGCCGGATACGCCCTATTTGCTACCGAATACACCCTATTTGCTACCGAATACACCCTATTTGCTACCGAATACGCCCCTTTTGGTGTCGAATTCTATAGCTCAGGGGGGTGTTTTGGAAATAAATGGATGCGAGGGTGCTGAATGTAAATTTTGTAATTTGAAGCCTATAAATAGAGGCTTAACCTCCTCATTTTCAAACACACCTCAACACACCATTCCACCTTCATTTTCACACACTTCTCACTAGATTAGTTAGTAACTTTCTCTCTCTAGCACTACTCTTAGGAGTTAGAGGAGAAATAGTAGGTAGCTAGCTTACGAGCTTTGTACGGAGTCGCTCCGAGACTACGGTTGCGCAGATTTATTGTAACGACTATCGGGTTTTATTATATTATCCTTTCTTGTTATTTTTAAATATGTTGTGCTGTTGTCATAATTATTTAAGAATGCATGCCATGATAATTGCCATGATATGTTAGATAAATCTGTGTTTGCTATGATTAACGTTATGCTAGGGTAGTTATGCTTTAAACCATGTTGTTACTCTACTCGCATGTAATTAGGATATGTTTGAATTTATGAATTAGTTCTTAAAATATTTTATTTATCCAACTTACGCTGTGGTTTGAAACCTATTAATATAATCTGGCCGATTGTAGAAATAGGTCCCTCAACTATTCTTTGTCTGAATGATTCGATGAACTCGGCATGGCCGCTGTTCTCCAGATTGAAATACATCATAGGAGACACGGAGCATAGGATTAGAGATAAATTAGAATTGATTTCATATATCGAATGCTTTTGAGAGAACTTTCGGAGCATTCGTGACTTAACCATTAATCTAGAAACTCTGCCTGAAACAAACCGATTACTATCCATGTTACACTACTGCATGTTCTTGTTTGATTGTGGCTTTAGGGTTTGCATGCTAGTATCTGTTTATCTATTGCGGCTGTTGGATTCATGATTAGGTTTTCAAACATAGAATAATTACATACAACAGTTTAAAGAATAATTGCCGTAATCTATATGAAATAATGTCGAACAATTTAAACGATCATTAGACAGACTTTCCCAACTTATTCCGCGGGGTTACTCCTGTTCACTTTATTGTTTATTCAACAATTCGTGCCACGATACGGACGTCTCTGACGACCGAGACTGGGGAATAGGATTCGAGGTTAGTTGTCGGTTAAATTGGTACTACATTTGGGAGAACTTCCGGTGTAGCTTACACTCCATATCTGTTATCCATGTGACATGTGATTTATTTGATTGTGGACAACTCTACGTTAGATAAGTAATAGGATAGGAGCTATGGCCCATTAGGACATATACAGTAATGATACGGCATCTCTGGGTGAGGCATCGGAAAAACCGTAAAACGGCTTAGTACTTGGTATAGCGCTGGAACCACCTACGGTGAAGTACAAGTGCGTGGAAGCCACGAAAAGGCCGTAGGTACAATACTATGTTGAACATCGTTCAGAGACCCTAAGTCAGCACTGCTAGGATTCATTGTAATTAGAGCCTCAATCCTCATAACCACCCCTAAATAGCATACACCGATGTCATAGTAAACACTCGCGTAATCCATAGTTCTCTCAGCGACTTCACTCCATATTTACTTTACTGTCTTTTAATTTACCTAGAATATAAAACAAAACCCCCAAAAGTTTTAAAACCCTAGCTAAATTACTAAAGATAATTGATCCTCCTAAGATCCCATGCCCGTTGTGGTTTGAAGAACGACACCTGAGTCATACCTACCGCTTACTATACAAGTAGTAGTATAACTTAGGCTTCCCTGCACTATAAATATAAAACCACTCTTCTGATCATCCGCTCTGACTGGAAGGCCCGCAACGACCAGGAAGCAATTCTTGAATCGACCGTTGGAGCGCAATCAAAAATGAGGTTTTGTTGAGAGAAAACGGCTGGAAGAAGTGTGGTAGATGATGTGCAAAATGAGAGTAAAATGAAGTTTTTAGGGTTTCTGTCGACTCAATCCATACGCCGTATGGACATCCATACGCCGTATGGACATCCATACGCCGTATGGATTGAAAAGCCCACGGATCCAACCCGCGTATTCTTGCGGCCCGGCTCACTTCATCCATACGCCGTATGGAATTCCATACGTCGTATGGATTGATTTCTCCAACTTTTTAAACATCAACCTCCACTCTTCATGCTTCCTTTCTTTAACTTCTTTTCTTCAATTCTCGCTCGTTTTCAGCTTCTATTTACGATTCAAGCTCCAGCTAATTCCTAAATGCAAATATGAATGAAATGAGTATCGAATTCAAATAAAATGCATAAGAAATTAATCAAACAAGGAGGTAATTAGCACTATAAAATAGCACATTTTAGCGCTCATCAGGCACCACTACTCGGCTAATCAACTCAATTTATTAAGTTAAACTCTCTAGACTCAGGTGAGTCTCATAGCCCCTCTTTTTACCGCTTTTTACTCAGGGGTGTGATTCAATGCTTATTTTTAACATGTGAACGCAAGTACAAACTTTACAATATACTACATGAGTTGTTTTCCACTAATCGTTTCAAAGTCCTCCGTCAGCATAGTTTGGTAATACGTTGTAGCGTGATTATTAGTACATGGTACCATATAGGATTGACCCTCCTCGTCCGGGTTAGCAAGCACTAACTGGGTAAACGGACATACTAATAATTGTTCAGACGAGTGTAGATTAGGCACTCGTGGAGGCACCTGGCTCGGAATTCTCTATATGGGACCCGACCCTCGAGTTAAGCTCAGACTATGTGCTCATGGCTGTATACATTACTATTTATTTGCTGGATGCAAATCCTTACTTAAATCTTGCGGTTCATACGATATTATCTGATTTCAAACCTGTGAGCTCACCAGCTTTAGCTGACCCATTTTAGCATGTATCACAGGTACCCAGCAGTAGATTGGACTGCCTCAGGATTACTATAGCTCGAGTCAGCATGCAGATATTAGAGATTTTCTTGCATTAGTATATTTTGTACAAGTACTTATGTACTGAAATCTCTCATTTAATCGAACACGAGCTATGTATAGCTTCAAATGTTGTAAACATTTCTTATAATTAATATATTTTGTTAAAACGACGCATATAGAGTCGTTTGTTATATCTTGTGTGCTTTGATATTTGATTAGTAACACCCAAAGTATGCTTCCGCTAAACAGTAAATTTGGGGGTGTTACATTCGGTTTCTATGATTTACTACGAACTACTTGAACTTTGTTCTATGAACTATTTGAACTCTATTTTGAACTACTTGAACTCTGTTTTAGGAATTATTTGAACTTTGATTTACGAACTATTTGAACTCTGTTTTGAACTATGTGAACTCAGTCTTTGAACTATTTGAACTCTATTCTATGAACTATTTTGTACTGTACTGTGAACTCTTTTTGGGGAATTACGATAACAACTGCGAGCCCCACTACGATAATACTTGGGGGAACTATGATAACAACTACGAGCCCCACTACGATAATACTTGGGGGAAATATGATAACAACTACTAGCCCCACTGCGATAATAACTACGATTTCAACTTTGGTTAAACTTTGGGTTATGAAATCTTTGAAAATTTCATACTTTGATTTGGCAATCGTATAAACTTTGAAAACTTGGGATTTGAACTACGATTGCTACTATGATTTTTAAACTATGATTCTTACTATGATTTCAACTATGACTTTTGCTATGGTTTTACTTCGATTATAACTATTTAAACCTATGAGCTCACCAACATTATTGTTGACCCGTTTTAGCGTGTATTCTCAGGTTCACCGCAGGAGTAGGATTACTACAAGATAAGCTAGCTCGAGTCGCATGCTTACAACTTTTGAAAATTTCATTGCATTACTTTTGTACTACTAGTTATGTTTTAGAATTTCAAGAAATATTTGCGAACTCGCAACTTTGTAAACACTTTATTTGGTTATGTAACTACTATTTTCAAATGTCTCATTTAGAGGTCGTTTGCTTATGATTATGTGCAATGATTTCTGATTAGTCACGCCCCGACCCGAACTTCTTCCGCACAGCAAATTTGGGGTTGTGACAAATATAGTTTGTTAAAATTGTAATATGAACTATAAGTGGCAAAATGATTGGGTCGGGTCAGGTTGAATCACACGTCTAGATGGGTTCGGGTTTAAATGAGTCATTTAGAAGGATAGGTCCGGGTCAAATGGGTCTGGAGTTGGGTTGACCCATCGGGTTTCCACCAAACTTTTTTTATATGGGTGAAAAATGAAATGAAGCGTTCAAAAAAAAATCGCTAGACCCATTGGTGAATTGTTATACAATTAGATGTTATATTATGAATCCATTTATACCAATCTAAAAAAAGAGAGAGATCCAACAAATTATCACTTCATAAATATTTACCCAATTTGACTCATAAATAATCGATGGGTATAAAATTGTCACTCTAATATAAACATACCTATGAAGATTACATTAACATCCAGTTTCATAATTACTAAACGAATTTTTATATAGTTACTAAATGAATTTTTCATAATAGTTTGTCAAAATTTCATGAAGCTATTAAATTTAATTTTAAGTCTATATTTTAGGCTTATTTTCATATTTCATATTTTAGGCTTATTTTCATTTTTCATCCGACATATAGATATTTAATCGGTCGTCAGATTAATGTGTGGAATCTAACCGATGCAGTAATTTATCATATTACGACATATATGCTACTTCTATATAAATCCGATATTTATTTTATAGGATACTAGGTGAAGGACTCGCAACAACACGGGCTTCGACATTTGATTTTGTAAATTATACAATAAATATTTGAAGTCAAATGAAATTGTACCAGGAAATAGACTTTTATATAATATAATCGTCAACCAATATATCTTGAATATACCCCCATCATTTTGGTACGGTTTAGTATTCTTGATTTTTCTCTAATTAAGTTATTAAATACATATGAAAATTGTGTTTTAGATTAAAAGTTGTTTTTATTAAAATATAAGATATAAGACATGTTAATTTCAAAGTATAGATTATCTAATTTGTAATCGTTTTGGTTATAACAGTTACACATTGTATGTATGGGTCAAAAAGTCAAACATTCATTTGTATAATTGGTTGATAGTAAGAAGGCAAACAGGAAAAAAATAAAAATTAAAGGCCAAATGAACAATGAATTCGGTCCAAGTCAAATAACTACATTTTGTAATCCAAACCTAAATATCTATCCAAATCTAACAGTGTTGTGATCATATACATATAAAGATCAATTAATGACGATAGATCTTGAATAATAATAATAATAATGATGATGATGATGATGATGATGATGATGATGATGATGATGATGATGATGATGATGATGATGATGATGATGATGATGATGATGATGATGATGATGATGATGATGATGATGATGATGATGATGATGATGATGATAATAATAATAATAATAATAATAATAATAATAATAATAATAATAATAAAAAAAATTAAAAAGTAATGAATAATAAAGATATAGATAAGATTATTATTATCTGAGATTACAAATGGAAAAAAATAATAATTTTAAACTCAAATATTCCTTACAGAAGTTGAGATCCACGACATAATGATCATCAATTACATGTGCAAGTGAGCGAAGTTGTTTAGTTAGTTCATCATCCATCACAATGTTCTTTATAAGTTTTTTGAAAACATCTCCATCAACTTGATATTTGGAGACGTTGAGATTCTAGGGCATATCTAATTATACAAAATATAGAAATGCAAGGGAATCTCCTGATGTCTGTATGCGACTCGAGCTAATAGGCATTCTTGAATGAGCAGACCTACTGCTGCTGCGAACCTGAGAATACATGCTAAAATAGTCAGCTAAAAGCTGGTAAGCTCACTGGTTTAATGATCAAGTATAATGTATGAACCGCAAGATTTAATGTGATGATTTGCAATTAAGCAAATAAGTAAATGATAATTGATGTATATATAACACCCCTCTTTCTATTCAAGAATATTATATCATTTTACTCGGAAGCGTATATTACAAAATACAGTTCATTACTCTATATTAAATAATGTACATAAACAGTTTACATATTCAGATCACACCAAATTAAAACTGTTTAACCACTACTTAAAACGGGGTATTATATATTACAAAACAAGGTTTATGACAAAACCATATCAGAGTTAGCATAACATCAAAACATTCCTTGCATTAAAGCATCATTTCCTGACACCCACATATGTATAGCAAAAACCTGCAGGAAGTAGGATGAGGGATTAGCACGAAGCTAAGTGAATGAATTTATCACACACAATTCAACTTAGCATAACAATCAGTTTACAGCAATTACACGTAAACACATTTCTTTTTCAATGAGGATTGGTGGCTCTGGAGATATCATAATACCCGGGGATTCTCCAAGAACACTTAACGCCAATCTGTATGGCCAATACAGAATAGACCGATAACTATTGGTTATTAAACTCATACACAGGTTTCAAACACAACAAATGAATCAAAACCTGTATAAATCACATAATAACCAAACAGTCCAACTACACGTTGACCTCAATAAACTGATACACATAGATTCACATATCACGTAGATTCATAATCAGTAACACAGACTAAGCAGTATTATAATCAATCTATGTTTACTTGTTGCAACCAAATAGTTACAACTAAATCGAAGGGTGAGTTCTAAATCCACTCACCAATACGTTTGTCTTCACAAACTCAGAATCCAAATGTCACTTATCTTTTGGAGGATCTGAGAATCAAAATCAAATATAAGTTAGTAATCCGGATCATCAATACTCAACTTATATCAATTTATAACATTAGGAACTTAGCACAATCGATATCACAATTACAAATTCTTACTCATGTATTAGTAATCATTACATAACCATTATCATGTACTAATACTCATATATCAATGTTACGTCATACAGCAAAGTAAGTAACCTCAACAATCAACTAATAAGAATGGATGTTGAAACAGACCATGACCCGCCGGCTTCACCTCCCCAGCAGCCGGGTCACACCCCCAAGCGCCGGGTACAATGCATTTTGAGGGAACATAAATTAGGAGCGTTTTAAAGAGTCTAGCAGCAGTCGGATAGGCCCATGAGCTGCCGACCTTGGGTGTTAACACGCCGGCTAGGCTCCTTGAGCCGCTGGTTCGAAGATAAACACAAGCCACCCGCCGGTTGGGCTCCTTGAGCCGCCAGCTTCTGATGCAGATACAGCAGCAGCAACAATGGTTCAACAAAACTCTGCACGAACCAAAACTTACAATACACCATATCTCAATCACAAAACGACCTATAAAACTTTCTAACACCAAAGGAATTTACTATACGCACATATACTATCCATTAACTTCATATAACACAAGAAATCATGCATCAATCATCAATTCACTCCAAAACGAATCTAGGTCATTTACTTGAATTCATTATCACACTTTAACCACAAGAACACTACAAATCAAACTAGTAATTCAGTTCACTACCATTATCTAACATCACTCATCATCATAAAATAGTTGCAACATAAGAAATTCATCAATTTCATATTTAACCCAAACTACAACTTGAGTTCATGAACAAACAATTAATTACCCTATGATGATGAGAGTGATGGCTAGAAGAAGATGATAAGGATGCTAGCAAGAATCACAGCCCTTAATCAACTAATCTTAAAGATGGTTTCAATCTTCTTTGATTTGATTTTTGTGTTCAAGGGTTTTAGAAGTGAGTTCACCAAGTAAGAAGAGAATTAGGAAAGTAACCAAAATAAGGAGGTCGGCTCTCCTAATAAACCGACCCCAATACTTGGGTATTTTATACCCGTTCCAAATCTATTATCTGGAACCTAAATATCAATTGCAAGAAACTTAATTTTATTTTACCGTTGACTATAATAAATTTAAACAAGCAACAATTTAATATTCACAATAAGTCCTGGAACTTATTAATCTAAGTTTCACAATTAACCAATTAATATCAAATAATTTCTAAAGCAATTAAATAATCAATTTATATATTAGAAATTACCGGACCACTGGAGAGGATGTTACAAATCTCCCCTCCTTAAAGAGATTTCGTCCCTGAAATCTCAACACGATCAAATAATCCAGGATATCTTGATTTCATACTTTCTTCGGTCTCCCAAGTCAAATTAGAACCTAAACTATGTCTCCATTTCACTAGCACCATTGGTATCTGCTTCTTTCTAAGTTTAGTAACTTTTCTATCAAGAATTTCAATAGGTTCTTCAACTAATTTCTGGTTCTGGTTGACTTTCAAGTCTTGCAAAGGAAGAATTTGAGACTGGTCTTTAACGTTGCATTTTCTCAAATAACAAATGTTGAACGTGTTATGAATACCAGCAAGCTCTGGAGGAAGATCAAGTATAACCGACTGATCATTGACTACTTGACTGATTCTAAACGGTCCAATGTATCGAGGAGCCAATTTACCTCGTTTCCCAAATCTAATAACGCCTTTCCACGGAGAAACCTTAAGATAAACTAACTCACCTGCAGAGAAAGTCACTGGTCGTCTACGCGGATTAGCATACTGCTTTTGTCTGTCACGTGCAGCTTTTAACTTCTCTCGTGCAACTGCCACTTTCTCAGCCGTTATCTGAACGATGTCTAGACCAGCAAATTGCTTTTCCCCAGCTTCTAACCAATAAGTAAGCGTTCTAAAACGTCTACCATATAACATCTCATATGGAGGCATACCGATACTGGAATGATAGGTATTATTATAAGCAAATTCCACCAACGGTAGATGAGAATCCCAAGACCCTCCATATTCCAAAATACAAGCTCTTAACATATCCTCAAGCGTCTGAATCGTACGCTCTGACTGACCGTCGGTCTGAGGATGATAAGCAGTACTGAGATTAACTCTGGTACCTAATTCTTGTTAACTTTGCTAGAAATGTGAAATAAACCGAGAATCTCTATCTGACACAATCGATAAAGGAATTCCATGTCTCGAAACAATTTCATTGATATATAACTGTGCAAGCTTACTCAGAGATGCAGTCTCACTAGTAGCCAGAAAATGTGCACTTTTGGTCAACCGATCAACAATGACCCAAATCATATCATTACCTCGAGACGTACGCGGAAGCTTAGTCCCAAAATCCATAGTGATATGTTCCCACTTCCACTCTGGAATTTCTAACTGTTTTAATGACCCATATGGTTTCTGGTGTTCAGCTTTGACCTGAGCACAAATATGACAAGCACTAACAAACTGTGCCATATCGGTTTTCATTGTGAGCCACCAATACAAGGGTTTTAAGTCATTATACATTCGGGTACTACCGGGATGAACAGATAAATGTGACTTATGGGCTTCAATCAAATTCATATCCCGAATGCCACCAATCAGAGGAATCCATACCCGAGACTGAAAAGTCTTCAATCCTCTAGAATCATCTACCAATAACTCTTTTCTTTTCAACATGATTTCCGACTTTAGATTAGGATCTAATAAAGCTTCAATTTGTGCATCTTTAATTTTATCCACTAAGTCAGAAGAATCATCAACTTTCAAATAATAAATACGGTCAGAAGTACCTATTCGGCTTAACGCATCAGCAACCACGTTTGCCTTTCCTGGATGGTAACGAATTTCACAATCATAATCTTTGATTAGCTCTAACCACCATCTCTGACGCATATTCAGTTCTTTCTGAGAAAACACGTACTGAAGACTCTTGTGATCTGTACAAATAATACATCTCGTACCATAAAGATAATGTCTCCAGATTTTCAGTGCAAACACAACAGTTGCCAGTTCTAAATCATGAGTAGGGTAATTTCTTTCATGATGTTTCAATTGCCGAGAAGCATAGGCAATAACTCTGTCTCTCTGTATAATAACACCACCCAAACCGGCATAGGATGCATCACTATAAAAAATAAAGTCATCTGAGCCATCTGGTAAAGCTAACACCGGTGCCTGACACAGTAACTGCTTTAAAGTCTGAAAAGCTATCTCCTGTGACTCATCCCACTGAAACTTAACATCTTTTCGTGTCAATTTGGTTAACGGACCAGCAATCTTTGAAAAGTCTTTAATGAATTTTTGATAATATCCAGCTAGCCTAAGAAAACTCTTGATTTCAGAAGGATTCTTTGGAACATTCCAATTCATAACAGCTTCAATTTTTGCAGGATCAACTTTGACACCATCATTACAGACAATATGACCCAGAAACTGTACCTCCTTAATCCAGAACTCGCATTTAGAAAATTTAGCATACAAATGTTCTCTTTTCAATATTTCCAACACTATTCTCAAATGCATTTCATGTTCTGATTCAGATTTAGAGTATACCAGAATATCATCAATAAACACAATAACAAATTTATCGAGAAAAGGCCGACAAACCCGATTCATCAAATCCATAAAAACTGCTGGAGCATTTGTCAAACCAAAAGGCATAACCAGAAATTCAAAATGACCATACCTGGTTAGGAAAGCAGTTTTAGGAATATCCTGTTCACGAACACGAACTTGATGATAACCCGATCTCAAATCAATTTTAGAATAAAAACGAAGATCTCTGCAACTGATCAAACAAATCGTCTATTCGAGGAAGAGGATATTTATTCTTTACTGTTCGTTTATTCAGTTCCCTATAATCAATACACATTCGAAAAGATCCATCCTTCTTTTTCACAAATAAAACCGGTGCACCCCAAGGAGAAGAACTAGGTCTAATGAACCCTTTATCCAACAACTCCTGTATCTGATTCATCATTTCACGTATTTCAGCAGGAGCTAATCTATAGGGAGCTTTGGCTACAGGCGACGAACCAGGAACAAGATCAATCTGATATTCAACTTCCCTAACTTGTGGCAAACCAGGCAATTCATCGGGAAACACTTCCGGATATTCAGAAACAACCGGAACATCATAAATGGATTTCTTTTCTAATTTCACATCAATTACATAGGCTAGGTACGATTCACAGCCTTTTAACAAGGACTTCCTAGCTTTCATCATGGAAATCAAAGGCATACACCCACTATCCTTTTCTGTATGACTCTTCGAAGATTGGGATTCTAATCAACTTATGGTGGCAATCTATACTTGCTTTAAACTGACTCAACCAATCTATGCCAATAATCACATCAAAACTTGGAATCGGCATTAACAAAAACAAAATTGGAAAAGTCTAGCCATCTATCACAATATTAGCTCCAGTCACCGAGGTGGTAACAGGAACTAACTTGCCACTAACAATCTCTACTTCTAAGGCTTAGTTATCACAGTAGGGATCAGTTTCAACTTATCACAGAAACACACAGATATAAATGAGCAATTCGCTCCAGAATCAAATAACACACGTGCTGGTAAAGAGTTTATAAGAAAAGTACCAATGATAACATCTTCTGTGTGCACAGCCTCATCGACTGTCATCTTAAAGGCCCTACTAGTTGCTGGAGGGAGGATTCTTCCGCTTTTGACCGGAAGATGATGAACTCCCGACCGAAACCGAACCCTGTTTCTTTGCCTCAGGACATTCTCCAACCCTGTGACCTTCCTTCTTACAATTTCGACACACCCAGTTCGGATACTTGCAGTTTTTAAATTCATGACCCAGTTCACCGCACTTAACACACTTGTTCGTCTGAACAGTACACGGCCCAGTATGTTTAGACCTACAAGTACTACACCAGTTGGAACTACCAGAAGAACCACTTTTATTACCAGATTTTTGACCTTGACGATTACTCTACCACCTTTGCTTTCCTTTTCCCGAAGATTCATTTCTAGATTTCTGATCAGATCTATCTGTAGCTGAAAAACTTTGAGCTCTCATATCACTGTCAACAGAACGTGCAAGGTTAAAAGCCTGAGATAAAGTACCTGCTAACCTCACTGTGGTGCGATAACTCAGAGGTAAGGCATCAACAAACTGCTCGATTCTGGTTTTCTCATTAGGAACCTATTCTTTAACAAACCTCAATTTCTCGGAAAATTGAGATATCAACTCATCAATTGTCATCTTATCAGTTAATTTCAAGTTTAAAAACTCTCTTCTAATTCTAGCCATCTCAAAATCTGAACAGTACTGATTACAAACAGCTTGATGAAAATCGGGCCATCGGATGGCTTCTTTCTGCTTTTGAGTCAAATGACCAGTGATCGAGTCCCACCAAACCATGGCTTCATCTTTTAAACATAGAATAGCATAAAACACTTTGGATTCTTCCTCACAACGAGTAACATCAAATTTTCGCTCCATTTCTCTTAACCAATTTAAAGTTACTGATGGATTTGTACTACCACTAAATTCTGGTGGTTTACTTGCCATAAACGTCTTGAAAGAACAAAATTTACTTGGCATAGGAGGTGGAAAAGTACCAAAAACCGGTGCTTGTTGTTGAAAAGGTTGTTGAGATAATTCTGCTTTAGTTTGACGTTTAAATTCTCTGAGTGTAATTAATTCATCCTCCAATTTATGCATATACTCTTCTCTATTTGATTCTTCATGAACCGGAACAGAAGTACCCTCATGATCAGGTCTCTCATTATGAGTACTGGAAGGATGTACATTGATCCTTGAGGCATTATTAGGGTTGGTGGTCGGTTGCTCATTATCTGCCATATTTGTATTCAACACAACACTTAAAACTTGTTAATCGTTAGTACCTATCTACTAACAGATTCACAATCAATGCTAAATCCCATACCCAGGAATGTTTGACAAAACACGCTACAGAATTGGGATTGAACACTTTGCAATGCTCAATTAGCCCAAAACTATGCTCTAATACCAACTTATAACACCCCTCTTTCTATTCAAGAATATTATATCATTTTACTCGGAAGCGTATATTACAAAATACAGTTCATTACTCTATATTAAATAATGTACATAAACAGTTTACATATTCAGATCACACCAAATTAAAACTGTTTAAACAGTTTACATATTCAGATCACACCAAATTAAAACTGTTTAACCACTACTTAAAACGGGGTATTATATATTACAAAACAAGGTTTATGACAAAATCATATCAGAGTTAGCATAACATCAAAACATTCCTTGCATTAAAGCATCCTTTCCTGACACCCACATATATATAGAAAAAACCTGCAGGAAGTAGGATGAGGGATTAGCACGAAGCTAAGTGAATGAATTTATCACACACAATTCAACTTAGCATAACAATCTGTTTGTAGCAATTACACGTAAACACATTTCTTTTTCAATGAGGATCGGTGGCTCTGGAGATATCATAATACCCGGGGATTCTCCAAGAACACTTAACGTCAATCTGTATGGCCAATACAAAATAGACCGATAACTATTGGTTATTAAACTCATACACAGGTTTCAAACACAACAAATGAATCAAAACCTGTATAAATCACATAATAACCAAACAGTCCAACTACACGTTGACCTCAATAAACTAATACACATAGATTCACATATCACGTAGATTCATAATCAGTAACACAGACTAAGCAGTGTTATAATCAATCTACGTTTACTTGTTGCAACCAAATAGTTACAACTAAATTGAAGGGTGAGTTCTAAATCCACTCACCAATACCTTTGTCTTCACAAACTCAGAATCCAAATGTCACTTATCTTTTGGAGGATCTGAGAATCAAAATCAAATATAAGTTAGTAATCCGGATCGTCAATACTTAACTTATATCAATTTATAACATTAGGAACTTAGCACAATTGATAAACGCTCAAAAGTACTATATTTTAGTAGTATTTTACCCCTATTCTTGGATGTTTCTATTGCATTTAATTAAGAATAGATATTGATTTCATTCATATTTGCAAATAGATGTGGAAATGGAGCGTTTATGAAGAAAGGAATGGAAAACAGTCAATAAACGAGCTAAATGATGCATATTTGAAGAAATAAGTGAAGCCGAAGTCGAAGATATAATCAAATGAAGAAAAATCAAGAAACCGGCTGGAAATCCAATCCATACGCCGTATGGAAGTTCGTACGCCGTATGGATTGCAGCGCAGGAGGCCCAGGTTACGCGAGTTTGGGCTGGGCTTGAAATTGATCCATACGCCGTATGGATCAAAAACCACATAAGTATAAAAACGCGTTTAAACCCTAAAAACGATAGTTTTTGTTTGTTTTTCGTTTCCAGAGGTTTATATTCGGTTTTTAGGTTTAAGTTACGAATTAGTTTAGTATTTTGGAGGTACAAGGGCTCGGGATTGAAGTTATTCATCGCGGATCGTTGTAATTCGTCTTTATTGATTCGGTATAACTCTTTTATTCGATTTCATTGATGAATTTGTTATTGAATAATCTGTTTATTTCTGTTTTAATGATGAATTGAATATCAAAGTGATTGTGTAATTGATTGAACATAGATTATGATTGTTGAACGATTATAATTGCGTATTGACTAAGTTATTTAATTGAAAACGGTTATATTACTCGCGAATCCTTGTTTATTGGTAACTCGTAGTTATTAGTTCTCAACGTGGTTAATAATATCAATGAGATTGAGTTCCTTTGATATTATTAATTATTGATGGTTTAAATCTTAGGGTTTTGATCATTGCTAAATAGATTGAGTTTGATAGGTTGAGAAAGTAATAATTATTCACTTTAAATGAACGAGACAATAAGTTAATTATTGGGTATTGTTGAGTCATACCAATAGAGTTAATTATAATTAGTTGTGAATGTTTAATGCATGATTTAGGGAAAGGCATACAATTGACTGATCATCTTGTGACATTGGAACCAGTGTTATATGTTGGACCCTAGATTGTAGGAATTAGTTGGACCCGAACCGTTGGCTAATTCACATTCAATTTAATGACATTGAAGAATTTGGTGTTAAGTTGATCTAAAAGAATCACAATTAGATAATCAATACGTAATGAATCGGGAAATATGAATCTGAGTGACATTAATTATACAATTACTTATTCCTTCCATTTAGTATTTATTATTATTTATTTATTATTTTAAATTAATTTTTTATTTAAGTTTAATTGTTTTAAATTAATGTTTTCTAAACAAATGTTCGACCGGAACTAAAACGCCCCCCATTATTTACAGTTTTCTAGTTGATCGTTAATTTCTATTTATAATAAATCCGCCATTCCCTGTGTTCGAATCTGACTTACCAAATCTATATTTACAATTGATCGGGTATTCTTGTCTGGTTGCTTGAAAGTATTTATTAGGTATTTCTATTTATAAATTATAAAACAAGACGCGCTTTCATAGCACATCAAGTTTTTGGCGCCGCTGCCGGGGAGTGGTTGTGATTGTTTAAATAGAAGTTAATAATTTATAAATTTTTATTTTTAAAAGAATTTTGTTAAACAAATAATTTTGTAAAGTTGTTTAAAGTAGTCTAAGTAATTGTGTAACAAGTTTTCATTAATTCACTGGTTGAAACTAATTATCCTTTAATTGGTTAAACTTTTGGGGATTTAAGTTTCAACCGGCGGATGGAAATCCGTCCGCCGGTTGGAGTTCCATTTATGTAAATTTTGTATATGTTATTTAATTTGTGATTATTTTGTTTGAACTAACTTGTTTTTCGTTAGTGGTGTTTTGTATTTTAGATTTATTTTTATTTAGGTTTATAATCCAATGGCGAGAAGTTTTGAAAGTGATGCAAACGATAATGATATGGTCAAGAGAGATCAGTCTGCTAAGTCTGATGCTAGTTCCACTGAGATAGTGTCTCCCTATACTCACTTAGGCCGCATTCCCGCTCCTATTGTTTCATCTTGTCAGGGATTGCTATCGGCACTTGAGGAGTTTAGAGGAGATATTCCCTTCAGTTCAGAGATTATTAGGAGTTCCACAATTGATTTTTCTGGTAATCAACAGGCATTGGTTGATGATGTGTTAGAGGCAGCTTTGATTAAGAGTCAGTATAGGATTGGTAGGCAATTCTATATTGCCCTCACTACTTTTGGGGAATCTCTAGAAACTAGGATTAAGGAGGAAGAGAAATTCTACACTGCTCAGAAGAAAAGATACACGGAGATTTATGAGATTCTGAGGCATTCTGCATTTCCATACTCGGCAAATCAAACCGCGTGTCTTGGTCGCATGATTAGGGCTTTGTATGAGGTAACTGGTCATCCTAGTGCAGAAGCAGATAAAGAATTTAGGTTTAGTCTAAAAGAGTTGGTTCGATTGCTACATTCAGATGACCATTTGACGGATATTACACCTCATCGATTCATTGTGACGAATACTATTCATTACTATCTTCAAGAAATGGTGACGAAAGTGGATCGTCTTGCTAAGGAAGAATTAGATAGTCCTCATCCGGATTTCATTCACCCAAATAGTGAAATTGATTTGGCTAGTAACTTGGGAGTTCACTTGGATGTTCTGATTGACAAGAGTAAAGTCTCAACCCCTTGGGAACATTTCAATCATGGAATGATGAAGATTTATACTAAGCTGGTTGATATTTTCAAACATTCGGGGCTAGACCTTAGCAATAGACAAGAGATAGCTCTTCAAAAGATAGAAAGACGAGTGAGGTGCTTGAGGAAAGGTCTCTTGATGAGAAATCATTATGGAATAACTGAGGCATGTTTGGACTTTATAAGTGAGTTAGAGGAAAACCCTCCTGAACGTGAGTACAAGTTGGAAGATGATAAGTTGGTATTGGCACCAGAGGGAGTAAATAATAGGGAGATTAATAAAATCAGTTGGGACTTGGTTTATCTTCAGCATGTGGTTAACGAGCACTTGGCAAATTTTCCAAGTTTTGGTCATGGGATCATTAACGTCATTCCCATAATCACTGAGCGTTTCCTTGCTCTCTATCCTAAGCAGTGATTCTAATCATCTCTATTATTTCTTATGCTATTGGATTACTTCTGACATTTTGGTTTATTTCTTATTATGATTGACTTTGTTTGTTTTGGATTTTAGTATTGTTGGTGTGTTTGGATTTTTGAACATTTAATTAGTTTGTGTGTTTGGTTTTTAATATTATTATTTAATTAAAGTTTGTTAATTTTTGATATTTATTTATATAGTGTGGAATTATGAAGATGTTGAAGTCGTGATTATCCTCCAGGTTTGATATTTAAGTATATTAATTAAGTGTGGGGTTTTGGTTAAAAATTGGTTGGAAAAACGTTTTTGAAAAATTCTGAAATTTTAATCCATACGCCGTATGGAATCCATACGCCGTATGGATTGGTTGGGCCACTGGGCCGGGGCATTGACTGGGTTTAATGAAATTGACCTGGGCCTTTTTAATCCATATGCCGTATGGAATCCATACGCCGTATGGATCAAAAATGCAGAAAACCGCCAGCAGCCCTTTTCTTCTTCATTTTGAAACCTAAACTCACTTTAAACCACCACCTACGGCTCTAACCACCACACCACCAAACAACCACTTCCGGCCACGCATTCATCTCCATTTTTGCGTATTCGTGTTACACGCACTTTCCTCTACAAGGTATAACTTCCCGTTTTCATTTTCGTTGGTTAAATCATTCGTTTGGAAGTTAGGGTTTATGTTAGTAAATTGGGTATTTTGAATTTGAGTATGATTATTGGAATATGTTGATTGAATTATGTTCTTGTTAATATATACATTGCAATGTCATGCTCGTTTTTCCAATATATTGCATATATTATGTGATTCGAATTATCCGTTTATGTTTAAGAAATGTGAATATTATAAACTCAATTTTGCTATGTTTTGATTTAGTACTTATTAATTTTCTGACCACATGATGATTAATGCAAATGTTTGTTTGGTACACAAGTATTTGTGATTACGGTTATGTGATAAATTGTTATTTAGATTAAATGCTTTTATAATAATTCATTTTGAGAATGTAAGAATGTTTGCTAGTTGCTCATGCTCGAGTTTAGTGATTGTGCAAATTCGTATTTTCATGATGGTACCAAATTATTGTAATGCATTTGATTGGACAATTGTCATGAATATTTAATTAAGTATATTTATGTATGCAATTTGAGTAATTCTATTTAGAGAAGCAATTTAGGTTTGTGAAATTGATTTTTGCGGTAGTTTTAGGCTAAACCAAAATGGTGGATTATTCCATATTTAGCAGAAATGCTGCCGAAATTTTGATTGACCTTTTTGTATTAACTGCTTATTTGGCATTATTAACAATTGTTTTGTTTAGCAGTTATCATGTCTAACAGGAGGACACGAGGGGGTCAAACTTTGGGAAACCCGTTGGTTCGAGCTCATAGATATCTCACTTTTCATGGGTCGTATTCTGAGACCACCAGATTTCAGTTTGGAGAGCGTCTGGCTTCTAATATTGGCCAGTCAATTGAGGTTTTTGATGCTGTTAACTGGAATGTTTTGGAGCATGTGATTGCCAGAGAGGGGTTCACTAATGGTGCTGAGGCTATTTGGAATTTACTTGCTATTCTATATGTACTTGAGGATGGAAACATTGGATTTGTTTCTTATGCTTGGTCTCGGTTGTTCAGTATCAGGGAGGACATCTACAGAGAGTTAGTTGTTGAGTTCTATAGCACCTTTAGGTTTGAGTCCAGGTCGACTCAATGGACTGAGAACTCCATTTTCTTCCAGCTAGGGGGACAGCCTAGACAGATGACTTTGGTTCAGTTTGCTTTGGGGCTGGGGCTTTATGAGCCCAACGAGTTGGATAATCCTCACGTTTTAAACCACATTTCTGCAGGTGCTGTGAAGAAGCTCACTGACTTGGAAGTTGAGCAGGAGTGGCAGTTTATTGCCCAGGGTAACTATGGCAGTTCGACACCTTCTTACATGCGTATTCGAGATCCTCGTCATCGACTCATTCACAGATTGCTGACTTACACCATTGTTGGTCGCAAGGAGGGGCCTGAGAAAGTTTCTAGGCCTGATTTGTTTTATCTGAGCTCGATTATCAGGAAGAGGTTAGTGAATGTACCTTGGAGGTTGGCGAAGTGGATGTCGAAGAGAGCTACTGGTACTAGAGATGGGAGTAGTCTGTGTGGAGGTCACTTTGTTACACGGTTGGCTAGATATTTTGGTTTGGCTACTCAGGATGAGATGGGGTCATGCACGATTGTTCAGCCTAGCATGGGTTGGTTGACTGCATGCCGGTTGGAGGCGTTTGCTCTTATTGAGCCATGCATTACTTATGGTGGTCCTGCGGATATGTATTACTGGGTTCCGATTACTCTGTAAGACAGACTTTGCAGTCGAGGCAGGCTAGAGCTAGAGGAGATACGAGTGGCAGTGATAGAGGTCGAGGTACGGCACGAGGCCGTAACAGAGGTTATGCTACGGAGTTTGATCAGCTATCTCAGCAGTTGCACCAGATGGAGTTACACCAGAATCAGAGGTTTGATCAGATAGATCTTATGCAGAGACAGCATTTCCATCAGACCAGTGCACACTTGGACTACCAGGATGGCTTGTTTGAGCAGCTGTTTGGTCAGTTTCCTTCTGGACCTGAGTATCAGCCATTCCAGTACCAGATGCCACCAGAGTTCATGCCACCACCACCACCACCACAGCCAGAGTATGGAGGACCTTCTCATCAGTACCAGTACCGCCAGGATGATGACAGTGATTAGGATGATGTTTATCCTAAGTGGTTTATGATTCCAAACACTATTATTATTATTTTATTATTATTATTATTATGACTGTTTTATTTGTGGGATTATAAATTGTTATGTTGGATTTGTATTTTTAGGATTTGGTAGTGTTTATTATTAATTAGGATGTTTAAATCTGGTATTGTTTAATTCTGTTTGTTGATTGTTCCCTCAGAATTGTGTTGTAACTACGTGTTATGCTGGCAGTAAGTTCAGCGCAACAAAAATTGAATCGAGGGGATGTGGGAAATTCATAACATCCTTGTCATACTCATTAAACTGCACACTATTCCAGGGGAGTTTTTCTGTTCTAAGTTCTTTTCTCTTTTTCCCGTTTTTGTATTTTATTATTTGTACAATGAGGGCATTGTACATCTTTAAGTGGGGGATGGGAGAGAAAAGAGTGAAATTTCCACATAATTGTCCTGTTAATTATTAGATGATTTTGTAATTTGGTTAACCGTTATCTTATTAAGATAAGTAACTAGGAGGTTATAAGTTGCCCGTTTTTCAACAAATTTTTAAATTTAAATTTTTGTTTTCTAAAGATAATTATTTTGTAACTATGTAGGTTATTTTGAAAAATTTTCTACACTTAAAAAAAAAATTGTGAAAAATGTTATTTAGCTTCATTATATGATGTATTGATAGGCAATTTATATGAGAATTTTTTAGCTTTTAAAAAAATGAAATTAAGGAGTAGATGTTACTTTTTAAATGAACTTTAGCTATGCATGACGTATGTCTTAATTTTCATATTAGTAATGTGTGATATGCCATATTTTTGGAATTTTAATTAACATCAATTGGGGATATACTGGGTGTTGTTTCCTTTGTTGTACGAAAGTACAGACCTGGTCTCCGCTAGTATATCTAATGAAAAAGAGCAAAGAGTTTAATAACTCATGATTGTAAAATATAGTCGAATTAAGTTGCTTTGTTGTACTGAGGTACAGACCTGCCACCAATGGTTTGACTAAAAGTTTTATATTGCTAAACCAAAATCAAGTTATGTCGCTTTGTTGTGTTGAGGCACAGACCTGTCACCTCTGTCTTGATTTGAAAAATGATTATTTTGATTAGAATTTCAAGATATGTAATATTGGCATATTATGAGTATGAAAGTATATAATTTTTGGGAGTTTAAGGGAATATCTACATGAATAATAATAAGTCGAGCTCAGTTATTTAAATATAGATTGTTTAAGTGGATAACAATATCAGTAATCATTGTGAACTAATTAATGTTTAAAGAATAATAATTTCATGTGTAGATCATTTTTTGTAAATCTCGTAGTTTCTTAATATTTGTCTTTAAAATTAACATATTTTTAAATTTAAACGTTTGAGTTGAAGATGGGTAATGTTGTGTAATTCCTTTGTTAGTTATTTAGATTAATGGAGATGACTGTTTTTTTAAGAATTTGATTTTTGAATCGATAGTCTACTTGAGGACAAGTAGGATTCAAGTGGGGGATGTTTGATAAACGCTCAAAAGTACTATATTTTAGTAGTATTTTACCCCTATTCTTGGATGTTTCTATTGCATTTAATTAAGAATAGATATTGATTTCATTCATATTTGCAAATAGATGTGGAAATAGAGCGTTTATGAAGAAAGGAATGGAAAACAGTCAATAAACGAGCTAAATGATGCATATTTGAAGAAATAAGTGAAGCCAAAGTCGAAGATATAATCAAATGAAGAAAAATCAAGAAACCGGCTGGAAATCCAATCCATACGCCGTATGGAAGTCCATACGCCGTATGGATTGCAGCGTAGGAGGCCCAGGTTACGCGAGTCTAGGCTGGGCTTGAAATTGATCCATACACCGTATGGAAATCCATACGCCGTATGGATCAAAAACCACAGAAGTATAAAAATGCGTTTAAACCCTAAAAATGATAGTTTATGTTTGTTTTTCGTTTCCAGAGGTTTATATTCGATTTTTAGGTTTAAGTTACGAATTAGTTTAGTATTTTGGAGGTACAAGGGCTCGGGATTGAAGTTATTCATCGCGGATCGTTGTAATTCGTCTTTATTGATTCGGTATAACTCTTTTATTCGATTTCATTGATGAATTTGTTATTGAATAATCTGTTTATTTCTGTTTTAATGATGAATTGATTATCAAAGTGATTGTGTAATTGATTGAACTTGGATTATGATTGTTGAACGATTATAATTGCGTATTGACTAAGTTATTTAATTGAAAACGGTTATATTACTCATGAATCCTTGTTTATTGGTAACTGGTAGTTATTAGTTCTCAACGTGGTTAATAATATCAATGAGATTGAGTTCCTTCGATATTATTAATTATTGATGGTTTAAATCTTAGGGTTTTGATCATTGCTAAATAGATTGAGTTTGATAGATTGAGAAAGTAATAATTATTCACTTTAAAATGAACGAGACAATAAGTTAATTATTGGATATTGTTGAGTCATACCAATAGAGTTAATTATAATTAGTTGTGAATGTTTAATGCATGATTTAGGGAAAGGCACACAATTGACTGATCATCTTGTGACATTGGAACCAGTGTTATATGTTGGACCCTAGATTGTAGGAATTAGTTGGACCCGAACCGTTAGCTAATTCACATTCAATTTAATGACATTGAAGAATTTGGTGTTAAGTTGATCTAAAAGAATCACAATTAGATAATCAATACGTAATGAATCGGGAAATATGAATCTGAGTGACATTAATTATACAATTACTTATTCCTTCCATTTAGTATTTATTATTATTTATTTATTGTTTTAAATTAAGTTTTTATTTAAGTTTAATTGTTTTAAATTAATGTTTTCTAAACAAATGTTCGACCGGAACTAAAACGCCCCCCATTATTTACTGTTTTCTAGTTGATCGTTAATTTCTATTTATAATAAATCCGTCGTTCCCTGTGTTCGAATCTGACTTACCAAATCTATATTTACAATTGATCGGGTATTCTTGCCTGGTTGCTTGAAAGTATTTATTAGGTATTTCTATTTATAAATTATAAAACAAGACGCGCTTTCATAGCACATCAACAATCGATATCACAATTACAAATTCTTACTCATGTATTAGTAATAACCACATAACCATTAGGAAAATGATTCATAGACCTAAACTTATAAGCCTAACATAGACCTAAAGTTTGTCATTGGTTGATGGAAAAAATTGAGTGGATGAGATTAGGAGAGAGAAATAAATCAACCAATGAGATAATTAGGTCTATATGTAGGTCTGTGTAATTAGGTCTCTGTAGCATTACTCTAACCATTATCATGTACTAATACTCATATATCAATGTTACATCATATAGCAAAGTAAGTAACCTCAACAATCAACTAATAAGAATGGATGATGAAACAGACCATGACCCGCTGGCTGGGGTCCCTGACCCGCCGGCTGGGGTCCCTGACCCGCCGGCTTCACCTCCCCAGCAGCCGGGTCACACCCCCAAGTCGCCGGGTACAATGCATTTTGAGGGAACAGAAATTAGGTGCGTTTTAAAGAGTCTAGCAGCAGTCGGATAGGCCCACGAGCCGCCGACCTTGGGTGTTAACCCGCCGACTAGGCTCCTTGAGCCGGGGGTTCGAAGACAAACACAAGCCACCCGCCGGTTGGGCTCCTTGAGCCGTCGACTTCTGATGCAGATACAGCAGCAGCAACAATGGTTCAACAAAACTCTGCACGAACCAAAACTTACAATACACCATATCTCAATCACAAAACGACCTATAAAACTTTCTAACACCAAATGAATTTTCTATATGCACATATACTATCCATTAACTTCATATAACACAAGAAATCATGCATCAATCATCAATTCACTCCAAAACCCATCTAGGTCATTTACTTGAATTCATTATCACACTTTAACCACAAGAACACTACAAATCAAACTAGTAATTCAGTTCACTACCATTATCTAACATCACTCATCATCATAAAATAGTTGCGACATAAGAAATTCATCAATTTCATATTTAACCCAAACTACAACTTGAGTTCATGAACAAACAATTACTTACCCTATGATGATGAGTGTGATGGCTAGAAGGAGATGATAAGGATGCTAGCAAGAATCGCAGCCCTTAATCAACTAATCTTAAAGATGGTTTCAATCTTCTTTGATTTGATTTTTGTGTTCAAGGGTTTTAGAAGTGAGTTCACCAAGTAAGAAGATAATTAGGAAATTAACCAAAATAAGGAGGTCGGCTCTCCTAATAAACCGACTCCAATACTTGGGTATTTTATACCCATTCCAAATCTATTGTCTGGAACCTAAATATCAATTGCGAGAAACTTAATTTTATTTTACCGTTGACTATAGTAAATTAAAACAAGCAACAATTTAATATTCACAATAAGTCCTGGAACTTATTAATCTAAGTTTCACAATTAACCAATTAATATCAAATAATTTATAAAGCAATTAAATAATCAATTTAAATATTAGAAATTACCGGACCACTGGAGAGGATGTTACAGTATATAACTGCCATGAGCACATAGTCTGAGCTTAACTGAGGTGTCAGGATCACAATCAAGTGCCTGAGCGAGGGTGCCTCTCTGCGAGTGCCTAATCTAACACTCGTTATGAACAAATGATAATGCGTCCGTTTGATCAGTTAGTGTTTGCTAACCCGGACGGGGATTGTCAATCCCATATGGTACCATACACTAACATTCACGCTACAAAAGTATTACCAAACTATGCTAGAGGATTTAATATGATTAGAGAAAACAACTCATGCAATCTATAGCGATATTTTGATACTTGCGTTCACATGTAAAGCAAACAAGCATGTATTCTCACCCCTAGAGTAAAAACGGGCTATGAGACTCACCTGAGTCTAGTGAGTTGTTATATGTTCCACAAGGGAATGAGGTCGTCCAAACGACTGTAACCTGCTGGGCGTCCTAAACGCGCAAGGTTATTATAATGATTAGATGTCTCAACAGACCATCTATGCTAGTTGTCCACTCAACTAGTTATGTCCAAATGTTTAGTTGTTTGTTTGTGTTTTGAAAACATGTACGGCCCGTTGGTGACGGTTGTAATAATAATCTTGACGTATTATCATTATTATTATTATTATTATTATTATTATTATTATTATTATTATTATTATTATTATTATTATTATTATTATTATTATTATTATGTTGTCATGTTACACTTGTAAAGTATGTTTTGGTGTTGTATCGTATATAAGTATTGATGTTATACAAGTTCGACAGTGTGCAAAAATGTATTTTCAAGAATTTGAATGATGGGGGTCCGGGGGCAGTGCCCCTGGTAGCGGGGTCCAAGGGGTGGCAACCCCTGGCGGGGTCCAAGGGGCAGAGCCCCTGGCTGGGGTCGAGCTGCCAGGTCAGCTTGGAAAATTTTTATTTCTATTATATTGCTTTAGTAAAAATGCATTTGAAATTCGAATTTAAAGTAAAATCAGGTGTCAAAATCTTAGTTTCGACACTTAGCAAAACACTGGTAACAACTCATACGCGATCGGGTATCGGGTCATATGCGATCGGGTAAAAAGGTCATACGCTATCGGGTGAAGATGCATACCCGTTCGGGTGAAGGTTGCTTACCCGTTCGGGTGAGGATTGACACGATATCGGGTGGGTTTTGATGATATGCGATCGGGTGAGGGTATATACCCGGTCGGGTGAAATCTGATACGCGGTCGGGTGAGGTTAGCCACCCGGTCGGGTGAGGTCTGTTTCCAGGTCTGTTCGTGCGATTTTCAATATAACAAGCTTTTGATTCGGTTTTTCGGACATAATAAGTTGATGGAACACTAACATATGATGATATAAGTATTTCTAAGCTCGAAAATAAAAGGGAAAGTGGAGGATTTCTTACGGATTGAAATGATGAGCCGTGGGTGATGATGATGATGATGATGATGATGAGCACGATGATGATGATGATGATGATGATGATGATGATGTGTAACCTCCTTCTCGCTTCCTCTTCTTGTTTATGGTGATGATGATTTTCGAAAATGATGATAATGGTTGGTGGTGGTGGTATGTGAACCGAGAGAGAGAGATGTGAAGAAGAAGGAAATGAAATGAAAAGGAAGGGTGTGTTTGGTCTGCATATGGTCACGGGCAAGATCTACAATTTGTGAATCTTGTCCAGTTCAATAATACAAAAGGGGTAGTATTAAACCCCGTGTTCGCGTATCCGATCGTAAAGTAGTATAATATTTTCGAATGATAAATTTCTAAAAATGAAATCGTATGTGTTTTTAATCGGAGTATCTTATAAAAATACTTTTAATGACATACCAAAATTATAACTTTGTTTTAAGTTTGGTTGACGGATACGGTTCGGATGGTTTCGTCGCGTTGAGTAAGTTTGAATAATATTAAATATGTTTTATTTTTATCCAAGTAAATAATTATTATTATTTTCAATAATAATACATTATTTATAAGTTTTGTTATGAATGTTTTGATTTGTACGATACGAAATACTTTATATATTATCAAAATAATATATACTAAATAATGAGTGTATTAAATAATAATTCTATATTACTTAATACTTGTGTCCACCAACGTCCGTATAAATGAATCAGAATTTGGTCGATTTTGATAATGCACGATTAAATTTAATCGCGTACTGATATATATATAACAATATACATATTGATACATACAATTAGCCTAACACAGAACTAATTACATGTATTAACAAAATGATTATGACCTAATAACTAGTCCTAATTTGACAGGTATCACAATTAAAAACATGTTAGTTACGTAAAATTTAGTTTTTAAGTTAAAAGAGTTATTAAATGTATATATTACAATAAGTAAATCAATTTTAACATAACTTTTCAAACCAATTTTAACATATTGAAGGCTCTCCCTCTTTAAATGGCTTCCATTTGCATATTACTTATTTTTCCTTTTGAAACTAACCAATAACATTATAACACTACTATTGTGTTCATTGGAAAAAAAAAAAAGAAAAGGAGGTCATTCTTAGATAACCAATAACGCATTTCATCTTATTTCACAATTAATCATAAAGGTGACGTTCACGGGTAGGTTGAGTACGGTGACACATTAAAATGGGCCATGTTGAAGTAGGTATAGGATATAATTCGTAATATTGCAGCACAAAACAAATGTGCAGTTGACCAATAACAATATTACATATTTTACATTTTGGTTCTTCAATTTATAAAATGTGCAAAAAATGTCCTTCCACCAAAGCTAATAGCACCAATCATTGTATTTCCCTTTTATTTTATAACTTGCAAATAAATAAAGAATGGAAGAACAAATCTGGATCCTTCGTTCATCTAAATCTAGGGGTGTTCATTTTCGGATATCCGACGTTTCGGATACCCGAAGTTTGGATATCCGAAATTTTGGATATTAGATTTCACTATCCAAAACCCTTTCCAAACTTTCGGATATCTAAATTTCGGATACCCAAAATTTCGGATACGGATATCGGGTTATCCAAATACCCGAATTACATAAATAAATATATTTTTCGCAATTTTTTTGTATTTTAAAATCAAAGATATTTACATTTATAAGTCTATAAATAATGAAGTTAATATAATATAAGTATAAAATATATGCATATGAATGAAATCTCAAGTTTTTTGATCGAAAATACTAAAAATATTCTCAAAATGTAGAATATCTTGATCTGTAAAGACATAAACAAATATCATTTGACATATCTTTCACGTAATAAAGTAAATTATTACAAGATTTAGATTATATTACTAAAATTTAACAAAATAAGTAATATAAATCTAAAAATTATAAAAAAAAAATTACTTTTCGGATATCCAAATTATCCAACTTTTTGAAAATCGCTACCCAATACCCATACCCAAAACTTCGGATACCCGCATTTTGGATACCCAAAAATTCGGATATTCAAATTTTCGGATAGTTTCGGATCGGATACCTCGGATATTTGGGTATCGGATTCGGATACAGATATTTTGAACACCCCTATTTAAATCTATAGCTCCTATTGATGGGGTCTATCTCAAGGAGGAGCTTTTGCAAAGGGTATTGATTCGTATACCACTATTTTTTATCCATATACCACCAAACGTGTTTTACAGTGTTGTATTATACAATATTGTAAAGCAGAAAAGTGATGTATGGATAAAAAATGGTGATTTACGAATCTCCGCCCTTTTACAAAGCTGTGTTTAAAAGAAAAGGGGTATAATTGTAACTTTGCCTTCTCTTTAATTAGGTTCCTCCTACTCTTCCCGCCGTCATCGAATTGTTTCTAAATAGTTAAAACTATAAACTACCATATAACTCGTTGGTTATAAAATATATCCTGTTTCTATGAATCCCTTCCGATTAAACACACTTGAAGTAAATGGAGTGCACTTTAATATCTTTAGAGCACTGGGTGTGTAGGTACGTGGCAACGGCGTTCAGCAACGAGAACGCCGTGAGACGGCGTTCTGCCGCATCTCATCGGCGTTCTCGTCGGCGTTCACTACGGCGTTCTGGTGCCACCGTCCAGATACAAACGTTGAAGGTCGTCGACGTTCAGCTTTTTTTTTTGTTTTCACAACACCACAAAATCCTCACTTTCAACATTCTTCGTAATACTGTCCAGAACATTGTTTACCACACCTTGTGCTCTTACTTCAGATTTATTCGTTGATCAATCGATGAATTTGTATGAGTGGAAAAATGTATCTGTTGATCATGATTGATTTTAATGGTCCACGAAAATATTCTAAAACCCCATTTTTATACATGATTGAATAAATATTACTTGAGTCAACTGAAAATTGAATTGATCGAATGAGACTTATTAACAGTGTATTAATTTGTAAGATTAGTAGTGCTATTTTAGTTTTTATGATAGGACACCAAGTGTTTGATATTTTGCTCCAATGAGTTTATACTTCAACTTTCGGTCGTCATCCCCGTTTGGAGTTATAACAGGTGTTGAGTTATCGTCGTGCTAGTCACATGGCGACTTTCGGTTGCCTACGAGATCTTAACTCTTAAGGTGCTAAAATCGAGGTGTTTCCTATGACATTCGTTCAGAAACTAATTATAAAAATTGAAGTGGAATTGAGAGCAGATTATTAGTGTTGCTAACAGTTTACTTAGATTCAAATCTAAATTACGAAGTATATCAATTCAGACAGAACCTCTGAACTCACTTGAAACGATAGATATAATTATTGATTGATAATTTATTCACATATATTTATTTTTTAATGTTTTATTCACATGTGATTGATTGTTTATGTAATAAGATGTAAAGTTCAAATGTGCAATCGTTTAATCACATGTGATCATAACTACTATTGTTCGGTGATTAATCACATATTATTATAACTATTATTATTTGGTGTTTAATATCCTATACGTACCATCAATCACTAGTTATAATCAAAATGTGAAATGTTCATAGTATTTGATGAGAATTAAAACCGAGTTTAAAAAAAAACAATTATAATCACATGCGCTTATTGCACGAAAAATAATCATATGTGATTGCATTGTTTAATGTTAAATCACGTGTGATTATAACTACATAATCACATGTGAATAAACGCTTGTATGTTTTCAAACCTATTGGTACAATCATACATAATTACAACTTTAATCACATGTGATTATAACTGTAACTGCTTGATCTATCATCACATATGATGTTGCATTTATCACATGCAAACTTCAAAGTAAAAGATATAGTCACACGTGAATAATTTTATTTGACGATTAAATAATCAAGAAAAAAACTCTGGGATAAGCACATTTGATTATCATACGAAGCAATAATCATATGTGATTATTGTGTCATCGTAATTAATTCAAATACCAACAACTATTATTAACACGAAATTTTCAACGTCTACCCATGAATATCATAAATTTGCTACATGACTAAAATATCTGTTATATCACATGTGAATAAATCAATCACTAATCATATGCGAAACTTAATACCCGATTAAATCACATGTGATTTTACTTGGTACAGTTATAAAACCCACAAAAAAAAATTAAAAAAAATCGTCGAAAGTATATCATGTAGGATCATAAATCGGAGAGAAATAAATGGTGATTTATACGGTGCAATTTTCAAGAATTTTTTAATTAGTTACTTTTAAGATATTTAGATTTAAAGAATGTTGGTTGAATGGGTTTTAAATTAAAATGACAATTGTACCCCTCCTATTTGAGTGAAATAGAGACTTCTTATCGGTTTCTTTATTTTCTTCAATTATTTGTCATTCTCTATTGAACTCATGTCTTATTTATAAATGCAGAACGATAAAAATATGTAACGACTAAAATTACATGATATTGGTTACTTTTACATCATTTAATTCAGATGTCGTTAACAAACATACTGAGTATAATATTTTTCCTTCTTCTCTAACGCGTAAAAATAAATGAAATGACGTTTCTTATATATAACGATATTCTCATTTAAACTTTGACCAACAATTAAGATAATCTCGAGGATTACTAGGCTCACGTTAATTTAACTCATATGATGAAACAAATTAGTTTGTCTAATATCATATGCTAACTCATTGTTTGATAATAAATTTTCATAAATAACGACTCATTTGTCTACATCATATCATATATTCATATCCCTTCATTTCTCTTGGTTTTCCACTAGGACGTTATTAATAGGGTAAAGTATCTGGAAATGCAACTAACTTGTACCAAATCTCTATTGTGTGTACCCAACTTACGTATGCTATTTTTAATGCAACCAACTTTCAAAAAATGTCTATTGTGTGTACTTTGATGACGTGGCGAGCTCAGAGCGTGCCACGTGGCGTAGGATAGAGTGACATGAGCTTGCCACGTCATCAAATTACACACAATAGACATTTTTTGAAAGTTGGTTGTATTAAAAATAGCATACGTAAGTTGGGTACACACAATAGAGATTTGGTACAAGTTAGTTGCATTTCCAGATACTTTACCCTTATTAATACTCCGAAAACTTTAAATCTCTGGAGGAACCTACCAATATCATTTGCAGTTTTAATAACATGTTCATATTACTATTTATATTACTATACATATTACTATACTATTTACTAGCATAATACCCGTGCTATGCAGCGGAGTTTCAGACTTATATTATAAACGGTGACTCAACGATAATCATATATTATTTTTGTTATTCACTGACGAATTACCCGTAATTGTGAGTTGATATTCATAGTTTGCTTTTATGTATCGTTCGAGATTCGGTATATAATTGGTGAAAATTGAAAAGTTAAAATAATAGGGGTTATATGGTAAAATGTGAATTATATAACTAAATATGGTAATGTTAAGCAATGTTTTAAAACCCGGGTTGACCCGACCGGTTCGATCGGTCGGACCGGGACCCGGGCAAGGGACCGGGTCAACTAGGACCGGGTTTGGGGTGGTTTTTGACTCGGGTTCGCCCGCCGGGTTTTCTGGTCGGACCGGTGACCCGTTGACCCGGACTCGGCCGGGTTTGATGTTTTCGAATTTTTTTTTTTTTTTTTTTTGTTTTTGCTATTTGACTAGATGAATTATCAAACTCTAATGCTTATAACACTCCGTTTTTTCAATAGAAAGGTATTTATGTACTTTTATTGTTTATTATTGTAGGAAATGAACTTAGGAAATGGACGTAAAGTTTAGTTTTGTAGGAAATGAATGTAAATTTATACAATTTTTAAATTGCTCGTTATGTATTTATCTATTTTGTTTGTTATTTGTAAAATAATTGATTTTACTTTTATTACTAGTTGGTAATATATATTTAATAAAAATTTGTTGGAAACCGGGTCAATCGCCGGTTCAACCGGTTGAACGCCGGTTCAACCGGTTGAACCCCGGTTGAAACGGACCCGGTCACTAGGCCGGGTCAACTTGAAACCCGGGTTTCAGAACATTGATGTTAAGTCTTATTTTATAAGAGTTTTCTAAAAATAAAATACTAAGATGCATTATAAGTAATTATAGATTATAGATATAGTGTTAAATAATTATCGACTTATAAAAAACAATTTAAATTAAAAATCAGTCAACGCCACATTTTACCCTCCCATGTATATTGTCCCCCTATTTTTTTCGAATATATATTTTCCGAGTTGGATGCCCATTTTTTTGGGACGAAGGGAGTATGAAAAAGTACCGAAAGAATAAAAGTTTGACAAAATTAACAAACATAGTCCGTGACAATTGAGTATGAGCATATACCAATTGTTCTCCTCTGCTATTCTTGATTGTTCGTTTATACAACGAAAAAGAAGCGTTTACACAGGAACGCATACATCTTAAAATTTTGTTGACGTACAACTAGTAATATAATTACAAAAGAACAATTATATGTACATAAGAGCTATCTAGGAGGAATAACCAAAACAGTGAAAATTAAAGACAGGCTAGCGATCAAATTCAATGATAATGGAGGGATTATAAATATTGACTTGTGGTAGAGTAACTGATCATCGAGTATGTATGTTTCGGAATCTTGTGAGGTATCATCGACGGATTGTATTATAAGTTTTTTTGACGGTTACTGTATATTCCGAGGTGTGTTTTTGACTGATATATATGGTTGAATGGTTCACTTTGTACTAAGGACACTCTTTGGATCAAAGAATAACAAAACATGTTGTCCAACATTAGTCTGTGTGTTGGCTGAAAAAGACATGTTTTTGAATCTTGTTGTTTTGGTTGGTTGTAATTGTTTTTATGTTACTATACGTACGCCTGATTAACTTGGGTGTTACTCGACTAACTCTCCTAAGAAAAACAATGTCACTTTACGTCAACATGCTGTTCATATTAGAGTATAGGTTAGGTTTTTGGATTACGAGTCTATTGGTGGTAGTATTGATTCGTGATTTTGAGATTACACGGATGAATTTGCTATGATACCATGTTAACAAATGAATTCCCCGTGAGCATTATTGTATTATTGATACGCTATTTATAGATTACATATGAACCCAGAAATCCAGAAACCCTAAACCCACAAGTGGGCCGGGCTATACCAAATAGACCTAACCTATACTCTAATAGTTCATGAGTTTTTACTCCGTTGCAGGGCGGAACTTGAGATAAATCGAGTGGGCGTAGAAAGAATTTTTTGTGTAACCACGAATTTATATATGGTTGAAGGGTCAACTCGATACTGATAGGCCAATGAAGCTCATGTAAATGTAAGAATTACTAACCAAAACTGGACATTATATGGTCAACATCATTCTAACTTTAGATCGTTAAACTTGCAGCTTAGTTCTGTTAAATGGCATTTTTGAAACTCTCTATCACGTTGGACAGAACAGAACATTCCATAGCCTTTTCCTTTCGACTTAGAAGTTAGAACATGCGTCTTTTACAACCAGATGTTTATTATTTAACTTATAATTAAGACAGCATCTTCGATTTTTATGATAAACGGATGACAAAATTTTAATGGAAGTTTTATATAACATATATGCATATTTTGTTAAGGGATAAGTATTCGAGAATGCATACAACTTACGTCGCTTTTTTTAACGTATAAACTTATGTCGCAACTTCTAAAACATCTTAGGGCCTGTTTACTTACCTCTTAATGGTTTGTTTCCATATACTTCTTAATCCAGATAGATAAATTGTTGTTTCTTTTTCACTTAATCTGAAAGGAATGTCTGTTTCTGAAATAGGTAGAAAAATGAAGCTCTTACCAAAAAGTGACACTTAATGATAAATATATATTTTTTTTCATCATTTTTTCTCCAATAGAAATTGAACACGTCATTTCTTATTCAAACTTTATATCATTTAACTTCATCTTTTTGGTAAAAAAAAAAATTACATTTACTTAAACAGCACTTGTTATAAACAGATATGTTTATCCAAACAGACATCACATGCAAACAGCACTTAATGTTAAAAAAAAAGTAAATAGCCCCTTAGTATTTTATTTTTTAAAAAATTTTAAAATTAATACTCAACATTTTGATATATAGTTATTTAATTCACATTTTACAACACTAGCATAATGTTGTTCTATGCAGCGGAGTTTAGTAAAAATGGTAAAATCGATTCCTTGACGGTCTCTCATCGACAGGTCCATAGCCCTATTATTTCCACATATTTTTCACTTTCTCATGTTGGTTGTGGGAGCAGTCAATGAGAGACCATCAAAAAGTCGATTTTACCATTTTTTTACTAAACTCCGCTGCATAGTACGAGTATGATGCTAGTATGTATAATGTGTCACGTGTCATCCGTAGATGTTGACACATCAGCGAAAGTACTAAATAATACATTAAAATACTTTTTTTGAAACTTAGAAACATTAAAAATAGCGAACATAAGTCGAGTTTACAATATAGATATTGGATACAATTCTTTTTCTAAGCACTCATCTTTCTTTTTTTTAATCTCTTCCCTTCTCTTAATCTATACAATTATATAATACATTTGTGGAGGGAAATTTCTAATTTCCCCCTAACATTATTATTAATACTTGGAAAAACCTACTTGAAATTACTAATATAGATATTACATGTATTAATATCCCATTAATACGACTATCATTACTAAACTTTAAAGTAATAAATATGTGACATTAAATTCTAGTTAATTAAAGCTTTTCTATATCTATCCATACTAATATCTATACTATTATATAATATATTTGTGATTTTTTTTAAGAGAGAAATTACTAATGTACCCCTAAGATTATTATTAATACTAGAAAACCTACTTGAAATTACTAATATACACTTACATGTATTAATATCCCATTAATACTATCATTACTAACCTTTAAATTAATAAACATGTGACATTAAATTCTAATTAATTAAAGCTTTTCTATATCTATCCATACTAACATACTAATATATAATGCATTTCAATATTTTTTTAAGATATAATTTACTAATTTACCCTAACTATATTATTGATATTTGAAATACCTACTTGAAGTAACTAACATACCCCTCCATATGAATATGCAATCGGACATCCGCAACTCACGAGCCGAGCATCGAGTTTGCAACGACATTTCATATATATATATATATATATATATATATATATATATATATATATATATATATATATATATATATATATATATATATCTATATATATATATTATGGTATTTTTAACATTATTTAAAAAGGGTAAAGATGTGATCTTTTTCCTTTTAAAAAAACATATCGGTAATGTATCATCATATAGCTCTAAATTATGATTTAAATACTACATATTATTGAACATGAAACTTTAATTTTGTTACCGCTGTATCGTACGAGCATTCTGCTAGTAAATAAATATATAGATAGATAGATTCTAAGATTTAACATCACCGTATTATTCAAGATTCTATCATTACATCATCATATATACTTTTGCCAATCTGTATTATACTTGTACTTGAATCTGTATTAAACTCGATGTCAATTTACAGGGAATGAAAATAAACTGATGTTAAATATAAAATGGTGACCCACAATGACATAAACAATCAAGAACCGAAATCTGTTTGTTTCCTTAATAGTGTCGATGGATACTAAAAACAATACTTTAATTATCACCTCTCATAATTCAAACCACCAAATTAATTCCATTGAAGTTAACAACCATGTTTATAACAAAGTTTTTCATTCATTTTCTTGTCTGCAAACATTAAATTCTTCTCTTGTTTTAATCGTACAAGCAATTAGTATAAGAACCATACAACACCCTTTTCTGCTTTCCAAATTTGTCAGTTCCAGTTTGTTTACAGATTCAAACTCAAAATACTTACTATTCTGATCTTCACTAAAATGACCACTTTTTCTATGTCTTATGTACCCTGCTTCAAGACGAGCTCGTGGAACTGTGACGATTGGCGGATGATAAGTGGTTTTAAGATCAATGGAGCTTTCGTTAGCGAGAAAATGGGCCGGATCACCATGACTGCTGCCTCGGTTGCAGGTGTAAATGGGAAGCCGCGTGTTGAAAGCAGGACTATGATCCCAACTCAAAAACAATTTGTGGACCCTTTTCGACAAGGTCTAATAATATTGGATGGGGTCGGGTATAGACAAACAGTCGTCGTACGCTCTTATGAAGTTGGAACTGATAAAACCGCTACTCCCCAAAGTCTTCTTAATCTTCTCCAGGTAATAAAATTTATAATGGAATGAGATTTAAGTAATGTGGCAGAATATGGATAATATTGGAACTTACATGTAAAACAAACGTGCAGGAAACCGCCTTGAATCATGTATGGATGTCTGGACTTCTTGGAGACGGATTTGGTGCGACTCATGGTATGATGAAGAATGACCTAATATGGGTTGTTACAAGAATGCAAGTTCAAGTAGATCAGTATCCCATTTGGTAAGTTTAAAACAATGTTGGTTTATACTGTTGTGTTATATGTAATGTTTAACATTAATTTGGACTAATTAATGGCTACTCGTAGGGGAGAGATACTGGAAATCGACACATGGGTTGGAGCGTCAGGAAAAAATGGAATGCGACGAGATTGGGAAATCAGAAGCCATACCAGTGGCATTGTTTTCGCTAGAGCAACAAGGTGAATTCTGGTGCTAATACTGAATGTGACACATAATGTTAGTTAATTAAAGGGATTAGTACCTGGAAATGCAACTAACTTGTACCAAATCTCTATTGTGTGTACCCAACTTACGTATGCTAATTTTAATGCAACCAACTTTCGAAAATGGTGTTTTTGATGTAACTTGGTGACATGTCGCTCTCTCCATACGCCACGTGGCATGTCATACGCGCGACACGTCATCAAGTTACATCAAAAACACCATTTTGGAAAGTTGGTTGCATTAAAATTAGTATACGTAAGTTGGGTACACACAATAGAGATTTGGTCAAAGTTTGTTACATTTCCAGACCCTAATCCCTTAATTAAATTATCATATAGTGTTTATTGTTGTTTTTGTAACGCAGCACATGGGTGATGATGAACCAAAAAACGCGAAGGTTATCAAAAATGCCCGATATAGTTAGGGGTGAAATCTCACCATGGTTCATTGAAAGACAAGCAATCAAAGAAGAATCCCCTGAAAAGATAGAAAAGTTGGATGATAATGCGAAATATGTTAACTCGGGTTTGCAGGTAATTAAACAAGACGTCTCAACTCATTTCAGTTTCATGATCCCTTAAAGGCTTAAATACTCCTAAAATCTTATAAGTGGCAACTAGAACCTTAATGTTATCCTAAGTAAGTTTAGTTGGACTGATATTTCATTATGTTTGTAGCCAAAAAGGAGCGATTTGGATATGAACAAACACGTAAACAATGTGAAGTACCTTGGTTGGATGCTTGAGGTAACAAGCCATGCTTACTAGACTTTTGCATTCGATCGATCTTTTGTTACAATAAGTGATTGAGATTTTGTCTTTTCAGGCAATCCCGGATGAATGTTTAGAGAATTATCATCTATCAAACATCATACTTGAATACCGAAGAGAATGTGGGAGTTCAGACACGGTTGAGTCTCTTTGTGAGCCCGAACAAGTTGGAATCATTAAAGATGGCATTCAAGACACGACAGATGTAAATTTGATCGATAGGTGTTCAATTGGAGCAGGAGGTTTATTAAAATGTTTGATCAATGAAGGAACAATTAGGTTCACACACCTTCTTCAAGTCAAAGAGGAGTCAAAGTCTCAAGAAATTGTAAGAGGAAAAACAACATGGAAGAGAAGGATCAATCTTCAATCATTTTCTGGCTAAATACATTTAAATTTTGCTTTATCAATGGTTTTTAATTCATGGGTTTTTGAAAATGAATATAATGAAATAAAGGGTGTTTGGGTGTGCATTTTAAAATTGATTATGTGATATTAAATAATCATACTCAAACTAAGTTGTAATAATAATAACAAGTTGTAGGAGAGTTGTTGAAATTGTAATAAAATTAAAACCAAATCTTTGAATGCTTGACACTCGGTATATGAAGTACATGATAAAACTACAATTTTGTGGAAATAAAACAAAATGAGAGGCATTACGGTATGTTTAACAAAAGTAGTCAAATTGCGCATCTGAGATATAAGGCTATAGTTGACAAGCGGAGTTAGTAGCCGGAGCGTATAATTGTTCAAAACGTTTAAAAGTGTAAAATGACGTAAAAGGATGCACGAGGAGATAAATAGGAAGAAAACAAACTATTAACTTTCCTTAACTCTATGTAGCTCTCATAATATTCAAACAAGGGAAAGTTAGGTGTGATGATCACGTTTGTATCTGCATGAAACAAAACGTTAGTGTTTGTATATAACAAGAATAAAGGATTCTGAGGGGTCGATGGAAACAATTAAATTTGCATCAGGACACTTTTCATGTTATGTGACTATTAATTTAAACAATACCTGAAAATAAGAACCTTTCCTTTTTACTCCGTGATAGAAATACTAAGTATATAATGATAATTCTCTAATCTCTAATCTAGTCTAGAATTAATGAAAATATCTAGGCTGATGAAATAATAAAAATTTACAGTTCAAAATGAATAAAATTTACAACAATAACCGAAGAACTCTTACGAAAGGAAAACAGCTCGTTGTATGATCACAGACCCCACAAAAAACTGGAGGCGAATGGTACATTGACTCATTTCTGCAATTTGGAAACATAATCACAAGCGTTTTCTGCTTAAAGTTCTTCGAAATTGCCATGTCCACAAGATCAAGAATGCGAGAAGAGCAAGACCAACAGATGACCACAAAATTACGAGCCATCTGGGCATTGGAGTTGGAAACAGACCTACAAAACAAAATCCTGATTCGTAAGTATCTAAGTTTAATAGTACAACATAAAGAATTTGACTTTCGAATAATGGATCAACTTGTAGACTAGAAGACAAATTGGATTCTTCGAAAGTTATAGTTATATGTATATATATAGCAAGAAATCAAACAAACTTAGTGTTGATATTAACTTAGATCCTGAAAGGTACTCCGTACTAAGTTTGACCACAATAGTCCATGTATAGACTTGTGATTACAAAATTAAAACTCACCGTGCCCAAATTTGATGCAAATAAGGAGCTCTATGATGCAGATTGCAAGCGAAAGCCAACAAAAAGCTCCAACCTTTTTCACAGGTTTACTGAAAATATAAACTCGGTAGTAAGAAGAAAAGAGTATGAATTGATAATACTTATGGTATTGCAACAAATAACAAATGTGACGATTCAAAAAGTTTATGCGCAGATATACGCAAGGGAAGAAGATAGAAATTACCGGTCTTGTAGGTAAGAATTGTACTCCCGAACTGTAGGAATTGCAATAAGCCACCAAAGCACCAACCGATAAACAATTATGGGGTTCCGAGGAGGAATCCAAAGGCAAAATTTGAGGAAAAAAGTGTTGAGCTCAACGGTTAAGAACACGATGCAAAGAGTTAGGACTTGGATGAACCGCCATGGACCAAGAAATGGGTGCCATTCATCTTTGTCCCAATGTGCCGGAGTAAATTGACCTAACGTACGTTTCACCTGATACAAACGTCTACTTTATCTCTAAAATATATTGTTAGAATTTTCACCATTGAAAAAGGGTAATATATACAAAAACAAAGTCATACTTTGCCCAAAATATTTGGCTGGCGGCTTATTCCGACCCACTCATATGTTTTACCATCAAAATAACGAACAGTATGCATTCCTCCTTTGATACCTGCCCAGTAAACCCATATAAAATTACCACTATAGAAATAAATTACCTTCATCTAGTCAATACTGCAATCAAGATGAAATTATCTAAGCATTTATCAAGATATTCTAGTAAAAACACTAAAAACTATAACCAGTTTTATCCAAATCAAGTATGATTCAGGTTTTTTAAATTACTCACCTAACCAATTGCAGATTAATATATCAAGAATAATGCTGTCCCACCAGCATTCATTAAAGTTCGGCAACATATGGCGAAAAGTGAGCTGAAAAAAGAAGTCAAGCATTATGCTTTGAGAAAAGTGACATTTCAAAGTAGAGGTGGCAATTGCAACTGATTTACTTATATATCCCACCACATTTTATTTTTGTAATAAAAATACAACTAAAAATGAAAAGAGATAAATGTTGGTGAGTCAACCCAACCCAAACAGGCCCATTTCGATCCATGCTAAAAATGACCGGCTTCAACCCAACCCATTTTAACCTGTTACCTGACTTGTGCCACATTGCCACCTCTATTTCAGAGCAAGAAAAAAAGAAACCGGACGGGTCAAACTCTGACCTCCATTAACTCAAATCCTATCGATAATACCCACAAAAGGGATTGATTGCGGATCATTATTGCCTTTCCCCACCACCCAAACAAATGAGCCGGAACGAATTCATCAAAGAGTGTCTCCTGAAAAACCGATGTTATTTAGCAAACCGAATCACTAGCAAAGACAAAATTATATAACAAGATAACAGAAAAAGTGCAGAAAAATGGAAGAACAAAAAGGTTTGTAGATTGTGAAAGAAGAAATCATACATAAACATTTATAAACCTGTTAGTGGGATGGTCTGGTACATATATTCGACAATCAGCACCGTATGATCTTTCTGGAAGTTCTGAAACGCCGTTTTAAAGTAAAGTCAACACATCACATAGAATTCGCAGATGTTTTAATTACTTGGTACATCATTTTAGATAAATCATTGACCCTTTGTGACATAAAGGTCATTATGACATACAAAACTTTCAAGGAAAGATAGTAATGCCCATTTCAGGGGACAGAGTCACAGAGGGGAGTGCATAAAACATAAGAGATGAAAATAGCTTTAAATATGTTACCAACACCAAGATCCGGATGGAGATACTTCATAAATTGCCTAGCATCATCACGATTCTGAAACAAAAAGAGAACTAAGCAAGTTTTAACAGTCAGTGGTTCAACCTCATATCAGTCCCTCCCCACCCACCCCCACCAAATGATCACCGTTAAAGATGGAAAAAGTTCAGGAGATGCTATGGACGAAAATATCCTGTCAGTAGGGGTCATTTTTGTTTGTAGGATCGGGTTGGTTGACCCTAACACTTTTCATTCAAAATCTTCAAATTCTTTGTAAGCTAGTAGCATGTCATATACGTTAAAACAATTAATTTTTCAATAGTAGTCTAATAGTTCGAATCAAATGACTTGGAAGGTTTTATGCATTGTAATACACATTGGGAAACTTTCAACCAGTTTCACCCATTTTTTCCTTTTTTTGTGCTAAGTTTATTAAATGTTTTTCTTATGACCAGCTAGAGACTAAAACGTAACCAAAATCTCCCCATTCATAGATAAATGGGTCAAAATAGTCATCTATAATGAGTAATGACCTTGATAAATAACTTCTGGATTGAGCCACAAAAAGAAGAAACAAAAAATACTGACCTGAAAAAGCAAAAATGTCAAAGAAACAAGGTAGACAACAGCCATGCCATGAACCAGGCGCCAAATTGCAGGATGTGGCCTAATTAATAACCTTAAGATCATACACATCAAAACATCAATTTCGTTAAACAAACTCAGAAACTTCAGACAATCATTAAACTAGTTAAAAGTAGAAAGTCCGGAGTCCTTGCTTACTCCAATTTTGTATTTTGTTTTAGAAAATAGTTTACGAAGTCATAATAAAAAAAAATTAAAAAATCTGGCCTGTGTTTCTTACGTTGATGGAGCTTGAAGCAGACAGTAAGTAAGAAAAACTGCAATCATTGCCCATATGCCCCTTCATTGTGCAATAACAATCAATTGTTAGTTTCTTTAAGAACACAGATCAGGCAAAAAGAGATGACATGTCAGCTATAACAAGCATTCACCTTTTGACAGATGTTACTATATCATCTGATGAATTGCTTTCTGGATCAAGAGCTCCACTTGCCCAACTGAAAACCACATTCAGGAACAAATTTAACATAACTGGAAGAAGAAAAAAAAAGTTACAAATGATGAGAAACTCACAAACGAAAGGACCAACCCAACAATAGAAAACTTACATTAAAAGGCATGAGCCAATAAATAACAGAGTAATGGTCCGAGGTTTGTAAGCCCATGCGGTCCATGGGTCCAATTCATCATCAGAACTTTGCTGAGCCACATAGTCTTTTCTCCTTCCTCTCTTATGACCACTAGACTCCATAGATATATTGTCTTATCAACTCAGCTCGATCTCTGTAAGTGGTACATGTATACAACCACTCATGAGAAAACGGTAAGAAGGCAATACTAGAATTAAGTATTCCACATAATTAGTAGATTATGAAATAAACTCCAATTCCTCTCGAGATTATAGGTCATATTCATTAAAGTTTAACCACTTTGCTAGGTTTCATGAAGAGAAGAGATTAAGTAGAACATAAACGAAAATAATCTGTTGGATCTTGACAAAGGTTACATGATCAATAACTATTAATTTATTTTTTATTAAATCACTAAAGTAAAAGGTTATAATCTGTTCAAGGTGTCACATTACTAACTAACAAGACAATACAGTATTTACAAAAGGTTATTTTGATGCTTAGACTTCAATCATTAATATAAAAGAGCTCAATCATCACTTGATACATTCAGTGGATCTCATCTTCATTTCAAGTCTAACCAACAAAACTGAACCCACAATGGCATGGCACAATCACATTAAAAAGTAATCATAATTATTATGAATCATTAATCACAGAAAGTAACAAATCTTCCAAAATAACATGATTCTATACAAATCATTGGTCTCTTACCTCATTACCAACATTTCTTTAAAAAAAACAAAAAATACCCAATAAAAAATCAATAAAATTTAAGAACAATAACACAAATTTGACTACAATCATATGAAATCAAATCTCAAGAAATCAAAGACCCAGCAATAAAAAAACAAAACTTTATACTTATTAAGCAAATGTGACATTGTATGAACAAACCCCATATCATATAACAAATAAAAAAGGTGAAATTTATATAGAATAAGATAAAAAAAAAAAATAGCAAAAAAAAAGAGTGCATGAAAATGGGGAAATAAGTAGAGAAAGATATAAGGAACAAACGTACATAGGTATAACGGAAAGACGAGATGATTAGGAAAAAGAGATTGAGCCCTAAATAGTTACAGGGATCCGTAGGCTTCTGATCTGGAAGAGAAAAAAGAGAATGACGGGAGAATTTGTTGTATTGATGATGTATGTATAAATCAAATATCAATGAGTGTGTGTGTGTGTTTTTTAAATGTTTGAGTGTGTGAAAAGATTGTTGATAAAATTTGTTTGTTGTTGTCTATGTTATGATACTATATGAAAATGAAAATGGGATATGGATTTGTTGTTGTATGTATTTGCTGCGTCACACAGAATCAAGTACGAACGGTCAAAGGGAAGGATTGAGAGAAGTCATATACGAGGAATTGAGGGTAGATAGATACACAGGGGTTCTCATAAATCACTAAAGTTTTTCTACCTTTCTCTCTTTATTATCATAAAAAGTTTCTTCTAGAGGTTTCATAAATCACTAAAGTTTTTCTACCTTTCCCTCTTGAAAGAATTACATATATCCCCTCCACAAACACCCTAAATTACATATATATATATCTAGGGTAAGGTTCAAATGAGACTAAAAATTTGTGTGAGAATAGAGGAACCAATGATATGGTGCCATGTGTACAAAGAGAATACAAAACCAATTTACCCTTAAGTTAAATATCTTACAAACGACAAATCGAAAAATTATGAAAATTGCACCATTAGATTCAGCGTTTGATCCTCTTCGATTTGCCGTCCATTAAGACATACTTTTGACGAGTTTTTTTTTTCATTATTTTTAGTGGGTTTCACATTACTAACACGTGTGTTACGGGTGTTGCGTTTAGGGTTTAGGGTTCGGGGTTTAGGGTTTAGGGGTTAGGGTTTAGGGGTTAGGGTTTAGGGTTTGGGGTTTCGGGACGAAACCCCAAACTCCCAACCCTAAACCCTAAACCATAAACCCCAAACCCTAAACCCTAAACGCTTTATAAAACTCTAAACCCTAAATCATACTAAACCCTAAACCCTAAACCCTGCTAAACCCTGCTAAACCCTAACACTAAACCTTGCTAAACCCTAACTCTAAACCCTAACCCTAAACCCTAAATCAAATGTATAATCAATCACTAACACATGTGTTACTAATATGTAAAACCCACCAAAAAAATGAAAAAAAAAAGTTCGTCGGAAGTATGCCTTGATGGACGGCAAATCGAAGAGGATAAAACACTGAAAAATATGGTGCAATTTTCATGATTTTTCGACTTGTCGTTTGTGAGATATTTAATTTTTAAAAACGTGGATGAGAGAGAAAAAAGTGACACATGGCATATTGTGGTTGGTTCCCCCATTCTCATACAAAATAAATGGTCTCAATTGAACTCTTCTCATATATCCTAACACATTTTTAAATTACATATATACCCAAATCCGTAATTTAAGCATACTAAAATTAAAAAAAAAAAAAAAACAGTAAATATTATCTATTTTAAATATAACCAATTGCTGAGCTGAAAATTTTGTATAGTTCTAACAATTTATACTATTTTTTTTTAATTTTAGTATACTTAAATTACGGATTTGGGTATATATGTAATTTAAAAATGTGTTTGGATATATATGTAATTTAGGGTGTTTGTGGAGAGGATATATGTAATTCTCCCTTCTCTCTTTATTATCATAAAGTTTCTTTGTCTTGACATTGGGTAAATTGCATTTTTTGTCCTCGTGGTCTTCTCAATTCGCTGATTTCGTCCTTTAACTTTTTTTTTTACAATGATCATCCCTGAACTTTTCAATTTTCGCTATTTTTATCCTTCCATCCAAATTCAGTTAGTTACCTGTTAAGTCAATTTAAAATGACAAATATACCCTACTATCTTCTCCTTTAAACGTGAAGTACCTTTACCTATTGCCCTTTCTTCCTCCATAGACCTAATTTTACATTTATCATCTTTAAAAAATCAAGATCCAAACAAACATCCAAATCAATCAAATACCCAGATTGGAGCAAACTCAAATATATACACACATCACGAACTGAAAATATACACACAAAATTAAAGCCCTAGATCGGAGCAATATCAGTACATCCTAAAATACATATTCTTCTCCGTCAAGACTCCGGCAACCACGAAGTTTGAATCGGCGACCAAGAGTTCGAAGCGGTGATGGTTTGAGTTCAAATCTTCGAACTTTGGTTGCAGATTCCCAACTCCGAATGTGTTTTGTGAAGCTTTAAACTGTGACACCCCGCAATTTCGACATAATTATAAACGAAATTAGCACGCATTTTTAGGCTAATTCCCTACTTTGAGTGAATTCACAACTACTTTTAGAGGTAAGTCTAGCAAAGCCCAACTAGTTAATACGCGTAGTATTACATTTCGTAATTGGCTGTAATTTCGTACGATACATTTAGAACAAACGCGACAAAAATATATGGCTGTTGGTGAACAAAATTATTTAATAATATGAAATTATTAAATAACGTTATTAACTATTAAATATTATGTAGATAATATTTACAAAGTAATTCGTATCGTATAACATTTATTTAGCAAGCTAAAACGAATAGAAAACACATCCGTCAAACTGAAATAAAACAAAGTTAAAAATTTATAACTCAACTAAAATATTTTCATAAGATAATCTAACTAAAAATATATTCGATAACTTATCAAAAAATTTATTATTTAAAAATATTTAAACATTTAACGATCGGGTAAATGAACACGGGTCAAATACCGCAAATTAAGACAAAATCCCCTCCCCCTTTGATGACCCCAAAACCGGCCCCAACACCCCCACCCAACCTCACTATCTCATTTTCACTTTCACCAAAAATCCACTCATCCTCTCATCTCTCTCTCTAACTTTCTATCTCTCACTAAAAACCCATCAAAAACCCACAAAAACTACCACTAAAACACTCGCGATTACTAAACTCTTTTGGAAGAAAAGATTCACGAGATCACGAGCTACACATCCATCTTTTCGGAATTCAAAACCGACACGCGTAAGTTTCCGACACTTCTCGAAAACTCTTAGATTTCGCCATTTCTTTCGATATTTCATGTCTATAATACTTAATATACCATGTATTAGTGTTATATCAACTTATTATGCCCAAAAATCCCTTAAAAAACGCTTTAAGAATCGAAATCCACACAAAAATCGCGAACAGCTCGTTCTGCGGATCGAGATCGATTTTCGCGAGTCGAGATCTGGACTTGCGGGTCGACTTGACGTGCGGATCGACTTGACTTGCGAGTCGACTTGACCTGCGAGTCGACTTGACCTGCGGATCGACTTGACTTGCGAGTCGACTTGACCTGCGGATCGACTTGACATGCGGATCCACTTGACTTGCGGATCCACTTGCGAGTTGACATTTTGACTGCGAGTTGACTTTTTGAAAAAGTGCATTTTTTATCCTAAACGATGAATTTTGACACATTCGGACATGTATACATATATATATATATATATATATATATATATATATATATATATATATATATATATATATATATATATATATATATGTGTGTGTGTGTGTGTGTGTGTGTGTGTGTGTGTGTGTGTGTGCGCGCGCGTACTTTCGGATAAAATAACAGAAAATTTAAGAATATTTTCTCGCTAATCATTAAACATCTTCAAGAATCAAACCGTTATGATATAACTCGCACATGAAACACATATACTTTGGGAAGTATACAACACGAAAAATATAATAATACTTTAAATTATTATTACGAAAACTCACCAACGAGCCGTACATGTTTTCCAAAACATAAACGTATAAACAAACATGTGGACATAACTTGGTTGTACGAACACTAGCATGGATGGTCGACTTAGACATCCACATACTTATTAAATCTCATACGTTTAGGGCGTTAGGAGATTTCGGACTATACTTGGGCTTTAGGCTTTGCTAGCACTCGCACTTTACTTAACTCAACAGGTGAGTTCACAGCCCCTACTTTTACTGCTTTACTACTTTTGAACAAGGGTGAAAAACATAGTCAACTCTTTTGCTACGGGTGCAAACTTTTATAAAACTAATTTGATGTAAACTATATAAACTGTTTATGACTGCGGTCAAACTGTTACAACTTTGTTTATGAAACGGTATTTCATACGAAAACTAAATTGGAACTAGCTGGAGAACGACCAGCTACACATTTTCGTTAACTATCTTTTATGAAACAGCATTTTCATAAACATACACAGAAAGTCCCTACGACTTGGGCAAACACACAGAAAGTCCCTACGACTTGAGCAAACATACAGAAAGTCCCTACGACTTGAGCAAACATACAGAAAGTCCCTACGACTTGGGCAAACATATAGAAAGTCCCTACGACTTGGGCAAGGTTCTATCCTACGTCTTGGGTGAAGGCTCTACTTCTTGAGCAGTGGGTCCTACGTCTTGGATGCCAGTCCTACTTCTTGGACACACTTGAAAAGTCCCTACGACTTGGGCACATAGAAAGTCCCTACTACTTGGGCAGTTACTGATGGGTCCTACTTCTTGGACAAACGTTTTAGTCCCTACTTCTTGGGCAAACATTGAAAGGTCCTACGTCTTTGACAAACTTTTAGAAACTGTAATTTTGGGCGACATCCCAACACTTTACGTTTGACGAACATTACTTAAACTGTTATGGCAAAACATTACAAACATATTGGTGGATCAAACTTTATACGTAAACATAAAACCTGTGAATTCACTCAACCTCGTTGTTGACTTTTACTATGTTTTTCAGGGAATTAGCAGCACACGTAAGGACCGCCTGCACATATGGATCATAGGCGACCCTCGAAGCTTTAGGATACCAACTTTTGACAATGGGATTTCTTTAGTATAACTAAAAGTGTTTTAGTCATATTTCTGAAATCTACTTTTGTAAAACATTAATTACTTTATATGATTCGATGAATCGTCAACTTTTGTAAATCATTAACTTTGGCATCTTAATATATATATGTTCTGTTGTAATCATATACTCTGATACGTATGCATGTACAATGTTGGTGTCATTACTCCCATACTTAACTAAATGCTTCCGCTAAACAAATTCAATGAATTTGGGGGTGTGACATAAACAATCTAACCTTCGGATCGGTGAACGTTTCGCCCATATCTCGAACTCCGGTCACCGGATTTCCACCAGATTGTACGAGATCGTGGCGGTGATGTTGTGGTTCTGTGACATTTTGGGTTCCTGTTTCGGATAAAAAGATAGTTGATTTTGTGTTGTGTTAAATTTAGTGAGTTCGTACTGAATTAATTTCAACTTTTTATTTGTGTTTGTTTTTCTATATCGTTGTTCATGTATGTATATATATGTTCATATGTAGTGTAATGGTTTTCAGATTCCATATAATATATGCATGTATTAATATTAATATGATTTTTAATAAGAATCTTGCTATGAAATTAGGATAAGTTGGTGTTTGGTGAGGATTTTGTACTTCGAAATTTTAGGGAAAGGTTAGGTCCTCTTTGAAGAGGAATTATCCTAGTCATTTTACACAGACTTAACGACTCATTTGTTAATTTTAACGGCAAAATACGAAAATTGCGAAAATTTAAAAGTTCAGGGACAATCATTGCGAAAAAAAAGTATAAGGACATAATCAGCGATCTAAGATAACCACAAGGATAAAAAAAAAAAATGCAATTTACCCCTTGACATTTTAGTTACATGAGTAATATACTTGAGCTATTCAACGAAATCTCAGTTGAAATGGCAAATTGCTAAAAAAATAATCAACTAGTCAAAATTTGACAATAAAGGTAATATGGATTTTATTGATGTCCAAAAAGGCCTCACATTTTAAATTTGTGCCATAAAAGGATTTAAGTTGTTAGAATAGTTCAATTAAGGGTAAAATTAACCTTTCATATTTAAAATGTGCCATAAAAGGATTAAACATTTTGAAGTCGTGTCATAAAAGGATTAATCAATCAAAATAAAATTCAGGTTTAAACATTCATAAAGTAAAATTAGTGTTTATATCGTATGTTTTCTAGGTCAAAAATGTCACGTATTAATTGAATGTTTGATATTGAAGCCCCACATCAGCTAAAATCGATCAAAAATTGAAAGAGAAAAAATACGCTAATTACACCTTTAATTGAACTTTTTGACACCATTTTCAAATGTAGATCCTTTTTGGGCATTAGTAAAAGTGATATTCCATTTATTGTCAAATTTTGACAAGTGAGTTATCTTTTCGGGCCATTTACCCTAGAATAAAATTAATATTTTAAATGTGGACACGTCTTTTGAAATTTTTTCGAATACATATTTTTTGCTAGCATCTTATTTATTTCTAGGTTAACGCATTAGAAAGTTACAATTACATAAACTCTATCTATAATTTATATCTGTATATATCTATAAACCCTTATAATTCATTTAGGGTGCAAGTCTTAAAACTTGTACATGTAATATGAAAAATACCTATTATACCCATTTCATCTGACTAAACTAATACGGTAATTTAAACTGTTTATTACTCATTATTACTTAATCATAATATACTAATAACTATAATATTTCAGCATATTAATATTCGTTTTTTGGTTTTTGTTAACTAGAAAGCAATCAACAACGTTTTTTTCATGTTCGTGAACGCAAACGAATATATATATAAATTATTACATTTGTTTGTCAATATGTCAAACGAACACAAACAAACATACACGAACACAAACCCTTATATTATACACCCATTATCTTTATGTTGGCGATCACTATCATATTTTCGTATGCATTACCGCTGCATTGCACGGGTCACCGACTAGTAATCTATAACCCTTTTGCATGTCCACCTTAATACCTAACGACTTTAAGATATGAGTTTACTATTTGACACTTACTTCACTAAGACAATATAGGGACTATACACTATCTATATGGAATTGAGATTTCAAAATCTAATACTCCATTCTTTCCAATTTTATGTTCACTTTATTATTCTTATTTGTCTAAAAAAGATTGTCTATTTGAAAAAAATAAATAATTTGTGGTATACGTTGAAACAAAAGAACTCATTATTGAGGTGTTGCGCAACATGCTTTTTAGCTAAATAATTTTATCTTATGGGTTAGTGTTTTTATACAAAATTTTGCATTTTTTGACATATTTTTGTTGTTCAATTGAACACATATTAATGTTCACATGTGTATAAAGTTAATTACATGTGAACAATTATGTTGTGGTTCTCCCAAGTTCTCAACCTTATATGGGTTCTCATTTGAACCTCTCGCTTTATATTTTGTAATGTTTCATATCAATCGCAATGTTGTAAATACGATAATATATGTGTATGTAGGTTAGTTTGTGCTCATTTAGGTTCGTATATCGTATTAACGAACGAATGCATTAAATTTTATATTTGTTCGTTTATGTTCACGAACAAACAAATTTTCTTAGAGAACGGATATCAACATCAAAATTCGTTCGCTTATCCGTTCGTGTTCGTTCGGTTTATTTACATGTCTAATAATATGTGTAACAATTTATTTGAATCTCACAATAATAGTGAACATGAAAGAATTACATATTATATGTATATCTTTTCATCAACTGATTGCTGGAGTGTGTTTTGATCCCACAAGTATATCGGATATTATGAAAACTTTGCATTTAAATGTCCTCAGAGCGACTGACACCGGGATAGGTGACTTCCTAGACGGTCCTCATGTGGTCGCCGATCGTTGAGAATGTTGGATACATGTAACGGGTAGTGAAGAAGAATTAGATGTCAATTTGAATATAATATCTACTTAAGTGCTTGTAAACGTATTTGACTAAGTCTGATAATTCGTAGTATGGACCTAACTACTCGAGCGTACATTTGTGTAAGAAACTTGTTATTTATTGTCTTGGTATGACTTAGAAGAAGAAGAATAATAATGATAATCATAATCATAATAATAATAATAATAATGATAATAACAAGTTTTTTATTGCCCTCGCGATGCGACGGGTTTTAAAAAATTGATATTTTTTACATAAATATTTAAAACCTCAAATTTTGGTTCGGTTTTTTTAATTTTAATAGAAAAGTTATGAGCTAATACTCTTTTTTTAATTGTAAATTACTAAAAAGTTTTAGAATACCAATGATATAATAATCTAGATCTAGATAATAATAATAACAATAACAATAACAATGAAACACTAATTGTAGTTACCCAAGTTAAATTTATCGTAGCAAGAGTAATAACTATAAATTTAAAATTTTGTACCTTTTTACTATCGGTGTCTTTTTTTTCTAACTTATACATATTACTATCGGAGTTAATTGAAATTTTCTTAAATATAGAAATGAAAACAAAAAATGTAACATAAAGTGGTGGTACAACATATTTATTGAATAATTTTTACCTTCATCATCATATCATCATATATATATATATATATATATATATATATATATATATATATATATATATATATATATATATATGTAAGATATTATTTCTTTCGCGAACGTAAAACATACACTCTATAAGAGTTGTAATTAATATCAAGAGATAATAATCATGAAATATAATAATTGTAATTGTGTGTGTGTATTAATTTCTTATTTCGAAAAATAAAAACGTAAGAATTCAATAATAAATATTAAGAGATATAACCATAGAATATAATTATTGTAACCAATAGTATCATAAAAAAATAATAGCAACTATGAGTTATATTCAAATAGTTGATATAAAGTTTAGATGGAATTTCAAAATAATAAGAAAAAACAATATCACACTAAAGGCTTAAACTTATATAACCCATAACAAATTTAAAGTTATTAAAGAGTTAATATTAATAATAGTTTGTTAATTAATATTAAAGGATAATGATCAAAATATATAAAAATTAATATGCCATAAAAAACAAAATAGTTACTATTCATAAGTATGGTAAAATTGATAGTAACGAGGAGTATATATGTCCGTGCGTTGCACCGGGTAGGAATTTACATGTATATATTTATATTTTTTAATTATGTCATACTCGATATTATTTGTATTTCCTGAAGTACAAAAGAGCATATTTTTAACATTTTTTTGGTTATGCTAATTAGCTATAATAAAATAATAAATATTTGCTTAAAATATAACATTGAAATTGAAAATTCATACATCAATCTATCTGCTAACAAATTAAAACGGAGTTAATGGCAATATAATCTAACAAATTAATATGGAGCTAGTGGAAATATAGATATACATATACAAATATACAATAATAACAATAAAAAAGTATTGAAGATGGGGGGAAAATGCCCTAGGCCTAGGTTTGAACATGGGTCGACTCCTAAACGGACATAACGTAGAAACCTCGAAGCTGTTTATGCTGCTTTGATGTTGTTTCTTATACTATTATATATATATATATATATATATATATATATATATATATATATATATATATATATATATATATGATTATTTAGCCTAATTAGACAAAGTAATTATTATTCATAGTAGCATGCAAACATTTATGTGTATGTATAATTTTAAAAAAGTAAATTAATAACACAACTTTGTTTTTTTTTTAAAAAGTTTTTTTTACAAATTTTTTTCTTTAAATTATAAATTAAAACATGAAATATTATAACCTAATTTTTTTTTGTTATTATTATAATTGTTTTGTAAGCAAAGGGAAAAAAAATGTATAAGCTTATAGTAAAAAAAAAAGGGAAAAAAATTAAAGTTAAAATATAAAGGGTGAAAATGGAAAATGTTAAAACCTAAAAGATAGAAAATGAAAGAGTGTTAATAGTTGAGACGAAGAAAATGAAAAGTAGTCAAAAGCTAAAGGGTAAAAAGTGAAAATATTCTAAAAGATAAGGGGTACAAATTTAAAAATTAGAGGATAGAAAATAAAAAAGTTTCAAAACATTAGGGGGTGAAATGAAAAAGGGTTAAAAGTTAAAGGGTAGAGAATAAAGAAGGTTTGAAAGTTAAAGAGTGACAATTGAAATTTTTTGAAATATTATTCATAGTGTTCCTTAATTGATATTAGGGGGAAATAGTAATAGTAATAGTAATAATAATAATAATAATAATAATAATAATAATAATAATAATAAACTGGTAAAAAAAAAATTATACCTCTGAAAATGAGGGTAAATCCTGGATGGATCATTCGTAACAAGATGACTATTCTCAATACATTCCGCATCATTTCTTCTAGATTCTAAGTCTGGATATTTTTCCCTGTAGTTTAAATGGTCAATAAAGTTTTCTGTTAAAATGAAAGGGCTTAAATGAAATTTCGTTACAACAAAACATAAGTTGAATGAGAAGGGGTTAATTGTTTTGTTATGTATTAAACTTTACACTTTTTACTATTATATGCGCAATATTCTCATCTGTTATATTGTATGCAGTGAACTTGTAAATATGGTCTATTGTATGTATTATTTCCTTTTTGGGTAAGGCCCAAAAAGGAAACTTTCCTATTTGGGCCTTACCTAAAAAGGAAATTTTACATACAATAGATCATATTTACAAGTTCATTACATACAATAGAAGTTTTCAAAGTTCGACTCATACAATAATTAAAAGTGTAAAGTTTAATACATAACGAAACTATAAACCCAATGAGAAGATGAGTACAAGACGATCATTTTACATAAGGGTGTGCATGGGTTGGTTCGGTTTTTGGAAAATCAAAAGCCATAACCATTCCGTTTTTTGGTTTCGTTCGGTTTCGGTTTTTATTTGGTGTTTTCGGTTCAGTTTTTCGGTTTTTTTATTCGGACGTCTTTATCAAATAAACTTGGTATAGTAGACATTACATATATGTATATGTATCCTAGATATGAAATTACACTTAGCCGTCATACTAGAAAAACTACTAATTTTAAATTGATGTAGAATTTCATTGATCATCTACAATCAACGATATGTGATAATATGATTATAAAAGAAGTACTAATAGATTAGTGTATCGAATCATATATAACAATAGAACTCTTTAGATATAGTTTAAATTTTTGAAGAGTTTAATATACATAAATATAGAATTACATAATATAACACGGTAAAATACGTACATATATACATTTATAGAAGTAATGTATATAATATAAGGAATTCGGTTCGGTTCGGTTTTTAGTGCAAAAACCAAAAACCGAACCATAGTTTCGGTTTTTTTGAAAATCAAAAACAAACAGTCGGTTTTTGATTCGGTTTGAGTATTTTGATTCGGTTAATTCGGTTTTTGAATTAGTTTCGGTTTTCCATACTCACCCCTAATTTTACATATAGCTATAAGTAGTAAAAAAAATAGGGAAAATTATGTCGACGCCCAAAAATATCCCGAGAAAAGTATCAACCGGTAAAACTCAAGTTGAGCAATAATATATAAAAGAAATCGTACTTGCTGCTATATTAAATTAAAGAAAAATACTGTAGTAGTATGAGAAGGTGGTCCAATCCAGTCAACAATAAAATTACGTCAACGTTACACGACCTACAAACAAATACACAGTGTACTCTGTCTGACATGTTTTTATCTTTTCGTTTCTTTTTTTTTTATTTCATTTTTTATTAAATAACGAGCTGTCATCTTCAATCAAGAATCTATCCGACTTATTATTAGCTATCACTAACGGCGTGTTTGTTTCACAGAATTCCCCGGAATTCATCGGAATTGGAATTCGAATTCCATCCTAATTGTGTTTGGTTGGGTAATACAATGGAATTGGAATTTATATCATTCCTTCAAATTCCTTTATGTACTGGAATTCAAGATTCCATCAAGTTAGGGAAGGAAACTTTAACATTTCAATGGAATTTCCCACTTTTACCAAATACCCCTTGAGCAAAAACAAATGATATCTAACAATCCTCTCTCACGATAAACACTTCATGTACCAGTTGCTTATGATGTTACCATTGTGAGGTTGTCACCATCGCACATCGTACTTTCATCGTTGAGCATCATCCTCCCGCATCAATGTCAGACGGCTGCCACCATCGCACGCTCGTTACCGTCGCACGACCATTGTCATCGTAGCACGATCGTTGTCACCGTCGCACGACCGTCACCGTCGAACCGCCGTACACACAGTTTATGCAACTCTTTCTTCTTTCTTTGATTTATGATTTGGGGCTTTTTTCGTTTGTTTGCTCATTTAATAATTCTTTCAAAATGATTTGTAGTGGTTACTGATGGTGCTATATAGTGGCAAGGCTTTTGCCATTTATGGGTCAATTTTGTTGTAATTAATGGTGTTTGTAAGTGAATCTTGGTAGTTGCATATGTTCGTATCTGCAAGATCTTGATGAAAGCAATTAAAAAATAAAATAATACTTCATAAAAATTTGAGATATGTATGAAATGATTTTTTAAATGCTTCGGATAATAATAAATGAGATTGTTAATAAAAAGTGAAAATTTAAAACTTAATTAAAAAAATAGAGCTGTAATATTATTAAAGATGTTAAATCTTTAAAAGCTTAAAAGGGCAATAACGTCATTCTTTATAATTTACATTCCAATTCCTTTGATAAATTTTGCATACCAAACATGATTCAAAAACTGATGAATTCCAATTCCTTCACATTCCAATTCATTCAAATTCCAATTCCTTTGACAGATTCCAATTCCTTTCAAAACATTCTGTGAAACAAACGGACCCTAAATAGATTAGCGGTAAAAATAGTCCACGACATCTTTGAAATTATGGGTTTGAAATTTATTACAGGTACTATTTATTATAAAGTTACCTACCATCAATGAAGCGCATGACGCACAACGTTAAGGCTTATCTGCACGAATTCCGGCTCTTACGTTGTTGTATATGTGGTGGAGGTGATTTCCCTAGTGATGTTGGACCTTGTGGGGGTTCGATTTGTGCTCCATCTATATATGAAACGGCTTCAGTGGGTAGCCCAAATACCCATACAAGTAATATTATTAGAGGACCTTTTAGTTGAGCATCATGTCAATATGATTCACATAAAAGTGACTAATAACCGAACGCTACCTATAAGGATGAAGAACTAAATTTTTCAAAGCTCTACATTTACTAATAATATCTTAATTATATACGAAGTTTTAAAAAGAGAAAGAAAGAAAAAAAAAAGATGGCCCACCACCACCTCCGTCTCCCTCCATCTCGCTCGTGACACACCCCACAAAAACACAAACGAACACCCTTTGCTGCTTAGAACACTTGGAGTTGGAGGTGGTGCGTGCAGCTTCCACGACGCTACGGCACCCACAACGAGAGGCGTAGGGGGACGGCGTCATGGTGTTTTCATCGGGGCGGGCATGGGAGAAAGTGGGGTCCAACGTCTATTTTCTTTGTTTTCCAAATTCATTCTCACATGGGAAAAAAAAAAAAAACTTTTTCAATTTCTTTTCCAATTTCCTTCTCAATTTCTTAATTAACTTATGGGGAGGGAGTAACATCCTGTTTTCGGGTCTAGAAATAAATGGTATTTTATTAAATTTTAAACTGTTATTTAATGAAATGGGAAATGATTTTATTTGAGTTACTTGAAAATAAATATGTAAGAGAGTCACAGGATTTATTGTGACTAATAAAATGATACTTGTTTTAAATAAATAGAGTTGACGGTAAAATAAAATATTTTGTCTCGCGGGTATTTTCGGATTTCAGACAATAGGATTAGAATGGGATAAAATTTACACTACTTTAAAATTTGAGGCGGTGGGATGACCGACTTAAATTACCTAACTCCTTTCTTTTTCCTATTTCTTGTTACTCTCTCTTTCAAATTCACTATAAATCTAAATTTGAGGAAACCTTAAACAAGTTTGATAAACACCAACATATGTGTGATTCTTTATTAAAGATTTGCTTCTTCAACATCATCATATAAGTTTCTCTTCTCAAATGGATTGTAAGTATTCTTGTGTTTATAAATTATTTGAGAAATTGGGTTTTGTTGATTATGGTATAATTAGATAGGTAACAAATTAAATTGAAGCTTGAAAAGGATTACTTGTTACTATTTGATTATCATATGATGTTAGTAAACAAAGTTATTTGATTGTTCTTCAAGATTCAAATTGGGTAAAAATGGATTTGAATGATTATTGTAAAATGTGACACCCGTCAATTTAGGACTAGTAATTAGTGCCTAATCAAGTTTTAATACATGTAATTAGTTCTGTGTTAGGCTAATTGATGTATCAAGTAATTTTATATTGTTGAATATATATACAAGAAATCACGGTTTGATTAAATCGTACAAATCTCAAATCGAATGGATTTCGACACAATTAATACGGACGTTGGTGGACGATTTTTTTTTATTTGGTTAATGCAAATATTAATTAATACCATTGACATATTTCGAATATTATATCAATAATATTTCGTAATCCAAGCTTTATTACACAAACAATATAAACGCGATTAAAAATGTAAGTGTGCAAACAAAACGAAACAGATTACCTTTTATAACGTAATTTCTAAGTAAACTAGTAAAATACTTCAACAAGATAATTGAATAATTGTTCGTAATTTAAAATGTAGAACTTAACTTATAAAATAAATATTTAACGTTAAACAATCGGGAAAACGAACACCACACGGAACTCGAAGACGTAGACTGAAAATGGGTATTTAAACCCCATTTCCACCTCCATCTTTCTCATTTCATTCTTTCTTCTCTCTCTCTTCCATCTTTTCTCTCAAAAATTGCAAAACCACCACCACCCTCAAATCGCCAAAAACTAGCATCAAATGACTTCGGATCTTCAAGATTTTTAGAGATTCACGACCACCATGCAACGATCTATCTTTCTATCTTTCCGAAATTTCATTTCGGCGATTTGTAATTTTCCGACACAACTCCGAAAACTCTCGTTTCTAAGTATTATCACTTGCTAGTTGTTTGTATAACCTTGTAATGTCCTAAAATGGGTTGGGTAAAAATATTAGGCTGATCGATGGCCGGAAAATGCGTTTTTGATGTTGAAACTCCGATCAGATCCCGTACGTCGCATTTGGCCTGGAGCAAATGCGACGCAGCGACTTACGTCGTACGAATCCTCGACGTCGCATATAGCGACGCAGCTTATTACGTCGCATTGACTTGCGAATGTCGCACATAGCGCCGCAGACCTTAACGTCGCCAACTTAACCAACGTCGCATTAGCGACGCAGCACCCTACGTCGCATTGAATTGCGAACGTCGCAAAATGCGACGCAAACACTCACGTCGCACTCACGTCGCACCCAACGTAGCACAAACCAGAAAACACAGATTTTCACTAAGTGTCGAGACCCTAAATTTTATCACTCGATTTCACCCAATTTCAAGTCCAGATGCGTTTTTCCTTAAAGCAATATAGTAGAAATAAAAATTTTCTGTGACACCCGTCAATTTAGGACTATAATTTAGTGCATAATCAAGTTTTAATACATGTAATTAGTTCTGTGTTAGGCTAATTAATGTATCAATTATTATATATATTGTTGAATATATATCTACTATTATGCGATTTGTTTAAATCGTACGAGCTTCAAATCGAATGAATTTCGATACAATAAATACGGACGTTGGTGAACAATTGATTTAAGTAATACAAGGATTCTTAATAACATTATTGTACTTAAAAATATTATGTCAATAATATTTAGTATTCAAGCTTTTATCACCCAATTAATATAAACGCGAATAAAATGTAATTGCGCAAACAAAACGAGGCAAGTCAACTTTTATAATGTAATTATTAAATGGCTAGTAAAATACTTCAACAAAAATACTGAATAATTATTCGCATTTTAAAACGTATATTAAAACATATAAAATAATTATTTAACGTTTGTACGACGGAGAAAACGAACACCGCACGGAGCGGGAACGCGGGGCGAAAATGGGAGTTAACCTCCCATTCCCACCACTTCTTCTTTCATTTACTTTTTCTTTTCTCTTTCTTCTTTCTCTTTTCTCTCTAATCTCCAACCACCACCTCCATTTTCATTATCATCAAAATCACAAAATAAATACGCTAAACGACTTCAAATCATCATACTCGTTTGGAATAAAACGTTCACCACTTCGCGATCTACAATCCTATCTTTCCGGAATTTCATTTCGGCGATTTGTAAGTTTCTGACACAACTCCGAAAACTCTCGTTTTTAAGTTTTATAACTTGCTAGTTGTTTGTATAACCTTGTAATGTCCTAAAATGGGTTGGGTAAAAATATTATGCCGATCGATGGCCGGAAAATGCGTTTTTGAGGTTGAAACTCCGATCAGACTCCGTACGTCGCATTTGGCCTGGAGCAAATGCGACGCAGCGACTTACGTCGCACTATATCCCCAACGTCGCATATAGCGACGCAGCCTATTACGTCGCATTGACTTGCGAATGTCGCACATAGCGACGCAAACCTTAACGTCGCAAACCGGACCTACGTCGCATTAGCGACGCATCACCTTACGTCGCTATTGACTTAGCACTGTTGACTTTGGCGACGCAACCCTTTTCGTCGCAAAACTCTTACGTCGCAAGAAGAGACGCAAACACTAACGTCGCTCCCTACGTCGCAGGCTACGTCGCACAAACCAGAAAACACAGATTTTCACTAAGTGTCGAGACCCTAAATTTTATCACTCGATTTCACCCAATTTCAAGTCCAGATGCGTTTTTCCTTAAAGCAATATAGTAGAAATAAAAATTTTCCAAGCTAACCTGGCAGCTCGACCCCAGCCAGGGGCTCTGCCCCTTGGACCCCGCTACCAGGGGCGCTGGCCCCGGACCCCCGTACTTAGATTCCATAAGCACATTTTTACACCAAGTGTCAAACTTGTACAACTTCAAAACTGTGACAATCCTCCAATTAGGGTATTTACTTAACCTAATCGCATGTAGTACTTAGAGTAAGTCCCTGACTAAGTGAATTCAAACTATTTTGTGTATAAGTTCTGTGTAACTTACTATGTGATACGTGATGTATTTGATTGTAATTATGTGTATATATATATATATATATATATATATATATATATATATATATATATATATATATATATATATATATATAATTGCGTACGAATAAACGTATTATACTCGACTAAGCTAAACGTATGAATGTCAGTGATACAAAATAATTAATAATTCGAAAATTATTAATTACAACTATTATATAATTATATTATTTGAATAATATAATAAATTATACGTTTTATAATAAACGTACTTATCGCGAATAATAAAGTTCCAGAATGAACTTCGAAAAATACTTTTGAATAATTTTTAGTTTGAAATTATTAGATAAAAGTATTACAACGAAAAGAAAACGAAACAATTGGACGACGTTTGTTACACGTAATACGAACAGAAACAATTTTAAAACGCGCCTAGAGGTTCTAAATAATAAAAGTATTATTTAGTAAGTTACTGTTTTAATGTGTAGAACATTACCTCAAAATATGATTTCCAAATTTAACTGAAATCTGTCACGCGTTTTTGACTATACAGTAAGTTTACTGTGACTAATTTTAATTATACTTGTAACAAAGTATTTCACATTTCGATTTCGTATTTCTAAATCTGAGATGTAGAGAAACATAACGCATAATTTTATTTTAGATAAAGTACCACAAATTATACCCGTACACGAAATTAACGGGCTAAAAACTACCAATATTACATATAACAAAATATCTGGCGACAGATTATCGCTCCCTCCATACCTCTCTTTGATTTTAAAATCTGATATATACTCCCTCACTCACAAACTCAGTCACCAACCTTCAATAATTCATTCACCTAAAATATCTTCAGTGTTTGTGTGTGTGAGCTGGGTCGAGCAGAGGAACAACAAGCAGGAAGAGCAACACCATTTCATCTTCATCATCTCAAACATAAACATCAAACACTTCACAAAAAAAAAAAAAAAATGATCACATAATCATCACCATCGTTCGTAATCATCATCACTATCTCATAATCGTCATCATCTTCATCTAAATCATTGTGAGGATAAATTTCTCCATTTTATTTCATTTTTATAATTTCTTAAATTATGAATTGTGGTGGATGATTGTTGTAATAAAGTGTTAAAACATGTTATATTAAGTTTATATAACATATAAAGAGGTTTGATCATGTTAAAAACGAAGATAAAATCAAAATCATTATGTATAATTAAGAACAGAGTCGAACTGCTGCTGCAGGATCATCAAGACCGGCGGATCTTCATTAGATCCGGCGGATCCTAAGCCAAAAACATGTTAAGATCCGGCGGATCCTATCATGATCCGGCGGATCACCTTTAAACGACCCGCGAACGACTTGATCGCTTAGACCGGTGAACGAGTAAATGACACTCAAGATCCGGCGGATCCATGTAGGATCCGGCGGATCCTCAAACCTTACACGCACATGAACCCGTGAACGAGAACGATATACGAGTAAAAGACAAGCTCGATCCGGCGGATCACTATGTGATCCGACGGATTCTAACAAGTTATAACCAGATCCGGCGGATCCACTTTAGATCCGGCGGATCCTCAAACTAAAAACCAAATGATCCGGCGGATCCTTATAAGATCCGACGGATCCACCATATTTTGACACGATCTGGTTAAATTAAAACTTGATCCGTAGGATTCAAGAGTTTTGGTTTAGATCCGGCGGATCCTCCATTGATCCGGCGGATCCCCACTAAATTTTGGTCACAGACTTTTGTAGTTTAACTTGTGCAAATTATAAATCGGTTATACGACAAATGTTACAAAATACTATGACAACGAGACTTTGTAAATTGGACACGACTATGAGACATTATTTAATACGGACATTTTGGACGCGACAAAACTTTGGAACAATTACAAAATATATATATATATAAACAAACGGACAATATATATATAACGAGACATATAAAATGGAATGATTTAATTATCTAGTACAAACTATATACGACAAACGAAAACGAGTTATAATGTATAACAAACAAAGGGTGTTTTGAAAACATAAACAATAACAAAGTTTTATTCGCGACAAATACAAACGACTTATATATCCGATATAACAAAGTTATTTTGATAACTAATCTAATTATGTTTTGAAAACATAATCAACAACAACGACAATTACATATGTATATACACGACATTTACAACATATGTATTTATGGATATTAACAACGACGACAACTAAAATATATATTAGAATATATATATTCAACTAATATGTATATAAATATACATACTTGAACTTAACGACTAATTGAAACGCAAACCTCACCAGCAACTGAAATATTATAAACATTTCAACTTAACAAATAATCCATATACTTATACAAGTATTTATTTGCGTCTAGATATTTGAGGACGCGTCTGGATTGTTTGCTAGCTATCTATTTGTGCTGAAGACTTGCAAACAGTGAGTTCACAGCCCCTATCTTTTACTTGTTTTAAATTCTTTTAAAACCAGGGGTGAAAAACATAGAACAATGTGTATAACATGCTACTTGCTTTATTAAATAATTGCTCTGCATGTTACTATAAACTATTGATTAACATGAATGTGTTCGTGTTCTTAAACTTGAACTGTTTATATGAAAGGTTTTCATATGTTAAACTTGAACGATCTGTATGAAATGATTTTTCATAACTATTTTGGGAAGTAAGACAAACGCATCTTGGTACGATCCTAGGTTTACGAGAGGTAGTTGTAGTGCACATAAGTCCCAGTGCTTACAACCTATAACCATTAGCTAGGTGACTCTAGCCACTGAGTATACAGATAGTACTATCGATTTGACAACCCTCCCAGGATATAACTTGTTGGTCATTCCAACCTCACGACGGCAGTTGCACGCGGAGTGTATACTTAAGATGTTACTGAGGCAAAAACATAAATTGGTTGTGGATTGGTTATAGCACTAGGAGTCGTACTTTAACTTTAAAGGTGTCGCTCGCCTTAGAGGGATCATAGTCTAAATTTCCCACTAAACTACTCAACTACTTAACTAAGGACAAATTGTTTTGGGAAGGGTATTCCCTGTGAGGATTAATAGGACAGGTGTTCCTATGGACAACTATTTTGGAAATGTTTACTTAATTGTTAAACATATATTTCCAGCAACAACTATTTTGGAAATGTTCACTTAATTGTTAAACATATATTTCCCGCAACAACTATTTTGGAAATGTTTACTTAATTGTTAAACCTATATTTCCCGCAACAACTATTTTGGAAATGTTTACTTAATTGTTAAACATATATTTCCCACTTAACTACTCAACTACTATTTTGGGAAGGGTATTCCCTGGGATAACTGATTAGGACAGGTGTTCCTACACGACTACTTTTATAAGGAAATGTTTACTAAATTGCTAAACCTGTGTTTCCTGAAAACAATTATTTTGGAATGTTTACTTTATTGCTAAACTTGTGTTCCTATCAACTATCTGTTGGAAAATGTTTACTTAAATGTTAAACTTGTATTTCCTATGACAACTATTAGGATTGGTATTCCTACACGATTTCTTTATTTTAGAAATGTTTTCCTTGATTGGATAACTAGAGTTTCTAAACGCTTAACTATTAGAGAAATGTTTTCCTTGATTGGATAAACTAGAGTTTCTAAACGACTAACTACTATTAGAAATGTTTTCATTGATTTGATAAACTTGTATTTCTTACAAAGTAATTAGGAAATGTTTATCATACTTGAATAGACCTGTTTTTCCTATTTAACGATCAACTTGCTTTAACAACGACTATTAAACTACAAACTTAGTTCGGACATGGTAGTTTCCTGAGATTACTTATTTGAAGTTATACAACTGATAGGAAATGTTTGCTTTGATTAGCTAAACCCTTGTTTCCTGCAACTACTTATGAGGAAATGTTTTTGATTAAACTTGTGTTTCCTACACAACTAATTACTTGTAGTAAGAATGACATTCTTACTTTATATAGGAAATGTTTTCTTTAATTAGAATAACTTGTATTTCCTACTAAACTTATAAACTTTATGTTTCACTGTAAATGAATGATTTATTCATAACTTGGTTTGACCACTATAAACTAAACCTGTGAATTCACTCAACATTCAATGTTGACGTTTTACTATGTTTTTCGGGGAATTAGGACTCAGGTACTGATGCATGCATAATGGACGTAAGTTACCCTCGATGAATTAGGATGCCACATTTGGGACAAATGTATTTTTACAACGCTACTATTCCTATGACTTGACAAGTCATAGTTTTTGTAACTATCTTTATTATTAATGGCATCTTAATTTCTGTTCTGCAATGATCATAAGCTCTGATACGGTGAATGCATACTGATAACGTCAGCGCCCCCGCTGTTTAACTAATACATATATGCTTCCGCTAATAAATGATAATGCTTCCGCTAAACTATCATTAAACACGATTACCGATTTTGGGGGTGTGACAAAAACGCTTACACGATACAACTTTTCAATCATAATGGAATTTACTTTTCAAGGTTAACACTTCGAGACATAAGGAGAAAATTTACATATTTAAATTCAAACAATCACCAACGGGCCGTATACATTTTCAAAACCTAATTCACAATCAAACAAGTCGTTGTAACTTGTATCAATTCAATCAAACAAGTCGTAGTAACTTGTAACAATACAATTAACCAAATCGGGGTAATTTGGACATCAAGTTAAGCAAACAATTTCAATGGTAGTCTTTCGAGATACCGGTACAATTAATAACAATTCAAGTGTCGTGGACACATTTAGGTTTCAAGACTTTGGACACCAATTCACAGCTAATTACTTCAAGTTTATTAAATTAAACACTTCAAGACTCAGGTGAGTTTCATGGCCCCATTTTCACTACTTTTACTAGGGGTGTGATATTACTACTTCATTTTGTTTTACAAGTAGAATGCAAGTGCCAAACTTCAAATACTACATGAGTTTCAAGCTAATTAATTTAAAGTCCTCCATAGCATAGTCTCTAGTATTTATAGCGTGAATGTTAGTATATGATATCATATGGGATTGACAATCCTCATCCGGGTTAGCACGCACTAACCGGTCAAACGGATGTATTAGCATTTGGGAAGACGAGTGTGGATTAGACACTCGTAGGAGGCAAACCAGTTAGGTTTCCTTAATTGGACCTAGCGCTCAAGTTAAGCTCAGACTATGTGCTCATGGATTGTATAACTTTTATTTTGCTTAATTGCATTTTAAATTCAATATAAATCTTGCGGTTCTGACAACTATACATTGACATATAAACCTGTGAGCTCACCAGCGTTTTCGCTGACCCATTTTAGTATTTATCACAGGTACCCAGCAGTAGGTTGGCTGCACAAGCAGGGATTATTAGCTCCAGTCAGCATACATACAACTAGAGATTTGATTGCATTATTATATTTTGTAAAAGTAATTATGCCATGTAATCTCTCAATTTCAGGAACCGAGCAAATGTAACATTGTTTTGATGTAAACGTTTACTTTATTTATACAAGTTTAAAACGACGCATATAGTGGTCGTTCATTATTTTCTTATGTGCTTTGTATATTGATTAGTGACATCCAAATCGAGCTTCCGCAAATCAATCATCAAATTTGGGGGTGTCACATTTTCCAAGCTGACCTGGCAGCTCGACCCCAGCCAGGGGCTCTGCCCCTTGGACCCCGCCAGGGGCTGCCGCCCCTTGGACCCCGCTACCAGGGGCGCTGCCCCCAGACCCCCGTACTTAGATTCCGTAATGGCTTCTAAAACACAATCCAAAACACGTTTTTCAAGTAAAACGCTACGAAATCAAAATAATAATAGTTGAGATTATTATAACAAATCCGTCACCAACGGGCCGTACACGTTTTCAAATACTAAAATCAATCAACCAAATCTTAGTGATTTGGACAAGGCAATCAACCAAATCGGGGTAATTTGGACAAACAACTACAAAGGTAGTCTTTCGAGATACCTAATCAATTAATAACCATCGCGTGTCATGAACACCTTCAGGTTACAAGTCTTCGGACAACACATCACAACTAATCAATTCAAGTTTATTCCAATAAACACTCAAGGCTCAGGTGAGTTTCATGGCCCCATTTTCACTATTTTACAACTAGGGGTGTGATATTACTGCTCATTTTGTTTTACAAGTAGAACGCAAGTACAAACTATCGAATACTACATGAGTTTCAAGCTAATCAATTTAAAGTCCTCTATAGCATAGTCTCTAATATTTTAGCGTGAATGTTAGTATATGATATCATATGGGATTGACAATCCTCATCCGGGTTAGCACGCACTAACCGGTCAAACGGATGTATTAGCATTTGGGAAGACGAGTGTGGATTAGACACTCGTAGGAGGCATTTCAAGTTAGGTTTCCTTAATTGGGCCTGACAAATCAAGTTAAGCTCAGACTATGTGCTCATGGATTGTATAACTTTTATTTTGCTTAATTGCATTTTAAATTCAATATAAATCTTGCGGTTCTGACAACTATACATTGACATACAAACCTGTGAGCTCACCAGCGTTTTCGCTGACCCATTTTAGTATTTATCACAGGTACCCAGCAGTAGGTTGGCTGCACAAGCAGGGATTATTAGCTCGAGTCAGCATACATACAACTAGAGATTTGATTGCATTATTATATTTTGTAAAAGTAATTATGCCATGTAATCTCTCAATTTCAGGAACCGAGCTAATGCAACATTGTTTTGATGTAAACGTTTACTTTATTTATACAAGTTTAAAACGACGCATATAGTGGTCGTTCATTATTATCTTATGTGCTTTGTATATTGATTAGTGACACCCAAATCGAGCTTCCGCAAATCAATCAAATTTGGGGGTGTCACATAAAAACTAGGCGGATTAATGATATATATGATGAATTGAAGTTAGAATATATGTTATATGATGTTTGTTGTTAAATGGATGTTAGTTTGTGAGATAAATCGTTTATATAACTGGGTTTGTGAATTGGGGTTATGAAATTCGGAGCTGTTGAGCAACAGCAGATTTGCAGGTCTGTGATAAACATGAAATCGCGACGCGACGAGTATATATGGCGACGCGATATTTGATAAATCGTGACGCGATCCGTAGTTAATCGCGACGCGACTTTGAGCTGAACAGAACATATTAGTTTATATTTTGTGTGATTATATATGATAACTTAATATGGTATTGAACTTAAGTGTGTGTAGTAGTAATAACATGTTATATTGTTAGTTTGGAATCACTAGTTACATATGTATGTATGAACATGAAAGGAATTGACATTAACTGATATTATGATTGGAATGGGTTATGATATTAACTTGTGAACTAATATACTCTATGTGATAACTTGTTAATATTATACATTTATGTTATATATTGGAATATGTTATAAAATAACATATGAGTTCTTGGTTAAAGAATAAGTACCAACTTATCCTTTTGTTGTAATTTCAGATTTGGCAAAAGAACACTCAGTGATATTAGACAACTGAGTGGAGGCTGGGAATATCGGTGAGTGGGATTGTAACCCTCTGTTCAACCCAGTTGTAACATGTTTGGTTACAATGGGTGAACCTTCTTTGTTATTGGTTATTGATTGTTTAATCATTTGGGTTATTGTTATTGTTGATCTGGGTTGATTGGTTTATATTGTTCCATGATTGCGTGACCATTAGGCATTATGTGATTTCGTGGCCTTTGGGCATATGTGACTATGTGGGTTATTCAGAGGTCAACGCTGGTTGGGTTTGTTGCTATTGTTTGGCTGACGGGGTTTCCGATACACATCGTTGATGGATGAACCCTAGTCAATGAAGATAGCTTCAAACTATCGGTAAATCATTGTGATGGCATACCAGTGGTTTAAGGTGTTCTTGTGATGGCATACCAAGAACCGCCGATCCTCTGACTATGTGTGTTTAGGTTAATCACTGTGATGGCATACCAGTGATTGGGGGTTCTTGTAAAGGCTTACTCAAGAACCGTGGGTCCTTGTTGGTATTGTGTGCTTGGGTGTTTATTGGTTGTAATCTGATTTGTTATTTTTGGATTGAACTGTCGAGTACAGTTTCATTCACTTAGCTGTGAGCTAACCCCTCGATATTTAAAATTTTGCAGATTATGATTGGATTATGGGATGGGCGATTGGATACTGGATGGGATGTTTGACTATTGCTGCGACTACTTTGATATTTTGGGAAACTTGAAGTTATGTTTTGGAAATTAATATAACATCTGGTCGTTAGTACAAGTTTTGTAATTATATAAGTATAAGTGTGATGTTTTTGAAAAGTTAAACATTTTGGTACATGTAAATATGGTTTGTTTAATTGGGGACTCGCTTCCGGTGTTTGTAAATATAATTAAATTTGTTGAAAAAAAAAGAAAAAAGAAAAATATGGGGTGTTATAGAGGGGGAGAAAGCGTGCTCTCCATACCATTACATGGCTTGGTGGAAATCCAACTCCATGATATTATTCCACCACACCATGTAATGGGTGACATTACACCTAGGGGTGTTATTCGGACGAATTGTTCGGATTTCGGATTATTCGGATCGGATTAATCGGATTTTGAACAGTCTCAAATCCATCCTTAATCCAATCCAAATAAGAAACAGATTAATCGGATATGTATTAAATGGTTCGGATTAATTTTCGGATTAAACGGTTTCATCCGAATAAACTCAAGTTGAACTTGTGATATCCTTTTTTAATAAAACAGGTATATAAACAAACATAAGATAAGATGAAACGATATATCATATTATAACATCCAAATTTCAATTCAAACTTCTAACATACAATTTGATCCAAAACATATTCCTAGTTCCAAAATTAAATATACCTCCAATCAATTTAATCCAAAAGAGGAGTCCCAAAACAACCAAAAAGTATTAAATCTTCTTCTTAAGTTCATAGCATTCAAAATGTCAAACCTCCGTTCTTCAAAAACTAAAAAAATAGTATCTAATATATTATTAAAAAATATTATTTAATTATTTGATTCTTATTCGGATTATACGGATATATCCAAACAGTTTAATTTTCATCCTTAATCCTATCCGTGTATCCATTTAAGTAATCCATAATCCGTTTAAGCCATCCGTAATCCAAATAATCCTGTTCATTTAACCTAAATCGGATTGGATCGGATGATTTATTCGGATTCCGGATAAAAGTGACACCCCTAATTACACCTATAATAATTCACCAACAAGGTTACCATTGTGGGTGGTCTTATGACTTCTTTTTGCTTTCTTCAAAAGAAGTACCCAAAAAGAGAGTTGTAGTGAGTATTCTTACGTACTCCTTATTATTTTACACAATTATATGTATAAATTTAACAACTTACACTATTTATTTAAAAAAGATTCAATAGATACAATTTACATTGTACAATGTAATATACACATATTTGGTTTGTAAGACGTTTAATTCACCTAATTATTTATTCAATACCATTTATGTGTGCAGATTAAAGTGTGTACACGTAGATGTGTACATGATTTTAATACAATAATAACTAATAACTAAGGCCACTCCTAACGGTTCAGTCGGTAGGGCGTCGATTGAAGCCGACGGAACCGACATCAATGGCATGGTCATGTTGGTTGTTGCCATCGCTTTTTCCGGTAGGTTATTCGACACTCCACCAAATTTTTTGTTAAGTGTATAGAAATAAATGTATATTGGTAAATGTGGGGCTCAAATGTTGAAATGGCGGTCTCATTGTTGATAGCGGTAAGTCAGGTTCAGTCGGTTTTGGAAAAAGCTGTAATGACGCTAAGTTGATACCAATTGACTCGGTCCCTTGTTGGGAGTGGCCTAATAACTATCCTCAATTTCATCAACCAGAAAACCTTAGTTTAAATAATTTGGTATTAACGCATTAAGTACAATAATTTGTACCATTGTAAAGCACCGTTAATTATATACACAAAACTTTTGATGGTCTCCCTTATAAATATTATTCCATGTCACTAGAGTTATGTTTTTTTGGGATTTAATAGTGTGTACGGAGAGGACCACAAAGGTGTATAAATACATTTGGCCCTCATATTGAGATGAGGTCTATAGACAAATGGTCAAAAAGATGTAAACATTTATTTACCCCTAGACTAGAAGATATATATATAATAATTGTCCTTAATCAATGATCATATAACAAGTACCACTCTATTTTGTTCCCCACCTATCCTATATTTGTTCCTTTATGCAAACTCACGTATGCTCGATCCTGTTTACATTCATTGCTGGTCCCAAATAAGAAATAAAAATAAAATATAAAAATAAAAAGATGCAGGAACTAGGCCATATCAAGAATACAATACTCAATCCCGTCAAAAGTATGGTATATGAAAGGTAAGATGTAATCAGCCGTACCTTTATCTATCTAAAGCAGAGAGACTGTTCCAGAAAAACCTCCGACAAGTCTGAAATATATAGTACATATACCAATAGCCTCTCTCATTTTGCTGATATGATATAATGGAATGAATATAAACCAGTTTGATCTGTTACATATATAGTTTCTTGCCGTCTCATCATACACGTCCATATCTATGACTAATACAAAAAAAAAAAAATCATTACTTTGAAATCATTTCTATTATCCAAAATCAGACCACAATATTGCATCATTATTTACAAGGTACAACACCTTTGATGCATATTTGTAGTGTACACATTAAAAAAGTGAGTATACAAATTACCTACCAAATCCAAAACTTCCGACTTGGAACTCCTAAAACCACCTAGATACAACTATAGCTCATATGTTTTGACTAGCTACCACCAGAATTACTAGAAACATTATAATCATCTTTTTATAGTGAAAAGAGCACATGTGAGCTGATGCACACACTTTTCTATTCGTTATCGAATTCATTCATTCAACCTCATGAAACGAAGAAGGAAAAAAAATGTTCTAATAATCCTATAGATCAACTAGGATTATATGTTTTAAGACACGTATTTTAGATATTGTGAAGATCTGAAGACTGAGGAATAACAGTGTTTCAATCTTTATACTCCAATCTGGAAGGATCACCAAACATAATTTTGCATCTACCACTTTTGTGCTTCAGCCTTCAGATTTCAACTTCTTTTTATACAACGTAAACGGGTTCCATACATGATTAAATATTTCGCAACAAAACCCTTACCAATTTTATACAAGAACCTCACTCCTTATTTGAGTCAAACAAAGAAACACAAGGTACCTGTGTCTCCTGTTAATCAGAAAGATTTCCGTTTTTAATGTTCTTGATCTCATGCGGCATTTCATTCTTATCATTGAAAGTGGGGGTTGACTTTCTCCAAGATCGTCAGAATTAGTCCCAATCTCATGCCAGCAGCAGGTCAACATTGCAAACAGATTTATACACATATCAGTTGCATGCATATCCCCCATACTTCTTTAAAGTATCAAAACGGTGAGCCCAAACCTCAAGTGCTTCATTTAGTAGGATTGCGACCCCAAAAGGGTGAGCCCGAACATCAGCTGCATGACATATGCTTCTATCAGGATGCTAGTCATTCTGGCTTTATAAGCTTTTTAGTCAACTTAATCGACTAATAATGCCCCCAGCAAGCTCACTGGCGGTTATTCTTGCTACTCTTCATCATCATTGACATGCTGTCGATATATTCACGGGCCTCACGATTACCACCCAGCAGCCAATCCAACGCCGAAGAAGCAGCATCCTTTTCAGCTTGTTTCTTGCTGTTGCAAGGGCGGCCCAGGATTTCCATGCCATTGATTTCGCAAATGGCCTTAAACTGATTGTTTGACAATGTAGTCCTGTAGATTGGGGTACTATAACCTGCTCTAGCAAGTAATGTTTGGAGTTGACTCTTGGAATTGTCGCCTCCTGGTCCACTTTCTGTCGTGGAAACTAGCGGCAGAGGTGGCGATGGTGGTACAAGAGAAGGTATTGAATTGTTATGTATTACCTGATGATTGAATACAAACCTGCCATTGCATTGATCCCCAGAGAGCAGCAATTGTAGAGCAGATAAAAGCTTGCGATGGGCATGTAAGCTCATTTTTGGATTCATTAACTGGTACATAAAAGAGAAAAAAATGTTAGGACTTCAAAATCATAAAGTAGCAGAAAACTCAAGACAATTACTTGTTTCATAATGGGATGATTAATTGGTGGCGATTCCTACCCATTTGCTTATTAGTGGGACGACTTGGGTTGTGCTTTATCTCAAACACGTCAACTAAAAAAAGTAGCAAAAGGGGAACAGGCCCTATAAATCATATGGCTAACTGGTTGATATTTGTCCCAAGTATTTTTTAGTGCATACACCTTCCTAATTCGTCTTATGCAAATATATCAGCTATTATTGTAATAATATAGTTATTGTCATCATTATTAGCCCACATATTATCTACGGAGTATAAGAAAAAATGGACATAGAAACGTAAATGCTCAACCCAAACCCACCCATTTTGACCCATATTGATAAATGACCCGTTTTACACGGTACACCAACCACTCATCTTGCCACCTATATGAGTTATCATGAACCACCAATATTGCAAAAAAATTCAGTAGAAGGGATTACACACTTTACTCTGAAATAACTCATCAAGCTCTCGCCTTAAGGTTTGATACATTTCTGCTACTTCAGGTGTCATGAAGAACTCAAAGTATCCTCCCAACATCTTCAAGTGTCCCTCCTGCTTTCAAAAATCGGAGAATTATGAGCCAAGAGTATTATGTTAAAGGAGGCAATTACAGCCCATCACAACAGGTCTCTTTGGATTATGCTTTATGTCTAAGCAGTCATATGGGTTAAGTTAGAAAAGTATAAACTGAAAAAAGAACCAGGCAAATGGGTCAAAAAATTCAAGATGCATTCAAATGAATAATACATTAATACATACTAAATGCTTTTATTAAAAGTGATTAGGATCGCCAATTTAATACTACAACTTTTGCGACCATATTTAACACGTCAACTTATACTTTTATTCAAATAAAAGATTACCATTTGACCAGACCCGTTTTGACTCATTATCTTGACACCCCCATTTCCCTCCCCCTATAATATTTATATAATATGGCATAAAGGAAAGGGAAATGGACTTACAACATCGCCTAAAGAAATGCTTCCCCCAAATAATAGCAGCATTGAATCAGATACAGCTGTTGAATCTCGAAGGTAAACAGTGTTGACTTTGATCTTTTCGTTGAACACTAGCCATGGGTATGGGATTTTAGAAACACGTGCATTAGCTGAATTCTGAGGTAACAATAGAGGAGAAAAATCCCATATCATTTTTACCGATAATAATGATGTACATCCTTGATTATACATAAATTAAGCTAAAGTAAAAGAATGAACTTACAGAATGCAAAAACACCTGTCCGTCCTCCATTGTTTTCAGTGATAAAGAGGTTTCCTTGTGCTGGAAATGCGCTCTTGTTAGTAGACATAAATAACTGTAAATTATAGTTGAAAAAATATTGTAATCTGCATAGACAAGTCAATTAATAATGCTCTCCTGATCCTAGAAAAATTCAACATTCTACTTGAAACATAGCTTGATAAGAGTGTTTGATTGTTTGTTATAGTGAATCAAAACCACTGCCATGAATATCTTGAGATTACTAAATGGCAAATAGAACAATGATAAAATGGAACTCTTGCCAGAATGTGTTGGCCTTTATATTTGGACAACCAAAATAGAAAGTAAACTTCATTCTAGGATGGTAGGGGCATATAACATTTCTAGCTCCATACAAATCATGTTAACAGCTTCACTAATGCGGTGCATTAGAGCCTCAGAGGTGCCAACTTCAACCCATTTACTTATGAATGGGTCCATTTGGACATTAAATCTTAAACAGGTCAAATAAAGAATTCTAGCAAATATATGATGCGGCCGGATTGGTCAAAGAGTTGTAAAGTTGTACAAAGGCCAATATTGCATGAAACATCCTAAATTGATTTATTTAACGATTCAGATTACTACTGTAATAATACTGATTTCATTATCATCATTAATCCATTAATTATTTTATAAAAATAAAATAAATAACTGGACAAAATATGTGTCTGAACATCAAACCCAAAATATGTGTGTGAACATCAAACCAACTCGACCGGGTTCGCTTCAACCTATATTAAAAATGACCCTTTATAATCTCGAACCTTTTTGACCCACTTATCTTGCCGACTCTAGTCTTCTACTGTCGATACATCGACTGTCGCATTAATAGGTCATATTAGACACGATTACTAGATAAAAGCCGAGAAAAAAGGACTTACCACAATAGAGCAAACTCCTGGATACAATCCATAGCAGATAGCTGCACGAACAAGATGTTCATCATCGCTATAAGTGTTGTAACTGTTTATTTTGTTGTCAAAAAGACGAATATCTCTAAGCACAGATTGAAATTCATTTCGGAAGGAATCAATAGCTTTCATTGATTGTGCGGAGAGGAAGTTCTTCCAACAGTATTGATATCCATTCCGCTTTTGTTCAGCTACTTTCCAACCCTTGTACGCCCGTACAAGGGCAAGGTGATCACTATAATCAAGGGAAAACTGTGCTTTAGCAGCCTCTGCCAACTGAAAAAGGCATATGAATAACGTGAAATCCATCAGAACATGAGATTGGTCTCTTCTATATCCATAAATCTATATCCAGATTTAATCAAGCGGGAAGGTTAACCCACCTTCCTCTTTTCCAAAGGTGCCAGAAAAGGATCTTTGACACTAAGACCAGCAACAACCGTCAATATAGGGTCAAGGCAGTTCAAAACTGCACCCATTACAAGCATCTTTCCAAGTTTGGGCTCCATTGGAAGCATTGTCAAGTAGCGACCTGCAACGAAATAGGAAAACTAATGAAATATAGAGGTGGCAAGATGGACAGATCAGATGGGTTGGACAACGTCAACAAACCCAAAAGGTTTTCGGTTGACGGGGTCATTTTAGTACGGGTCAGAATGAGTCAGCCGACTTGGGATGACAGAAAGCCACTTTTTTGTCCATTTCTAGAAAGTAAAATCAAAAAAATGACGAATTATTTATGATAACAAAATTTTAAAATAATAATCTAACCTAAATTCACATATATAAAATGGTTTAGGAGGTTATGTTCAATATAAAGTAGACTTTGGGCGATTGTCAACCCGCTGGACCCCTTCCCTTTAGCTGTATTGTCATTCGAACCCTTTGAGATAAAGCAGAACCCAAATTGACGCATCATAATCAATAGGTCGAAAAATCCACCTCTAATGAAAACTATACCGTCTTATAAATAAACAAATAGAATCCAACATACCCAATACCGTTAGATCTTCTTTCTCATCCAAAGCACCAATTATCTTTAGATATTCAATAGCATTTTGAACCTAAGAACAATTAAATCAGATGGTTGATTATTAAGATTATGCAATATATATAGTATCAATCTAAAATAAGATTGGGAATAAGAACGACAATGTGATAATATACTTTATGAATTGTAACACATAGATAAAGCTTATAGATTAAAAGTTGGCAATACCGCTAGCGACTCGGGTGAATGCAAAGCCCTGGACAAGAATCCAGAAATACTTCCAAGATTCAAACTTTTAATTTGCAGACAAAGGGATTGCAGAGGCGTCCTCAATATTTTTGGCAGTTGATAATCAGCCAAAGAATCATATACACATTTGGGATAGAGATGGTAACATTCACCAGGTTGAACACGGCCCGCTCTTCCTCTTCTCTTAATTCCCCAATAAAGAGAACAGAAAAGTATATTAATTGTGTGATTACAGGTCCACAAAGCATAAAACTTGGTAACAGGTAGAAGTGGCAAGATGGGCAGTTCCTTGACAGATCAATACAGGTTCAGGTTGAACTGTTGAAACAAGTGACTTCTAGTAGGAATCAGGTTGGCTGGTTGGGTTGACCTAATAACTTATTGTCCATTCTTTATAATGTGTTTATTATAACTAAAAATTACAATATGGTTACAATGGTAATCTAAATCTTTAAAGTAAAAAAGATTTAGATGGTAAGAAACTTGGACCTCTGAAAATCCACATACTCATTTAATTAGTTTCCCATTTAAGCAATACCTATTTCTATCCAATACAAGCAGATGTTGATGTGGTATCTGCAATGATGTATCATCTGAAAGTTTTTTAGAATACATATGTGTACTTGTTATGTTTTTTACGGAATAATTATATTTCCAACAAAATGAGGATGATCATACATTATTTGTCAAAATAACTTTGACAAAGAAACAAAATGTAACCATTGTTCAAGATTGTTTAGTATCTTTAGCATTACTGAACTTATCATCTAGTTTTCATCAAACACATGAAACATGCAAACAAGTACAATTACTGAACGAAACTTACTTGTTTAACAGAAACTTTAGATATCCAAGACGGAAGCAGGCAAGGAGTATTGTTTAGTGCATCATATGATGCCTCTTTGGCCTTTCCACAATCAATAACAAAAACCAAGTCGTCAATTGTGATACTGGTTTCAGCAATATTTGTGGCCAAGACAATCTTCCTCACCCCACTATCTGCTTCTTCAAATATTAACCTCTGCATGCATACCAAAGAAAGGAGGTGAAAACTGTCAACTAAGAATCTGAACTGATAAAGTGGAAAATTTACTTCATATAAACCACAGATTAGGACTACCTGCTCAGAGCTGGCCATAGAACCATGACATGTCAGCAACAAAACTCGACTTTGATCTCCCAAAACTGGATTAGCTTGTAGCTTTTCCTTCAAAGAACTTATGTCTTCCCAGCCAGTCATAAATACTAGAATACCCCCAGGTTTTTCATTCTCACATATACTGCATAGTAGGTATTCAATTAGGTTGAAATTTATGCAATCAGGATTCCAGCAAAACAAAGAATCTCGTGTCTGTTGGCTGTATTCACTGAAGTCAGCAGATGCAAGTGCTTCCTGATTCCAGTTTCCACAACAAAATTCAGAAACATAAACCAAGACGAAAACTGAATATTTTGCAGCACATTATATACCTCAACAGCTGAACCAACTTGGCTCTTCCTTTTGTTCGGAGACTGTTTATTAATTTTCCATACTTGACCGTAATCATCAATTTGATTGCCCGCTGTCAATCTGTATCCGGTTGATTCCAGAATATTTTCCAAAAAATAGGTACGCACAGGATGTGTAACACCCTGCAGGGAAGGAGAAAAAAAAACTGTGTATACACTCAAGATGACACTCACAATGTTTTTTTTGGTAAAAGTACTAACTAGATACACGATGTTTAAAGATTACCGGTATCTGGACCACTGGAGCACCAGCAAAGTAGGAGGAAAAAAGCTCTGCATTCAGGGTTGCACTCATCAAAACAAGCCTCAGTTCAGGCTGGCGAGGAAGCAGTTCTTTCAGAACAGTAAGCAGAAAATCTGGCACAAATATAAAAAAATATTAAGAAATGCATTTCATATCGAGAGAATAGTTTTATGTAAGTGTTACCTTCATCAATTCCACGTTCATGAATCTCATCCATGATAACATGAGTCACGCCTTCTAAATTTCTATCAACCAGCAATCTTCTTAACAATATACCTGTGGTGTAGAATACCAAGCGGGTATTCCTTCCTTTCTTCCCCTCTAACCTAACTTTATATCCAACCTGTGAGGGACAACATATCTTAGAAGACAGTGATAAAGTTTTTATTCATAAAAATAGAAGATAAATATAATAGCATGCTCACAGTTTCACCCAACTTCTCCCCCCTCTCAGTTGCAATTCTTTCAGAGACAGACATAGCAGATATTCGTCGAGGCTGAGTACATATGATGTTACATGTGGAACCACGGATAGAATCTATCTGAGACTCTAAAATAAACTGGGGAATTTGTGTTGTCTTCCCGCAACCAGTTTCACCCGAGATGATGACAACCTGTTAAAGTACATTATATAACCGTGGAATTGCATCTATTGGTCAATAATTATATTCTATGAATACCTTAAATGTATTATGTGAAAAGTTGTACTGTATAAACCTGTTTGTGCTTTTGCCTTCTAGAAAATAATAAAAGTCCCATTCCCCTTTTAACAATTGAAAATCGTTAAATAATCATGGAGATAACAACTCTTTCACCGATTGAGAAATTTGACCACAGTTGAAGAAAAGCAACCAACCAATTTACACACAGATCTCAAACTCTGAAATACCTGATTCTTTAACATAGAAACCAATATTGAATCCTTCTCTTTGTAAGCAGGGAGACTCCTGCGGAACTCAAGTATCTTCTGCCCTTCTGAAGATTTCTATATGAAACAAACAATTATTCCATGGTATCATTTCCTTCATATTTTAAATGTGAACAGCATGAAAAACTTATTATGCCAGCCTTAAATCCTAAGGATTTCTCACTGTACATAAAAATCATGAAAAACATACAAACAACCACCTCAACTTTGAAGTATTTTAAAATCATTTAATGGTATCTAACCTGCCAAGCTTGTTGCTCCATGCACAACTGCATACTTTTTCGCCAAAGGACTTTGTCCAACGCAGCCTTATTATTCTGATATGGATATCTTTGTTCAAAAAGTCCTTTATTAACAGAAGTATTTCCATTAGTAACTGGAGTTGGAAACAAATTATCTGGAGAACCATCCACGGCCCTGGTTTTCTGTGAAAGATATGTTGCAAGATACGCATCAACTCTCCTTTGCAATCCTGGAGGCAAGTTCACCTGCTTGTACACGCGTAAGTATTACAGAAAATAGGATCATAGAGTTGGTTATGATAAAATAAATGAGCAGAATGTTATGTCTATTAAAAGACAAAGTTTTATATAATTAGGAAAAACAAGATTTCATAGAAATTACCTCCCTCTGTGGTCGCTTATCGTCCAGATCAAATCTGTAATTTGGCAGCGGGACATTGCTGACAACCACCACCTTGATATACAAACGACTACGGAAAAGGGGGGGGGGGGGGGGGGGGGGGGGGGGGGGGAGGGGGAGGTCATATGCTACTCAGAAGTACATAAATAGCAAATAGGAATGCAAAAAATGCTGATGATTATACCTATGCAGACCCAATTGACTTGCCAGAGTTGCTATTTGCTCGTAATCACGCCTATCCTTTTTTTCCCTTGACACCAGCTCTTGTTTATCCTTGCTGTGCAGTAATGTTGTTAGCTTCCGTTTCCATAAATCTATGTTATCAGATGAGCAAGCACCCTAGAAATATATATTCAACTGCTTAGAAATATGATTATTACACATAATGCAACTAAAATAGATGATGTGAACTGCACCAACTGAAGCAAGAAAACAGGCAACCAAACACAATGCCTACTTTCTTGTTGTAAAAGAAGGTTACAAGTAGTAGTTAAATGAATTTAACAAAAAAAAGAATAAAATCATCTGAACAACCAGATAATGACCATCAAGGACTACCAGTATTACACATTACCTGGATATCATAATTATTAATATATAGGCCAGAGGTTGCTAATGCATCCTTCAAATCAAACTGATTGAGTGGAAGTAGTAAACAACAATTAGAGAAAGACCTAGACAAAGGAAACATTGAACAAAAAATGAAGTAAGTAGTTTGGCACCTTGGAGTCATAGATCATGTATGCTTTGGAGTTTATTTTTCTGGGTTATCAACTCACAGATTTGACATGGTTTTCATGTTTTAGCAATTACCCGATTTGATAAAATCTTAACAAAACAAATATTAGTGGCTGTGCTGAGTAAGAGTGGGGGCCTTGCTAGAAAAGTATGAGGTGCATGCAGCATATTTGTGCAGATTTATAAAAACAAATTCATCAAGATTTTAGCAAGAGGGTGATTCTTGTGAATAAACTGAGAACTATTAGTATCAGGGTAAGCAAGTAAAATAGATTATGACATGTCTTAAGTGAAAACTATGGTAAAACCCATAATGAAGGCTTGTCACTCGAGGCAAAGATGTGAGCAAAGGGGATCTTGAGATGAAACCGGGGAAAACATAAACAAGACGATCTAGAAGAAGTGATCATGTAAAGGACTCCTCGATGAGTCGTGGTAAGCAGCATGACAAGAACACTACAAACATCGGAAGTAAACTGAAATTTAGGATATGTTAACTCAACATCAGTTGGAGTGAAATATTGTCTATGAAAACAAGTTTAGCATCTACAACTTACTAAACATGTGAGTAACTGATAACATCACAAAAACACTTAATAAGGATGTCGACTCAATTTCTATACATACTAAAATCACATGTATGCATAATACCATATATATTGATTTTATCAATCATACTTTGTGGAATTTATGTGTTTTTCGGAAATACATGATCTTAGTGGAAGATGATCCCTAACTAGCGAAGACTTAGATCGGCTCCTCCGTCTTTTTTAAATGATAACTCAAGTTGGATTTATTTTTACTTCTGACGGGATTCTAAAGTCACTTGTGATTTGCCTCCTACGTAACCCAAGTTCTAATAAGATTTTTAGTAAGTAAGGCAACCACCAATAAAAGCTTACATTAAGCATCGTTTGAATCTACTCGACACTATAAATCTTCTTATCCTAGCATCCTTATGATATTAGGTGATTTAGCAAGTCATGACATATTGACTTAATAATGTGGTCTTGTTCCCATCCTCCAACGCTCACAAACAAGTATACAACTAATAACCTCTTCATCTCTTTCATTATTTTGTAATGGTTACTTACATTAGCTCCATTTTGCAACATGAGAATTGTTCTTTCAAATAGATAGTGTGAATAACTACTAAGTAATGGCTTTATTTTGTATTTAAAATAAATAAAAACACGAAAATGATCGGCACTGCTAACAATACACAAGCTTGCTTAGTTAACAAATTGTATCCTAACAAATATCTTTTAAGTTTCTTTTTACCTTTGCAGTATCGTAATGTAATTGGAAAATTATAACAAAATTCAATCATATCAATAATTAATTTCTAAATAATAAATCACTCACAGAATCATCGGATTCACTATTACAATCGACTCCGGATACGCCATCACCAGGTAATTCATGGATTGTTTGCTCATTGTGAGAAGGCAAGTTCGGATAATGATTCGCTAATAAACTATTACTATCATTATCACAAGATGGATTATCAAAATTATTGTTTTTGTCGTTTCCAATAACAACAGCAGCAGGGGAAGTAGGGCAGATATTAGCGGCGGAAGTGATGACGGAGAAACGGCGGTGGTGCGACGGCAGGTATAAGATGCGGTGTGAAGTATGAAGTAGTTTGTACTTTGTTGCTGACGTCAGCGGTTTAGGGGGGGAGAAGAAGGTGGTTGAACGGAGACCACCGAGCTCCATGGATACGGCCGGCGATTTAATTTGTTACGGTGGTGATTGGGAACGGAAAGGGTGGGATAAGTTGGCGTTTTTATCCGTTTTAAAAACAATAAAATGAATTACAAAAGTGGTGAGTTTTTATTTTATTTTATTTTTTATGGTTATGGGCAGGGTGTTCAAAATATTCTGAAATCGAAAACCGGTTGAATTGAACCGGTTTGGTTAACCGATCCGATTTTTTTTTTTTCGGTTTCGGTAAATCGAACCGGGTTTTTTTTGATTTTTCGGTTTCGGTTCATGATTTAGGAATAGACATGATAAACGGTTAACCGAAAAAACCGAAAATTTTATATGTAGTTTTTAATATATGTATATACATTGTATATGTTATATTCATATATGGATATTTACACTTGTATTTTGAATTAATAATTTATATTTCTTTTCCACTCATTTTAATGTAATATACTAAATTAATATTGGTCTAATATGTTAATTATTACTACTTAGTTCTGATTATATTCGAATGAATAACGTACCTATAATATTAATACACAATTATAAAGAGTAAAATGGTTATCGTTTGATACTTTTATTATCAAAATATTTTAAATATAGTGAACACTTATTAATGAATGTATATTTATGTGTTATTAATTACTTTTAAAATAAGTTTCAATTAATAAATGGTTAATTTGGTTAACCGAACCGAAAAAATCGGTTAACCGATTCCCGGTTAACCGAATTTTTCGGTTTCAGTTTAGGTTCAAGAATATGGCGAACCGAGACTCCGGTTAAACGGTCTCCGGTTAACCGAGTCTCCGGTTAATCGTCCATGAACACCCCTAGTTATGGGTTAAATAATACTCCCTCCGTCCCATATTTATTGTCCTGTTTTGACTTTTTAAGTCTTTCTTTTTCAACTTTGACCTTAGATATTTTTGTTTGTGTTATATAATATTTGATGCAAAATATATGAATGGATTTAGTTTTAAATGTATTTTCATTGGGTATAATTTTTATCAAGTATTATATAACACAAACAAAAATATCTAAGGTCAAAGTTGAAAATGAAAGACTTCAAAAGTCAAAACTTGACAATAAATATGGGACGGAGGGAGTATTTATTTATTTTTTTTTCTTTTCAAAAAGACGAATTATATTAACCTCAAACTTATAAAAGTTACAAGAAATCCAACAGATGACATAGGACAGCCCCTATTCAACCAACAATACAAACATCAAAACTAACATGTTATACCAGTCAGTGGCAATTTCCACCCATAACAACCACCATCTAAAATCTATAAACACCACCTTCAAATTTACCGATTTCTCTCTCCAATACATTGACCTAGGGAAATAGTCCTATCTTTCATGACTCACTAACCACGAGGCATTACAACTACTATTGCATCCATTTAAGTACATTGCAAGTACATATTCACCCATTTTAAATCCCAAATAGCTGCAGCTTTAAGAACAGCATTAGAGTTTTTAACTCCTAAACTCATGAGTTTGACCTTGATATTTTCCACAATTAACTTGATCAGCTCATCTGCAGACACTTGCCATTTTCTTAAACAACCTTTGATTTCTTTCCTGTGATATGAAATACACCACTGCAGCAATCATCAACCTATTTATAATACTCCATATATTATTTTGAATGGGTAATTGGACAACAAGTTAATATTCAGCTTCAAGTCATACTGTAACCCTCTGAATAACAACTTTTCCTTCATTGTTGCCCAAACTTTTCTAGAATAAGCACAATTAAAGAATTAATGATAATGTGAATATGCACAACTAGAACACATAACACATTTATAATCCCCTATTGGATTCCACACTTGCATCCTATCTTGAGTAGATAACCTCCCTTGAATAGCCATTCATAATACAAACGCTTGCCTTGGATTGAATTGTGGAAACCACACTACATGATGCCAATTTACAGTGGGCCAATTCTTTCTTAAATCAAGCCAGGCTTGTTTAGTAGAGAAGGAAACTTTTTGATTACTATTATTGACCCAAATCACAGAATCTTCATTGCTTTTGATTATCCTAGGAACACCAATATTTTGAATAGCATGGAATCTATTGCACCACTCATTTGGCCATTTCCATTGATTTTCATGAATCATATCAGCTACCTTTAAATCATCTGCAAGCCTTCCGTCATATAATGCTCTCAGTGGGATAACATCAATTAGAGGACCAGTCTCATTCCATCTATCATACCACATCAAAGTCGATTTACCATTTTTTAAATTATGAAACGTGGGTTCAGTGAAAGATGAGTAGATTATAGGGTTAATTGTTTCGTTATGTATTAAACTTTACACTTTTTACTATTGTATGACTCGAACTTTGAAAACTTCTATTGTATGTATTGAACTTGTAAATATCGTCTATTGTATGCATACTTTCCTTTTGGGTAATGCTAAAATTGGAAAGTTTCCGGTTTTGTTAATGCCAAAAAAGGAAGGTGTACATACAATAGACGATATTTACAAGTTCAATACATACAATAGAAGTTTTCAAAGTTCGACTCATACAATAGTAAAAAGTGTAAAGTATAATACATAACGAAATAATAAACCCTAGATTATATGGTTTTATTAAAACTACTAGGTATGAAAAGGGTCGTGCTAAGCGCGACCCATTGTGTAGTACATTCGAAATAATTTATGTAACAAATATATCAATTATTAATCAGAAAATTTGATAAGTCTTTGTCTACAAATACTTCTCGTAATTTCTTTAACACGTATCTTTGGGGTTGATTTATATAAAATGGGAAAAGTAGTGACAAAAAAATAAGAATAAGAATAACATCGAAAGGTATAAATGTTTTCAATTTTGAAGACATTATATATATATATATATATATATATATATATATATATATATATATATATATATATATATATATATATATATATATAGTTAAAAATGATAAGTAGGATCAAATCAATTAGGACACATGACATCTTATACATAGATGATGTATTTTTCAAAAATAGGATTGTTTGTTTTATATACTACTTACGATTAAGTTAAGAATTGAAAGAGTTCTACATTTTTTTATTGAGATTGTATTATTAAGGTTAATATTAAGATATATATATTAGTGTCTTCTTATGTTTAAGATATAAAAAAGCTTAAGAGTAACACATAAAAATCAAGAATACACAATTAAAAGATAACCGACCCTTTGACGGTCATCACCGATCGGTACAAAAAAATATAACTAATGATACATGATTATGTAAGAAGATTATGTTTTTAAACGGGCTGGTTGTATATAATAGTTATTTTGGAAGTTTAAGATCTTAATATATATTAGTGTTAATCTTAATTATAAAATATAAAAAGGGGATTAAGAATCTATATCTATATCTATATATACTATATAAAGCATTTTACGCTTTTATTTTAAGGAACTTTTAAGAACAAAAAATTTAAGACTCAACATTTAGTTTTAGAAATTGTGTAGTATAAATAATCCAATACATTATAAATTTACTTTCTCCATCATTAAATCTCATTTATTTAAAATTTGACACAGTACTAATACTGGAATTAAACGGGCTACTGATGGTTGATACGCACATTGGGAAAAAAAAATAAGATTTGACACAATACTAACACAATTCACCACTTTTGCTAGTAATTAAGAATATGTAAAACATTATGTGTCCCAAAATTAAATGAAGGATTTTATTTTTTATGCTTTAGATTAAAGGATTTATTAGTGTAAATGGTAATTAGTTTAAGATAAGATAAATGTGATTAAAATTGAAGTATTAAAAATACTAAATAATTAAATGACATGTGTCACTTTAGGAATGAAATGTGTTTTCCTTATATAATACTTAAGATAAGATATGAAATGTTGTTCCATATAATAGATTGGTGCCTACCTAATAATTCTCTCGTCAGCTAAAACTATTTATATTTATCTCAACTTATTAATATGTTAACTTGAAATTCACCAATATGTTTAATCACTTGGGCCAGACTTGGGTCAATGTTTAAGTTACCGGGTTAACCCACCAACCCAAAAGTAACCCATAAGTCTTGACCCGCTTAACGTGAAACGAATCCAAGAACTGATATTAATCAGAAACTGGCAACCAGTTTAATTTTTCAGGTTGATGTCGGATCAAGGTTCGTATGTTAACGGGTGAACCCTCCAATCCAAAGGTAATTCCTTAAAAGTTGACCCGTTTGACGCGAAACCAACCCACCAACTGATATTAACCTGAAATCAACATGTCAACCCATTAATCCGTTTACATAAACATATTATAAAGATCGTGTCCTGGTTGGGTACTTTTGACCCACTAATTCAATTATCAAATCATGTCAGCTTCGAGTTGAGAATTTTAGACTTGCCAACTTGGCTCGACTTAATTCGTCACCCTTACACGTGATAATTAAATAGATGAACCAGCAACATCAATGACAAAAGTGTTACTTAGAAATATTCATTCCATTGCTTAATATTCCATTTCTTTTTCACAATCTCATCCTCAAAATAAACCAAGTGCACCTTAAGTTTTCTTTGCATATTCAATTCATATAAGGTATTTTTTTATTCATATACGTTATCGGCCTTTACTCTACATGTGATTGCTAAAATACCCTTATTCATTTTAGTTTTGAAACGACTCAATTTTTTTTTTTACATATATAAGAAACTCATCACATAAACTCATATGTAATTTAATATGAAAACCTAATGTTTATAAACGTAATGTGTAATTCACTGGTTCGAATGAAGAACGAAAACAAAATGGAGCCAGAGACACAATCGCATCACAATTATCCTTGATCACGTCGCGATCTTGGTCAACCGAGTCACGATTCCCATGAATCACGTCTCGATCCTAGTACGCAATCCTAGTGTTTTCACGAGATCGCGTACTAATGCCTAGATGTCTTCCGTGAACGTTTCTTTAGTTGGTACGCGATTGCGTACCCACTACGCGATCGTATACTGATCCTGTAAAATGGCAATCGTGCCGCGAAACACAATAATCGCACTGCGATCTAGTGTAATCGCGCAACGATCTTTACTGATCGTGCCGTAATCCCTTCCTGCACAGACCTACACAACTCAGCTCAAAACATGAACTTCGGACGTGCATAACTTTTGACTCGTTAACATTTAGACCACCAAATTTTGCAGACACATTTCTTATGACATAATAAAGGTTTCTAATTTGTACTTTTTTAAAGTTCGCGTTAACAAAGAATTTGGACTTATTCCTAAAATATGGTCATTTTGACCATTTTAAAAACTAAGTCACAATCCAAACCAAGTACCTTATGACTTGCACTTTCTAACAACATATGTAACTACCTACATTGATTCAAAAATCGACGACAAGGGAACTATACTTCTATTTTGATTCATTTTAGCATATCGAACCATTGGTGACCCATTTGGGCGCCAAAATGACCCACTAACAATTGACTCTTTTAACATTCAAATCCACCATCTAATTCATATTGCAATGACAACATAAACAATTCAACACCACGACTAATACCAAATGACTTTTAATATAATGACCACAATTTTATCACAACTATGTCTTAATTACATGTCTCCCTTATGAACACAAAACATGACAATTTATATGTTTACCATCCGCTTTTTGACTTTCAATATACATATCGACCAACAACTTAACTTCAAAATGTATTGTTTAGGCAGTTTATAAAAGTGACACCACAATGAAAAATATAAAGAGAAAGAGGCTTGCTAACTCACATCTTAGCAAGTTTAATCCACGCTAGTCCTTACCAATTGCCTTTCCGTCCCTATGCTCACTTGTACCTACAACATTCAACCACTTAAAAGAGTAAGCAATAAGCTTAGTGAGCATATAGGTAATTAAGTGAGTAATTCATTAAATCCATCAACAAATAGCACGTATCAACAATAATCACATATGTAACACCCCCAAATTTAGTGATTTGCGGAAGCATACTTGGGTGTTACTAATCAATATACAAAGCACAAGATATACAGCAAACGACCTCTAAATGAGACGTTTTGTAAAATAATTACATTTCATAATTAAATCGTTTGAAAACATATAGTTTTCTTTACAAAAATATGTAAGCCTAGAGTCCGCGTATGTGGCGGGAGATTCTATTACATAACCATAGTTACAAAAGATAATGCCAAAGAATCTCCGTTAAATGCAGTTTGGAAATCATGCGACTCTAGCTAGTAATCCTGGAGTGATCCTACTCCGTAAGTGTACCTGAGAATACATGCTAAAAAGGGTCAACCAAAAGGTTGGTGAATCTCACAGGTTTATCAGTAAATAATCAGTTTGAACACAAGATTTCATCAGTAGTGCCCGTAGGCGTATATCAAGTATTTGCAAATCTCGCAAAAGTAAAGTAATCAAGTTATACCGTTGCCATGAGGCTCATAATCGAAGCTTAACCCGTAAATAATCAGTTGCTCCCGTGACATGCTCGAAATTGAGCAAGCATAAGTAACGAAATAATAGTCACCCGTTTCTACGTGTAAATCAGTACGTGGTAGCGCTACTACCCCGGGCAGGGAGGGTCATTTCCCTAATGGATCCATTAACTACTGTTCGCGCTTAAGTCCATAACTAACGATATATGATGGAGAGACTTCAGTAAGTAGTGAATAACTCATGCAATTCCGTTTGGTATAGAAATCAGTTTAGTACTCGTGTTCAGGAAAAATAAGTAGCATGTATCTCCCCCAATAAGATAAAACAGTAAAAGTGGGGCCGTAAGACTCACCTGAGCCTAGTAGTAAGCAGTTGAAAACTGTAAGTAGCATGTAGGTTCTCCGAACCCGTAACCTTTAAATGCCTAAACATGTAAGGTTAAGTAAGTAGATGTCTCGCAAGACCATCTAGGCTAGTTGTCCATACAACCCGTTGTCCAAATGTTGGTTCGTTATCGTTTGTAATAAAGTGTTCGGCCCGTTGGTGATTCGTTATGATTAAAGTTTTATCACTTATAACGCGATTTAGAGTGATTGCACTTGAAAAGTATGTTCTATTATGTTCGATAATTCGTATAGTATAAGTATTTGAAATTGTACAAGTTTGACACTTGGTGAGAAATGTGCTTATGGAATCTAAGTACGGGGGTCCGGGGGCAGCGCCCCTGGTTAGCGGGGTCCAAGGGGCGGCAGCCCCTGGCTGGGGTCGAGCTGCCAGGTCAGCTTGGAAAATTTTTATTTCTACTACTTTCCTTTAGTGAAAACGCATCCGAAATCTGGATTTGGAGTAAAATTAGGTGGTAAAATTCTGGTTCCGACACTTAGTAAAAATCTGAGTTTTCAGGGTTCTGTTTTATGCGACGTTGGGTGCGACGTCGCAAGCGACGTAAGGTGCGACGTGGGCGTGTGCGTCGCATTATGCGGCCTTCGCAATTCAATGCGACGTAGGGTGTTGAGTCGCTAAGTGCGACGCTAGTTCGGTTTGCGACGTTAAAGTCTACGTCGCTACGTGCGACATCCGCAAGTTAATGCGATGTAATGGGCTGCGTCGCTAGTGCGACGTTGAGATTTTTGTGCGACGTAGGTCGCGACGTCGCAGAGGCCCTGGCCAGGTGCGACGTTGCGGTCTGATGGCCGGAAATTTAGTCGAAAACGAGTTTCCCGGTTTCCGTTGGGTCCGATTCTTTTACCCAACCCTCATATGAACATATTAAGCCTATTTAAACCATAAACTAGTAAAAATGACCAAAAACGAGAAATGTCGGGATTTTTCGGAAACTTACAAAATGCCGAAATGAAAATCCGGAAAGGTGAAGTTGTAGATCGTGTGATGGTGAACGTTTTCTTCCAAATGGTCGAGTAGATTCGGGTGCGTTTAATGGTAGTAATTTGTGATTTTGGTGGTGGTGGTATGGTTGGTGATTAGAGGGAAAGAGAAAGGGAGAGAGAATAGATAAGTGGAAAATGAAAAAGAGAAAGGTGGTGGGGGGGGGGGGGGGGGGTTAACCTCCCTTTTTCAGTTTCCGTCCTCGCGCTCCATGCGGTGTTCGTGTTCTCCGTCGTTTCACGTTAAATTATTTATTTTTACACGTAAATTATTCTTTTAAAATACGAAGGTTACTAAATAATTTACTTAGATTATTTCTTTAAATCTTTAATTGTTTGAAATATAATTTAGTTTAAATACGTTTGGATACTTTTGTTTTTAAATCGTGTAACTTTAATCGAGTGATACGAGATAACTATCCGTTATTATAAAATAGTATTTTGGTCTTAATTGCGTCATTTTAGTTTATAAACATTTGTTCACCAACGTCCGTGTTAATCGAATAGAATTTCATTCTATTTAAGTCGCGTACGATTTAAACCAAATCGCAAAGTTGTATATATTTACCAATATATAATCCGATACATAAATTAGCCTAACACAGAACTAATTACATGTATTAACAAAGAATTAGACACTAATTCTAGTCCTAATTTGCCGGTTGTTACATTCTCCCCCTGTTAAAAGAATTTCGTCCCGAAATTTAAGTTGAAGTCGCGTTCAGGGTAGAATGAGTGAACAATTTAGGATGCTTAAGTCGCATTTGGTCTTCCCGTTCCCAAGTGAATTCAGGACCACGTCTAGAATTCCACCTGACTTTGACGATGGGAATACGACTCTGTTTCAGTTGTTTGACCTCACGGTCCATAATATCGACGGGTTCCTCAACGAAATGAAGTTTGTCATCGATGCGAATCTCGTCAAGTGGGATAATAAGTGTCTCGTCAGACAGACATTTCTTTAAGTTAGAAATGTGAAAAGTAGGGTGCACGCTGCTGAGTTCAGAGGGCAGTTGCAGTCGATATGCCACTGGACCTATCCTCTCGAGGATTTCAAAAGGCCCAATGTACCTAGGGTTTAATTTTCCGCGTTTGCCGAATCGGATTACGCCTTTCCAAGGCGATACTTTTAAGAGTACTCGATCCCCAACTTGGAACTCGAGTGGCTTGCGTCTCACGTTAGCATAGCTTTTCTGACGATCACGCGCGGCTTTGAGTCGATTTTGGATTTCAACTATTTTCTCTGTGGTTTCATGTATGAGTTCAGGACCAGTGAGTTGACTATCTCCCACTTCAGTCCAACAGATCGGTGATCGGCACTTACGACCGTACAGTGCCTCAAAAGGTGCAGCTTTAATGCTGGCGTGATAGCTGTTGTTGTACGAAAACTCGCACAACGGTAGATGTCTTTCCCAATTTTTGCCGGAATCAACTACGCAGGCTCGTAGCATGTCTTCCAGTGTCTGAATAGTTCGTTCGCTCTGGCCATCGGTCTGAGGATGGTACGCGGTACTCATATCGAGACGGGTACCCAGTGATTTTTGGAGTGATTGCCAGAAGCGAGATGTGAAACGAGCATCCCTGTCAGAGATAATAGAGATAGGGACACCATGTTGGCAAACGATTTCCTTGATGTAAATTTGTGTAAGACGTTCCATTTTGTCGGTTTCTTTGATTGCCAAGAAATGAGCCGATTTGGTGAGACGGTCGACGATCACCCAAATGGTATCGCAACCGCTCGCCGATCTAGGTAGTTTGGTTATGAAATCCATAGTAATTTGCTCCCATTTCCATTGAGGAATTTCAGGTTGTTGGAGCAATCCGGAAGGTCTTTGGTGCTCGGCCTTGACCTTGGAACAAGTTAAGCATTTGCTGACGTACAAGGCAATGTCAGCTTTCATGTTCGGCCACCAGTAAAACTCCTTGATGCCGTGATACATTTTGTCGGATCCCGGGTGGATAGAATACTTGGACTTGTGAGCTTCATCCATTACCAAGTCCCGAAGGTTCCCGAAACTAGGCAACCAGATTCGGTTAGAGAAGTACCTAACTCCGTTGGGTCTGATTTCGAACTGTTTATCCATGCCTCGTAAGGCCTCGTTTTTGACATTATCGGGTTTGAGAGCTTCGAGTTGAGCGGTGAGAATCTGAATATTTAAATCGTTGTGAATGGTCATACTGAGGGCTCGGACTCGAAGCGGTTTTGTTCGTTCCTTACGACTGAGAGCATCGGCAACCACGTTTGCCTTACCCGGATGATATTTGATCTCACAGTCGTAATCGGTGAGCAACTCGATCCATCGACGTTGCCTCATGTTAAGATCTTTTTGGTCGAAGATGTGTTGGAGACTTTTGTGGTCGGTAAATACAGTACTTCGGGTACCATAAAGGTAGTGTCTCCAGATTTTGAGAGCGAATACCACGGCCCCTAACTCGAGGTCGTGAGTTGTGTAGTTCTTCTCGTGAACTTTAAGTTGTCGGGAGGCGTAAGCAATGACCTTGTCTCGTTGCATCAACACGCAACCGAGACCTTGGTGAGAAGCATCGCAGTATACCACGAAGTCATTGGTGCCTTCGGGTAAGGATAGAATGGGTGCACTACAAAGCTTTAGATTCAACAGCTGAAATGCTGACTCTTGTTTATCAGTCCAATCGAACTTTTTGTCTTTCTGAGTCAGTGTCGTGAGTGGTATGGCTATTTTTGAGAAGTTTTCAATGAATCGGCGATAATACCCCGCCAATCCCAAGAATTGGCGTACTTCGGTAGGAGTGGTTGGCGCCTGCCAATTCTTGATGGCCTCGATTTTTGATGGGTCTACATGAATTCCCTGACTATCAATCACATGCCCAAGGAATTGAACGGTTTTTATCCAGAACTCACACTTAGAGAATTTGGCGTAAAGCTCCTCGTGTCTAAGTAGTTCTAGGATGGTTCTGAGGTGTTGTGCGTGTTCTTGTTCGTTTCGTGAGTATATGAGGATGTCATCGATGAACACAATGACAAACCTGTCGAGATAAGGTTTACACACCCGATTCATAAGGTCCATGAATACAGCCGGTGCGTTGGTTAGACCAAAGGGCATCACTTGGAACTCGTAGTGCCCGTAACGGGTTCTGAATGCGGTTTTTGGGATGTCGGCATCACGAACACGCAATTGGTGATAACCCGATTGAAGATCAATCTTTGAATAACAGCTTGACCCTTGAAGTTGATCGAACAGATCGTCGATTCGAGGGAGTGGATATCGGTTCTTGACGGTTAGTTTGTTCAACTCTCGGTAGTCAATACACATTCGAAATGAACCGTCTTTCTTTTTGACAAATAAGACCGGAGCTCCCCAAGGTGAAGAACTCGGTCTGATGAATCCTCTATCCAGGAGTTCCTGTAACTGAGTAGACAACTCCTGAAGTTCGGATGGGGCTAGGCGGTACGATGCTCGGGCCACCGGTGCGGCACCCGGCACGAGATCAATCGAGAACTCGACCTGTCTAGGTGGAGGTAAACCAGGTAGTTCTTCTGGAAAGACTTCGGGAAAATCTCTAACGATTGGCACATCTTCAAGTCGCTTCTCCTCCGACTTTTTCTCCGTGATGTGCGCGAGGATTGTTGGGTAACCCTTTCTCAGAAACTTTCGGGTTTTTAAACAGGAGATTAAGTTTAGTCTCGACCCACCGGTCTCCCCCTGTATGACCAAGGTACTACCGGCGGCGAGAGGAATTCGGACGATTTTATCATGGCAAACAATTTCGGCCCGGTGCTTGGACAACCAGTCCATACCCACGATGACATCAAAACTTCCCAGTTTAACAGGCATTAGATCGATTGAGAAGATTTCGTCGGCTAAGTTTAAAGTGCAATTAGGTATCACACTATCGGTTTCTATGAGTTTACCATTTGCAAGTTCTACGGTGTACTTAACGTCTAAGGCCGCGGGGGTGATATCAAGTAGTGGGCAAAACTCATCAGATATGAAACTTTTATCAGCACCGGTATCAAATAATACTGAAGCAGTAAGATCGTTGAGAAGAAACGTACCCGTTACAACATTCGGGTCTTCCCTAGCTTCCCCAGCTTTCATGACAAATGCTCTGCTGCGAGCAGAGTTGTTGCTCCGCTTGTTGTTGTTGTTGTTGTTGTTGTTTTTCTGCTTAGGGCAATTATTCTGAAAATGCCCAGGACTTCCGCACCCATAACAAGTCTTCGGGGCACTGGTGTTTCGACAATCCTTGGCCAGATGCCCAAAACGTTTGCAGTTTGTACAAGGGCAGGAACCGTCGTGGTGACGATTGCATTTGGGACAGTAGGGCTTGCTTCCACTGTACCCTCTCTTTTCTGAAGAGCCAGATGAATAAGCCCTAATAGGCTCGGGTCTTCGGTTGGTGATTTGGTTAGATGAGTTGGGGTTTCCTTCCCACTTTCGTTTGTTGCTTGCAGGTGGGGTTGAGGTGGTGTTACGGCGGACAGCGTTCGCCGTAAGTTCATGGGCCATACGGATGGTGTTCTGGATAGTACCTGGTTTGGATGAAGTCACCAGGTCCTGGAGTTTCTCGGGCAGTCCATCAACGTATTTCTCGATCCTCTTGTACTCAGGATCGACCATGGTTGGGCACAGAAGTGCCAGTTGGTGGAAACGGTTGGTGTAACCGGTGATATCATCACCTTGCATCTTGTGGTTCCAGAATTCCAACTCCAATTGTTTCAATTCATCCCTGGGGCAATACTCGCCCCTCAACATCTCCTTCAACTCCTCCCACGGGAGTTTGTAAGCATTAGCAACACCCACGGTTTGGGCATAGGTGTTCTACCAAGTGAGTGCAGTGTCAGTAAAAGTACTCACGGAGAACTTAACCTTGTCCCCCTCCGCACAGTTGCAGATAAGAAATACAGATTCAACTTTCTCGATCCAGCGTATTAGACCGATCGCTCCCTCAGTACCTGCAAAGTTTAGCGGTTTGCAGTTTTGGAAGTCCTTATATGAACAGGGCTTCGGTTGTGGTCCATTGTTAGCGGTGTCTTCGCTACCAGGAGTTGAGGTACGGGTAGCTAGAGCTTGGGCCACACTGCGGGCAATCAGACCCGCAACTTCGGCCTCAGTGAGGGTGATCTGTCGACGAGGAGGCATCCTGCTGATCAAGAAAAGCACAAGGAAAGCGGAATAAGATATTTGCTTGAAATTTATGATATATCACAAGTGTATATAATGAGATACACAATAACAGCATGAGGTGATAATCACATTCCATTAGATAAAAGTTGGATACAAAGTACGGGTTCTCCAAAAGATTACGGAGTAGTGGTAATACAAAAGTACCGGGAATTGTTACATCCGGTTGAATTACATAGGTTCTAATTAGATAGTTAACTGGTTACAAATTACAGACTGATCTAATCTTGATGTAAGTTAATCTGCTCCATCAGTGCGACAAGGCGGTCTACGGTTGCTGCTAGTCTGTTAGCTTGTCTGGCGTTGTCTTCGACCAAGGCCAATCGTTGTACTAGTGCTCGAGAGTGATCCTCAGTCTCTTGTGAACGCTGTTCACAGTCCTCTAGTCGGTTTCTTACGAGTTCATCCGCACCTAATTCAGCGGTCATTGAATCCTGAATTATGCTTACAGAGAGGTTTGTATCCTCTTGTTCTTGCTGGAGTTGGGCTACGTGATCCAGCGCTTGGCGAAGTAGGTAGGTCATCCGGTGTTGTTCTCGTTCGAGATGTTCGAGCCTTTGTTCCTGACGGCGGAGTTGGGTAGTCAACACTGGCACTGTGAGATGTGCCGAGTTCTGAAAGTTATGAACAGGATAGGGGCTGGTTCGAGGTGACCTTGTGTTCCTCCTGGCTACACGTGGGTTTCGTGACCCATGTGGGTGAGAGTGTGACGGATTAGGTGGTGTGTTTGCCATTCCTGTGGCAGAGTGTAAGTAAGACGAGGCTAATATATATAGGCATATAATATCCAGCCTAAAGTCTAGCACGTATCAAGTAATGGTCCGGTTCTCTCGTGGTCAGAGTCAACTAACGCATTCCTGTTCGACACAACCATTTCAGACCTCACATCATCTTTCCTTAATTGTACATAGTTGATCAGGCTATGTTAAATTAAAGTCGTATGATGTAATTCCTGAACCAATCATGCTTAGTAAGGGAATACTGCCTAATGGTCATAGTCTAGGCCCACTAAATGCAACCTAGTTCACTATAACCTTAGGCTCTGATACCAATCTGTAACACCCCCAAATTTAGTGATTTGCGGAAGCATACTTGAGTGTTACTAATCAATATACAAAGCACAAGATATACAGCAAACGACCTCTAAATGAGACGTTTTGTAAAATAATTACATTTCATAATTAAATCGTTTGAAAACATATAGTTTTCTTTACAAAAATATGTAAGCCTAGAGTCCGCGTATGTGGCGGGAGATTCTATTACATAACCATAGTTACAAAAGATAATGCCAAAGAATCTCCGTTAAATGCAGTTTGGAAATCATGCGACTCTAGCTAGTAATCCTGGAGTGATCCTACTCCGTAAGTGTACCTGAGAATACATGCTAAAAAGGGTCAACCAAAAGGTTGGTGAATCTCACAGGTTTATCAGTAAATAATCAGTTTGAACACAAGATTTCATCAGTAGTGCCCGTAGGCGTATATCAAGTATTTGCAAATCTCGCAAAAGTAAAGTAATCAAGTTATACCGTTGCCATGAGGCTCATAATCGAAGCTTAACCCGTAAATAATCAGTTGCTCCCGTGACATGCTCGAAATTGAGCAAGCATAAGTAACGAAATAATAGTCACCCGTTTCTACGTGTAAATCAGTACGTGGTAGCGCTACTACCCCGGGCAGGGAGGGTCATTTCCCTAATGGATCCATTAACTACTGTTCGCGCTTAAGTCCATAACTAACGATATATGATGGAGAGACTTCAGTAAGTAGTGAATAACTCATGCAATTCCGTTTGGTATAGAAATCAGTTTAGTACTCGTGTTCAGGAAAAATAAGTAGCATGTATCTCCCCCAATAAGATAAAACAGTAAAAGTGGGACCGTAAGACTCACCTGAGCCTAGTAGTAAGCAGTTGAAAACTGTAAGTAGCGTGTAGGTTCTCCGAACCCGTAACCTTTAAATGCCTAAACATGTAAGGTTAAGTAAGTAGATGTCTCGCAAGACCATCTAGGCTAGTTGTCCATACAACCCGTTGTCCAAATGTTGGTTCGTTATCGTTTGTAATAAAGTGTTCGGCCCGTTGGTGATTCGTTATGATTAAAGTTTTATCACTTATAACGCGATTTAGAGTGATTGCACTTGAAAAGTATGTTCTATTATGTTCAATAATTCGTATAGTATAAGTATTTGAAATTGTACAAGTTTGACACTTGGTGAGAAATGTGCTTATGGAATCTAAGTACGGGGGTCCGGGGGCAGCGCCCCTGGTTAGCGGGGTCCAAGGGGCGGCAGCCCCTGGCGGGGTCCAAGGGGCAGAGCCCCTGGCTGGGGTCGAGCTGCCAGATCAGCTTGGAAAATTTTTATTTCTACTACTTTCCTTTAGTGAAAACGCATCCGAAATCTGGATTTGGAGTAAAATTAGGTAGTAAAATTCTGGTTCCGACACTTAGTAAAAATCTGAGTTTTCAGGGTTCTGTTTTATGCGACGTTGGGTGCGACGTCGCAAGCGACGTAAGGTGCGACGTGGGCGTGTGCGTCGCATTATGCGGCCTTCGCAATTCAATGCGACGTAGGGTGTTGAGTCGCTAAGTGCGACGCTAGTTCGGTTTGCGACGTTAAAGTCTACGTCGCTACGTGCGACATCCGCAAGTTAATGCGATGTAATGGGCTGCGTCGCTAGTGCGACGTTGAGATTTTTGTGCGACGTAGGTCGCGACGTCGCAGAAGCCCTGGCCAGGTGCGACGTTGCGGTCTGATGGCCGGAAATTTAGTCGAAAACGAGTTTCCCGGTTTCCGTTGGGTCCGATTCTTTTACCCAACCCTCATATGAACATATTAAGCCTATTTAAACCATAAACTAGTAAAAATGACCAAAAACGAGAAATGTCGGGATTTTTCGGAAACTTACAAAATGCCAAAATGAAAATCCGGAAAGGTGAAGTTGTAGATCGTGTGATGGTGAACGTTTTCTTCCAAATGGTCGAGTAGATTCGGGTGCGTTTAATGGTAGTAATTTGTGATTTTGGCGGTGGTGGTATGGTTGGTGATTAGAGGGAAAGAGAAAGGGAGAGAGAATAGATAAGTGGAAAATGAAAAAGAGAAAGGTGGTGGGGGGGGGGGGGGGGGGGGGGTTTTAACCTCCCTTTTTCAGTTTCCGTCCTCGGGCTCCATGCGGTGTTCGTGTTCTCCGTCGTTTCACGTTAAATTATTTATTTTTACACGTAAATTATTCTTTTAAAATACGAAGGTTACTAAATAATTTACTTAGATTATTTCTTTAAATCTTTAATTGTTTGAAATATAATTTAGTTTAAATACGTTTGGATACTTTTGTTTTTAAATCGTGTAACTTTAATCGAGTGATACGAGATAACTATCCGTTATTATAAAATAGTATTTTGGTCTTAATTGCGTCATTTTAGTTTATAAACATTTGTTCACCAACGTCCGTGTTAATCGAATAGAATTTCATTCTATTTAAGTCGCGTACGATTTAAACCAAATCGCAAAGTTGTATATATTTACCAATATATAATCCGATACATAAATTAGCCTAACACAGAACTAATTACATGTATTAACAAAGAATTAGGCACTAATTCTAGTCCTAATTTGCCGGTTGTTACAACATAAGCTTAAGCAAATAACTACCGAGAAATTGTATAGAGATTAATTCCACTAGGCGGATCCGCATTCAACTATCCACTTAGCACGTATTCACATCATGTGCCACAACAACATCACGTGCAATATCAAACACGTATTCAACAACATTATGTGCAATATCAAGCACATATTCATCAATATTAACAACATGCTAACATAAGTTAGCTAATCTCTACAATTGCTCTTTTCACATAATTCAACATTAATCACAACTTATTTCAACAAATAACAACAATTTATAACAACTAACAATAATCAACAATAAACATCAATTATAAGATATAACCAATACTCCACTCGGTTATGTGAACCTCTTGCACGTATACAATCCGAAATCACACAACCATTACCCAAATAACCCCCATATCACTCATCTTGCTATTTTTGGAAAATTTTGCAATTTAGTGATCAAACACGTAAGCCACGTCCTCAACACCTAGCATACATCACATTACAATATAACAACACATTTAGAATTCAATAATCATCAAAATTAACTACCAAAAACTATATCTTTCATGATCATAAGCAAAGTCTAGAGTTTGATTACTTGAACTCTGATAGCATCAAATAGTTACATATTTATATAATAATATTTGGGTTTTTTTTTTTTTTTTTTTCGAAAAATGAGTTAATAATTCTCGTTTTTGTGTTTTCGGGTATCAAATATTCATAACTTTTTAAAATGAGCAACTTGTTTAAAATTTATGATTAAAGGGTATCGGTACCAAATTAATCGACCGTTCTTTGCCGAAAAATGAGTCAATAATTCTCGTTTTTCCCAAAGAAGCATTTAACCATTCTCCAATCTATGTCATATTAACCGATTCACCGACATTAGCGTGTTTTTGGGTATCAAATATTCTGAACTTTTTAGCCTTATACCCTTTAATCATAATTATCAAATAAGTTGTTCATTTTAAAAAAGTTAAGAATATTTGATACCCGAAAACACAAAAACAAGAATTATTGACTCCTTTTTCGACAAAAAACCCAATAATATTCTCTCATTTTTATACATTTTTATTGCAACTATGTACTATTAGATACTGATTTTGTTTATATTTTCAATTTAGTGTTTAAAAGTGGCCTGGATAAAAAAGGAACGAAAATGGGCTAAAAATAAGAAGAAAACCGGACTTAAAGATAATTGGGCCAAAAAGGAGTTGGATTGGATCGAGAAGTTGATGTTGCAGATTTAGGGCCCAATCGCCGGTTGGACTTGCCAGCCAACGGTTGGGGCCCAAACTTTGTAAGTCGGTGAAGAACGCGGGTCGAAGGCCTTTCTTGGGTAAAAAGCAAGCCCAACCTCCAGTTGAAAGGTCCAGCCGACGGTTGGAGGTCAGTTCACGATATTATAAATAGAGGCCAACCCCTGACCTTAAACCATACGAAATTACAAACCTTAATTCCACTCAAGGGTTTAAGGAGCGGCTTTAGGGTACGAATTTGAAGCAAAGGAGGCTAGGGTTTGAAGGTTTTCAACCCTAACGAAGATTCGTTTGGCTTTTGGTTTGGATCTCGATCCTTTATCTTATTAACAATGTTCTTTTGTTTAATATTGGATCTGATTTCTTTTACTTCAGTTATGAACAAATTTTCTATTGTGTTTACTTAGACAAATAAAACCTAGATGAAGGTTTGAATGAATGTTTACGTTAGAGTATTAATTTTATGAATGTTTATTGTGTTTATTCGAAAGATCCATGTTATTTATACTTAACGTGATTAATCAATCTTTACTATAACGTATGTTTGTCTTGGTTAATTAGTTATTTGCAATTATTTAACGTGTTAGATAATTGTGGCTTGAACTTTAATCGGTGATAGGTTAAGAGTAATAATGATTATTGTACTTTAATTAATGTGATAATTGTCAAACGATAATTGCTAGACTTTTGTTGATTCAAAGTCGCTAGAGTAAATCACAATAAATGGTTGAAGTGCTTAATTAAATAAGGTTAGGTAAACAACACTTAGAAGGTATTCTTGTGTGTTCATAACGAACTTTGTGTCTTATCTAAACTTATAGGAATTGTTAACCCGAATAGGTAACTTTCCACAAAAGATTTATTCACAATAAAATTATCCAATGGTTAAATTTACATGATAACCGGAATCTAGGGAATAAAAGTCTAAAATACATCCTTTATCCATTGATTATCTTAAACTACTTTTATAATTGTTTTGTTTAATTAAAGTTGTTAATTAAGTTTCTTTAAAAAATTGTTCGCACGGAACTATCACGCCCCCCTTATTTGTACTTACTTTTATTTTAGTTTAATTAATTATTTTAATTTAACACCATTCCCTGTGGTTAGACTCAGACTTACCTAAGCTATACTATTATTCGATCGGGTATTCTTGCCTGTATTGTGTGATATTTAACTGAAGTATTTTCATTTAAATAAATAAAACCTTTCAAAAGCTATACACCACACATCAAACGTATCTTCATTCTCCAAGGAGGTTTAAACCCAAACGTAGAAGGAGACTTGAAATTAGACCTGAGAGTCCCGTAATCACTATCGATTAGTGATTTGGAATCGCAAAGTGTAAAGTTTAATTGTAAAAGGGGGGTTGAATGCAATTAAAAACTTTTTCTGATTTTAACTAAGTTAATTGAAAGTTCTTAATCGTTATAACAGAAAACAGAGTATATCAGATAACATATATGACAATATCAAAGAACAATGTAATAATAGCTAAAATGGTGAATTGTATTGATCATAAAATTCACAAGTGTTGAATGCGGAATGGATTAACCAAAGTTAATCCAATTCAAACACTTAGCTAAGCTATTACAATCGAGATGAACAGCAGTGGACAAACACGCTGACTGTTCACTCTATGAATCGCTTAAATCGTGCTTAGACAAACTACTCACTGACACACAAGTGATTAACACGAATTGAACGACTAGCCTCTACAGTACAAAACACTGAACTATTTATACTACAAGAGTTCCTAAAATATCGCCTACAAAATAGGATCTTGGAAGGACACGTGTCGCTGCTTGATTGGTTTGAACTCTGATGAACCGACATTTTGCGGGTCCCAATTCTGTTACCGCAAATATCTCGTTACCTTAAAACCAATCACTTGCTGCCATGTAATCTTTCGGACATACTTCGAACTGGAACATTCTTGCTGATGTATAGATAAGTACAGTACTTTTTAGTACTTGAAGATTGAGAGGCTTTATTGAATAGTCCCTGAAGATGCAGCAATCCTCCTCACTCACTGCGAGCTAACATGCTCTTGTAGAATGAATTGAACAGAAGATCTTCAGTGACTAGTTGTTATTCTGGCAGTGACTTTTGCCTTTATTGATTTGAAGATGTAAGACTCTCGCTGACGTTGATCAGCGACACGCCAATGTTGAGCTTTAAATCTTCCTCAGAGTATCGAACAGAATGAATGACGATCAGCGAAACTCATTATCAGCAACAGCAGCTTCGATACAATCCATTTCTTCATCGAGTAGTAAATAGTTGAGTTGGTCATCGACCAGTGACTTTGTCATGGTCAGCGACCAGTGACTCAACAATCTCCCCCTAAATGATTGTGATTGAAGCTCCCTAGACAAACTTGTTGCTGTGAAAGTTTATAGTCAGTGTTTAAGATTTTAAACATTCAGTGACTTTATACTTGTGATCCATTCATTTTTTTTTTGGATTCTTTTGATATGATCTGAGTTTTGCACTTTGGTTTTCTCAAGAAAATCATATATTATTGAACTGCAAAATATAAAGTACAGATAGTATTTCAGTTACAATATATTTAATCTATCTCAAACTTTAAATCTACTATCTTCAGCGATTAGATAAATAGCAGAGATTCCTGCTATCTTTAGCGATCAGATGAGATAGTGACTTAAGACTTTCAACCCAACAATCTTCAGCATGACGTCTTCTCACGAAGCTTTAACCGACTGAAAATCAATGAACCTTCATCTTCAGATACTTAGATTTGAGAAGGATTCATTGCTAAGCTGAAGTGGCACAAATATTGAATAAAATCACCAAGAAAAGAAAATTGTAACTCAAATACAGGAAATACATGTGATATGATTTCCAAGTATCAGCTACTTTGATAGCATCAGTGATTTCAACAATGATATGATTTCCAAGTATCAGCGATTTGTTGCATGAGCAACATTAGTTTTTGCATTCATTTGCACGTTTTCTCCCCCTTGACAATATCACCAAGTAGATCAGTGTTCCTTTGGTATCATCAGTAGCGCTTGAATATTTCTCCCCCTTGATGATAGCATGAAATACTGTATGTAATAGGTGATTGGTTTTCTCATCATCATCAGCTTGTGTTTTAGCTAATGGATCATTGAAAGCAGAGAGATCAGCTTGTATCTCTCTCTGTGACTGGAGAGAGACATTGACAGCTGGTGCAGTGAGAGAAGAGAGATAGCTCGGGTCTGTAGCCAGTGATGTGACACCAGCGAAGAGTGTGTTAACACCCACTGATGTTACTTGCCCTTTGTTTAAAACATCATTCTTTTGTGAGAGTAATGAGTGGCTCATGGGTTGACTCGATAAAAGTTTGAGATTTGAAAACATGATTTTATTAAGAATGCCCATAGTGACTGAACGTTCAGACCCTGTTTCATCCTTGGCGTCCGAAGACGTCTTTCTTTTGAGATTTCTTGCAGAGGGTGGTAAAGTGTTCTGGGATGGTGGTTGACCATTTTTGATCACTGTAGGTTTTGACAGTGATATGGTCGTTATGGGGGCAGAATCAGACATATGTACAAAAGTTACATGCTGGGACACAGAGATCCCAAAAAAAAAATGAGAGCAATGGTAAAAACTTTGTAGTGCTCTGTTTTTTTTTTTTTTTTTTTTTTTTTTTTTTTTTGTTAAGAAGTTTTAGCAAGATCTATGTTTCTACATAGGCTTGAAAAAGCTTTGAACTTGTAGAAATGATTTGTAGAAATGATTTTGATCTTGCTAACACTCATTCTTCCTTTTTTTTTTTAAATAACAGAGTGATAAGAAGATGATCAGACAGTGGGTGATTTGTGAAATGAGGTGAAGGGTTGGTTTTATAATGAAGTTATGTGAGAAGTATGTGGTGAAAAATGAAACGTTGTGGTTGATGATGGTGGTAAGTAGGGGTGATTATTTATGATGTTAAATGGGATAGGGGTGATGATTGTGGAGCTTGGTGGTATTAATGGTGATTTGAGAGGTGCGCCGGAAAAGTATATGTGATGTAAGGAAGAAATAGTGTCAGAGGTGCAATTTTGTGACACATCCTTTCAAATAATGATGAAAGAATCAGGGAGTTCCTGAATGTAAAAAAAATAACACTTATATTCAAAAAATACTAATCATAATTTTCAATTTGCCTGAGATGTTATCTCACTGATTTAGTCACAACTTAGAATACTAACTAAGTCAGAGAGATTTGATCACTGGTAAATATGAATCAATTTTTATTCATTGAGTATGAGTGTTGTTTTAAAATAAAATTTAAAGAGACTTATTTTTCGCTGAAAGAGTTACAGCTTAGAATACTAACAAGATCAGCTAAAGAATAGGTCTCTGAAAAATAATAATTATTATTATTTTTTTTTATTTTTTTTTAAATGAGTATAGATTATGTCTGATATGAACTATGTAATATTTTACTATATTATCTTTCACTGATCTAGTTACAACTTAGAATACTAACTAAATCAGCAAAAAAAATATAGGACAATGATAATATAGGTCATATAAAGACATAACAGATACTCAAAATTTTTTTAAAAAAATGAAGCCTTTAAACAAAAAATAACTAACTGAGCTTGATAGCTGAGCTAGTCATTTAAGTTTAACATACCAAGCTCGCTGATAAGAAAATTTAATCTTTTCTCATCTAAAGGTTTTATAAATAAATCAGCGAGTTGGTAATCAGTTGGAATAAAATGCAATTCAATATCACCTTTCATCACATGGTCCCTGATGAAATGATATCGGACATCAATGTGCTTTTTCCTTGAGTGCATTACTGGATTGTTGGCAATGGCTATAGGGCTTTGACTATCACAGTAGATTGGTATTTCATTGAAGTCAAAGCCATAGTCAGCAAGCTGATTTCTCATCCAGAGAATTTGAGCAGTACAGGCACTTGCAGCAACATATTCAGCTTCAGCAGTTGAAGTTGAGACTGAGTTTTGTTTCTTGCTGGACCAGCTTACTAGCTTTTCTCCAAGAAATTGACAGCTACCAGATGTACTTTTTCTATCCAGTTTGCATCCAGCATGATCAGAATCAGAGTATCCTTTCAGGGAGAAGTCTGAACCAGATGGGTACCAGAGACCAAGATTAGGAGTACCCTTCTGATATCTGAATATCCTTTTGACAGCGAGCAAATGTGATTCCTTAGGATCAGCTTGATACCTAGCACAGAGACATGTAGCAAACATAATGTCTGGTCTACTAGCAGTTAGATACAGCAGCGACCCGATCATTCCTCTGTAAGGAGTAATGTTTACAGATTTACCATCAGGATCAGCATGTAGCTTTACTGCAGGTGACATGGGTGTAGCAAGGGTTGAGCAATTAGCAAATTTAAATTTCTTTAACAGATCTTTAACATATTTTCCTTGACTAATGAAAATTCCAGTTTTGGTTTGTTTTATTTGCAAACCAAGGAAAAATGTTAATTCACCCATCATGCTCATCTCATAACTTTTGGTCATGAGATCAGAAAATTCCTTGCACATGTCACTGTTAGTAGATCCGAAAATGATATCATCAACATAGATCTGGACTAATATGACATCTCTCTTATCTCTTTTGATAAATAATGTGCTGTCAATTTTGCCTCTGATGTAGCCACATTTTATCAGGTAGACAGAGAGAGTATCATACCACGCTCTGGGAGCTTGTTTTAGTCCATACAGGGCTTTATCAAGTTTGTAAACATAACTCGGATGTTTTGGATCAATGAATCCAGGTGGTTGCTTGACATACACTTCTTCCTGCAGCTTGCCATTCAGAAAGGCACTTTTCACATCCATTTGATATACTTTAAACTTTTTGTGAGCTGCATAAGCAAGAAATAGCCTGATTGCTTCAAGCCTAGCTACCGGTGCAAAGGTTTCGTCATAATCGACGCCTTCTTGCTGACAGTAACCTTGTGCAACTAGTCTAGCTTTGTTTCTTGTAACCACACCATCAGCATCCATTTTATTTCTGAACACCCATCGTGTTCCAATCACTGATTTACCAGTGGGATGTGGTACAAGCTTCCAAACTTTATTTCTTTCAAACTGAGATAACTCTTCTTGCATGGCAGCTATCCAGTGATGATCAGTAAGTGCTTCATCAACCTTCTTTGGTTCTATTAGAGACACAAAACTTACAAACAAACAAAAGTTAGCAGTTGCTGATCTTGTCTGAACCCTGGATTGTGGATTACCAATAATCAATTGATTATCAATATGTTTTGTCCACTTAGTCATTCGCTGAGGTTCAGCAGTGACTTGATTACTTTGTGAGGGTTCAGAGGGCAAATCAACATCTGTAGCATGAGTATTGTTGTTATGTGAGTTTTGGTTTGGACATTGAGTTGATGATGATGGGACATCTGTAGGTAAAGATGATGTTCCTGAATTATTCTCAGCTAAAGTAGAACTGGAATTTATTTCAGGAATATGATCTTCACCTTCAGAATCAGATGAGAAAATTTTATATTCCTTATCATTTGATTTGATTTCATTTGATAAGTCACTATCCATTTTGTTAAAAACAAGATTTTCATATTCTTTTGGATCAGTGAGTGACTCATCATATGATTCATCAAAAGTAACATCCATTGATTCCTCAATACATTCTCTTCGTTTATTATAAATTCTGAAAGCTTTAGAGATGATTGAGTAACCAACAAATATTCCTTCATCAGCTTTGGGATCAAACTTTCCTAAGTGATCTCTTTTGTTTAGAATGTAGCAGGTACTACCAAAAACAAGAAGAAAACTTATATCAGGTTTTCTCCCCCTTAATAGCTCATATGCTGTCTGACTGTGCCTTTTGACAATCAGTGACCTATTTTGAGTGTAGCAGGCAGTACTCACTGCTTCAGCCTAGAAATAGGTCTTAAGACCAGTGTTGCGCCGTCAGAGTGCTGACACAGCCGCGGTCGTTTTCCAAGGGGGGTTGGCACGGCGGTCCTGCAGGTAACGACGCAACAACATGTGAACGTGTTAGGTTTTAAATTTATATGAGCTGGGGCTCAAACTATAAGTACTACCTACTTTTGGGGAGTAAGCAGTAAGTATAACTCGAGTGTCGTTCTTAAAATCGGAGCGAATGGAACTTAAAGGGACTTACCGTAAATGAGCTTTCTAATAGGATGGGTTTATAAAAGTAGGTAGGTTTTTGGTTGGTTATCTAAGCTAATACTAAATAAAACAAGTAAATTAAAAAGAGAGTAGGCAACAGGTAAAGCGTGATTGCTGAAACTTCGATAATTAGGGTTTCTGGATGATATTCATTAGACAGATGATTAGAGACTACCTTGGGCAAATCATCAGACGGACAGTCGGTGTAAACACTAGGACCCTACGTTTTAGTCTAAAAGCCTAAAAGCATATGTCACTGAGTCCTAGGTTATCCTGATGCTGATAAGAAACAGGTTGTTCAAACCCCCCTCACTTGCCTTGTAAGACTAAGCGACCTCTACGGATGATATATCCTGGGTGTAGGCATAAGGTAACAAACTGCAATTTTCTATCTGACCTTTCTTAACACCTAAATCTATCTGAGTTTATCTAGGTAAGTACTAATTGTATGCTGTATACGTTGAGCTGTCGGTTATGTTGAGTTAAGCGGTTTAAGCATCTTGTATTACAGCCGAATACTTGCTTTCTTTTCAGAACTCATTTATTACTGGTTTAAGCATAATTAACTCCGTCATGAATTAGACCCTCCTTTGCTATCAGGCATTCATCCCTAGGAATACTCACGATGTACAGTGCATTTGGCATATCCACAGTGTTCCGGACTCAAGGTATACTCACGGTGTACAGTGCATTTGGCATATCCACAGTGTTCCAGACTCAAGGCATACTAACGGTGTACTGTACATTAAAGTAGTTCCACAGCTGTATGTTAACCTTGGTGTACTAACGGTGTACGGTGCAGTGAGCATTTCCACAGCTGTATTTTAACCTTGGTGTACTAACGGTGTACGGTGCAGCGAGCATTTCCACAGCTTTATTGTTCCTAGACCCATATTCTAAAAGGGTGACTTCTAGGTATTCCACGATGAAATAAACCTACGGCAGTTCCTTAGCTTTTCCCACGTATTTAAACGTTATACGAAGTACTGTGCCATTTTACGGAATATTCATAGCTTCATACTGTAATATGAGATAACTATATCTACGTAGTATTAGGGTTGATCAGATCCTATCCTAAGGCAATAGTCACGTGAAAGACTGGAAAGGGTGGACACTGAATTAAGTCTATATTCATGTAAAACTCAACCAGATACACAGCAAAACAATCACCAATCATAATACTGAGGACATTATTCCACAACGGATTGTGCCCACGACTTTCATAGCTTCCACGTTCCGTACTACACACATTCGTGATGATTCCGGCGCTACACAAATGAAAGCCGTATAACGTTACTTCCGTTATTTCATAATGAATACCCCAATGAATTAAATATCATCCATAATCCTAAGATCTACATTTCAACAATCACAGTATTAAACTACGTAAATAGCATGGCAATATTCGCAACACAAACACAGATATCATGCAAACAAAACATAATAACCGTAAGTAAAGGAATAAGTAATAACCAGTATTTAAGCAGCGTAACACTGAGTAGTACAAGCTAGAATCTTGAAAACTTCAATACAATAAAATTCCCAAGCTACAGCTATCTTCCCCACTCGAACCGTGCCTACATCTCTCTAGTTCTCTAGAGAGAGAAACTAGAGAGAGAAGCTAACCTAATCTAATTCTCCTCTAACTCCTAAGAGTAGTGCTAGAGAGAGAATGTGTGTGAGAGAGAAAGTGAGAAAATTCTATGAAGAATGGTGTGTGAAATGAGGTGAATGAGCTCTCTATTTATAGGCAAGCCATGGATCCAAGAGTACAAGTCCACAAGCACACGTACAAGCCAACGGAGCAAGGAAGAGGCCGTGTGAGAGCAAATGAGGCCATACACGGCCTAAAAGGGGCCGTACACGGCCTGTTTAGGGCCGTACACGGCTATCCCAAGGCCGTACACGGCTGGGTTGTGGCCGTGTGCTAGGCCGTGTGATTTTTCCGATTTTTCTCGCATCTTCGGAAGGCCGTATCTTCTTTGTTTCGCGTCCGATTGACTTAATTCTTTCGCCTACGGCTTCGTAATTCCGTTACGATTCTAATGATGCCAATTTGGTAGAAATTGGATGTGTGGGGCCCGGGCGTGTTCAGAATACGTTTTGTAGCTTTCGGCTGCGCTGTAACTTGCATAACTTTCTCGTCCTTGATCCGTTCTGAGCAATCCTTATATCCACGTTCTCGTAATCTTCATAGCTACAAAATAAGACTATTATGAGGCTCTGGTATGAAGTTTATAGTAGATTTAGGGTTAGGCTCAGAATAGTGCCTATTTAGGTCAGTTTTCTGCCCTTTTTGCTTGATTTTCAAAAGACCGACAAGTTTATACCTTTCTAACAAAAGTTAATGAATAATGATGATTTTAAGATGTTTTTGTTAGAAAAGAGCTAAATATGGGACAATTAATGTATGTAAAAACGTGACTTTTTGCGATACATCAAATATCCCACACTTAAGCTTTTGCTTGTCCTCAAGCAAACCTCATTTGGAAAATAGTTTTTGAAAAATTATTTTGGATGCTTAGAGTATCTTTCGCAGAAAGTCACTTTCTTCAAAGTAGATAAATCTTTTCGGAAAGCAAGCATCAACAAAAATTAACTATACTTAAACATAAAATTGATCAACCCTTTTTGGCATACTTTGCAACTCTCGAGACGTAGATGTACATGACTGGGCGATTCTCACAAGTGGGTCACTCAATTCACTCAAAGTGTATCGGGTTACCTATAATCTATAGAAACGAAATCGCTCATTGCCAGTCATGCAGTGCTTATCGTCATAGGCTTGGTCGAGAATCGAATCTCCACCACTCCTTTGAGAACGGTGCTAATTATCCCAAGGCATTTTAGTGGGTTGTGTGAGTAAGGGTAAAGTAGGTAAGGATAGGGGTAGTTTGGTCAATGGTTTTAGGGTTTTGGAACTTCAGACTCGGAGCTTTCAAAGATCAAAGCAAATTTCACTTGAGATAACTTCTAGAGTAGACTCATCTCCTAGAGGAATAATCTCATCTCTTGATGTTTCTTTTGAGTTCTGATTGATTTTTCTTCTTTGGAGAGTAGTCTTCTTCTTCTAGGAGTTCTCCAAGGTCTGCCTTTCTTTTCTTTTTTTCTTTTTCTTTTCTTTTTTTTTTCTTTTTCATTTTCTTATTTTTATGACCTTGGAGATCCTTCGTATAGTGAGACATCTTTGACTTCTCTTTTGACAAGTACCAATTTTTTGTACTGTCTTTAGCGGATAATATCTTCGTGATGAGTAATCTTCGCTTTTGTACCGTATCTTCACTTTGGATTTCTTTCTTTAAACTCTTGATAGGTACGGAGAGATGTTTGAAGATGAGACACCAATAGAAAGATACCTCAAGCAGCCCTCACTTATGATCTATGAAGTTTCACGAGCTGGAATGGTGTTTGGTGGGAAAGTGTTTGTGTTGTGGGGAAGTGTTTTAGGGTTTAGAGAAATGAAATGGTTAAGGCGTAAAGGGTTTTCTAATTGGATCATCAACAATCTTAGAAAGAAAGTTGGAAGGGTTGGCTTGAAAAGATATGAAAGAAATGGGTTAATCCTAATAAATGCCAAGATCCTCTAATTGCACCTATACCGCGTACGGCACCCATTGGTATGGTCTCGAAACGCATTTAGGAGCAAGTTCTAATTCAAAGACACATGCATCGGCGCACACTCAGAAATGAAAGTGAAGCATTAAAAGTGAATGCTTATTAAAGGCTCAAGTACCTCACAATCAAAGGGTCATATGCACCAAGTCATGCGATGCCTAGAGGATTTCCCAATTTTAGTATAAGATACGTTCTTATCTTTGCCTTATCTTACTTTCCAAAGCAATTTATTTATTTTGACAGAAGGTTTATCTCTTTAAAAGACTATTCTAAGACTAAAATCTTTTGAAAATATTCGAAATCAACCGAATGGATGTCGAACACCGTCGAGGTTGGGTTTTCGAATGTTTTGGTGATTAAAAATCTCAACCTTTTGGGTTGGTTTTGCGAAAAAAATTTGAAAAAGTTTGAATGAAAACGGAGGTATTACTTTGGACAGGCAAATATAAACTTGCGGTATATATATACCGTGTATCCCACACTTAAAACAACATTGTCCTCAATGTTCATTGCTAAGACGTAGGATTTTCTTCGGGAAAAATCCCACACTTAGGTTTTGAAATATTGGAACAATTTTTAAGTGTTTTGAAAAATTTGGTGGGATGGAATCCCACACTTAGAATTTAGGCATAGTTGGATATGTGGTAATGGTGAAAATCATGACAAAAAGAAAGGAACTTCCCTACGATAGAGACGGGGATATGGTTTTAAGAAAGAAGCGGCGGTCTGTAGGTGATTGAAATTCCTTGGTTGAATCCATGCAGAAAGCAGTTTCTTCGTGAATGATCGGCATCTCCTTTCCTCAATTCTCATTTGCACAAACACAATTCACTTATTCTAACTAAAAAGAAAAACAGAGATAAAACATAATAAGTAAACTAAATAACTGATAATCTAAATACTAAAAGATAAAGAAACTAAACAGACTGTGTCTGATAGTTCATGTTCCAAAAATATAACAAAGTAAAGTTCCACAACCACACAACAAGTCAAAAGTATGGAATAGAGGAAATATCAAGTATGTAGATATGGGTGCACAGATCTAGGGTGCTGGAGAACCCTGATCGGAGTCCTGAACAGAAGGCTGAACCGGTGGAGGAACTGAGGATGGTCCAGCAACTGACTGCTGACCACTGGAGACTCTCTGCTCCTCTGACCTCACCTGTCTATACTGCATCAATACATCTCTAAGGGAGCAAGCAGGTAACTTCATCGGATCATCTAATGCCAACTGTCTGAAATCCTCAAAAGTCATCCCCTCACGCTCCATCTTGGATCTGTAGATGTGCCTAAGTATCTCCTCTTTAGGAAGTTGATCAGAAGGTATAGGGTCTAATGCCAACAATCCCTGAAACTCTGATAAGGTGAATGGATCAGTGCCCAAATGAACAACATCTGGTCGGTAGGAACTTGTTGGGGTGTTCTTGGTGCTGAAAATTTTTGAGAAATACCTTTTGAATCACAAAAATTTTCAAGGTCAAAATTTCGAAATTCAGTACCATTATCACTTCTCAGATGTTTTACCGTGACATCATTTAGATTTTCCATTTTCCTGACAAAGGATATGATCTCGCTGGCAGCTTCACTTTTGGCTTTGAGAAAAAAATACCCAAGTGTATCTGGAGTATTCATCTACTATCACCAAACAGTACCTTTTTCCTCCAAGACTTGATGTACTCACTGGTCCAAACAGATCCATATGTAGCAAGTAAAAACATTCTGTTACTGATGAAGTCTGCTTACTTTTGAAGGACGAGCTGTGATGCTTTCCCTTTTCACATGCTGAACAAAGCTTGTCTTTGTCATAAGACATTTTTGGTAGTCCAGTGACTAAACCATTCTGTGCTGAATCCATATTGACCACATAAGTATTCCCTTTCCTGTTTGCAGCAAGAACAGCACTTCCCTTTTTGTTGTAAACAACACCAGCTTCATGATCAAAAAGTACCTTGTTCTTGGAATCACAAAACTGACTGATGCTTAATAAATTGTGCTTCAAACCTTCTACATATGCTACTCGCTTGAACATTACATTACCATTGGTTAAGACACCATACCCTTTGGTTTTCCCAACTTTATTATCACCAAAAACTACATCAGGACCTTTTTCATCCTGATAATCATTGAGCAGCGACTTACATCCTGTCACATGCTTGGAACATCCGTTGTCCAAATATCAGATGGTTTCTTTAAGAATGCTTTTGTAGATGCTGTCAGAGTCCCATCCTGATGCTGAACATTTCTGAGCTACTTCCTTGATGTTTTCATGGAATTCAGCATCATTAGCCATTAAACAATAATCTTTGTCTAGGCAAAGCATTGCTTCTTCATCATCAGATGAAGAGGATGAATCAGAGTCGCTGAGTGAACTTTCTTCAGCAACAAATCCTTTTCTCTTCTTATTTCCAGATTTTGACAATTCTTTCAACTTCTTATATTTTGCCTTGTACTTGTTGTACTTATCATTTCTGACATTTGGCATGGGTTCAGGGACTTGATTTACTGACTTTGATCTGCATTCAGCTGCAAAATGACCAATTCTGCCACACTTGTAGCATTCACCTTTGGATTGAAATTTATCAGATGATGGAGCACCAGCGAATCGTTTTGATTTGGTGTTCCTTCTGAAATTAGCAACCATCATGGCCATATCCTTCTCAAGCTTCTCCAATCCTTCATCATACTCATATTCTGACTGTTCTTCATTTTGACCACCTTCCTCTTCAGCTATCAGTGACTTTGAACTTTTCTTGGACACTTTTGACTTCTGTCTTTGATCGATTTCATCAAGCTCTGCTACAAGAGCATTGGATATCTTCTGGCTTCCAAGAGTAGCACGAATATGCTCACTCTGATCATCTTGCTTTTCAGACTGCTCCCAATTGAGCAAAATACCATACACCTGAGTTAAATTCAGAATTGAATAATCATTTCTCTATCTGGTACATGTTGCAATGGTTCCCCAGATTTTTCTTGGCAGCAACTCAAGAAACTTTTCAACAACAAATCTCTGTTCCTTGCCTATACCAGCCTTCTCCATTTTGTTCATCAGTGACTGGTATCTGGTGTAAGTGGAAGACAGAGATTCATTTGGTTCCATTGCGAACAGCTCATACTGGCGAGTGAGATTGACTTCCCTGCAGCGAATAATATCAGGAGTTCCAATATATATATATTCCTAAGGGTATCCCACATATCTTTAGCAATTCTACAAAGCCTGATTGATTCGAACACTTCATCAGGAAGTGCCATGCCTATGTAGATTTTAGCTTGTTTATCAAGTCTAACCAATCGCCTATCCTCATCAGTCCATTGTTCCTCTCTTTTAGGTAAAACCATTTCTGGTATAGCTGGAGTAGTGATTTCCTTCCCAAGTCTAACCAATCGCCTATCCTCATCGGTTGGTGATTTGGTTGGATGAGTTGGGGTTTCCTTCCCACTTTCGTTTGTAGTTTGCAGATGGGGCTGAGGTTGTGCCACGGCGGACAGAGTTTGCTGTCAGTTCATGGGCCATACGAATGGCGCTCTGGATAGTACCCGGTTTGGATGATGTCACCAGGTCTTATAGTCTGTCGGGAAGTCCATCGACATATTTCTCGATCCTCTTGTACTCGGGATCGACCATGGATGGGCACAGGAGTGCCAGTTGGTGGAAACGGTTGGTGTACCCGGTGATATCATCACCTTGCATCTTGTGGTTCCAGAATTCCAACTCCAGTTGTTTCAATTCATCCCTGGGGCAGTACTCACCCTTCAACATCTCCTTCAGCTCCTCCCACGGGAGCTTGTAAGCATTCGCAATACCCACAGTCTGGGCATAGGTGTTCCACCAGGTGAGAGCGGTGTCAGTGAAAGTACTAACGGAGAACTTAACCTTGTCTCCCTCCGCACAGTTACAGATAAGAAACACAAATTCGACTTTCTCGATCCAGCGTACTAGACCGATAGCTCCCTCAGTACCTGCAAAGTTCAGAGGTTTGCAGTTCTGGAAGTCTTTGTAAGAACAGGGTTTGGGTTGTGGTCCATTGGTAGCTGTATCTTCGCTACCAGGAGTTGATGTTCGGGTAGCCAGGGCTTGGGCCACACTACGGGCAATCAGACCCGCAATTTCGGCTTCACTGAGGGTGACTTGTCGGCGAGGAGGCATGATGCTGACAAGAAAAGGACAAGGAAAGAAAGATAAGATAATTGTGGGTTTCGAGATCCTTGCGGATGAGAGCGTGACGAATTGGGTGGTGTGTTTGCCATTCCTGAGGCAGAGTGTAAGTAAGACGAGGCTAATATATATAAGTATATAACATCCAGCCTAGTGTCTAGCACGTATCAAGTAATGGTCCGGTTCTCTCGTGGTCAGAGTCAACTAAAGCATTCCTGTTCGACATAACCATTTCAGACCTCACATCATCTTTCCTTAATTGTACATAGTTGATCAGGCTATGTTAAATTAAAGTCATATGCTGTAATTCCTGAACCAATCATGCCTAATAAGGAAATACTGCCTAATGGTCATAGTCTAGGCCCACTAAATGCAACCTAGTTCACTATAACCTTAGGCTCTGATACCAATCTGTAACACCCCCAAATTTAATGATTTGCGGAAGCATACTTGGGTGTTACTAATAAATATACAAAGCACAAGATATACAGTAAACGACCTCTAAATGAGACGTTGTAAAACGATTTCATAGAAATATATGTTTTGAAAACTTAATGTTTTCGTATACAAAAATAGTTCCCTAGAGTCCACGCGTATAGCGGGAGATTCTATTACATAATCAACATGTACAAAAGATAATGCTGAGAATTTTCGTTAAATGCAGTTTAGTTGAATTCATGCGACTCTGGCTATGTCCTGGGGGAATCCTACTCCATATGAGTACCTGAGAATACATGCTAAAAGGTCAACACGAATATTGGTGAATCTCACAGGTTTGTAAGTAATATCAGTTTTGAACACAAGGTTTCATCAGTAGTGCCCGCAGGCGTAAATCAAGTATTTGCAAATCCAGCAAATGTAAAGTAAATAAGTTATACCGTTGCCATGAGGCTCATAATCGAAGCTTAACCCGTAAGTAATAGTTTGCTCCCGTGACATGCTCGTAACTGAGCAAGCATAAGTAACGAATAATAGTCGCCCGTTTATACCGAACGGTTCGTGGTAGCGCTACTACCCCGGGCGGGGAGGGTCATTTCCCTAATGGATCCATTAACTAGTGTTCGCGCTTAAGTCCATAATTAACGATATATGATGGAGAGACTTCTGTAAGTAGTAAATAACTCATGCAATTCCGTTTGGTATAGTAAGCAATTTAGTACTTGTGTTCAAGAAGAGTAAGCAATGTATCTCACCCAGTATATATAAAACAGTAAAAGTGGGGCTGTAAGACTCACCTGAGTCGAGTAGTAAGCGGTGGAAATCAGTAAGTAGTGAGTAGGTTCTCCGAACCCGTAACCTTTAAATGCCTAAACATATAAAGTCAAGTAAGTAGATGTCTCGCAAGACCATCTAGTCTAGTTATCTACACAACTCGTTATGTCCAATGTTGTTTCGTTATTGTTTGTTCTTAGAAAACATGGTTGGCCCGTTTGTGAAGGTTTGTATTAATAGTCTTGATGTTATCACATTGATTTTGAAGTGTTATACTTGAAAAGTATATTCCATTATGTTTGAAAAGTTGTATCATATAAGCGTTTCGAAGTCGTACAAGTTTGACACTTGGTGAGAAATGTGCTTACGGAATCTAAGTACGGGGGTCCGGGGGCAGCGCCCCTGGCGGGGTCCAAGGGGCTGGCCCCTGGCTGGGGTCGAGATGCCAGGTCAGCTCGAAAAATTTTATTTCTACTATATTGCTTTGGTGAAAAACGCATCTGGGATCTGAATTTGGGTAAAATCGAGTGATAAATTTCGAGTCTCAACACTTAGTAAAATTATGTGTTTTTGAGGTTCTTGTTTGTGCGACGTTGGGTGCAACGTCGCAGATCCTGACTACGACGTTGGGCATGACGTCGCTATGTGCGACTTTCGCAATTTAATGCGACGTTGTACGTGGCGTCGCTATATGCGACGCTGTTGATTTCTGCGACGTAATGGTTTGCGTTGCTAAGTGCGACGTCCGCCAGTTAGGGCGACGTTGAGGATGATGTCGCTTTATGCGACGTGGTGATTAGTATTGCGACGTCGCAGCTGACGTCGCAATATGTCTGGGCCAACTGCCACGTTGCGGTCTGTTGGTCGGAGTTTGTGTCGAAAACGAGTTTTCCGGCCACCGTTCGGTACAAAACTTTTACCCAACCCATATTTGGACATTTTAAGCATGTATAAACCATAAAAACGTAAAAATGAGTAATAACGGAGAGTTTCGGGTTTTGTCGGAAACTTACGCGGTGTCGAAATGAAATTCCGAAAAGATGGGATGGTACATCGTGTCTCGGTGGTGCTTTTATTCCAAAGGCGTGGTATGATCCGAGTGCGTTTTGAGGTAGTATTTGGCGATTTAAGTGAAATGGTGGTGGTGGTATTTTGAAAGAAAGAAATAGAGAGAGAGAGAAAAAGATGGTGAGAATGAGGAAGGAATGAGGTGGGGAGGGGTTTTAATCCCCTTTTTCAGTTCCCGTGTTTACGTTCCGTGCGATGTTTGTTTTCCCGATTATTTAAACGTTTAATTATAAGTTTTAAAATGCAAATAATTATTAAATATTTTTGTTGAAACATTTAATTAAACACTTAATAATTGAGTTATAAAATATAACTTTAACATTGTTTCGTTTTGCTTGCGCGTTTAACATTTTAGTCGTGATGGTTTTGTTTGTACTATACGGAATGTATATGAAATATTATGAAAATAATATTTGGAATGTAATATCTTAATTAACTAAAGCCACGTTACTTAATAAATTTGGTCACCAACGTCCGTATTTTCTGAACCGAATTACATTCGATTTAAATCAGTGTACTATCAAGTCAAATCGCGTATTCGTATATATATTCACAAATATATATTTTGTTACATTAATTAGCCTAACACAGAACTAATTACATGTATTTACAGAGGATTTAGGCGCTAATTACTAGTCCTAATTTGGCGGTTGTTACATTCTCCCCCTGTTAAAAGAATTTCGTCCCGAAATTTAAGTCGAAGTCGCGTTCGGGGTAGAATCAGGGAATAAGTGAGGATACTTGAGTCGCATTTGGTCTTCCCGTTCCCAAGTGAATTCCGGACCACGCCGCGAATTCCACCTGACTTTAACGATGGGAATACGACTTTGTTTCAGTTGTTTGACCACTCGGTCCATAATTTCAGCGGGTTCCTCAACGAAGTGAAGTTTGTTATCGATGCGTATCTCGTCAAGTGGTATGATAAGTGTCTCGTCAGACAGACATTTCTTTAAGTTAGAAATGTGAAAGGTAGGGTGCACGCTGCTGAGTTCTGATGGCAGCTGCAATCGATATGCCACGGGGCCAATCCGTTCGAGGATCTCAAAAGGCCCAATGTACCTGGGATTCAATTTCCCGCGTTTGCCAAAACGAATTACGCCTTTCCAAGGCGATACTTTCAAGAGTACTCGATCCCCAACTTGGAACTTGAGTGGTTTACGTCTAACGTCAGCGTAACTTTTCTGACGGTCTCGCGCGGCTTTGAGTCGGTTTTGGATTTCAACAATTTTCTCGGTGGTTTCTTGTATGAGTTCAGGACCAGTGAGTTGACTATCCCCCACTTCAGTCCAACAGATCGGTGACCGGCACTTACGTCCGTACAGTGCCTCAAAAGGTGCAGCTTTGATGCTGGCATGATAGCTGTTATTGTACGAAAACTCGCACAATGGTAGGTGTCTTTCCCAATTTGTACCGGAATCAACTACGCAGGCTCGTAGCATATCTTCCAGTGTCTGTATAGTTCGTTCGCTCTGGCCATCGGTTTGAGGGTGGTACGCGGTACTCATATCGAGACGGGTACCCAGAGATTTTTGTAGTGTCTGCCAGAAACGAGAAGTGAAACGAGCATCCCTGTCAGAAATGATCGAGATAGGGACACCGTGTCTACATACGATTTCTTTGATGTAGATTTGTGTGAGTTTTTCCATTTTGTCGGTTTCTCTGATTGCTAAGAAATGAGCTGATTTGGTGAGACGATCGACGATCACCCAAATGGTATCGCAACCGCTCGGTGACTTAGGAAGTTTGGTTATGAAATCCATGGAAATCTGTTCCCATTTCCATTCAGGAATGTTGGGTTGTTGGAGTAAGCCGGAAGGTTTCTGGTATTCAGCTTTGACCTTTGAACAAGTAAGACACTTGCTGACGTACGTGGCAATTTCAGCTTTCATGTTTGGCCACCAATAAAACTCTTTGATGCCGTGATACATTTTGTCGGATCCCGGGTGGATAGAATATTTGGACTTGTGAGCTTCATCCATCACCAAGTCCCGCAGGTTCCCGAAACTAGGCAACTAGATTCGGTTAGAGAAGTACCTAACTCCATTAGGTCTGATTTCGAACTGTTTATCCATGCCTCGTAAGGCCTCGTTTTTGACATTATCGGGTTTGAGAGCTTCGAGTTGAGCGGTGAGAATCTGAATATTCAAATCGTTGTGAATGGTCATACTTAGGGCTCGGACTCGAAGTGGTTTTGTACGTTCCTTACGACTGAGAGCATCAGCAACCACGTTTGCTTTGCCTGGATGATATTTGATCTCACAATCGTAATCGGTGAGTAATTCAACCCACCTACGTTGTCTCATGTTAAGATCTTTTTGGTCAAAGATGTGTTGAAGATATTTGTGGTCGGTGAACACGGTACTTCGGGTGCCATAAAGGTAATGTCTCCAGATTTTGAGGGCGAATACCACAGCCCCTAACTCGAGGTCGTGGGTCGTATAGTTTTTCTCGTGAACTTTAAGTTGTCGGGAGGCGTAAGCAATGACCTTGTCTCGTTGCATTAGCACGCAACCGAGACCTTGGTGAGAAGCATCGCAGTATACCACGAAGTCATCGGTGCCTTCGGGTAGGGATATAATGGGTGCACTGCAAAGCTTGAGTTTCAACAGTTGAAATGCTGACACTTGTTTGTCGGTCCAATCGAATTTCTTATCCTTCTGAGTCAGTGTCGTTAAGGGAATAGCTATTCTTGAAAAGTTTTCAATGAATCGGCGATAATACCCCGCCAATCCCAAGAATTGACGTACCTCGGTGGGAGTGGTTGGCGCCTGCCAGTTCTTGATAGCCTCGATTTTTGATGGGTCTACATGAATTCCCTGACTATCAATCACGTGTCCAAGGAATTGAACGGTTTTTATCCAGAACTCGCACTTAGAGAATTTGGCGTAAAGCTCCTCCTGTCTAAGTAGTTCTAGGATGGTTCTGAGGTGTTGTGCGTGTTCTTGTTCGTTTCGTGAGCATATGAGGATGTCATCGATGAAGACAATGACAAACTTGTCGAGATAAGGCTTGCACACCCGATTCATAAGGTCCATGAATACAGCCGGTGCGTTGGTTAGACCGAATGGCATCACTTGAAATTCGTAATGCCCGTAACGGGTTCTGAATGCGGTTTTTGGGATGTCGGCATCGCGAACACGCAATTGATGATAACCCGATCGAAGATCAATCTTTGAATAACATCTTGATCCTTGAAGTTGATCGAACAGATGATCGATTCGTGGAAGTGGGTATCGGTTCTTGACGGTTAGCTTGTTCAACTCTTGGTAGTCGATACACATTCTGAATGAACCGTCTTTCTTTTTGACAAACAAGACCGGAGCTCCCCAAGGAGAAGAACTCGGTCTGATGAATCCTCTATCCAGGAGTTCCTGTAACTGAGTAGACAACTCCTGAAGTTCGGATGGGGCTAGACGGTACGGTGCTCGGGCCACCGGTGCGGCACCCGACACGAGATCAATCGAGAACTCCACTTGTCTAGGCGGAGGTAGACCAGGTAGTTCTTCCGGAAAGACTTCGGGAAAGTCTCTAACGATTGGCACATCTTCAAGTCGCTTCTCCTCCGACTTTTTCTCTGTGATGTGTGCGAGAATTGCTGGGTAACCTTTTCTCAGGAATTTTTGGGCTTTCAAACAGGAGATTATGTTTAGTCTCGACCCACCGGTCTCCCCTTGTATGATCAAGGTTCTACCGATGGCGAGAGGGATGCGGACGATCTTATCATAACAAACAATTTCGGCCCAATGCTTGGACAACCAGTCCATACCCACGATGACGTCGAAGCTTCCTAGTTCAACAGGCATAAGATCGATTGAGAAGATTTGGTCGGCTAGGTTTAAAGTGCAATTGGGTATCACACTATCGGTTTCTATGAGTTTACCATTTGCAAGTTCTACGGTGTACTTAACATCTAAGGCCACGGAGGTGATGTCAAGTAGTGGGCAAAACTCATCAGAAATATAACTCCTATCAGCACCAGTATCAAATAGAGTAGAAGTAGATAAGTTGTTGAGGAGGAACATACCCGAGACCACATTCGGGTCTTGACGGGCGTCCCCTGAGTTGATCACGAAGGCTCTGCTTCGGACGTTGTTGTTGCTGTTGTTGTTCTTGTTGTTGTTGTTGTTTTTCAGATTGGGGCAATTGTTCTTGAAATGGCCAGAATTTCCGCAACCAAAGCAGGTCTTTGGTGTGTTTGTGTTAGGGTTAGGAGTGTTGGTTCGGCAA